>OY829472.1:2400000-3091092 GCA_963691745.1 Ditula angustiorana | reverse complement strand
TGACGTGACCACGGCTAGGAAACAGCCATACATTTGAGCCGACCGTAGAGATGCCACTTTTTTAAGAAACCTAATGTCAAACTTATCTGCTTGTTATAGAATTCATTTTCAGTTCTAAAGGTTGGGATACCGTTGGATCAACGTCAGATTTGACACTATTGACAGCGTTGAAATTGAAATTGACAGTAAATGCGAAGATTAAAAATAAAATTTGGTCTGTATATCCTGCTGCCAACACGACGTAGAAAATTAAAAAAAATCACTTTGACCGTTAATTTTCGGTTGACATTTTCTTATGCGAATTTTCTTTTTCAATTTGCGAAAGAAAGATTTATTGGCCTAAATAGCGACTCAACTTTTATTATTTGTTGCAGAATACCAGTCACCAGCTTCACAAGCTGCTATCTTGTGGAAAGAAAAGTTTTGTGATTTTACTTAATTTCTGTGGGTGTTTTGTAGGTTGCTTTTTGTGTTTTCAGAAATGTCTCGTGCCAGAAGGTGCCTCGTCGACGGCTGTTCATCTACATCCCAGACAGCAAGTGTGTGCTGGTGGCCCCGGAGCAAACACCTGGAGCAAGTATGGATGGACCTTCTGAGGTCTCGCAGCTCAAGGTTGACGTCGTCGCTTATGCACCGGAACCGCATTGATCGCAACTCCTGCGTAAGTTATTATTATGAGTTATAAGGGTTAATGTACGCTCAGCTTAGATATTTATATAGATTCATACATAAAGTACCTGAAAGCCTGTGGTGCCTGCCTGGGAAAAAGATTTTAGTGTTGAGCTTACAGTGAAATAATTGTTCTTGATGTAGTATTTTTTTAAGAACATAATCAATAGATTCAAGTGTTATAAAGTGAAGTCCTTCAATTGAATAAAGATGACTAGTTACACTACGAAACCAAAATGTTACTAACAAGTACATTCTCAAATATTTTGACCCATTCTTTTAGGTGTGAAGTTTGGTGTGTGAATCATGAAATATTCTTAGTATAATTTTTCCTAAGTTAACACCCTACACCTATCTTTGTATTTTTCAGGTATGCAAACTTCACTTTGAAGAAAAGTTTTTCAAGGGCGATAAGAGAATTCCATTCTCATGGCCCACACTATTTACCGAACAGGAAATGTCAACTCGCAAACCCGCTTGTCCTGTTACTGTCTGTAAGTATTCATTCTCTTGTATGGATTCCTGTAAATCATTTATATTAAGTATGGATTTAGAAATAATATTGTTACTGAATTGTAAATTTGATATAGAAAGTGTTGGTGGTTTAGTAGTTCAGTTAATGGGATGTTTATGTGATTAAAACAAACCTAGTTTGATGTACCAATGAGTTTTTCTAACATAAATTAACTAGGCAAAAGTGCTATTTCACTAAGAAGTTGAAGTTTGCGGATTGGAATACTGATAAGGACAGCCATTCGTATGATGAATATGAATGTTTGTACCAGAGTAATTGAAACCATAGATATGGAGATACTTAAATACAAGTAAGCATATCCATGGTTCCCAAGTAGTATGGGTAAGCCAAGTAGTAGTGGAATCGAGAGACTAACAGCAAAACAAGATGGCGAGAATTAGGGAAGGCCTATGTCCAATACTGGACTTATCATGGCTGCAGATGATGATGGGTAAGCACTACGGCATGCTCTGTTTGGAGCAGTGTCATAATTAGCCTTTATGCGCCCGGTGCCAGCTTCTATAACGGTGGCTGCGCTCTTTAATATACCACTGACTACCATGCGTGACCCAAAACGTAGTCCTGGATATTTCTGCACCCCTTCAGGGCTTACGCCCTGTGCTCGAGCACCTCTGGCATCGCTCTAGTTACGGCACTAGATGGAAGTAATTGAATCTCTTGATATTGGACCTTAATCTTCTTTTTCTGTGAATTTTTCAGGATAAATAATCCATTAAGAGGTGATCTTTCAAAGGTTTATTTATTGTTATCGTTCCCGAAACACAATTAAGACAAAAATTCATACTTTAACTTGCAACTGGCTATACAGTGTGCAACTAGCTACCACTATAAAAACATAGCACCGAGATATTTATTATGTCGTAGGTAGTACAAAAGTTATAAATTTGTATTTTTTTACATTTTAGCTGTCCAGACACCAGGAGATCATTCCTATGCTGTTGCTGTGCAAATTAATACCGAGTTGACAACCCAAAAAAGAAAATGGACTGAAGCAGACGGTATGCTCATTATTATTAACTATTACTGCATTAATAGTATAATTACAATTATAATCAAATCACAGTATTACTGTTATAAAATAAGAAATAATGTAGTATCCACTGATATTACTTACATTTCCAATGAAATAGGATCATTATCCTACTTTGATATTTGTTTTATTACTTTTGCAGTTGAGATAGCACTAAACATGAAACATATAAGTCATGACCACAGTTATGGGCTTAATCCAAAGAAAAACATGAAACTGTCTGGTCAATATGGTAAATGTAAAATAATTAGTAGGCAATTTATTTAGATTTATAGATAGAACATTTTGCCTGTGTAGTTTGTAGAGTATTTAGAATATATGTCAGACATAAAAGTCTATGAAAGGGGACACCTATAGTCATAAACAAAGTAAAAAATGTCAATATAAACCAAGTCATTCTAAATCTTTTTATTCAATTGTTTCTTAGGAGTTTTGTTGTACAATTGTATGGATTTTTCCATCAGCAAATATGATGATGGTTAATAGTCAGTCGGTAAGTTAGAATATTAAGTGTTCCCTTTATTTCTAGAAGCATTTGTCTTATCGTTGTTAATAGGAAATTGTTAATAGAATAAACAAACATGCACAATTTTTCCTCTAAGTATATTTTAACCAACCCTAGTATTTATTCGTAGTAAGAGACTTTAAAAAAGGAGGACATCCACAATTAGTTGTGTTTATTTTTACCAGATTACTGCAAAGCCTAAAGAAAGTGTTTTGTTTTTAGCAGTCTATGTATGTATGTTTGTAACTCAGGTATGCACATGTGATCTCAAAAGAAAGGGTATAACGCCAAACTAGCCATGTTGAGGTCAAAGGATTATGGGAACCAATAGACACTGATGGAACTCCTGAAATAAAATAGGTGTATAAAAATGGCAACGAGCTTAAAATACCCTTTTTTTACAAAGCAAAAGAGTTAGTTCAAACACGCAATATCAATAAGTGAAACTTAAAATTATTATTTTTGACTGTTCTCACAGTCGCGCGTCGTTGGAAACGGAGTCAGTCGCTTGTACGAAATATGAATGAAATGCCTGTTGCCAGTTAGTAATAAAATCTGTTGCTGGCCGAAATCTTTTTATGTCATATGTCAAAAGTAAGATATTTATTATTCCTAGAGGCAGAATCCTACAGCAAGGGATTAGGGATGAGTATAATAATCGTTAGCCACTTATTAGGACGACGCCTTATAGTTTCGTCCGTCCGTTTGTCACAGTTCACAGTCACTTTTTCTCGAAAACTATAAAAGATACACAGATGAAATATATATTGCACACGTATATACCGTGCCCGGGACGTACCTGTAGCATTTAAATAGACTGAGGCCATAAGGCCAATTCGGCTTTTTTAACTATTCGATTTTTTCATCCTACTAAATTATTATTATAAATGTGAAAGTTTGTATGTTTGGATGTTTGTTACTCAATCACGCAAAAACAACTAAATGGATTTGGATGAAATTTGGCACACATATATTTTATAACCTGGATTAACACATAGGATACTTTTTATCCCGTAAAAATGCATAGTTCCCACGGGATAGCGATAAGTGAGTTATGCGCCGCCGTGACGTCATGAGCAGCAAAGCAACTAATTCTAATTTATTTGTCCAGGAAATATTGCAGATTGCATGTTTCAATCAAACAAGTCTACGCGGACGAAGTCGCGGGCAAAACCAGTACATAATAATTGAATTATTTTGACGTTTTTTATTAACAATTCCTTATGGCAATGCCTTTTTTAAATTGTGGCTGTTAGAGGGATTCTCTCTCATAATAAATAAATGTAATATGCTTCTCCCTCTCTGAGTTATAGTTGTAGAAGGGACATAACGAAGAAAGAGACAAAACCATGATAGAATAAGATGTGTTGCCTCGTTTAACAGAGGAATGGAATTTTCTTTGGACGAAAACTCAGTAGATAAAACTTTAATCTTCGATATAGCGATGTATAGTCGACCAAGAAATTGCTTGGGCACTTTTCGACCGTATTACAAAGGGATAAAGTTCAAAAGTGGTCAAGCAATTACTTGGTCGACTATACAATTTTGATAATGTAATATCTTGTCTTTTCCATGGTAAGATTCAGACTGGCAGCAGTTGCAATATTGCAACTCATTGCGGCGTTGAAGCGCCTGCCCAAAACATAAGGCAATGTGTTGTTTGGAAGTAGCAATATGTAAAATACTATTTTTGTAGGCTCGAGCCGTAACAAGATGATTTTTGCTTTAATTGATTGATTTGATGAGTTAGTAGACTGTAACCAAAATTTTTTCTTTTTAATTTTAAACGTGCGTCCTGATGAATCCACAAGGCATAATGGCTCAATAGCAATGGCGGCTTTCTTTAACGGCGGATTTAATCGACGTGTTTTTTTTACAAACACATGTGCTTTTAATTTCATTTAATCAATAAACAAATACCAAATAGCCTAGTAATTAGTGACCCTGACTATAAAGCTAGAGGTTCCGGGTTCATAAGGGCTTTTTGAACTGGAAAGTTCATAGCAACACAAAAATTTATTTATCTGTAAAACTAAGCCGAATCGAGCGTACATTATACGACATTTTAGGCTCCAATTATAGTCGTCAATGTGTATTTAATTAGAATAATACGTAGATTTAGGCTTTTTACGTTTTTAGTTTGCCTTGTAGTTTTTTAGAACAGTAGTTCCCGTAGTTTTTGTGTAGTTAGACGTACTATAGATTTCTGCTTTAAAAGTTAGTAAGTTTTTGTGCGATGAGCATTATAAATGAGCTGCTTTATTTTTGTAAATTTTTCAAGTAATAATCCAGATTTTTGTAAATGTGGTTTCAGAAATTCCAATTAGTGTTGGATGTGGAGTTGGTGCATCAACAGTTACTGCACAAAATCTTGGTGAGTCTGGTCATTGATTCTCTCGTTCTTTCGTGTAACCGTATTTTTAAAGTTCGATAGGTACCCAAACGGTGCTAACATGGCCCTATTACTAAGCCTCCACTATACGTCCGTTGGTCCGTCTGTCACGGGGCTGTATCTTTAGAACCTTAATAGGTGGATACTGGAAATTATACTATGTATTACTATGGCCACAATAACAAGTAAAAAAGAAAACTAGATTTCGGTCTAACTCGTATATGGCTGGCTTTTATCATTTTTAACGGCTTCAAAACTACACTGACTATGCCCAAGGCCCCGTAACAAATTACATTACTGTTGAAATTCCTTGCTATACGTATTATGAGTATAGGATAAAAAAGATGTATTTAGGGTTCCGTACCCAAAGGGTAAAACGGGACCCTATTACAAGACTCCGCTGTCTGCCCGTCTTTCTGTCCGTCTGTCACCAAGCTGTATCTCATGAACCGTGATATAGTTGAAATTTTCACAGAAGATGTATTTCTGTTGCCCCTATAACAACAGATACTAAAAAGAAGAATAAAATAAATGTTTAAAGGGGCTCCCATACAACAAACGTGATTTTTTTGCCGTTTTTATAGATAATGGTACGGAAGCTTTCAAGTGCGAGTCCGACTCGCACTTGGCCGGTTCTATAGTATATACAGAGTGGAAAGTTTGAATGCCACATGAATGGCAACTACCTTAAATACTGGAAATAGCACATTCTGTGTAAAGGAGACTTTCCTTTATTGTCGACCTGTATGGCACAGTAGCACATGTGTCTGCTTACTGTGCAAGAGGTCCCGGGTTCAAATCCTGGTATGGGCAAATATTTGTGTGATGAACACGAATGTTTGTACCTGAGTCATGGATGTTATTTGTATTTAAGTATGTATTTATCTATATAAGTATGTATATCCGTTGTCTAGTACTCATAGTACAAGCTTTGCTTAGTTTGGGACTAGGTCAATCAGTGTAAATTGTCCCAAGATATTTATTTATTTATTATTTATTTTTAAAAACAATAAATCCTGCTTTTATGGATTTTTGAAAAATAGCTTGTATTAGTCGGGACTCGAACCGGTCAAATATGACAAAAAAAATACATGCTGTACTTTATGATGCTTTTGCCGTCCCGCTACTTTATGATGCGGATCGAAAGGGTTACTGATAAGGTTCATTTTTCTCTAAATGACATACACAATCAAAATAACGGAAGGCCATGAAAACTAACAATTACCTCATAATTTTGTTTTCACTCGTCACGTGAATTGTGAATGTTATTTAGAGAAAATGAACCTTTTCAGTAACCCTTTCGATCTGCATATTAAAAACGGCATGTAATTTTTTGTCGTTTTTCACCGGTTCGAGTCTCGACTAAGACAAGCAAGTTTTCATAAATCCGTACAAGCAGATTTTTTTTTTTTTCTGAATTTTATTGAGGCTTTAGTGCACTTGTGTGACTATGCCAGCCTCATGAGAAGACTCCAGTAGCAATCAATCAATCAATCAATCAATCAATTTATTTGCATTAAACAAGAGTATAAAACGGTGTTACATGTCGTAGAGTGCTAATTCTTGTTTTACCATGGTTTGGTGTACAAATATTTCTAAATTATACAAGTTTACACATAATTCGTTTACTAATCAATTATCTACTAATCGTTTATTAATCAAACATTAAAGAGATATAAATGTCATAATTATCACTTAACCTTAACAATTCCTCAACCACTCCCCTGAGCAGGGGCAGCTTCCCTGGCACAGAAGGAGTGCTTGACGAATCTATACATCCGCATTGCATTTTCGGATAAGGGCGAACTCAATATAACATTAACTACGCCATTAAAAAGGCTTAAATTAGCCAAATATTTCTGGCGGTGACCTTTAGTCTGATCACATTCCATCAAAAAGTGTAAAAGGTCTTCAGTTTTATTGCACCTCATGCACTTTGGAGATTGAATGATTCTCATTAAATTTAGAAACTTATTTAATGGAATATGAATTATTGTTTTCGAAAACAAAGGAAAGTGTTCTTTACACAGAATGTGCTATTTCCAGTATTTAAGGTAGTTGCCGTCCATGTGGCATTCGATATTTTCACCCACCCATATACAAATGGTTCACCTGATTCTAAGTAATCACCACAGAACAGAACTATATCGAGACAGAAGGAAAGAGTGTAAGTACCTCGAGTGCCGAAAAGAAGGGCTGAGAGCCTTGCTGCTCGCCGCGAACATCAGTCTGCTCCCGACCGCTTTCCGCTTGCGACGTCCGGTTTTAAAAACAAAATGCCGTGTCAATAATTAAGTGTTCACACACCACTGACAAAGTTGGAGCTGTTAATCAGTTTTTGTATACCATGTAAAAAAGATAAATTGCAAACTTAAAGCAAGAGGAATTCATGGGAAATTTGTAATTACAGATCATCTCAGGACAGTTGCGCTTGAAGAAACAGTTACTGCCACCGCTGCACCCGCGGCTGCAGCGGCGGCGCAGGGCGCGACTTCACCCGGCAACCCGGACCCTGCCGCAGAAGCATCTGCGGTACCAGCTGTGACCCAGGAGGCGCCTAATCGCCCAAGTAAGTTAATTGCAGTGAATACGTAATGTTATTAGCTCTATGAATGTAAAATTTATGTTCTGAATGTAAATTCAATTTCCTGATTGACATTGTTAAAGTTTAGCCTTTCTTATGACACTTGTAAGATAGGGCCGCACCCAGGGATACATTAAACTTTGGCGGTCAAACGGCGCAGAGTGAAAAATCGTGACGGGTAGTTAGGACAGCTACTTAACCCATCTGTAATTTCTGTAGTTGATATTTCTAGGGCTGTAATAATTAGGCGGCATAAGACTAATGGTGAAAAACAAAAGTAGGTATTTTTTTTATGACATAGGAAGGCAAACAAGCAAGTGGGTCACCTGATGGTAAGTGTACACCACCGCCTGTAGACACCCGCAACATCGAAGAGATTGCAGATGCGTTGCCAACCCAGAGGGCTAAGATGGAATACGAGCCCAAATGCAAAAGAGTTCGTCTAGTCACTTGCATAGCGACAAACATTTTTTAAATCTTTGATTACAGCTGCAATGTTAATACTGCAAAAAAATATTTACCATAGGTGACTATGACGACAATTACAGTTTTCATTTGTCTATTAGTATCAGATTGATATCGTACACATCAAGAGAATTACTCATTTATTTGTTCACGTCGCACAAGCAAAAAAGTTCGTTTCACGTTAATTGGTGCAAAATAGTTCGGCAAGGGAGTAACGGTTTAGAATCAAGTTAAAAATAAATTATGTTTGAAAAAAGTATTATTTAAAATTTAGAAAATGTCCCTTTGGCTATAAAAAGGCCAATTTTTCGAATTATGTAATATTTACCAAGTTTTCATCATCGCGGTAAACCAATATAGGACGACATTCGAAAAGTAATAATTTCAAGCAGTAATGCAGGAAAATCTGCGTACTATATAGCTCAAGACCTTCACCTAGCGAGACCTACCTATACAATCTATTATTCAGCATAACAAGCAAACTGGATATACCAAGCTTGAAGAAAACTGGTCACCAACGCATTACAACACCAGCCGAAAACCGAGTCCTGAAGAAGATTATTAAGCAAAATCGACGTGCTCGGGCAGGGGAACGCACTGTGAGCTGGCGAGAAATGATCAACAAAGATGTTTCTATCAATACATGTAAACGAGTCATAAAAAGAATGGGATACGGATTCTATGCGGCGAAAGAAAAACCTTTATTTACTTAACTACAGAAAAAGAAAGGGCTGAAATTTGCTTTAGCTCGTCGAGACTGGACTTGATCAGTGGCGGTCCTTAATATGGAGCGACAAATCGAAATTTGAAGTGACTGTCGGAGACGAACGGAAAAAAGTTGTTCGCAATAAGGACGAAGCTTTTCATAAAGACTGTCTAAAAAGAAAAGTAAAGTTTCCTGCCTCACTTATGACCTGGGGCTGTATGTCAGCTCAAGGTGTGGGTCTGCTGCAGTTTATAGACGGCACTGTGAATGCTACCAGGTACCAAGAAATCTTGAAGACGAGTTTAATACCTTCGATTTCCAGTTTACAACATGAGGACGAGTACGTTTTCCAACAAGATGGTCCTTCTTGTCATACTGCCAGGAGCATAAAGGATTAGTTACATACCCACAGAATTCCTACACTGGAGATCGGCCACCTAGCAGCCCAGACTTGTTCCGAAACGAAGCTTTGTGGTGGAAGATGAAAAAGAAACTGCGTCAAGAGCCCTCCAAGTCGAACGAAGATTTGAAGAACAAGATAAACGCAGTATGGAATTCAGTAGCCTCTACACAAAGTTCGGCGTTAGTTGACACAATGCCACTAAGAATTCAAGCCGTCATCAAGAGGAAAGGCGACACTACTCAGTGGTAGATGAACTATTTTGCACCTAACACAGTGGTAGACGAAGTATTTTGCTTCGACGACTAGTAAATAAATATCTTTATTTTACAGTAAATTACAGAAATATGTGCATGTTTCATGTATCAAATAAAAATACACTATTTATTGAGTTTTGGGTGTTATTTGTTTATTGCTTTAGTTATTGACTGAACTCAATATTTCAATTATAAAAAACAGTTTATTGTAAGTTTGGTAATAGACAAACTCTTTTGCATTTGGGCTCGTACCTCTTGTGCCAGTAATTACACCGGCTGTATTGCTCTCCACGTCGGAACACAACAGTGCAAGCTCTACTGCTTAGCGGCAGGATTAGCGAGCAAGATGGTGGTAGCGATCCGGACGGACCTTGCACAAGGTCTTACCACCCGCAAACTTATGATTTCTGACTTTGTTAGTTCTCTAACCGTCAAATATTAATAGAATCATTTGCTTTGCTAATCCGCGATCCCAATAACGTGTCAGCAATCGTAAAAAAGATAACGCCTGTTCTAAATACTTAATTAATGAAATAAAACAGACAACTTATTAGCTCTCCTAATTCTATACATGTTTTCTGATATATGGCCAACATTAGCAATGCTTGCTTTATATTTTCCGATAGATTGAGTAGATCGTGCTTCATACAATAAGTTACCTATTCGCTATTTTCCTCGTTTTCTTTTGAACCAAACCATCAATCAACATATTACTGTAACCGTTACAAACACCAATCTGTCGAATTATACCCAACTCTAAATCGTCATGTTCTCTAGAAAGAGGGACCGTCAATAACCATTGTATATAACGTTAAAAAGCAGCCATTTTATGTAGCTATGGGCGACAGCAAGAAGCCAGGTTAACCTCAAAATCTTGAACTGTGGCCCGTTTCATGAAGCTACAAGTTACAATTTTATAAGTCTAAACCGGTAACATTGGTCAAAAATGCCACTACAAGCATTTCACGAAGCTGCTTTTTTACAATTTGTAAAATTCAATTTTCACGTTTAAAATTACAAACCTAAGAGCTTTTTTATTTTGTATTATTTAAAGTTGCTTGAATCGAACTAGTGTTTCTCGAAAACATTGTTGAATTGTTAAGTTTTAATAGTAACATAGTAAAAAACTTACTCAACTTCCGGGCTAAGTACACTTGTAAATTGTAAGAAGTTGGTTGTTGAAATCGTAAAAAAATTGTGGAAACCAATTTTTGTGATGTAATGTTATCGTGGGATCTGACTCCACTGAATCTGACTCGGATTTGGAGGACGTAGCTCAAACTAGGCCCGTCGGCGATTACTGTCAATTTTCCGATTCCGAATAAATACGACATTTCGTACAGAGTACTAGTTTAGTGAAGGATTTTTAATGAATTCAATTGGAATGCAGGAATGTTTGTTCTTTGTTTTCCATTTCTAAAAAATCAGGACTCATTTAATTCTACCGAAAGCTTTAACCTTTTTCAACCGCTTCAACGGTCGTACTTATAGACCGAACTCAAGTTTCAATTTGTAAAACTAATCCAATATGGAACTGGAACTTGAATTTGGTTTATAACTCTGACCCAAGTTATCTACAGAAGATATATAGGATAATATAGGGCAAACGGGGCGTAATGTATTAATTAGATGTAAAGAACATGTAGCTTCATACCGACACAAACACCCGGAGAAATCCATTTAGAAGAAAACAATAATATCTTATCAGATTCACACTCGTATGACATCCTACATGTTTACGAAAAAGAATTTCGACTTACTGTTCTTGAAATAATAGAAATTGGAAATAAATAGGTACAACAATAGCGGATTAATTATGAATGAGCAGGTAACGGTTGCATTATCGCCGTTACTACGGGTATTTATAAATTACTACGGGGGTACTATAGGTATAGATAGGGCCGACCATTCTGGGCAACCTCATTCATCGACTGACAGTCGAGAGGTCAGTAGCTCCTGATGATGGATGCCTCGTGGAGAGGTAAAAAACGTGTCGAGTGGTATTTTTGGTGTTGGTGGTTGGGTTATGGGTGCGTTTTGTGTTGTTTGTTTTATTTCTTTATTAAAGTATTCAGCACAGGCGTTGTCTTTTCGCGTGGGTTCGCGGAAAACTAAAGCAATTGATTCCATTAATATCAATATAGACTTCCGCAAACTAACACCTGAATCTATAAACTCTAACCGTCAGTTAGTCTTACAAAGTATTTTGATCCTTGATAGTATAAGGGTCGGATGATGATGTTGCGATCCTTTTATTCCTCATCCGGGACACAGGGCTCTCAGCAGATGGGGGATCTGCTCTGATCTTGAGCAGCTACCACTGACCATCCAGCTGAAACCAGTTGATCAAGGATTAGGTTCGTCAATTTTTTGCAAAATTGTGTGAATGTAATACAACTCAGAAGTCGCCAAACGTCTCCGAAGGTCATTTTCGTGTGGCAGCGAAGATTACGGTAAAGCTGGTCATACTAAACTAGATCAACTTTAAACCTCGTACACTAATGGAATTCACAGTTTGGTTCCCACATTATTTATGTTTTATATTTCTATCTTGCAGGGCAGCGAATTGTGAGGAGCGTTGCAAATCTGACTCCCAAGTGTAGAAAAATGTATTCAAAATGCACCAAATTATTAAAATCGAAGCGTCGCCTCGTTTACGACTACGCGGAAAGAATTGAAAAGGCTGAACGTCTCGCTGAAAACAATTCTTTTAAAGCGGTGGTAGAACAAATGACGCCTTGTGCACAAAAATTGTTTGCGATCCAAGCAAATAATGCGAATAGACATGTAAAAAAGAGGCGATTCACCACTGAGGAAAAAATGATGGCTCTGACTTTGTTAAAGCGTAGTCCAAAGGGCTACAAACTTTTACAAAAAATGTTTATACTCCCAACTCGAAGGACTTTAAATACCTTTTGTCAACATATAATTGTTAAACCGGGGATAAATACCAATGTTATCGCTTCTTTAAAAGAACGCGTAAAGACTTGGGACACAAAAAAGAAATGCTGCTCCGTCGTTTTTGATGAAGTGCAGCTAATGCCCCACCTAACATTTGTCGAGTGTGACGACAGCATTGGCGGCTTCGTTAATTTCGGCCAAAGAGCTGAAAAAAAACTGTGTGACCACGCCCTCGTCGTCATGATCCGAGGAATTTGCTCGTCTTGGCGGCAGAGCATAGCGTTTTATCTTTGCGAGGGCGCTACCCCGGCGGCGACGCTGAAACATATACTTACGGTAATATATACCACAAAAATATTACCGTATTATTTACAGCTACCAGTGCTTTCTTTGAGTAGATTCTCCCTGAGGTTATTGTAACAAACAAAAAATATTACAGGATATTGTGGAAGCCGTAGCAGATACGGGACTTATACCAAAAGCGTTGATATGTGACCAGGGGTCCACGTTTCAACGTTGCATTAAAGAAATGCAACAAGAAACAAGAATGCATTTGGTGCAAAACGCGCAAACAGGTAAGATTGAGTAACAGTTATAGTATGCCAATGAAAGGAATATTCGACTAAAGTCGTATCGTCAATCATTCTCGAGCGTTAAAGGTGATGGTGACCACGGCCGGACGTCAGTTGTATTTTAGTACCTACTAGTTTAAAAATCTGTTGCATATGCAAAAGGGAGCGGACAAGTGAGTGCACGACCGTCAAACAAGCGAGCTCGATTCACACTGGTTTTTTGAAATAATACCATCATCCCTGTGCCGCGCAAGCACACATTCATAATAAAGTCGTTATTTAATTCCCAACGTTTAAATTGGCTTTGGCGCAGGGGCCTACCGCTCATTTTTCAGCTCTCAATTCGATGCAGTTGATAATCTACACTTTTTCTAACCACGTCGGTCACAAACAAGGCGGTTGGCTCGCCTGATAACAAACAATCATGCTACAACGGGTATAATTGCTTGCTTTTCTGATCCGAATTCCGATCAAGATATTAATTAGGCAGTTAGTTAAACTTGAATCTGATACTTCATTAAAACTTTCAAGTTCGTACTTGTTACTAGAAGTGATTAATGTGGGCTGGTGCACATTTTTTCGAAGCTACTCCTCCGGAAGAGGCCCAGCACTCGAAACCCAGCTCCACTGAAATGGCAAGCCCTAAAAAATGCTAATGTATGCACAATTACAATTATTGTTCCAGAGAACTGTCTCCTCATCAAAGGACACAAGCTCTACATGTTTTACGACCCACCCCATCTTATAAAATGTGTGAGGAACAATATGTTGACAAAAGACATGGTATTTAAAGGAAAAGTCACTAAATGGACTGACATTATCGAGGTAAGGGTTCAACACTTAACAGACTTAAAACTTCAATTATTAGTTGAGGTCTGTGCACCTAGCACGAATCTTCTTGATACACGTTGACTCGCTACGTAACTCACTGCGTCTCGCTCTAACTAGCCCAGTGGGAGCAAGACGCACTGACTTCGTAGCGAGTTAACGCGCATCAAAAATATTCGTGCTAGGTGCACTGTAAAATGGCATTTTATTTACTTATTTCATAAATTGGCAACATAAATCTCACTTAATTTTATAATGACTGCAATTTTTTTTTAGGTCTACAAAAATGATTGTGAAGTTGGAGAAATACGCATGCTTCCTAAATTAACTGGTGTGTTAATATTTATAATTATTTTCTACTCTTTGAGCAGTTAGCAGTATATATATCTTTCCGAAAGAAATTACAACCTCTGCTCTGTTGTAGAAAGAGTAAATTAGACCAATTTTTTAAAATTAAATTTTATTGTACAGTTCACATTACACGTATCATACACAAAATACGAACTTAATGGACTATAGGCTTCACCCCCAGTCCACCAACCAAACGCAAATAAATTTTAAACTAATAATAATAAAAACACTTTATTTTCAGAAGACCATAGATAGTCCATAGATAATTTTAGTAAATAAGTTACTTAGCCTATGTAAGCCTTAGCATAAGAACAGTTGGTCAAAAAAATCCTTACTAATATTATAAATGCGAAAGCAACTCTGTCTGTCTGTCGCGATTTCACGCCAAAACTACTGAACCGATTGAAATGTAATTGGGCACACAGATGGTCTAGAGCCCGAAAAAGGACATATTATTTTATTGCTAAAAAAGGGTTGTAAGGAGCTAAAAGGGGGGATGCAAAAATTTGAAACTGTGCAGCCGTGTGGGGGAGGGGGTGGAGCGGAGTGCGGCGTAGTGTAGGTGAGGAAATATAAGTGTGCTTACCCGAACGGGCATACACGTGATATAGCTCATTAAAGTATTTATACGTTTGTGTCTTATTTCCAAAATAATTAAAAATGCTACCCAAAGACACTATTCCACGCGGACTATGTCGCGGGCACAGCTAGTAATAAATATTGCCCCTGGAGTTCATGTGTAAGATGTTCCAGTGATTCAGTAAGGTACAGCCAGGAGTGGTCCAGACCAGTTGTAGGAGGCTGTTGGGAGTGTCACGAAGACGACGCATCAGAGAGGCCGTTCTTTAACGCACGATCGCTCCGAAGCTATCCATACGTGCCTCAGCAGATATTCCCGACGCGCTGCAAAAACGAGGCAGTCCCACCAGCATCCTGAATGCCTTATTATTGGGTCCATTTTGATAAAAAAACTTTTTCTCTATAAATGCCACAGTACGGGATAATATCATAGAACTAGAACTAGTAGGCTCACATGCAAATTTAAAATTTTCGTCTACTTAAGGCACAAACACACGACCCAATAATAATGACGTGGAATAAAATAACATCTTCAAGTATCTTCTTTATCTTTACATATAGGTAGTATAAAACAAATATCCGTTCCTGTCTGTCTAAACCACTCTACGAATTTTGATACGCTTTTCACTGTTATTTAGAGATTTTTTTTACGGAAAGTTTTATCTACATTATATCCTAATTGTACCAGTGGGAAGCTGGGGCGGGATGCTAGTATTGTATGCGCAATTAACGATGAACGAATGAGTTATGTACCTTATATAAAATAAACCTACAGTAGGGAAAATATACTCACGTACCACCTTGGAACCCTATCGCAATGACGCGACGCGTTAAACGCCAGGCTATGTCATACAAATGTCATGCGTATGTCTCTTCGACTAGGTTCTACGGTGGTACGTGAAGAGTCTGTAGGTCCTGGCTCTGAGGAGCAGCAATAAGAACAGCTTATCTTGGAGAGATTTATTTTATGACAAACACTGACAAGCAGAAAAGGAAGAATGTGGATATGCAACCTACACCACAAATTTCCTTGACTGTACATAAATACACATACACGTGATGAAGGATCCTATCCTACTGACGGTATTCTCATATTGATTTAACAATTTCTACAGATGAACACGTGATCCCAGCAAGAATAAAGAAAATGAAAGTCAAGAACTGCACGCAAGTTCTCAGCGAGAGGACTGCAGGATTGCTGAAGTACACCTCGCTATCTGGTAATATTAACTGTCTATCCCGTTGTATCCATACTACAAGTATTAATGATACTAAAAATGTGAAAGAAAGACCCAAACTTTATGAAACTATATGTGGCAAACCTTATGAAACTATATGTAAGAGGTGGCCAACTAATATGGTAAAAAGCTACTTCCCGTGGCAACTTACTGTCTAACAAAACTCGTGTGACGTCATAAAGAATGTGTCTAGACTTACCTTCTCATTCTATCGCATAAAACGTGCATTTTCTTTCGAAGCTAGGGTTGTCGGCGGTGAGTATTCCGTACCTACCTAGGCGTGGTGCGATCGTGTACGAAATCAATTACAATTACACAAACAAATAGGTATAGATGGTAACTATCATCGTTTCTAAATTGAACAGTTGGCTATGAATACAATCCTGACGTTTTTTTTATTTAACCTTAAATAGTAAGTAGTAAAATTAGTAGAAAAATGGAACGACTAGTGGTAAGAATTTAGATCACCGTTGATGAAACTCGCTGCGATGCAATATTTTTTTGCTTTATTTTTCAACATTTAAATACGAAGGTAGTAAAACGCGACGAATGTGGCAAGTACGTTGATTTGCAATGTAACGAAGCGGCGGTAAACGCTCGCGTGCGTCCAGCGCAGCAGTGCGTGGCAACACCCGATTATACCCCGGTACTGGGGCGGCCAATATGTACGGTCGACGTCAAAGGTATGGTTAAGTACACTTTTTACCTTATTGCATAAGTAATAGTAAAAGTAAGTAGGAAAGTGTAAACATGTCTTTGACGTCAACTGTACTTGTAGCAGCGTGACGTAATCACGGAGTATTCCACGCCTGTTACTAGTCTGATTCTTGAAGAATTCATCTTTCCCGAGATAATTTCGGTTACCAACATGACATGACTAAATAGCCTATATAATACACGTAGTTTCTAACCGAAATTATCTCGGGAAAGTTAAATTATTCAAGAACGAATTCCTAGAAAGCGAAGCGGAAAAAAAACATAACGCAACCTCGTAACCTGTTAATTATATATTATTTCAGCTACATACGCCGACGGCACGCCTGTCAGCAAGACGCTGAAGAATACGTCGGAAGCGGTCCTTTTCTTCGACCGGCTGTTCGACAGCGTCAACGGGTCACGGAGCGGCGCTGCTCCCGGGAAGATGAGGGGGCCTGTTAAGGAAGTTAACGGCACTTCCAAACATGTATCGTTTTGGAAGGATGCCATCAAAATATTAAAAGATATTCATTTTATTGATTCATCTAGTAAAGATTCCTTAAAACGCGGTCACCCTATCAATAAACGTCTGCAGACTATTGACAACTGGGTAACGACTTTAGAAAGTTTCATCAAACTCTGGACTGACCTTAGAGATATCGGTGTAAACTTCTTTTACACTCGAAATCTAAACCAGGACCCCCTGGAAAATTTTTTTGGTCGAATTAGAGCCCTTAACCATCGCAATAATAAACCAGATCCCTATACTTTCACTTGTTCTTTCAAATCATTAATTATCAGCGATGTTTTAGGCCCTCATTCAGCCGGCTCAAACTGTGAGGATGATGTAGGCGTGACCCTCTTAAATTCAGAATTATTATTGGCCGTCCCTTATAATAGTTCTGAAACAGGTGATGATCGGGATGCTGCTGATGCATGTTCTCCTGTCGCAGGCACCAGTACCGCGCGCCCGAGCGTCGCGGCCGCCCCGAGCCAGCCTGCCGCCTCCAGCGCGGCTGCGCCCTCACTGCTGCAGCAGGCTCGGAGAGAGAGAATCAACGTGCATTCATCAGCGTTCACAGCAGGATTTGTATCTAGGAAACTATTACAAAAATTTAAGTGCCAGTCTTGCAAAAACGCCATTTTAACTAGCCAGCATGGGGATGTTCACTCGTGGATAGCTGCCCGGGAAAGAGACCTTTTAAAGGGCCCTAACCTAAAGTATCCCACATGCCGGTTTGTTAGACTTTTCAGGGATTTGATTAAAATCATTAATGCAAATCTGGATGTCCACTGTCATAGACAGTGTATAACAAAGACGATCCGAAGCGATTTTCTGGGGACCGCAAATGTCAGTTGGCTGGGGTGTGAACTGCATCATACAGACATAGTCGAAAGTTTCATCACTCTCGTTTGTCGTATCCAAATTCATAATTGGTGTAAGACCATGAACCAAATATTGAAAGGATCCTATTCAGAGAAATTATCTCGTCACGATTTGCCTTTAATGCAACAACTGGCACTTAAAAAGTATCAAGCTACTCGAGTCAAACGATAATTCTTTTTAGATGCAGCGGGAGCAGCGGACACCCAGGGCGGCGGCGCATCACGGACACATCACGTTAACTCTCAACTTTCCATTGAGGTTAGTGTAATTATACTAACATCTCAGACTGATATTAATACGGGGGAATGATTGACACCGTGTCCTCATAGCTAAAACGTTCAAAATAGCAAACCAACACACTGCATCGCATTGAAAACGCCCATCGCTGCCTTAAAATATCAAAATTATCGTTTAATAATAATATTCGTCTAATTAAGTTTCGTTTCAAAGCCTTCATTCAGCCTTTCAGTATTACTGAAGGCAGCCCTGAACATTAACCACTCGCTTTACTCATTATAATTGATCAAATCCTTTATTCAAGACCATATAGTCCATAAAGAGTTAGTAAAATGAAGCATAAGACTAAGTTAGTAGTGACATTTAAGAGCACGGAACGCTGAGTAGTAAAATGTGTCTGACTTCCTTGACGTAATGCATACGTTCTGTTAACAGGTTCCTGTGCAGCTTAATGGTCTGCAAATGGCGATTGCATCCTGGAGGGAAGCACATTTTAATCTGTTTATGCGGCCTGCACATCACGCCGCCGTTGCGAAATTCAGCATCGTCTGCCTAGGTTCCGCAACCAACCACACCAACTTGTAACGATAATATGAAGAGATAGTGGAAAAAAAGTAATATTGTTTCTGGAGGTTCGGGTTGATCTAAGGGGAGCGAGGAGGATCAACATGGGGCCTTCGAGCCCCGCATCGGTTTCCCGTGCACGGCTGAACTTGCTTTATGGCGGCTTTATGACTGGTGCCAGGCACGGGACGCAGAGGCTTAACGTTAGCTGTAAATGTGCATCAGCAGATGTCTAAGTTCGCTATCTCTCTATATTTCGATTATCGAATATTTGTAGTGACGATTTGATTATTATCCGACGCATTGGTACAAGGTTTTAGTTAATTCTATTGTTTGTTAGTTTGTTTAGGTCAAATCTTTTTAGCAAATTTTGACTCACAGTGGTCTGATTGTTCCCAAATTTGATGTAGTCCCGTCTACAATTCAATAATAAAGTACCTTCTGTAGAAAAGCTTGTATCATAAATGATTTTTAACAAAAAACCTATTTACTCTATGTTTTAATCATAATGTGTCAGACAAAATGAAATCCTGATCCACCACTGCTGTGTAAATTTCACATAATAAGTAAAATAGTGAGAGACTACAATTTTGTTTATAACGACATATTTCTAACGTGGTTCAGAGTTCCATTACATGTACCTAGTTGTAGAATTGCAACTGTCTTATGCAGTTTAAATATTTCTCCAATGTGATTTTGTTTTGTATAAACGACCGGTCATGTGCTGCTTGCAAATTGCATTAAATTATGCCTGGTACTCGCCGCGAGCATTCCCTCGTAGTTCATTGCTTATTCTGCAATCGTTTGGCGGAAAATGTGGATATTTGTATGAGTTTGCAAACAATTAACCTGTATTCTTTCTATTTTATTGTTAGTATATGTTAGAATATAATTAGGTTGTTTTGTTACTAATAATAATATAACTTATTCGTTTGATTCTATACGGTATTTCATTACGAGCGGAAGGCCCACCGTCGAACGCAGTTAATTTTGTTTCGCGGGGGTCTTTAGCTCGTTCTCTCATTTTTGCAATATGAAAACGTAATTATGCCTAGTACCACCATTACCGATATTTATTCCGTAAAAGTACGGTACGAGACATCACTAAGAACATGAATCGGTCTAAAGAGGCGCGAGGCTCATCACTAGCTGAGTGGCGCCCCCACGGTGCTTACGCGCCAGCCCGAACTAACTCTACGGACGGGCCGTTACAAGGGCTGTTTCCCATCTGTACTACTATATCTCTCTAATCTGTGCATTTGATAGACAGGATCATATCTTTTTTCAAAGGTGTTTTTGGATTCTCATTGTGTGAAATATCAACTATGAACTTTTTGTGGTTTCTATGAAAGATAATGAATAGATAGCTTTAACACAGGCCGATGGATGAAAGCATGCCATAGACGACGCCATTTGTGTCTTTGAGACCATAGACAACTTTCTATGTTGTGTTGTGTTGGCAGTACAAGTTTTGACGTTTTGAAGTGATAGTGGTAGGTAGATACTATAATTGTTGAATAATAATTACAAATAAACAATTTTCGGGTAGAATTAGAATTATACTTAGAATCAAGCCCCTAATTACTATAGAAGAGATCATTCTACAGTTTTTATGACGGTCAGACCGCTCAATTTGTAAAATTTTGTTTCTTCAGTTTACCATATTATTAAACGTAATTACTCGGTTTATAGCAGCGCAGAAGCACTCTGAACATGTAATTATCGAATTATATTTATATTAAGGAAATCCATGCAGTAAATAATCCATCATTGTGTTTTTATGAGTACCAAAGTCGGCATTTGGTAAAGCAACCTGTTTAAGTACGTGTTTGAGTTAATCGTATTGTTTTTTTTTGCAGTGTTTTGGCAGCCATGTCGAACATGCAGCGGTTCTGTTGCGACGATGAGACCGGTGAAGTTATTACTTACTTCGTGAACGACGAGACTGGGGAACCGACCCCGGTGTCGGCTCCCCTCGTGATGCCATCCGCCGCGCGCTCCTCGGCGTCCAAGACCATTCCATTCCCGAAAGGCTACATGAGTGAGACAAAAAAATTCCAAAATCTAAAAGCAAACATCATTGACGGCTCCAATGTCTTCAGCCCTCGACTGCTGCTCATCCCGACAGCAGCCATCTGCCCAGCGGTTGTTATCGTGCTTCTAGCGATCCTCGAGCTATTCCTGCATGTTAGATGCCACCAGAAGAACAAATCGCTGGAAGACCAGAGTCTGTATTACCGCAGCCCTTTTCATATTATCACGAGCATATTTTGTGGTGTCTGCCGGGAGTGCAATACTATGACGAAAATTGAACAACTTCAAGATCAAAGACGTTGTCGCTATGACTACCTCAAGGGGATGGCGATCTAATGAGTCCAGCCAGGGAAAGGGAGGTTACTTCGCACAAGTACTTATTTTCGCTATTGACCAATAAAATGTTCATTAAAAATGAGCCTTTTGTATCTTCTGCTCAAATGTGTCTATGGGACAACCAACTTTTTTTTTCTAATATGGATAAGTGATATCAAAATAGCAAATTAATTATGTTTGGAAAAATACCTTACCATAAGAGTTAAATGCATTATTTAGGACTAAATTCTTGGTGGAATTCTGGTTAGCAGTTGAAAGATTTGCCCTCAATAGGTTCAAAAATGATTAACCACTTGCTCGTTTGCCTTCCTATGTTGTATTAAAAAAAAGTATGTACACTCTAACTAAACAACTGAAAACTAAAATAAAACTAAAACTTACAAATAAAACAGTTGTTCCAAATCGCTGCCTAGTGGTAGGGTGCCAAGAAGACTGGCAGCATTGCCACGTTGTATGGCAATGCTGATTCTTTGGGCAAGGAATGTTCCAGCCCTCCGGTCACCCGACGCTTCTATTAATTAAAAAAAATATATTAGTATTCATTGAAATAAAATTCTTGGTGATTGATGTGTCTATGTACAAATTATTTTTTGCATTGATAACTAAGAAAAGAATTATAATTGTTTAGCATTAAATTAAAAACATCAAGGTCATTAAATGGTTATGCAGAAATAGGGTTGGGGGGTTGATGTTTTTAAAAGAACAAAGAATGTACGCCTGCCTATAAATGGCAAAACTTGTGTGACATTGTTTATGGAAAGATTAAATTTATCATGATCTACTTCCGGAACACAATATTTGTGTAGATTTTTCTGTTGTTCAAGTTATATAGGAATAGAAAAAAGGTATTCACGGTTGTTTTGTAGTATTAATTTCTGTATTATTTTATTTACATTCAGTTTCTTTACTATTACCTTCATTTAGTAGTAAGCTTTTACATTTTTTTAATCAATGCCTAATATTTGCGTTTGGGCTATGAATGAGGTTAGTGGCTAGATTATCCAACACTTTTTTTTTATTTATTCTTGGCCATAGGTGCAAAGCCCTTTAGCCGACAACATTGCCCAAGAGTTATAGGGGTTGCCAGTGCAGTGTAGGTATAATGATATACACCATAATGTTACCACAAGCTGACCCCCTATAATCTAAGACCTCAGGTTTACTGCAACAAACGAGTTGCTCAAATGTATGTGTTCCAGTAGATTTAAACACCTCTTCCGATCAATCAACTACTTATAGTTACATATTATAATTATGTTAGATCATGGAATTAATTATATACGCACCACATGTATCCATCCTTTTCGCACGCGATTATTGGTTAAAAAGGGGTGCATGCTTCATGTTTCTCAATTAAAACTAACGTGCGAATGCCTCTGGAAGGTTCAACAAGAAAGAAAGAAAATATTTTTATTTAGTCTCATAAAGTACCACCACCATTTACAAAAATTAACTTACAAAATATTTCTAAAGTATTCTGGTCATGAAACACTCCCCCTTTGTATTTGCCAATGAGTCTCACGGACCGCTTTCCTTGCTACAAAACTTGAAAATCGAGCGTCACATTGACGGTTGGTTGCACCTTCCAGTTATACGTAGCTGCTTATTAATTCCATGTATATTTATTGCCTATTACAAGCTTGAAATAGATATTTTTATAATGGTGACGGGTACAAGAAAATCTTTAGCTATAAGCTGACAAGTAATGTCGGTAGCTTGTGATTGCGCTTTATGCATGAGTATTTTATTTCACCGATAAAGATTTCGGCCGAAAAGCAAAAGCGGTGAGTAGTTACATTATTTTAGTGGTCGTATTGACTTAACTTTAGCACCGTGACCCTAGCACGCTGGCTGTTGTCGCGAACAAAATACATACATATACCCTTCTAGCAGGGTTCGAAAGGATAATTATCAATGATAATTATCACGATAATTATCAATGATAATTATCACGATAATTATCATGATAATAACAGGTTGATAATTATCAATTGATAATAACAAAAAATTGCGCCCGTGAAATAGAACTATATTCTAAGTATCCAAACGTGTATTTCCGCACTTGTTGCGTGTATCCGAACGCACGTCTAACCGCGACACGGGAATTCCCCCAATTCACAAAAAATGTCAGTTGGTGTTACGTAAAGCCAAGTGAACTCGAATGTTATTTTTGTTTGTTTTGAGACAATAAACCATCGATATTTCTTATGAAACAATTTAACAAATGATATTTTAATAATGGTGATAATTATCGGATAATTATCCGATAATTATCACGGTTCGTTATTATCTTGATAATTTCGAACCCTGCCTTCTAGCCAGAGGCGTATTTAAAAATTTGGCACCCTGGGCCATTTAGCTTTGGCGCCCCATTAAATGACGATAAAGTATTTCATTTTAGGGGCGGCTGCCGCCCCTCGCAGCCTGGCGCCCCGGATGGCCCTAGGGTAAATACGTCCCTGCTTCTAACTCGTTAATGTGTCCAAAAAGGATGGGTATAAGTGCTTTATTCTGCGATAAGGGCCTGTGCTAAGTCTGGCGCGTGCTCGGCGCGGGTGCACGCTTATCGAACAATAGTATAAGAACCCGCGCGAGTTAGCAGACGCACTCATAGTAGTTTTCTATAGGGGCCGTCCATTAATGACGTGAGGCTCGAAAGGGGGGAGGGGTCCATAAAAAATCACGAAATATCACAAGGGGGGAGGGGGGTGTAGTAATGTATCACGTGTATTTATTTTTTCGGCAAACGCGTACAAAGTTGAAGGCGGCTTGCAGTGTGACCTTGATTCGCCATTGCCAGGCAACGAACGAAGTTAAGATTCTTTGTTGGTACTAAAAATAGACGTGATATATAGGGGAGTCTTAAATCTCACCATGTATCACCAAGGGGGAGGAGGGAATCACATCACGTGATTAATGGACTGCCCCATAGGCATGCGCCCGCGCGACTTAGCGGAGGTCCTATACGCTTGGTACAAATGCTCTATTCTCAAAGATGCTCAAAGCACAGAATAAATAATAGTGCTAAACGTACAGAAACTTCTCTTTAACGACCGCGATTAAACGAGTTCAAACTTTATTCACACGCTGAAAAAGTTCGTATTACTTCATACGGCGCGAGTCAAAAGGAACGCGCCGCCTGCACCGCCCTCCCCCCGCTACTCCCAGCGACAAGCTAGGGTTGCCCGGCATTCGTTTTCAATTACACTGACACGGCGGGGGCAAGAGAGCGTGCGCGCGGCAAGGCGACAGCCAAAATGTGGCAAGGCGGTCGAGCGTACCTACAGTGCGGAGTGGAACCCCCCTGCTAAAAGTTGCCACTTTTAGCAAATCTTACTTTCCAACCGAGTTCGCAACTTCGGCGAAATGCTTTTTTAGGTATTTTACTGTAAGAGCGTTATCTCGGTATGCA
Source organism: Ditula angustiorana (assembly GCA_963691745.1). Taxonomy (NCBI): domain Eukaryota; kingdom Metazoa; phylum Arthropoda; class Insecta; order Lepidoptera; family Tortricidae; genus Ditula; species Ditula angustiorana. The sequence continues at coordinate 3,066,414 of OY829472.1, read as the reverse complement.
ACATATTCGACTGACATGACATGCCTTAGCTATTTAGCCTTTGTCGCGGACAAAGCATATTTCATTTCTAACCAGTTCACGCTAGCAAAATGGACGAATCATCCTACAGCCTACTGCGATTTGCCCATGCCATAGGCAAGCCGGTCGAGCGTACTTACAGTGCGGCGTGGAACCCCGCTGACGATAGTCCAAATAGTTTGAGCACCTTGTATAATCTTTTTGATATCAGAACATACATGACGCCTTTGACAGTTATGTTTACATATTTTTGAGCACCTTGCCCACTCCGATGTACGTATAACGGCTGGTATACTTAGGTGCTCAAAACGTTGTGATGTGATGCTCCAAAAATTATAATGTACGTGTATTGAAATGAGTTATTTACATTTGTTTTCTTTGTCTATAACCTTGCTGAGCTTGTTCTGTATTTTGGTAGTTACTTGTGAGAAAATAAAGGACTAATAAATAACAAATGGAGTTTTATTGTTTTACATGAAGCCCTATTATAGTGGTACCGTCAGCATCATAATTTTTTTTATATAAAATAGGAAGGCAAACAAGCAAGTGGGTCACCTGATGGTAAGTGATCACCACCACGTATAAATACCCGCAACCCCAGAGATATCAGATGCTTTGCCAACCTAGAGGGCTAAGATGGAATACCTCTTGTGCCAGTAATGTCACCGGCTGTCTACCTCTCCACGCCGGAACACAACAGTGCAAGCACTACAAATTATTATTTTATGCAGTTAGTAATAGTATTTTATGCAACTGTTGCATAATGAGGGGTTGCTCGTTTCATAACAGGATCACACGAGTGTTTTAAGACCTAATTATGTACAGTTGCATACATTACTTTATCTACACACATATCATAAGTACCATGATGGGTTCAGAAGCCTTAGGGCAATTACCTGCATTGCTACTAGCTAACTGGTGCTAGGTACCTATTAAATATCTATAGACTGTAGACATTAAAATAATGTAATAAAAATGAATTTGAACAAATATAGAACCAAATTAGAAAAATTTGTTGTAATAATGGTGGTCATTGCCTACGGTTTCTGAACGCATTATAGAGCATTTATGATATATTTGTAGATAAAATTATAAATCCAATGGTAAACTAATAATTTGCGTTTGTGACATTGGCGTCAACCTGTATTCTCACGTCGGGCCGTTTTTCTGCTGTCATTTAGTATGACACTGGACATCCATGCATTATAATATCATCATTTAGCCAGAATAAATTGAAAACAGCAAAAAATTTGAAATGGGGTGAAAAATAGACAATTACATCTTTTGAATCACATTTATTTACATGAAGTGAAACAATCTTGTTTTTCGTTTTGCGTTACATTTATTTACAATGAATAGGACGCGCCCACTGCGCCCCCGCTCTAGATCTAACTTAACGGGCTCCAACCCTTAATCTCAGCACTTAAGAGGAGTGTGAACCCAGCCCCATAAAGCGCACCCCATACAAACGGCGATAACGTTCTTTCCCTCTAATCAACCCATGGCAATGTTATTTTGGTATGTAGTCATTATGCCTTAGAACTAGGTTTGTATGTTTTGATTGTTTTAATATTTTTCATAGATATGACAATATTTGAATTTTAAAAATTACATTCAAAGAAAACAACCGTCAATATTTTTAAAATTATTAAGAACATTAAAAAAAATCAAAACACACAAACCTAGTTCTAAGGCATACCGACAACATACAAAATAATCATGGCTATAGGTTAAGGTTTAGAGGGTGGAAAACGTTATCGCCGTTTGTATGGAGAGCGGTGGGTTCACACTCCTCTCAACACCCTCGTTTAACAACGCGCAGTGACCGCTGAACATTAAAAAATATGAATTTAAACTTAACGCCCCGCCATCACAAAAATCTTCGACCGCTTTTCACAAAGTCTTGTAGTGCATCTTACTGGCTACATATAGTGTAGTGTTCGCTCACTTCCCGTCCGGCATGGCCTTAGTATCCACCACCAGGGCCCAATTAAAATAAAATAAAAATAAATAAACGCGACAGGCGACAAGTGACTGCATTCTCCGTACATTACTGTGTCGACAAGTAACGCTACAGACTTACAAACTTAACATCATAGTGGGCATGCAATGTATAACGAGTTGTCACTGTCACCTGTCGCCTGTCGCGTTTATGAAATTGGGCCCAGCCCACAGTACCACGAAAACTACAGGTGCTAAAATTTGACATAATTCTAAAGTTTTTCATACAAAAATGTGACAATTATGTTAAATTGTAACACTTGTAAATTTTGTGGTTATAGAAGAAAAAGTTTATTTTTTTCTCTTTTCGATTTTATAGACAATCTGAACGGAGGTTACCCTTCAAATTGTCATTTACTATGATGTTAGCTACCCCAAAGCACCCAGGTTCTATAGAAGCTGTATATGACACCTTTACACAGCTACTGTATTACAACGTGTCCCTAGCCTGTAGGCAAAAATGAATTATAGACAGCATAGATTTGTTAAGAGAATTTCAATTTTTTTGCCTTTGATTAAAAAACAACTGTGTTCAGCATTCCTGGGAAGTGGTACACGTGTGTGCATTCTATCCCATTTATTTATAAAAAAAAACAATCTTTTAAAGCTAACGAATGTTTTGTTCTTTTCATTTGAGGGTAGGTAAACGTCACAATGACAAATAAAGACAAAACATGTTAACTAACCAACGATTAACCAACGTTTACGCAGCGTTTATGAGTTTAGTGGGGGTAAGTCCATAGGCTAGGGACGCGTCGTATAGCGCTCAATGTCATACGTCTTTTTATATCGTCTAATTTAACTGCGGGTAGTTCTACGCCTGGTTTAAAATACGAAGGACCGCTATTAATCTCTTACACAAGTGCGATGTTTGAATCTCACCCAGTGACTGCTATTTTGGTGAGCTTTAGTGTGAGGTGAGATTCAAAAATCGGACTCTAGGTGTTTAAAATACAAATCGTGGGATGACCATGTGAAACTAGTCTTGGTATCCCGTTAGGTGAACCCATCGATATAAGATGAACCCCACTGGGGCGCACGGTACGCATGCTGCATACAAACCAACCCACGGCAGCTACGTTTTCGTATGGAGCGTGCGACCCAATGGGATTCATAAGGGAGTTCGCCCTTAACCCTTTGAATGCCAAGTACGCTTAAAGGTGTCGAGAGCTGTTGTACCCATCGCGCCACCGACACTCAGTTTTTTTTTAATGGCTGCTGTTACTGAATGTACACTTATAGTTGACTGTTGGCAGTGCAAGCTACCTACGTGATTTAGTCCCTAAATTGGCAACACTGAATGCAAACTTGAAGGTGTGCGTGTACACATAGACCGCTGTTATAAGGTTACATTGCAGGACAACTAAATATCCCTCGTTTTTAGGATTAGAAATCTAAATAGTCTTCGGAAGCCTTAATTTGCAAAAAAGCTCCATTAAAAAATATAAATAACCTTCTTCAAATAGATTATACTTGATTATACTAAAATAATATACGCAAAAACATTTCAAGCGATAACCCGACTTCAAATACGTGAGTGATTCGGTTATGTCAATAATATATTTGTTACCTTATATTTAAAAATGGCACTTTTACAAAAAATATTTACAAAGATTGATTTCAACATTTCTCATCCTAAAAAAACGAGGTATAGCTCGGTGGCGTGGTAGTCGCGACAGCTTTAGGCATTGCATAGATTGCAAATACATTGCCAAAAAAATAGCCACTCTATATACAATAGGTAAAGAAGCTAATTGAAAAGCAAGATAAATACGAATCCGACAATACGATGACAAAACATTATCCACTAAATCTGTAGGTTGTACGATGGCACAGAGTTATTTTTGGTTGACTGTACCAGATGGTGGACGTCCGTAATTGTAGTGGATTAAGGTAAATTGTTGCTTAGTAAGGTTTATGTTGATGCAGTAAAACAGTTGACACATCGCGTTCGTTGCTTCTCTGCGGCTCTAACACGCCCTCCCAAATTTATCCCTCACTGCAGCTCTAACTAGTGCATAGTGTTATAAAAGGGAGACAGAAACTTCGGCGGTCACTTTAAGGTCACTGATGTGATTCTTCAGCCAGACAGCGTCGAGTGAGCGAAAAAACCTTAAGCTTTCAACGCACTGACCGCCGCAAACCACAGACAAAAAGTCTTTAAAAATGGCCTCTACTACTTTTTTTTTGCTTTCGTCGGTCAGAGCATTCATCCACGAGAGTATAAGCTGCCTTCTATATAAATTAACAAAAAAAACGTGCACCAATTCGTTATTCAAGATTAATATTAGCCTGCCGAACGGCGATGATAAAAGAAATAGGCGGTTTCGTTATTAAAATTGGATTTATTACGGCTAATAAAAAAACATGCAATAAAAAATTCATTCTCGTTATGACCTAAAATAATTTACCGATTTATGTATGTTCATACGTTAGGAATTTGGCAACTCAGATTATATATGGGATTCCTAGCAAAGTATTTCTTGCTAAAATTTATGCATACTTTTTATTGTTTCATAGGAAATTTGTAGAAAACCGCCCGCTTCCAGCAGTGTTTGTTAGGTCCAACTCTCCAATACTGACAATAGCACAGCAATATTGCAATATAACACATAATATTATCACTAATTTAACATTACAACTAACATCCTAAGCAGCTCACACTCCCAACATCCCCCGACATTGTAATATCCAAACAAAAACATTACTAACACCTAGAAATGCAAAAGAATGAGTCAATCAATGCGTTCCATAACAAAAAACACATAGCGTTACAAAAATAACAAAACATATGCAGGTATGTAGATACCTAGAAGTTTATAGAATACAAACGATAACTCGAGAAAGACGGTTTCCAAGCGTGGGACAGCACAACACGTAACACACAATGTCACGAAATTCCAACAAGGACATTTGTAATTAGAATTGAAGTCGTAGTCTCCAAGGCTATTATTGTTTTTCTAATAATTTACAGCTTGATTAGAGAATATAACATAATATTAGCTTAAAACATAGCGTTGCCTTCTTACCGAGCAGCAACCAAGCGTTATATAAGCAATCTAGGCGTATAGAAGCCACTGTACAGCCTATATGGCGCAAGGGTCGTATTTCAAACCGAACTCAAGCTCTTGAGCTCCAGAACTTGAGTTCTGTTTAAAACAAAGATCCCTAGTGTGCTACAGTTCCCAGCAAACTTCTTGAGCACTGACCTTGACTGCGCAGTAGCGGTTTCTTTATGCTCAAGATGTTTGCCTGCAACTATACTTGGTTTGTTCCAAAAATCCGCCAAAAATTATCTCAAAACATATTCTGAGACGTGTTACAGTTAAAAAAAAAAGACAGCGCTGTTAAATATTTAGACCGAGGTACATCAGCAAATTTAAACGATTTCAAACATAAAGAACAAAAAAAAGACTCACAACATAAGTTTACTATTATTTAAGGCCTTCAACTTAGAGTGAACACGCCAACGGGATTTGCGTTCACTTCATTACTGAACCAATATATTTTAAAATACTAATCCTTTTTAACTAACAAATGTTTTGTTCCCTTCATTCGAGGGCAAACGTCACGACAGATGTTAACTAATATAGGTTTATAAAAAAAGGGCAAGCCTTAATGTATTAAAAAACTGTATAAAACACAGTCAACGGCGTAGCTCACCCTTTTAACGCTATGCCAAATACAAAAACCGTCACTTACACGCCAACTTATGAACGTATCCTCTGCGCTGTACGCAATGATGGATATATCCATCGTCAGCGTTAAAACTGTGGTGCGGACATATGCGTTCAAAATGTTAAAACAACCAATCGGATCATTTTGTCGATCTGCAGCCACAGATGAGATTGGACCCGATTGGGCGATTCGGCGAATCAAGTGATTGGATTGTTTTACTATTTTCTATTATTTTCCACGCCTAGAACACCTAATTGCATTACATTGGATGGTTCGATCAATCAAATCATACATCGGTAGCCTGCAATGTAATACAACTCGTATGAGAGTAAATAGCTCCTAACTTTTTCAACGCCCAGGGCGTCTGAAAGTGTCGTAAGCTGTCGCGACTACCACACCACCGACCCGTACAGTCGTAAGAGCGACTTAAGTGTTACCATTTGACATTATGACGGCATGGCGCGTCAGTGACAATTTATCTATGCATCGTTGGCGTTGAAACGGTTAAAGCTGTCGTTAGCTGTCGCGACTACCAAAGAACCATATAGTCGTAGCGTCCAACCACACGGTGTAACAGCAACTTGCTTGCATATGATTAACCTCTTGACCGCCATTCTTGCATTTAAGACAGAAAGCTCATTTCGCCAGTCTTAGTTGAGACAAACGTCTTCTAGTTTTTGTATAGGTGACATGAACATGTCTGATGAAATTTTAATCGGCAGTAACAGGGTTCAAGTTAGAGTTTGACAATATGACATCATGGCGTGAGTTGAACATTCCTTTGCTTCGTTGGCGTTTATAAGTTAGTTTCTAGAAGGATAAGGCATAGAAAACTTTTCAATCCAACGGCTTAAACACAGTAGAACACATAAGACTAAAAAATATAAGATACACGTTCAACATGTAGTGGATAAAATTATTTAAAATAGTACATTATTGGCATTCGAAATAGAAATTAATAAAATACACATAAATAGAGGTGACGCGTACAAATAATTATTAACGCTGTCGATACTGTGCTAGTCGCTGGATCGAATTCATGTAAGCTTTCCAATCCAAGGAAAAATAATCAACCGAATATCTATCAACATTTATAGGTATTCACAGATATAAATAATTCAGATTTTTTTCTGTAGCAAAGTTTAAGACGACAAAACGTTGGCGTGGTCACCCTGTACCCTTTAACCTGTTAACCGCCGTTGTCTCAATTTTAAGACCCGCGTCTTAAAATTGGGACAAAAGTCATATCTCATATAGTTTTTGCATAGGCAACACGGAGATATCCAATACAAAAATATCGGGGGTTCAAGGTATATATCCCAAGGACATTGTCTTATAATGACGCAAGAGTCAACGAACCGTGGTGCCAGAGTGATGGTACAGTCGCCATCAAAATAGCAGACACGACTCTATTCCCAAACGCGTTCCGTCGTATTCCGATAGATTTGATGCTGACTGTATCGCGACCTCCATGTAAACTATGCGACCCCCTGAGGATTGGGACTTGCAGATTGAAAAACACTGTTATAAACAATACGGTTCGAGTATCGGAAACGACTCTACGGTCATGTCGTGCCGAAACCGCCACCTCAACGCAGTGAATGGCGGTAGGCACGCAACACGAAAGTTACGTGACGAGATTGTGCGTGACGTCCGCATTTGTAATAGTTGTGACTAGGTCTTCATCTGAGATGATTATGCAGGCTTATAAAAACGTCATACGCATCAGGTGGCACAAAATACCATTTTAATCAGTGTCAGACACACGTAATCGCTCCAATTGCTTAATCACTGCCGGCTATGCGTATAACAGTACTTTTACAGAGTGCTGTCACAATTATACGTTAATTAAACGCATACGTGCGTTTGAGGCAGCTGGCGAAAGTTCGTATAACAATGCCAGCAAAGAATGCGTTAAGCTTTCATTATTGCAACTTCTGCAGGAGTACCTACGGCGGCGTTTTATAAAGCCCTTGGCGCGTAACATTCGCCAGTCATGCACGATCAGAAATAAACCTGGGGATCATTTTTATTACACCAATTCGGACTGTAAGTAATTTTATACGTTTCCCAGCACCTGCCTCTCTCAGAGTTTAAAGATCGCCTAGTGGCCTTAACACCGCCAGTCGGTTTAACTTAACCCACCCTGCGTCTTTGTCAAATTAGTGTCATGAAAAAAACTGACGAACATAAAAATAAACTCGACCCTTTATAAGGCCACAGTCATACAGATATGCTTTGAGAAATCCAAATACAGTTTCCATGTCGGCATCGCACTGGAGAATCGTTTAATAACCGGCTATTTCTCACTTAAATACAATCAAATTTGTATCACACTAGGATTCAAATTTCATTTAAATGTATGCGGTCTATAAATCGCCTGTGCCTTATTAAAGGTTAAACTAATCAGGACCGGTCACATTAGGGCCATAGCTATGATTACACGTTAAATTTCTTTAAGAACCACTATAATTTATCACTTCATATCATAACATTAACCTGCTGATAAACCTCTGCTAGCCAATAAATGCTTCGAATTTCATTCTTGCATTTAATTTTGCTTGGTGCAATTTTCACGTGCTGCTATCTACGACTTACGATTTAAAAAACTATCTAATTTGATGTAACTATATTGAGTACTTAAAAAAAGGTGTACGGTGCGTTCGGTAGCTCGGTGCGAACCTTATAAGAGGATATATAAAAAAAAACCGTCAAACGTAACAAGTACGGAAATTAAATATGCAAATAAATATATACATATTTTTATTCTAGTGAGAAATATCGAGTGGGCCCTATTTTATTTTTAATAGTATATTATCAAAATCGCTACAGCTCTTTTAACAAGAAATAAATCTCGAATAACTGTATAGGATTTTTGTCATTTACTTTTCTCTTTACTAAGAAAAGTTTATGTCACAAGTTAATTCAAAGTATTTACAGCGTTTTTCAAATGAGATAAATCCGCTTAAGAGGTTCGCATCGAGCCAAGAAAAACCCGGTACAACTGTGATGTTCTATGGGTAGCCTCGTTTCCTGTGGCTCGCACGACGGCAGTTCCTGACCTTAACCCGCTCAACGCCAAAGGCGGATATATCCGTCGCTACGTTCAACGCCAAAGGCGGATATATCCGTCGCTACGTTCAACGCCAAAGGCGGATATATCCGTCACTATACGCTCAACGCCAATGGCGGATGTATCCGTTATTATACGTTAAACGCCAATGGCGGATGTATCTGTCAACGCGTACGACATAAAAGTCGCCTTCATGCATTCCGACAAGAATCAACTTCGTTACCTACAAAAAAGGCTTGATGTGTCAATGACGACTTTTAAATTATTAAACCGCGATTAGAATTCAGCACATTGTCATTTCAGAGAGTTGCGTGAAGCTGCATTCCTATTGTATGAAATGACAGTGTGCTGACGTTTTACGATGGTACGAAAAACAACCGTCCATTATGCGTAGTTTAACGTTCTCTACAAAACTGTGAACATTTCCATCGCTGTGTTAAACACAAACGTGTCACTTACACTCTAAGCATAACTGGTTAGCAACGCGACATTAAATATCACTCCACCTTGTACAAGTATTATAGTACATATACATCTAAGAATGCGATTTTTTTATCACACCGGGTGACTAAAGCTCACCAAAATGGCAGTTTTTCATAGAGATTTGGCCATTTTGGTGAGCTTTAGTGACCTGGTGAGATTTAAAAATTGCACCCCAGACTACATATTCTACGCCAACCACGGATATATCCGTGGTTGGCGTAGAATATGTAGCCACGGATATATCCGTGGTTGGTGTAGAATATGTAGTCTAGAAATATATCCGCCATTGGCGTTTAAAAGGTCAACGCTGCAATTCGTTTTCACCTTAAGGCTTAAGGGTGTTTTTATTCACTTTAGGTGCGCGCAAAAGGTCCGGTCGTTGTATGGAATGGAGATACGGTAAGCATAAGTATAAAACGACGTCAACACTAATAGTGGGTGCAAGCTCGGTGCAACGCACACATGCAACGGGTGTGTGAAAATATTTTATTACGTCCTATGTTTTAACGGTTTATTTCAACCGAGGAACTGCCGTTATAAGGCTTGTAACATGATATCAGCGATTGTTAGCGCAATAACAATTTTACAGTAATCGCAGTAAGAGTGGGCGATCACACACTAATAGTGAACGTTGCTTGTGTACAATCGTAGCAGCGGCAAGACGCCATGTTTGTTTTAATAATCTCTATCGAGAGACTGTGTGGGATCTCGCGGTCGAGATAGGTTTTTATGCTACTGGATTGGGCCTTCTAGTCTGCGGCCAAATGTGTCTATTTCATATCGGTGTAAGAGCGAGCGAGATGATACAAGTACGGTTGAGAATGCAACTGTCAATTTTGCTAACGAGCGTGTCACTTTTACACTATGGAATGCAAACCTGGTTATCTTCTGTAAGAAAAAATCGGTTTTAACCGGTAATTCCTGAGGAATACAAACCAGGTTATCTTCTGTAAGTAAAACCGGTTTTAGCCGGTTATTCTTGAGGAATGCAAACCCGGTTATCTTCTGTAAGAAAAAAACCTGTTTTAACCGGGTATTCCTGAAGAATGCAAACCCGGTTATTCACGCTAAGAATAGACCGGTTTTAACCGGTTATATCTGAGGAATGTAAACCCGGACATTTTCTCTAAGAAAAAACCGGTTTAACCGGTTATTCCCTACAGAAAATATCCGGGTTTGCATTCCTCAGTTTACACAGACGGTGGTGCCCCTGACGCAATTTTCACTATCTCTCGTACTCTTTACCGATAAAGCGAGTCGCAGACACTTTTGGTAACCATAGAGAATTAGGAACGGACTATTGGGGGAAGGATTGTCAATTCTGCCAAGGTCACGGTTGGTTAAGGCACTGCTATGATTGTTGTTTTTATACGTAGAATATTTCAATGAACTAAAGCCGCAAGCAATTTATGTTTAGTAATTTGAGTGAATTTACAGTGACATAATTATGTCAAACGTCAGTTAACGCTAGCGACGTTCATGAAGTGTTGTACGCCAATTATTGATCAAGTTAGTCCGTCAACAAGTAAAGCTGTCATATCTGCCTCAAAACCTTAAACACGGACGGGGATTGTCATCCCTAGATCTTCAATATCTCCTAAACATTTAGCTGAATAACAGTAAATATCTAATCATTCCCCTCCCTTAGGCCATAAGGAAATCCCCCAACGATCATAACTATTTCCCCGGTACATTCGTAGCTGGAAAAGTCAATCCTGACAGCTGTCACTATCGTGTTTGTAGGTTATAAAATGCAACGGGATGATAGCTGTCAGATCGTCCGCCATCTTGCCGCACCAACACTCCATGGCAAATTGAACGCTACATAAAATTCATTCTTAGATATAATGTCAACCTTATCAAGCGTAGCTTCGTATAAACTAGTTCTTATTATGCCGTAAACAAACCGACGATCCTACCAGCACCACGAGCCGAAAAGCTCAATCTCTTGACAATAATCTCGCGTCGATACCCTAATGGCCAATTCAACGGTCTAGATTCATTTTTGCCTGACCGTACAATGTTAAACAGCTGGGATACCGCCAACTCTTACTGCGACGTGGCACCTAATAAAACAATAAATAGTGAGAACAATTTAACGATATTCAATTCTTAACACGAGTCGGTCACGCGCTGACTGCTACTGCAACAAACCGCACAACCAAATCCAAAGCGCTGTAACTCTAAGAGGATCCAATAAAAGGACTATATACTTCCATTGTCGGACTGTTCATGTAGTCCTGATTTTATTTTATTTATTACGTAGAACCAACACAACAGCTTTTATACAAAATTTACAAATCAACAGTAAATACAATAAGACAATTACAACAATTGCAGCTTATAGTCCATGTAGTGTTTAGGTGGAGTTCATTCATACGTAGACAAATGAAACATGATGCCAACCGGGTCGTTCAGACCCAGTACGATCCTGCAAAATTCCGTCACCTCGTGGTTACGAACGGAAATGATTCGTGACCCGAGTTACAACTCTTTCGATTTAGCATCGCGAAATGCAAGGACCTTAAATGTTTAGACTTAGATAACTGTCGTAAGGCAAAATATGTCTAACGTCCGGTTCTTATATTTAAACAATAAAATGTTTTATTTCCCAACCGTTAAATGTTGACATTGACACATTTTTTACGGGGAATTGTCGAAATGTCACGGTAAAACGATCCGTTGGCTGAATACGAACGCTGTCAAGCAAAGCTAGTTTAACCTTTTCAACACCGCGTTAAACACAAAAGCTGTCACTTGCACGTCGACTTTTTTTGCAAGCAACGTTGAACTTAAGCAATTGCACGCATATCACATGAATGCGCGCGGATATATATCTTCGGGTTGGAAAGGTTAAAGCTTACGTGGATGCAGCAATAAGTCTGCAGAAAGAATGCGTTCGCAAATCTTCGCCACACTTCGGCAAGCTTTGCAATCCGATAGCTCCGAAGGTAGCACAGGTTCTGCTTGTTCGCCTAATATTGCTCTCCAGTCTTCTAGGACAATTTCGAATGCTAATTTCATTCCAATTTCGAATGCAAGTGCAATTAGGGCGAAGCTTACTACACGCAGTTTTTTTTAATTGTTTTGGCGAAGGCTGCGATGCGTATTCTTTTTGTAGATTTAACGATGTCAGTTCGTTCCATTTAGCTCCCGTTTGGCGATGAGTGTAGTTGTGTGATCTCGTTCAGCCGTGCCGCGTGTACCGACGTCGCGATAGATATTCCTAATTAAAATTAACTCGATTACAGCCCAAATTTGAATTTCGTTGGAACTTGCGCCGGGACCGTGAAGGAGTATCCTGCAAAAAAATAAAAGGCTAACTCGCTTAAGGAGCAAAACGACTTTTCACATTACAAATCGACTTCGTATATAGAACTTGCGATATGCTGGCGATTCAATTTTCTACCTCAGCCTTCCACCCGTACGATACGCAAAATGTGCAACATACAAGCATGGCTAGTAGTGCACGTTTTCCATTTTGTACATTCTGCTTGTTTTATTATGTTCCGAAGGGCACAAAATTAGATTTCAACAGTAATTTATAACTTACAAACGTTTAAGGTGTAATAAATGTATCGTTTTTCTTTAAACTGATAAGGTGTCATTTAATTTAATTTGATAATTTAATTAAATTTGGAATATAATTGAATGGTAATTATTATTATTTAATCTCACATTCAACAGTAGAATTACGTTTAAAAATTATGCGTCTCCCAGAGGTAGGACATAAACATTTAATACACCTGCCATAACTCATGAGTTCATGACCATGCAATCAATATTTGATTGATTCATTGAAAAAATATAATGGGTCACCTATCCAGTAGAAAAATAGAGATCAGGGGGCCTAGCATGCTAGCTTTTATTGATGACATAAAGCATTTCTCCCGTTCTAACCAGTATGCGTGTGCGAGAGGGACCAAAGCGTTTATGTGCGCGATAAACGCTAGCATGCTACTTTAGTAAAGGTGCGATTTTTGAATCTCACCGGGTGAACAAAGCTCACCCATGTGGCCGTTATTCTAGGGATTTGGCTATTTTGATATTTTTTGGTGAGCTTTAGTCGCCGGGTGAGATTAAAAAATGGCACACCCGGTGACTAAAGCTCATCAAAATGGCCGAATTTCTATGAAACACTGCCATTTTGGTGAGCTCTAGTCGCCCTGTGATAGACAAAATTGGCACTCCTGTGCAGCGTTGAGCTTACCGCCGCTCTGCTCGATCCGTTTGCTGTCCTGTTGCGCCTTCCGCTGGTCGGCGAGCACGAGCACCGCGCTCAGCTGCTTCTGCTGTTCCTCGTCCAGTACGCTGGTCAGCGCGTGGTAGAACGCCGGCTCCGTCGTCGATATGCCTGCGGGGCATTAACACGATCAAGCACCAGAAACAACAATATCTTATCAATACCAGGGGGGTCCACTCCGCACTGTAGGTACGCTCGACCGCCTTGCCTATGGCATAGGCAAATCGCAGTAGGCTGTCGGCTTGCCGCGCGCCCGCTCGATCGTCCTCGTGTCAGTGTAATTGAAAACGAATGCCGCGCAACCGTAACGTGTCGCCGGGACTTGAGAGGGGAAGGCGAGCGCAGGCGGCGCGTTTCCTTTACTCGCGCCGCCTGGCTTAATGTGTATGATGTAATATGAACTTTTTGAGCGTGTTAATAAAGTTGGAATTCGTTTAATCGCGGTCGTCAAAGAGATGTCTTTCTCAACTAGACGGGGCTAGTCGCTACGGTTGGAATACCGTATTGTACATACCTGACAGGGCGACCTTGAATTTGACATATTCGTCGACGTGACAGTCCCTGTCATCGAGGGGGGTCGTGTAGCACTCGATGGCCGTCTCGTCGGGCTCCCAGTCGTCGTCCTCCTGTTACCGACAAACAAAAAATCAATACATGTATGTATAACGAGCCGCAGGTGCAATTTACTAACGTCAAATTGTAATTTATTGTACAGTAGGGGAAATATATTCACGTACCACCTTAGAACCCTATCGCAATGGCGCGACGCGTTAAACGCCAGGCTATGTCATACAAATGTCATGCGTATGTCTCTTTGACTAGGTTCTACGGTGGGAACGTGTTTCAATTTCCTTGACTGTACATAAAAACCTTCCTTAAAATAGTCTGAATGACAGATAAAACCGTAACACAGGGTTCGAAATTATCAAGATAATAACAAGCCGTGATAATTATCCGATAATTATCACCATTATTAAAATATCATTTGTTAAATTGTTTCACAAGAAATATCGATGGTTTATTGTCTCAAAACAAACAAAAATATATGTTTAATTTTTTTTATATAACATAATACAATACAAATCAACATTAATGTCATTAATTAAAGGTGAAATCGGTGTTCGTCAGATTTGACAGATTTGCAACTAAACTACTTGACCAAAGAAAAAGAAGCCAAAGGAATATCTTCATCAGATGATGATTCTATTTCCATTGGCATTGTTGCTGTTATAGCTACAGTAGAACTAGAACTTATTTGTTCTTCTAAAAGCCAACAAGTGCGGAAATACACGTTTGGATACTTAGAATATAGTTCTATTTCACGGGCGCAATTTTTTGTTATTATCAATTGATAATTATCAACCTGTTATTATCATGATAATTATCGTGATAATTATCGTGATAATTATCATTGATAATTATCCTTTCGAACCCTGCCGTAACAAAATTAGTTGCGTGGCTTAGGAATAAACGGGCCAAGACATGAAGACAGATAGATACGGTACGGAACTTTGTTTTATACTATGCAGAGATTATTTCAAAATAAACACAGACTCTTACATAGAGCTTCTAAAGGGCCTCGTAGATATAGTCGGCAATTCATCCCTTAATTTCCCTTAGAGGTGAAATATCTTCTCCAAATTTCCTCTATGGTTCCTAATTGGTGAACATCCTCCTTTTTTAAGTCAATTAATAACTTTTTTTATATGAAACTAGCTGACCCGGCGAACTTTGTTCCGCCTTAGACGCCATAAATGAGCAGATTTTTGATTTTTTCTTTCATAAGAACCTTCTCCTGATAATAACGAACAGAACAAAAAAAGAATTAGCGAAATCGGTCCAGCCGTTCAGGCGTGATGTCGAAGGGAAATAGGGATTCATTTTTATATATATAGATAGGCAGGCAAACGAGAAAGTGGATCACCTGATGGTAAGTGATCACCACCGCCAATATGTAGATACTCGCAACACCAAAGAGATGGCACATCCGTTGCCAACCCGGAGGGCTAAGATGGACTACCTCTTGTGCCAGTAATTGCACCAGTTATCTCGCTATCCACCCCGGAACAGTTTAAGCACTGCTGCTTGGCGGCTGGATTAGCCAGGATGGCGGTAGTAACCCGGACGGACCTTGCACGAGGTCCTTTACCGCCCGCAAAAATACTATGCTAAGGCGATAAAAGCTGGATGAAAGATGTCACACAATAGTTTGTCAGCACATTCTCAGCATGGGGGGAGGGGTTATTCCCTAAGCGCAGCAAGCCTAGGCAAATCGCAATAGGTTGTCGGCTCGCCGCCCGCCCGTTCGCTCGCCCTCGCTGTGTCAATGTAATTGAATTTATCGTAAGACTCGCGCGGCTAAACAGAAGTAATACCCTCCACTTCAGTCTACTCGTGATCACGGCCGTTGTAACATGACCTAAACGTCGAAGTAAATTAACAATAAACTTTTATCGCGTTAAAGTCCCAATAACATCATAAATGTGTGCAACCCTAACGTGTCGCTGGGAGTTGCGGGGGGAAGGCGGACGCGGAGGTTAGTACTATCATTTATTCTGAGGCCCATCGGGAGGTAAGGAACTCACATCGTCGTCGCTCTCCTCGTAGTCCTCAATCTTGGCCGTCATGTTGACGCCCTGATGCGCGCTGTTCTTGACAGTCATCCGTGCCAGGTTCGACAGGTACTCGTTGTTCATGTCTTCCACGTCGTCTTCGTCGCTCGAGAGGACCTCTGCGACATGGACAACATTAATTAATAACGACCTAAACCACAAAACTTTGCGGGTAGGACCTTGTGCAAGGTAAGTCAGCAGTGCTTGCGCTGTTGTTGCGGCGAGGAGGGCAAGACAGCCGGTGCAAATACTGGCACAAGAGGTATTCCATCTTAGCCCTCTGGGTTGGCAACGCGTTAGCAATCAGTTTGGTGTTGCAGGTGTGTATGGGCGGTGCTAATCACTTACCATCAGGTGACCCACTTGATTGTTAGCCTTCTTATTTTATAAAAAAACCGTGTTTTTAGTTTTCTTCTACGATCATTATTTTTCAAAATATCACGAGTAATAAAATGACAACGGGCGTGCGTCGCGAAAATGCTCTATCGCGCTGCATACACTACCAGTGACGTCACAAGCGTGGTTTGTGTGGAGCCAGCACTTAATCGCGTTTTTATTAACGAAATTATAAACAAAAATGAATAAAATATTACCTTGATTGTAAAATGTGTATAATTTATTTACTAAACTACTTGCTTCTAACGTAAATGCTTATACGTAAAGTCAGTTAAAAAAGGATTGCTAGGCTTATAAATGTTTGATAATTATCAGATAATAAATATTGCGATAATGATCAAAGGCATATTTATCTTGATAATTTCAAACCCTGCTTCTGAGGCTGACCATAGCCCCCGTCCTCCCCATACAGTCAAGGAAATTGAAACACGTACCACCGTAGAACCTAGTCGAAGAGACATACGCATGACATTTGTATGACACAGCCTGGCGTTTAACGCGTCGCGCCATTTCGATAGGGTTCTAAGGTGGTACGTGAATATATTTCCCCTACTGTACCTTCGTCCTCGTCGTCGTCGTCGTCGTCGGAGGAGGTGTCCTCGTCGGCCTCGGCGCGCGCCTCGTACGCGCGCTTCAGCCCGTCGAACAGCACCAGGCACGAGGGCAGGATGTTCGGCAGCACGGCGTCGAGGCTCGGCCGCGCGGGGCCCATCTCGAGCAGGGTGCAGATGCCGAGCACGCACAGTTTCCTGTCGTGGAGGCTGCGGGAGACATGATGGTTAATAGTGTAAGAGCCGGTGAAGATCGACCTTCACACATCAAAGTCAAAGTCAAAATATTTTATTCAGATTAGGCTTACAGGTAGCACTTATGAATGTCAAAAAATTTACCACCGGTTCGGAAAAACCTCTGACGGGAAGATACCGGCAAGAAACTCAACGAGGTGTAATTTTTTAGATAACTAGATGAGACATATTTTTTATCAATTATAATTTATTAAAAAACATGCCTATGATAACTTGCCTATCGAAAAGTGTTCAAAGTGTGATAAAAAATATGTCTCATCTAGTTATCTGATGGGTGAAGGTTGATCTTCCCATGGTCTCCTCTACCAAAATGCAGGCTAACTAAAAACCACGCGCAGCTTACCACTGCACTGGGTCCGGTGCAATTAAGCGCGCGTGCGACTGATAGACAGACAGAGAGGCGTAAACTAGGACGCTTCTTATACCAAAACGACGGTTTAGTTCAAAGTAAAACTTCTCTACCTTAAATAATTAATAGATTCAGGCGTTACTTTGCGCAGGTCCATTTCAAAAAACTGAAACAAATTACCTTGCTACTTCTCTACCTTACTATTATTAATTCACCCGTAGATTCATGTATATTTATAACCTTTATTTCATTAAATTATCTTATTTCTTAAGGACTGTATTAGGTATTTCTCACAACGGTGATGACTCACCCCATGAAACAGTCGGTGTCGTGGATCCACTGCTTGATGAAGTGTTGCGTGATGGAGGCGTTCGGCACCGACTCCTGCAGCTTGTCCAGTATGGTGAATAGCAGCACGGGATTGCAGTACAGTATCGCAATTAGGACCTGAATGTGTGAAAAAAAAATCTCGTCAAACATCGTGTCGCCAACAATGATATTATATCAAAAGAGGTAGATAGGTTACAAGCGCGCCGATTTCAATCCTCCAAAACGGTGTCGGATGGCACCAATTTCCTCAGGTTGCCGGGCAACAAGCTAACGGTGCGCATGTTAATCTAAGCTGTCAACCGAAACGATTATTGGGTTTTTATTATAATAACCTTTCTAAAATAGGTCTAATAAGGTTTGCGCTCACTAGACCGTATCAAACTAGAATTGTAATCGTTCTGAAATGTGCAAAGGAATATTCTTTGTATGAATTACTATGCCGCCCATTACACCGGCATGTAACCGGGCCGGCCCGTCACAGATAACCGCGGCGCTCAACGTGTAGGTCCGAACACGCGACGTCGTCATTGCCTAACCGCTATCGGCGGCCCGCGTTTGTTCGCCGTACTGAAGGAACTGCCGAATATAAACTCAAACGCTTCCTGCGACCGCCAGAACGGGTACGATACGGTGCGTAATACCGTTTAAGGGTTCGAGGCGTACAAACCCGTGTGAGCCCATGAATGGGCCGGTCCGGTTACTGTCATGGTACGCTCCGGTCTAATAGGCGGAAACCTTTAATACCCTTTGAACGCCAACTACGCTTAAAGGGATTGCTAGCTGTCGCGCCCGTCACGCCCCCGACACATATAGTTGATCGATGCCATAGTGCAATAGCGACTTATCTGTTTAAACTTTATATTCTCGTTTGACAAAATGGCGGCTTGGAGAGTGGGCGGCGATTTTTGTATGCGTTGTTGGCGGTGGTTAAGATATGCCTATGAAGGTGACACCTCAAAGTTACCTGCAGCAACATGGTCCTCAGCTCCGAGGTGTTCACTTTCCTCGTGAGCCTGTTCAACACCAGCTCGACGAACGACGGCAGACAGTTGTCTATCTTGCCGTTGCACTGCAGCACCATTACTTCTAGAAGTTTCGCCGCGTAAATCTCCGACTCATCCTCCGCATCGGAGTTCAATACCTGGTGGCGACAAGGAGGTTTGTTAGCATGAAGCTTGGGGCAGGAATTATGACCGTTAATTTAAAAAAAAAGCCGCATTGGCTCTTTTACATGTCAGAGTGTCAACGCTTCGCAGGAAGATTCTGTTGAGAAAAAGCGCCGCAAAACTAAGTAGTTTATCTTTGTTCTCTTCTCTTTTTAAAATATAATTACAGAGTATTAACATAAAGAATAACCCCCTTATTAATTTACCTTCCGTAAACCTATGTTAGTTAACATGTGTTATGTCTTTATCTGTTATTGTGACGTTTACCCTCAAATGAAAGGGACAAAAGATTTGTTAGCTTAAAAAGATTGTTATTTTTTTAATCATTAGGGGGTACGAATACAGTCAAGGAACTTAATTCCCTACCCATTTCGTTGAAATGTCGTCTGACCTTCGCAATGCATTAAGGTCGATATGTCAAACTAACGTCTTGCTCTATAGCTCTTATGGTGACAGTTTGCTAAATACTATTGAACCTTAGGTGGGTTGGAAATTTAATTCCTTGACTGTACAAGAAAACTAGATGATAATTAATAGCACAGCGAGCTTCATACATATTAAACTAACTGGCACTAGTTAAGATTGACCAGGAGATATATGGGGAATGGGAAAACTGGCAAACGCACGGCACGGAGTTAAAATTGCCGGTTCGAGTCCTACCATTATACCTACATATGTATTTCTTTGTGTTTACACGGAAAAAAGTTGATAGGTATCTATGTACAGTCAGCGTCAAATATACCAGAGCGGGCAAGGTGGTCAAAAATATCTGAACACACCCGAGCGTATTTGACAATAGAGTCGAGTTCAGATATTTTTGACACCTTGCCTGCTCTGGTATATTTGATGCTGACTGTACATGATCCCTGAACTAATAATCCAAAACTTAATCAAAATAATTTAGACATGTAGTCTCCAAGGGTCAAAAACAAATCAATTAACTAAACCTTCGCTTTGCAATTAGTATAATAAATATTGGAGATGTTTAGTCTCTGAGTTTCAAAAAGTAACACTGTGTAAAAATTTGCAAAAAACTTAAGTAGTATAGTATATCAGCGTGCTATCTTCCGCTAAGCAACTGTGCTTGCACTGTTGTGTTCCGGCGTGGAGAGCAAGACAGCCGGTGTAATTACTAGCACAAGAGGTATTCCATCTTAGCCCTCTGGGTTGGCAACGCATCTGCACTATCTTTGTTGTTGCAGGTGTCTATAGGCGGTGGTGATCACTTACCATCAGGTGACCCACTTGCTTGTTTCTCGTCCTATGTTGTATATAAAAAAAAACTCAACATTCACCTCTTTAAAAGGCTGCCTCAGTCAGGCTGAAAAAATCCGAAACTCCTTTTTCCCTTAACTAATTACTTTATCTCAATTGCGTATTTTTTAAATCGCATTACAGCAGTGAGTTAAAAATAAATCGCCAGGGTTCTATTGATCAAACGTGCTTCAATTACATCGACGAAACAGTAGTTTCGCCATGGCGACAAGGGCTTACCCTCAAATGAAAGGGACAAAATATTTGTTAGCTTAAAAAGATTGTTAACTCTTCATAATTAAAGGGACAAGGATTTAGGACAGACAAGAACGGATAGCGACTTGACTTTATCTAAAGATAAAAAAAGATTGTATTGACGTATAGAAGTCTCCACTGTATGGAACAGGGTTAAGTTTATGAAATGATGGACGATTTTCCGACGTTTGAAAATGTACTTAGAAAGGGTACCAACAACGGTATTATAATACATGGATGTACAGTGTCATACTAAATGACAGCAGAAAAACGGACCGACATAAGAATACAGGTTGACGCCAATGTTACAAATGCAAATTATTAGTTTACCATTTATAGTCATTGGATTTACAAGTTTACGTCTAACTGCATAAAATAATAATTTAGTAAGTTTCGTTGCAAATAGGTTTTTTTACAAAATAATAGTATTGACAGCAGCTCCGTCGGTTCGACAGACTGACAGCGCGAGCGATTGTCGATTTGTTGTACTTTTGTTCGACTTTTGATGCGGCCATATTTTAAACGCTGACTAGAAGTCAGTGACCTAGACAGAGTACCTAGCAAAGAAAAATCTGGACTTAGTTTTAGAAATTCGCAGCGCAATGACAGAGGCATGGGCAAATCGCAAAGGCACAAAGCAAAGCGGGGCAGGTAGAATAAGCATCATAAGTAACTAGCGACCCGCCCTGTCTTCCGTACGGATACAATCAGCACGTAATGTATAGTCGACCAAGAAATTCCTTGACCACTTTTCGACCGTATTACCAAGGGGTAGGGTTCAAAACTGGTCAAGCAATTACTTGGTCGATTATACATAAAAACCTTCCGCAAAAGAATATCTAAATGCCAGTGAAAACGGTATCAAAATCCGTTGCGTGGTTTAGAAGGAGAAGGCGGCCGAACATACACTATAAACTTAAGACAGACAGGAACTGATAGCGACTTTACTTAATGCTATGTAAAGATAAAGATGAAAGATAGAGACAAGTTACAGTTGAAACACATTATTTTCTGTGTGCGGTACTTCATTATTGCATTGTCTTAAGATCTATGTACAGACATACAGTCAAGGAACTTAATTTACCCTACCCTACCCATTTCGTTAAAATGTCGTCTGACATTCGCAATGTTTTAAGGTCGATATGTCAAACTAACATCTTGCTCTATAGCTCTTATGGTGACAGTTTGCTATATGCTATTGAACCTTAGGTGGGTTGGAAATTTAATTCCTTGACTGTACCTTTCAACTCAGTGTAACAAGGTCCAAATTCACTTGCATAATAACATCCGTACATACAACTTGACAAACAAACAAATGCAGCTAGATAAATATAAGCTTGTTAAAAACTGTCGCACATAAAATGGTAAATATACACCCACGGTGTTCTAATAAACCTATTTTTTTTTTTATAAAATAGGAAGGCAAACAAGCAAGTGGGTCACCTAATGGAAAGTGACTACCACCGCCTATAGACACCCGCAGCACCAAGAAGATTGCAGATGAGTTGCCAACCCAGAGGGCTAAGATGGAATACCTCTTGTGCCAGTAATTACACCGGCGGCTAATTGGGCATGTTAGGTGGTATTACAACATAAACTATAATATCAAGACTGTATTTTATCACAGGGTTAATAGATAAAATAATGTGTTTTTTCTTAATTTTTAACCTCCATTTAGGCGATTTTGACACTGGTTTGCGCGGTGACGCGCCGCCAGTGTGTTGTACCGGGCATGTTTTATAAACAAACTGAGATACTTGCACACAATGTTAAGAGACAAGTAAGAATTTTTCAGACTTCTGTATTTCATATAAATGTCAATGGACGCTCGTGTCTGTAGAGATGAAGGAACATTAGAGACATCTCAAAAAGAACTGTCAGAATCCTGTGATATCTATCAGTCTTTTAAACAAATCTCGAATGTCGGATGCTGAAGCTGAAATAAACGGTGCAAAGCGCCTACCCTATAATAAGTCTGTTTAGCTGTACAGCTATCTATTCAATTAGCACCCTGAGCAAAACAAAATGGCGAAACTTGACTCTGCGTACCGGGTTGCATTTTTATCGACTACGTAACACAACCATTTTGGTCGTCAAGTAGTAACTGTTGCATGCTTGTTGCTAGTTACTACACTAGAAAGGGAGTTTCACTACGCATTGTAGGTACGCTCGGCCGCCTTGCCCACAGCGTAGGCAAATCGCAGTAGGTTGTCGACTTGACGCGCGCTTTTTGAGCGTGTCAATAAAGCTGGAATTCGTTTAACCGCGGTTGTAAAACACATTTTTTCTTTTCGTTAGTACTATTATTTATTCTGTGACAGAGCGTAGTATTGTGAACGCGAATGTTCTAAACGTCGTGAAAGCAACCTCCTTATTAGAATAAGAATGTATAATAAATGAACGCTATTAAAATATCAGATGACGTCATCGAAACTGAAGGCTTTCCATTGGATGATCGAACCGTGACGCTTCAAAGTACTATTTTCAAATGCTACCGAATAAATCATCACGGAATAATGCATAAAAATGTCGACGTGTGTTGAATGCAAGTTTCTATTATAACCAAAACAACAGATGCCAAGTAGCTGAGCGAAAAACAGCTTTACTTTATTTATGGAACATAATATTGACAAGTGTTCCACAACTGAGCCAAATAAATTAATCATCGAGAACCACCCTTTGTCAGAAATGATTTCGCGCCTAGGCTGCATTTCCACCAGAGCTGTGCGAGGATGCGTAGCGAGGAATGTGTTTGTAAAGAGCCAATGATCCGTTTCCACCAGAGCTGTGCTGACCGAGGCGAGGTAAATAAAGCGATTCTATTGGTACTTACAAACACATCCTCGCACATCTCTGGTGGAAAAGCAGCCTTAGGTAAGAAAAAAACAATACTCACTGACCCACAGTGGTTGCGTCAGTATACCAGAAACCTAGACCAGCTATGGTAGCACGCTAGCGTTTATCGCGCACATAAACGCTTTGGTCCCTCTCGCACACGCGTAATGGTTAGAACGGGATAAATGCTTTGTCGTCGATAAAAGCTAGCATGCTAAATCCCCTAGGGGTCTACTAGTGAGCTACCATAGCTGTGCTTAGATAAAATCCAGTACGTAGATCAAATTTTGGGGTTGACTATAGAGCTTTGAGGTTAGATGGGTAACTCACCGCTTTGGCCATATTGAACATGGCGAGTATGTGGTTCTCGTTGGAGACGAACGCGTTGGTATCGACCGTGATGTAGTTATGCAGCACCGGCATCATATCCGTGAAGTAGTCGAAGCTCTCCTTCTCGAACACCTGGTACAGCAGTTCCAGCACCTTCCACATGTCCTCGGATATCATTTTGGCCGTCAGATTGCATAGCAACGTCATGGCTTCCTCGTAGTATTCTAAAAAGTAAACAATGCATTGACGGCGTGCTTTATGTCGGACGACCGGATAGCCTAGTGGTTAGTGAGCCTGACTACGAAGCTAGAGGTTCCGGGTTCGATTCCCGGGAAGGGCAAATGTGTGTATGATGAATATGAATATTTGTACCCGAGTCTTGGATGTTATATGTATTTAAGTATGTATCTATCTGTTTAAGTATGTATATCCGTTGTCTAGTACCCATATCACAAGGTTTACTTAGCTTGGGACTAGGTCAACTGAGATATTTATTTATTTTATTTATTTATGTATGGAATAGTGCCTTTATCTTTCAGTAATGTCTAAAGTGTCACTTTTGTTGCGTGTGACATTAATCTGTGACTGTGAGATTGGTGACCTTCACTGACCACTCGTTAACAAGCTTCAATTAAAAACACTCAACTATTTGGTATTTAAAATTTCAATTCTCGTTATTCAAACGCATGCGCGGCAACTAGATTAAGGCGGCCCCAGTGCAAAGTTACTAAAAGGCAAAGGTATTAGCCACGCGAAATGCGCCGCGCCTGTTTAAGGTAACCTAAGGTCAAAGGCTTCATAAGGTATCCCAGTCTCAAAATTAGAATCTAACACTCACCAACGATATTAAGATGCAAGATATGCCCCACCACAGTTAACACAGTTTTCTCTAGCTGCGCCATGATCTCCGGATTATCCTCCATCACGTTCAGTACCGTCTCCATGGTGTTCAGGAGTCCCATGGCCGTGATGGCCTTCTCGTCCGCCCCGGAATCGGTCTCAATCACTTTCCGGAAGGTCGTGGCGAGGTGTTCCGTTATCTCGTAAGCCATCGGCATCAACTGTTCCGTGTACAGGGGCACGATCTTCTGGAGAACGTTCGCGATGTTGTCGTTCTCCGTCTCACGGATGACTTTGAGCAGTTCCGTGGTGACCGCTTTGACCTGAGGCTCCAGGAGCTTGTGGACTTTCTCTTGAGAGGAGAGTAGGATCTGCAGGGCGATTGCAGCTTCAACTTTAACCGGCAAGTCGGTGTCGTTGAGCAGAGCGTTGACAGTCAAGCGGAACGCCTCGATCAGCAACGGTTCGCTCTTGAAGCGAACGCTCGCGAAGCAGTGGAGCACCCAGCAAGCGCGCGCACGCATGTAGCCGAGCGGGTTATTGAATTCGGGGAAAACATATTGACTTAGCAGGGAGTCTATTTCTTCCTTGTAGAATTTCTTCTTTATCAGCAGATCGCTGAGAGTGCCGACCATGTGTAGCGCGCCGTCGCGTTGCCTCGGCCCGTATTCTCCGTTCTGGCTGGTCAGTACTTGCATGCAGAGCTGCATGGTCCGTTCTAGCATCTCTTTCCGTTTCTTACAGCAGGATATCAGGAGTGTTTGGGCGGCGATCACGGGCGATACAAAGTCTTCGAATATGTCTGAAACAATAATTAAAATCGTTAGAACCATAAGCGTAGAACCGGAAGCGTCTTGAGGCTTTCGAGATGTGGTGTTACCGCCGCATGCTTCCTGTTAGTTGGACTCAACGGATCACGAATGAACGTATACTCCAACGCGTCTTCAGAATACGAGAGTTGTAGAAAATAATTAAAAAAAGAGGAAAGTTGAGTATCTCGGGCACGTGTTTAGGTATGAAAGATACCAACTTCTTCAGTTAATTATGATGGGCAAAGTCGAGGGAAGGAGGCGTGTTGGACGAAGGAAAAAGTCATGGTTGAGGAACATCAGAGTAGACGGGAGTCACCAGTGCTGAACAGCTGTTCAGAGTGGCACAGGGCCGGGACAAATTCGCAGAGTTAACGGCCAACCTCCACCAGAAGCCGAAGAAGCACCAGCAGAAGAAGAAGAGAACCGTAACCATTTTACATTTGAAGGAGGATGCCGTTTGCGGGTACTTACCGAACTTTATTCGTATGTACTCGTGCGGGTCAGTGTTCCAGAGTTCCTCGTCGGCCTCAGAGTATGACATCAGGGGAAAGAGGACATCCTGGATTATCGCGAACATGTGAGGCTTCAGGAGCTTCCAGGAATGCGCGTGGCTCACACTAGCAACAGATATACAAGTTTGAGCAACTGTGCTAAGGTCAAATTTATTATTCCATGGAATTCTGACGTTTCTTGGTATTACCAGGCAAAAAAATATTTTTTGAAACTGTGGTGAGAAATAAAAAGAAAAATAAATGCAAAACATAAATGTTGTAATTGAAATACATAACTTTACAATCACTTCAACGTATTATTAATTAAAACAAACTTGATTTAATTTTAAATCGCACGACTGAGACATAATAAAATATTTAATTATATTCTGAGGAAAAAATAAATTGATGTGGGTATCATTCTGATATTATCACATATTACAAACCTTCGGTTTAAGATTATATTTAAATATTTTATCCACACACAATTTATTTCGTAATTGTTATTCCATTATTTAAAATCTTACAAAAATAGACTGCAAAACGTCACTATCAACTGTTATTTTCCCATCAAACTATACAAAATTATTGTATGCTATGTCGTTCGGATTCTTATTTTAATTCTAGAATAAGCTTGGACTTCTTTGTCCGTGATATTTTTGCAGTTTTCGTTGATTTTATTGCTGCTAGTCCGTTGGTTTGGTTTTTGTTACGTTTCTGTTTTCTACCAATAATTTGTACAGTAGAAACAATGTTTCTCATCCCTGAGACGTCTTATAATGACAGGTGCCAGAATTCCAGGGAATTAAAAAAGCGAGTGTAATAAAATCGTAACAAACTCAAGGCAGTAAGAGTCAAGCTTCAAACTTATAAATAAGCTATAACTTTATTATTAATTAATTAGTCGTCTCAGCGTACGGTCTTATAGCGAAGTCTCGAAAAGCACTTTAAGAGACTCTTGCTGGAAGGTTGGATCAAGGGTCAGATTCAGAAGACAGTGAGATTCCTCACTCTGCCGCTACAGTCACCGGTAGCTTGAGCCCTGCCTAGCTGCCGGCGGCACTGTAGGTTGGGTTTTCATAATGTTTTTATATATAGTATAGCAGACGCGCGCGACTTCGTTCACGTAAAATTAGTAGCCTATGTCCGTCAGGAATAGTGTAGCTTTCTATCTGTGAAAGAATTTTTGAAATCGGTTCAGTAGTTCCAGAGATTACCCCCTACATACAAACAAACTAACAAAAAAACAAACAAAGTTTTTCTCTTTATTATATTAGTGTAGATGTAGATGTAGATTAGTGTAGATTGATATTGTTCTAATACTTTGTATATGGAATATTATTGAGACAAAAGTACTCACCACTGGTCGATGTAGCTAATGGTCTGCTGCAGGACCCGCGGCGAGATGTACACCTTGTTCCTGTATTGGTCCAGTACCCTTAACAGCACCTCCAGGATGCCACCGGTGAAGGTGGTCAGGTACCACTCAGCGAACTGCACGTACTCCTTGCGCGTGTTCACCGGGCTTCCGTACCTGTTCAGCAACAGGACAAAGGTAATTTAAGGCATAATCCAACAAGCAAGTGGGTCACCTGATGGTAAGTGATCACCAGCGCCTATAGGCTCCCGCGACACCTAGAAGATTGCAGATGCGTTGCCAACCCAGAGGGCTAAGATGGAATACCTCTTGTGCCAGTAATTACACCGGCTGTCTTGCTCTCCACGCCGGAACACAACTGCTTCATCATCATCATCATCATCTCAGCCACAAGAAGTCCACTGTTGGACATAGGCCTCCTCCATGACACACACCACATGATACACAACTGCTTAGTGGCAGGAATAGCGAGCAAGATGGTGGTAGCGATCCGGACGGATCTTGCGACCTTGCAAGAGACATCTTCGGAATGCTAACTAAACACTGTTCAGCTACTTCCTCTGCTGTGCCACTCACCTCTCGAACAGTCTGTACAGGGTGTGCACGGCCCACTTCTTGCACTTCCACCACGGGAGCTCCATCCGCTCGTCCTCGTCAACCTGCAGGGTCTGCTCCGGGACCGGCTGCTCCATCACTGCCCGCAGCACTTCCATCCATTTCGTGAACACCTCCTTGGTTATCAGGTCCAACGGCAATATGTACTGCGGAAACAATGACGTTTGCTACATTTAGGTACAGTCACCAGCAATAACATCATATACAAAGTTAGGCTCAAAAATATATGACACGCCCTAATGCCTTTAGTAATAGAGAAGTGTCATATATTTTTGAGCTGGATAAGATATTATTGCTGGCGACTGTACACCCTGGCCGAGGTTGGTCAAGGTTTCACCAACACCAGCGTCGCAGTATATAAATACAGCAGTAAGGAAACTAGGGCTATTTGTTGAGATTGATACCTAAGCTCCTTGGGTCAAGACCCAAGCTTGTCCTCTTAATTTTAGTAAAATTTAAGTTATATTCTTGTTATTTATAACAAAGTTCACTTGGGTTCTATAAAGAAAAAATAAGGAAATGAATTAACGAGTTTACAAATAAAATTGGGCAATTAAAACAACTAAAAAAAAAAAAACAGGACACAAAAGCGAGTTACACACTAACTAAGAATTCACAATGCTTGTACTCAAACAAACTGGCATAATTTAGATCGCGTTCGATCGATTGGCACGTCCTTGGTGACAGAGTTCGTTCTAACGAGTTCTAGCAACATGCGAGGTACAGTCGACCAAGTAATCGTTCAAGTAGCGAACCGTCGTAATATTTGATCCGGATGATGCCTCGTATAGAGGCGAAACGCGCGTAGAAGAGTTGTTTTAGTGTTTAGTGGTGGTGTGTAGTTGAGTCTGCGTGATATATATTGTTTCGTGAGGACGCGGAGGAAGGTGGGTTTTTGCATGAAAATATATATATTTATACATATATATGTCGCACAGAAGCAGCTATATTGCACGTGCACCGCACTGGTTTCGCGGAGTAGCATGATAATTAGTTTAAGTTTGTTGAGTTCCTGCGCAAAGTAACGCCTGAACCTTAAACAACATCTCATCAGAGGTTTTTTCCAAGGTGGTGGTAAATTTTATGACTAATTAGCGACTCCTATAAGCTTAAACTGAAAAAAGATATTTTGAATTTGTCTTACACAAGTAAAGCTTACCTTAATAAGACCGTAGAAACACTTCAAGATCTGCTTTTGTATGAGAACAGACTCTACAGACTGGTCCGACTGCAGGTTGACTATCAAATTATATAGCATCGGGAGCAGCAGGTTCATTGCTTCTATTAACGGAACCCTCTTCTCTGCCAGGTGGTACTCGTAGTTCTTAATCAGCTGATACAGGCAGAGCAGAGCCCCCATCCAGCTGTTAGGTTCAGGATTTTGCAGATAAATGTGTATTTTGTCAACGATTTGCGTCCAACGTGTCGGGAAGTCGTGTTTGATGATGGTTTTTAAGCAGACGCAGAGCTGCACTCGGATGATGTCTGGTGCTTGGGTGATGGCGTCGACGATGCTGTCCCTGACCATGGCTTGGTCCTGCTCATGGATGGTGAAGGGTAGAGGCTCGCCCTCCTCCGGTTCCTTCTCCTGCCAGCCGGAGGTGATCAGGTTCTTGAGGTATACCACTCCCGCTTGCCGTACTGGTATGGACACGTCGTTCATCATCACGACTTGGAGTAGGGACGGCGCGAAGCCGATTATTTTGTGGATCTGAAATGAATGCGGTTTTGAGATTTTCTTCATGGCATAATCAGGTTATAACCATACATCGATATAAGAAGACAATAGATCTGCTTACTTGTTCAGATTGTTACAAGCCTAGCGTCACCACTTTGCGACGGGGTGAAGCAGGTGAAGAGGGGCTTTCAATATTTAGTCATTGGTTCAACTTTGAATCTTATCGTAAGTGAATAAAGCTTCTAAGTTTTCTAACTAGCAGCGACACAGGCGTCGGATAGCAGAACTAAAAATATAACGCCAATGTAAAACGTACAAAACGCAGAGCTGTTTACTTGACAATTGGCACATACAGTTTTATTCAGGCTATCCAACACAGTCTACCACATAGACTATGGTCGGCTACTCTGCCACTGCGTTGTACACACTTCTATAGTTTTCTCATTTCGATGTGACTATACAAAAACTAAAGATTGTACCGAAACCCAGCTAAAGCTAACATGCGCACCGTTTACTCGTTGCTTAGCAACTGGAGTAAATTGGTGCCATTCGGCACCATTTTGGCGAGCTAAACTCGGCGTGCTTAAAATCTAACACTTTTTTATTATTAAATCATTGCTTGGAATGCGCTTCGGGCAGAAGCAAGGCGTGTGTAAGAAGGCTATATACTAATCGCAAATAAACGAAGCCAGAAATGCGGGTGGTAGGACCTTGTGCAAGGTCCGTCCGGATCGCTACCACCATCTTGCTCGCTAATCCTGCCGCTAAGCAGCAGTGCTTGCACTAGACAGCCGGTGTAATTACTGGCACAAGAGGTATTTCATCTTAGCCCTCTGGGTTGGCAACGCATCTGCACTCTCTTTGTTGTTGCAGGTGTCTATAGGCGTTGGTGATCACTTACCATCAGGTGACCCACTTGCTTGTTTGCCTTCCTATGTTGTATAAAAAAAAATGTAAAAGATGTATCCTCCTATCAGACGGGCCTGCCTTACTTTTTTTATGATTAAAGCCGCGCCAATAATGATAAGTTTTAGGTTATAAATACAATTTGTTATTTACACCTGTAAAAGAAGTATCGACAGCATTTGTGAGAGAGGGAAATGTTTTTATTGCAACATACTGAAGTTCCAGATTGATACTGTATCAGTAACAAGCTTAAACATAAGTACGATCCATAACTAACAACCGTAAGGGCTAGGAGCGCTAGTAGCCCTTAGTAGGGTTGCGTTACGGTTGCGTAACGCAACTCTAAGAATCGTTTCTTAGAGCTGCGTTACGCAACATACGCATTCGGTGTGGCTCGGCCAAAAGTTACGCATCAAACGTCATAACTATTTTTTTTTAGCCTTAGGAGTGACCCACGACTGGGCAAAAGGCTTCTTGATTCCCACATCTCTCAAGCAGAAAATAATTTTTTTAAATGCAAATTCAACACAATAAGGAAATGGATAAAAAATGATAACTCTCCCTTCTGGCAGTAGTCGGTATCCGATAAAAACTCTCAATACTTCATTTAGCACGAAGCCTTAAGCGGATTATCGCGAAAAACGAAATAATAACAAAGATTAAGGAAGGAAAAATCTAATTTTGAAATCGCTTAATTAACCTGTTGCCGTCGAAAGGACGTTTAAGACCTGGGGCCATTTACATGGACCGAGTACACGCATGTGTATTGCCTTACATTGCGGGCTATTAAGGTATGAAGCGATCTACCGTTTGATCGAGCCGCGTAATGTAACGTAACTCGCGTACAAGAACGGGTTCCATGTAATTGGCCCTTTAGGCTAGCCCTGGGGCCAGCCAAGGGCCAACAGAAACGGTAGGTCTGGACCTCCAGTTTCTGGTCTGTTCTAGCTAGAACAGATCAGAACAGAATGAAACCGGGTTCATCGTCACACACTTGCCGGTCGCCGGACTTTCTTATTTCGCGCTCAGTCGTATTCTAGCGCTAACCGAGAGACGTACTAGTTCATTTTTTTTTTTTTTGGATTTTATGAACGTACTAGTTCACAGTTGAACGCAGTGTTGCCAACAGCTAAACTTACTTAATGTATTAACAAAAATGGCCCTTTTGTAAAAAAACTCAAAAATGTCCACTAAACAAATTTTTTAGATATTAAAAAAGATCAAAATATTTTCTAATTATTTAGGCACCATTATTCTTGCCTAAGAACCTTACGCTAAATTAAGTAAGGTCCAATTTGTTGCAGCATTTACCGATCAACGTTAAACCGCAGCATATCTTAATATGGCACTTATGAGAACTCTTGAGGATCTTTGAAATGCAATACTTACCGACTAAATAAAAAATATATATTCTTAGTACAATTCCATTTCAATTAATGAATTTTTCGCAGTTGATAGTTTAATGGAGCGATTTTATTGACTGAAACTGAATTAAATTGATCCACTAGAAAAAAAGTTGCAAAAAGTCTCCAGTTTATGTCAAATTGGGCCAAATGTTGCTAGATGTATGGAGCACTGGCTGTAAAAAGTCTATTAAAAAAATCGAAACATACAAACCTAGTTCTAAGGCATAATGACAAAATACCAAAAAAACATTGCCATAGGTCAAGGTTTAGAGGGTGGAAAACGTTACCGACGTTTGTATGGGGAGCGCTTCTTCGGGCTGGGTTCACACTCCTCTTAAAAATTTAAAAAATGTCTTTGTTTAGTCTCTATAGAAATTTCTTTACCACCCTAACACTCGAAGACATTTATACATTAAAAAACATTTTAATGGGATGCCTTTCCTTGTCATAACTTTTTTTCCCGATTATTGTAAGTCAGACATTGATGATATCCTTATTGTTTATGTTCATTATAATCAGTAGTCATAAAAGTTTAAGGCCATAATGGTTATTATACGAAAGTTGATTAGACATAATGTAAATTTTATAATTTTTAAAAGTCATAAATTGACGAGATTTCATTTTTTGGAAACCTGAAAATTACTACAGGAATCGAAAGAGTTTTGGTTAATGGTTATCATCTTTGTTTTTAATAGAGACTAGACTACAGTTATGGATCTATTGTTGCTTATATTTGGAGTTATGCCCTTTTAGATAAGCACATCTTAAAAAAAAATAATAAATTAATTATTAATCCTAGTGAAAATTTAAAACTATCAGCGTCTTTCTCTTTCCAAGCAGAATGTAGAGAATGAATCAAATTATAGTCTTGGAAAATATGAAATGTTGTCCATTGAAATCCATATTTTACACTTCTACACTAATACTAATATCATAAATAAAGAGATAAACTTTGTTCTTGTTTGTATGTAGGAGCAATCTCTGGAACTACTAAAGCGATTTCGAAAAATCTTTCACTAATAGAAAGCTACACTATCTCTGACGGACATAAGCTACTAATTTTACGCGAATACGCGCGCATGCGCTAGAATTTAACAAAGGCATATTTTACTTAGGGATAGTCACTTGTTTTCAAATAAACTGAACATATGTATTTATGTTTTGGTTCACCAAACATGTCACAAATCATTATCCTCATTTTATTAAGGTTTTTGTATTTTAAAGTAAATTCACTTTAAATATTTTTGGCAACTTTTTCTTGTTTTTTGATATTAAAATACTAGCGGACGCGCGCGACTTCGTTCACGTAAAAAATTGTAGCCTATGTCCGTCAGTGATAGTGTAGCTTTCTATCTGTGAAAGAAATTTTGAAATCGGTTCAGTAGTTCCAGAGATTACCCCCTACATACAAACAAACAAACAAAGTCTACCTCTTTATTATATTATGTAGATGTAGATTCTGTAAATTTATGCCAGCATAAAAGTGCAGTCAGAGATAAAGGAAAAACGCCGATTTTTAGATGAATTATCTATAATTCTATATGGATGACAAGGTGAAGAGAAAACTGCTGGGACAAAATGGGATCAATGGGATCCTGAATACTGAAGGTGACTCGTTAAAAAAAAACTCAATGAGTTGAATTTGTTTACATTTAGCTGGCATTCTTCTGACAGGTCAAGTGGGTAGACAATAAGCAGAAAAAAAACCTGTGCAAAGCCAAGTGGAAAAACTAGTCTGACAATTAATGCGAGTTTTCGAGCTCTGCTACCTAAGATCAGCAATAGATTATGATAAACTATACTAGTATGAAAAAAATAACACAATGGTTCATTCTAGTGCATCAGCCAACCTTTGATCCTTAACTTATTCACTCTTCTATTCTAAACAAAAATTACAGTATCAGCTTTTAGGTAATTCTAAAACATTACTGATTGAGCCATCTACATCACTAACTGCTGTTGCATGATTAGAACATAACCAAGAAACAGTATTGATATAAAACTTAGAAGCATTGTATTTAGGAAATGTAAGGATATGGATGTTATATCATTGAGACTAGAACTGCATTGCTATTCTGATATAACAGTAGAGCATTGTTAGCCAATTTAAATGATCAACATGGAATACAGCATCTATTTTTAGCACAGATATGAATGCAATAAAACCAGTAAAAAGCATAGTCCTGGCAGGTTTCAGGTTGGGAATGAAACTAGACAATTTGCAGATTAGTAAACAATTTAATGTAATAGCTATTTGAGTATCCTGCTAATACCGATCGGAGTCTCGTAATAAAAACAATTATTTCGCGAAAAATGTGGAAACATGCCTAAGGATACCCACCAGCGCGGCATGTCTTAATACGGCTAAATAAAGCGAGACCCTAGTACAAAGCGATGCCTTCCAATACGGGGAGCTATGATATTTGGTCGGTTTGCAAAATTCTCAACCACATGGGTGACATGATGGATGCAATTCATTGTACCTGCGATAGCTGTTCCTCCGCCTGCTGCCTCTGGTTAGGGTCGATGGTGGCGCGCAAAATTTCGATTAGCTTTCTATTATCCATTTTCACGTCAGCTATATAATTTTCCAACTAAAATATTTCTCTACTAAAGGCATGGACTGCCGCCAGGGGCGTGGAGTAAAAAAGACAGATTGTCGATGGTACACCGGTCACGTGACTACTGTAAAGCTCCCATGCATGTGAAATTTTCATCCAAATGTCAATTTGCTCGATTATCGCTGGACTGAAAATGTAATTATTCTGTAATGCTAGTTTCACACTCCAATATTATTATGTGAGTTTCGTTTCGCGCAAAGTGTGATTTTTTCTAATTTTTTAAAGTTCTTCAATTTAAAGTCCGACCAGGAATTTAACCAAT
This sequence comes from Ditula angustiorana, assembly GCA_963691745.1. NCBI lineage: Eukaryota > Metazoa > Arthropoda > Insecta > Lepidoptera > Tortricidae > Ditula > Ditula angustiorana. The sequence goes on along the minus strand of OY829472.1, from coordinate 3,031,576 downwards.
CAGCATGTGCGAAAGAGACGAATGCTTTATGCGGCGGTAAATGTTAGTGTGCCACTAGTGCTGAACGGGCTTAACAATCGTAATTTTAAGCATAGAAGGGCCAGCGCGCACGAGCAACTTTTGTTTCCGCAACTATTTTGTCTCTTACATCAAGTCTATGGGTTAGTATGTAAGTGCGCGCATGAAATACATGTGCTACATGTGTGCACTTACATACTAACTCGTAGACTTGATGAAAGAGACAAAGTAGTTGCGGAAACAAAAGTTGCTCGTGCGCGCTGGCCCTTATAGTTTTAGTAAAAACCCGTCTAAATACAAGTGCACGTTGGTTCTCAAACGCCGCACAATGTATTCATGTTTTTATTTAACAACTTTTACATAGGTATTTGTATTTATAGAAACGATCGTGAAAGTTTTCTTTACTGCATTGGTCACAGTTTAGTTTAGTTTGGTGGGTTAAGTTCATAGAAATGGCACATTTTAATAGAGCTGCCGCAGCCTGCTTGGTATTTGGATATAAATACAGACTTATATAAATGATATCTGTGTCTGAATGTTAAAAGTACAATAATGATACAAAATACAATAAAATGTGGAAACTGTCGCGCACATTACTTTGTACGTCCGAGAGAAATCTAGCGCGGCTTTTCGTTTCGTTCAACCGCGTCAGTTTGCCGCGACTGTGGGTACTCCTTTTTGCGAATGACGATGACGAACGCGTTCTATAGTGTGATACTACCTGAAAACACAAATCAGACGTTGCTGTATGGGCGTAGGTTCTCTTGCCATTCCCGAAGGAGATTAAATTAAAAAAAAAGACCACTAAAACAAAACGTCAGTCAGATCAAAAACTGAAAATTTCATCCGGAAAATGTTTCGATATTAAATTTTTGGTGTATTTTTACCGTGACCTGTGATGTGTGTTTTTTGTTACATGTAATAATATGGCACTATGTCGTGTAGAACTATGAGCAATAAAAATAAATGATTTGAACGATAACATCAAACAATAACAAGAATTGCGATAACAATTTGACGCCAGAAGTAAAGTGGTAAAAAGTTGATTAAAAATTATTAACGCGTGCTGAACACTAAATCCTCCTTTAAGTAACTCAGTTTCATTCATGAGTATTACCATACTTATTTTCTTCATTGTGAACGGTGTAAAAGTTTATAAAAAGCGGTTGGGCGTTGACGGAATGATGCCTTGTTTTTCGTAAACAATTTACGTATTCTAACATTTATAGCTATGCGGTAGGGTTGTGCTATGAACGCTTTGGTGATTGTTGGAGCATCATGCGGTACAACAAGCAGGAGCTAGTTGCCCTAGCCTCTCAAACTTCGCAATTCTTCGATCGCGAAGGCGTCTTGATGTTCAGAGAACGACAGGATGGGTTTTTTCGCCGCTCCGAAGGTACGTAATATTTTGAAAAAAAAATCCTAATTTAAATCTGACCATGAAAGATTGATAGTTATAGCACTGATAAATAATGGACTTCTAGTCAGCGTTTAAAAAATGGCCTCATAAGTCGAACAAAAAAGTGCAATAAATGGGAAATCGTTCGCGCTGTCAGTCTGTCGGACCGACGGCGCTGCTGTCAATACCATTATTTTGTGAACTTATTTGCAACGAAACTCAATAACTTATTATTTTATGCAGTTAGCCGTAAAGTTGTAAATCCAATGACTATAAATGGTAAACTAATAATTTGCATTTGTAATATTGGTGTGAACCTATATTCTTTGTCAGGCCATTTTTCTGCTGTCATTTAGTATGACACTGTACATCCATGCATTATAATATCATTGAGTAATAGTAATGCATAAACGATGGCCACTCAAAGCACTGCAGGCCTAGCCCCTTAGATTCCCGATTTTTTTTAATACTTCAGTCTTTTATGCACACAAACGCAAACATAACCATAGGTTGTGGTGACCCTGTTATCTAGATAAACAAATGTGTTGGTCTATATATGTTTAGGGTTGCCATGGATCTGGCTAAGATCAGACACAGTTAAGCTTTTTAAATGCTAGCCAAATTAGTTAGACTTAGAGCATTTCAGTTTTTTCATTCGTGATAGACTATCAAAAGTGTCTAGTTGCTGTGCCCTCTTTGTCTTTAAAATTGTATAAAACTTTTTGTTTACAGGCTGTTCTGTTATGGAATTCTCTGCCTGTAAATCTTCGACAGGCTACCCTTACTATGTTTAAAAGTTATCTTAGAAAACACTCTATTGCTTTCTTACCTGTCTGGACAGTTATAGGACAGACTAAAAAAAAAAAGCTTGACTCGAGAAGCTTCTCCGTTTTTTTCGTCAGTTAAAAAGCAATGTAAAATGATGTTTACTGTACTCCCAGTTTCTTAATAGCAATCTTCATTACACATCTTCAGAATTGTAGGGACTCAATTCTGAATATGAAATTTCCCAAATATTTAACACTACATCTTTTAATTAAGGTGATATTTTGGGACGTGTATTATTCAGAAATGGGTCGCTTTAATTCTAATCGTGCTAATTTACACCACCTGCTCTTATCTGTTCTTTTCTTCATGCCCTCTTTGTAACAATTGTCTAGAAGAGATCACTTAAAGCTATAAGACCTCCTATTCTGTGCCTTGCAAAAATAATAATTGACTTAATATCTACAGGAGATCCCCATATAATAAATAAATAAATTAATATTATTTTTTCATACATCTTGAAGTCCCAATAGCAAGAGGGTTCCATTTCACACTGTAGGTACGCTCGGCCTCCTTGCCTACAGAGTAGGCAAATCGCAGTAGGTGCTTGGCTTGATGCGCGCCCGCTCGCTCGCTCTCGCTGTGTCAGTGTAATTGAAAACGAATGCAGCGCAACCCTAACGTATCGCTAGGGAGTGGCGGGGGAAAGCGGACGCGGACGACGCGTTCCTTTTGACGCGAGCCGCCAGGCGAATGTGTATGAAATAATATGAACTTATTGTGCGTGTCAATAAAATTGGGATTCATTTAATCGCAGTCATAAAAGAGAATTCGCTGTATGTTAGTACAATTGTTTATTCCGTGCCAAAAGTGTTAGTGTACAATAAAAACGGATGTTAGTACCTAAAAACTAGATCTGATTTGGATATCATCCACAGGTGCCCCATTATGGTACAGCGGATATGATTTACAAGTGACCTAAGGACAAAGTTGTACTAAATAATACTATAAAAGCAAAATAGGCCAACCGTGCCATTGCCACAATTACCATTGTGCCTTATTTTTCGGACTGCGAAAGCAGCGGAACGCAACCTACTAGCTGTCACTTTGATGTGAAATCTCCACTGCAGTTGTTACTCAAAATTATTCCAGTGGATTTAACAGATTCAGTACAATTATTCTTCTTCTTCTTATAGTGACTTTCCATTACTGGATGTTGGCCGTTAGTTCTGCAAACTTTTCCCTGTCTTGAGCCTCCTGGAGCAGTTGCTCTACACTGGTAATGCCAGTCCACTCCCTAATACGCAGCCAGGATTTCTTCCGCCTTCCGGGACGCCGTTTTCCCTCAATTTTGCCCATCAATATAAGTTGAAGCAGCTGATATTTGTCGTGTCGCAACACGTGCCCCAGATATTCTATCTTGCGTTTTTTGACGGAGTGCAATAATTTCCGGGTTGTACCCGCACGCAGTACAACTGCACCATTTAAATTTAACTTATCTCTCCATAAGTCTCTGTCAAACTAGTGTCACAAGAAAGGGACGCACATAGATATAAACTCAGATAAACTAAACATGGCCGGTCGTGTTTGTGCCGCTGCTAAGCGTAGATTTATGTAGATAATTCATTTATTTTTGACCCTTAGACACATCTTACTACACATCTCTTAAGTCATTTAGAATAAGAGTATGATTCTACATTTATTCTTTAATGATTAAAAACTTAATTAGTAATTACAATTCAAATTTACACAAAATAATACAAACTTAAATGTCTGACAAACACACTTAATTAAATATAGATTACAACACAACTAATTAAAGACAATACACAATTAATTTTAAAACGAAAACTACAATTATTAACTACAATTCTAATCAAACAACCCGTCCCGCGCCACTCCCGGCCCAAAGGTGCCCATCACGCTCACCGCGTTACCGCGTTGAACCTCGATGGACAGCCTCTGCACCAGGAATGACCCAGACCGGGGATCTAGACCTCTGTCTGTCATAATTATTTGATTATGTTCAAGGACCTATAAAAATTCTTTGACCTAGGTATCTTATTCATCTCCTGGTCAATCTTAACTAGTGCCAGTTAGTTCAGTGCTTAAAGCTTGCTGGGCCATTTATTGTTATAATTTTTTTATTGTTATGTTAAGTAGAAGGAAATATTAGCTATTATTGCTTTAGATGATTTTCACACGTGAATAGCACTTTGCCGCGGTGCGAGGAGCGACGAACATGGGTCCGCGCGTAGACGCGTCCTCAGTGTGTTGTACCGGGCGTGCTTTATATACAAACTAAGATACTTTCATACAATGTTAAATCTGCGGCCCTACGCTACAAAGCGGATCACGTGAAAAATCGCCATAGACTTTCATGATTTTAATTTTTACTTAGACTTGTCTGAGAATCGGTTACAGAAGACCATTGACATTATCTCCATTTTTTAGTAGCCTATTATAGTGCGGCCTTCACCACTTTTGGGTAAAGGCCGCTCCTCTTGACCTCCACAACTCCCAGTCTGGCGCAGTATCAGGGCAGTAGAACCTTGGTCTGCATCGTCTTGTGTCCCTATGGAACCCACCAAGTGACTGACTGAGCCCACCTCTTGGGTCCCATTTTGGGTTGACAGCGTTTTTCCTCGCATAAGCCAAGCGTGTCTTTGAGAGCAGCGTGGTCACAGGATAAATAATAGTACGGAAACTTCTCTTTTACGACCACGATTAAACAAATTCTAATTTTAATAACACACTCAAAAAGTTCGTATTACTTCATACACCATGGGCCAGGCGCGTCCGCCTTCCCCACGCTACTCCCGGCGACACGCTAGGGTTGCGCGGCATTCATTTTCAAATGCACTGACACGGCGGGGGCGAGCGAGCAAGCGCGCGGCAAACCGACAGCCTACTGCGATTTGCCTATGCCATAGGCAAGGCGGTCGAGTGTACCTACAGTGCGGAGCGGAACCCCCCTGGCGTGGTATTCCGGATTTTGATTATCATCTTTACACCTACATAGTTGCAGGCAAACAACTTGAGCATAATTCGTGTGGAGGTGGTATGTTTGCGTATACACATTTGTACTAGAAACGACTACTGCGCACTCAAGGTCAATGCTCAAGTTGTTTGCCGGGAACTGTATGCTGCACTCCATCGTTCTTTGGCAAACCTTACCTCGAGTACCTATGAGTACTTATTAAAATAAAAAAAATATTGCTGTTCACACTCCAAGCGGAGTCCAGCGGTGTGTCCAGTGTTGCCAGCAGACAGACCCACAAATCACAAAACGGCCGAAAGTTCTGCGAGAAAGTGCCGATTCTCGTCAGAAAAGGCGTTGGGGTAAAAAATGTTTTTTTATTTATTTATTTTTATACAGCCGTTGCTGTGTGCTAGTCGATCGATTTTAATCATCTTGGCTCAAAGACCGATGGGTAACAAAGGCCGACACAAATTCAAAAAGTCCAAAAATTGTCCCCCAGGGGCCGATCTGGCATACCTGGGTGTGAAATGTATGAAAACGCCGCACATCTCCGCCTCAATAGAAAAGTAGCCTAATGACATTGATACGTTGATACGTTACTCTAGAATAGCACATTTAAGCATAAGTATGTGGTTCTCGCGCGTTCACCACGCGTGCAACGGAGCGAACAATGTCACGGCACGGCAGACTCTGACATATTAAGAGGAGTGTGAACCCAGCGCTCTCCATACAGACGGCGATAACGTTTTCCACCCTCTAAACCTTAACCTACAGCCATGATATTTTTGTATGTTGTCAGTATGCCCTAGAACTAGGTTTGTATGTTTTGATTTTTAAATATTCTTAATATTTTCAAAAATATTCCAGCTTTATTGTTTTGTATGAAAATCCTAAAATGCAAATATCGTCAAATCTATAAAGAATATTAAAAAAATCAAAACATACAAACCTAGTTCCAAGGCATAATGACAACATACCAAAAATCATTGCCATCGGTTAAGGTTTAGAGGGTGGAAAACATTATCGCCGTCTGTATGGGGAGCGCTTTTTAGGGCTGGGTTCACAATCCCCTTAATACAAACGGATCACTAAAGTATTATATAGTCGAGAATTGCCTGACATGTTTCGGACCAGTCGGACTTTAAAATACGTGAGTTATCCGGTTGCATTAATTAGATAGAGACATCTAGTGTATTGTAGCTTCGAAAGCGCAATGCCGATTAAAGACCGGCTCCACCGAATACAGCACGGCTCTGGAGACACGCGTGTGCACACGCCGGTGGTAATGTTTGGAATTATGTGTTGATATGACACATCGCTTGCGTTGCGTGCACGTAGCGCAGCTCTACGAAGCAAGCTGGAGCAGTGCTGCATACACATCCAGTGTGGCCTGGCCTTGAATGTGCGATATAGGCGTAATGGCGGCTTTAGACTTGCCTGCGACGGTTTAATTCTACGTATTTATAGTAAGCAACGGGAATGTAACCTTAAATTGAATATATTTTTGTGTAGACTAGACAAACATAGACAATTGAAACTAATACTAAAACTAGGACTTAGCGGTTTGGACCCTTCGGTAGGGTCTCCATGATGCTGGCTGCGTTTCCCCTCTGAACTGATATGCCAATTTGTTGAGCAAGAAACAAGCCAGCTCTAGGGTCCCCAGTGGCTAAATGTTTTTTTTGTGTTATTTTTACTTGTAAATCTTATAATCAAAGTGTTTCGCACCTTAGAAATAACGTCCGGGTTTATCAATGAAGTATTTAATTTAGTTTGTGAACACAACATAGTCATGGACTAGACTAGACTCAATTTAGTAAAAACATAGATATCCTTGGCTATTGGTATTTTTACCGGGGTTGTAGTTGTAATGCCTTCTGATATTCGCCCACTATTGCCCTTTACGGCGGACATAGGTGCTTCTCTGGCCTTATTGCTGAATAAATGCCAAGGGGACGCCCATTCCGTGGCCTTTCGTTATACGTTGACGATGTCATGCCACTTGAAACTGCGGATATAACTAGGTCTTGTTCTGAAAAGCTTATTAAGAGTCTTAGTAGATCCATTGGCATTTTATTTTACATATAGAAATATCGTAGAGGGAGAAATGACAATGCCCGCCTACTCCTAAACCACGCAACGGATTTTGATACGGTGTTGACTGTAATTTAGTTTATTTCACAGGTTCTTATGTATAGTTGGCCAATTTTCGATCGTATTACAAATTCATAAAGTTCAAAAGTAATACAATTCTAGTTAAGTTTTCAGTTTTCGTTAGCAACGGTGTGAAGCGGGGTAGCTAGTAGATTATGAACTAACTGTGTTCACAATTGTACGGTGGCTAATATGTATGGTCGACCAATTAATTGCTTAGCCACTTTTTAAGCAATTACTTGGTCAACTATACATATATCAATTTTATAGTGTACTTACATACATCCCTTTTGAAGAAACACCTCAGTATTTAGTAGCAAGTTAGACTTCGGTTACACGCTGATTCTGTCGTCAGTTCAGTCCATCATTCTGGTCAAATTGACGAGAGAATTATCGTGTAACCTGTCTCGTGTCGTGTCAGTCTGAACTAATCGTAACCGTGCCCATTTGTCATCATTCTGGCATCAGTCAAAACTATACCGGAATGACGGACTGAACTGACGCCAGAATTAGCGTGTAACCGAAGTCTTAAGGTTGTTTTGACCTGTACGGATGGCGGCGCTGTTGTTAAGGGGTGTTTAGCCACCTCGCCAACGGGGGGAGGTGGTGATTCTCTACGCCCCACGGCGACGAGCTTGACGCTGGAGCAGCGACTTGTCTTGCTATGGCGCTGGCACGAGTGAGCAAGACAGCGATGTTTCGACGCCGGCTTTGAGAGTACCGGATATATACATTGTTTTCATTAGTCTCATTACAGTTTTTCCTTATTACAGTTTTTCCAGAAATAAGAGTCCGGAGCTATCCAAGTAACAAATTAATTAACAGTGCTCTGCTAATTCTTTTGTCAGAACCCCCTAATAATGCGACTTGCTTCTGAGATCGCGCTTTTAATTTTTCGTTCTAATAGAAACCTACATCAAACAGACTGGAGATTAAATAAAATTTGATATCCCAGGAAGTGGAGGGTCTTCAGACAGCTTTGATGTTTCATTTCTTTAGCTAGAAAGATAATTAATTTAAGGGTGCGTTTTTAAACCCCAGGAAAACAGGGGTGTTATAAGTTTAATGTATCTGTGTTGCATTGTAGCTCTCAAACGGGTGGACCGATTTTGATTTCGTTTTTTATTGTTATAATAAAACGGGAGGGGTGAAGGACAGAGAGAAGGTGCGTTGTTCCCTCTTAATCTTCCATAAAAAACCGTTAAAAGCAATTGACTATAACCTACTAGTAACCCGCCCCGGCTTCGCAAAACATTCGAGATGTAATGTAATGTACATATAAAGCTTCAGTAAGAAATCTCTAAATGACAGTGAAAACTGTATCAAAATCCGTTGAGTGGTTTAGAAGGAGAAGGCGGCCGAACATACACTATAAGGATTTAAGACAGACAGGAACGGATAGCGACTTTACTTTATACTTTGTAGAGAAAGATACCACGTTATTAAAAGAGGAGTATGACAATTTGACACGGTTCTCTGGTGGTTCAGAATTTCATTTTGTTGAACGTGCAACCAAACTGGACTTAGCAGTATTGAATCGTATTACCAAAAATATATTGTGCCACGATGTACCTGCGCAGTAGATCAATTTTAGTAGCGCGAGAAATTTCGATCTACCAATGATAAAGTAGAATTTTACGCGCGCTAAACTCTTGCGCTTTTATTGGTCTATCGATTTCGCAGCAACATGGTGGAAGCCCGTACGCCATAGTGTACGAATTGTGTAAGCGGGACAAAGCTAAGAATGCATAGCAAGCAATACTCTGCCAGTTGCGCTTGCAAATAAAGTACAATATGGATTATTCACACGTTCGGCTACTGTCGGAAACTGGTCTGCGCTTCTCTGTGCAAACGAATACTGCCGATGCACAATATATTTTTGGTAAAACTGTACAGGCAACGAATTTCATTCATATGCTACTGTAGAACGTTGTCGCAATGTGTCATCAGTGTCATCACATATATTATGACATTTATTGTGATAAGATTCTACATTGGCTAATGAATCAAATTGATTGACTGTACAATTGAACAACGATAGCTTTCATGGAGTACGGTCACCAAAAAAAGTAGCTGACCACTGGGAAGCGTCTTAAATCTTAACACAAGGCCTTACTCCCCTGACAATAGGGTTGTGCTCGTGTGTAGATCAAATACTTGCTGCTGATTGTACAGATCATCGTTTACATTTACACCGTTATGTATACCTTGGGATAATAAAATTATCCAGTGGTTCGTAACCTGTGTTTCGTTAACCACTGTGACTGACTAAGTTTATCTGAGTTTATATTTATGTGTCTATTTCTTATGACACTAGTTTGACAGAGACGCAAGGAGAGATAAGTTAGACCTCTGCCCTAACATGACCAGCCAAGTTTGCTCGGAGTTTCTCTGCGAGATCGAATCAAGAATGAGGAGATCCGCAGAAGAACCTAAGTTACCGACATAGCTCTACGAAATACGAACCTTAAGTGGCAGTTGGCGGGCACATTGCTCGTAGAACCGATGGCCGTTGGGGCGGAAAGGTTCTCGAGTAGAGAACACGTACCGGAGACGAAGTGTTGGTAAGCCTCCCACAAGGTGGACCCACGATCTGGTGAGGATCTGGGCTGGGTGAGGAGAGAGCTATGATGATATGATGCTAGGGCAAGATGGAATACCTCTTGTGCCAGTAATTGCACCGGATGTCTTGCTCTCCTTAGCATACAACAAAATGGTATTAGCGACCCTAAACCTACCTAAAAGGTTAAGAACCACTGATTTCATCCAACTGCCACTGCAGAAGGATATTATGACAAACATATCAATATCATATTCTGCTGAGAATGCAAAGTCAGGTTTCGTGTAGAGAGGTCCCCTGAATCAGCTTCAGGCTGTAGTCAGATCCACACTACAATACAGGGACAGCTGCATAATGGTAAATTATTAATTACTAGCTTTTACCTGCGGTTTCTTCCGCTTATTTTTATTGCATTGTACAATTGTACGGGATAAATAGTATCCTATGGGAACGTACACATATTATGTGAACCATCTTCTTAAAAAAAATTAATCTCCTCCCCTCCTCGGCGACCACCCGTAGTAAATGCTAAACCCCCTTTTAACGTAGTAGTTTATAACTAAGGTTTTAAATCAGTTTTTGCCGACAGATAATAAACAAAAAAGAAATGGGCTCCTATTAATACGGCGCTTGCCGCGTGACCCCAGCGGCCCTAACATGACAGCCCAGGTTTAGTTTAACCCCTCCCTGTGTCTCTGTCTGTCTAACTAGTGTTTTAAGAAAGGGACGCAGATAGAGATAAACTAAACTTGGCCAGTCATGTTAGGGCCACTGGAGTGCGTAACCTACAATTGCAATTTCAATTTAGCTTGAAAAAACGCTAAATTTTCCTACTGATATTAACTACGTGATAAAAACCAACCCCCTCTTCTTCCCTAGTGACCAAGCGTGGTATTTTGAAGACACCCCTCCTCCTGAGTAGGTCACGTAGTATGGGAACGTTCCTATGTTGTTGTGACAGTGTTTCTGTTCTGCCAACTTATTCTCTTTGCGCATTAGAGTCGAGGTCGCCGTCTCGCTCACTCGTTCTAGCGTGCCAGAGCAAGACAGCTGCCCCAGCGTCGACTCCAACGCAGTGCCTTATTAGCCACGTAGCAAGAGTAGCAAATGCTGCGGGCCCCGCGAATTTGGGGGCCCCGCGCTCCAACGCCTGTCTGACCGTAATGAGAAAACTTGAGAACCTAAAGCAAACCAAGGGCCCCTTGACAGAATTTGCTACAGGCCGCGCCCTGACTTAATCCGGCACTTAGTCACAGAATAACTCGCACCTTTAGAATGAAAGCGACTCAATTCTGAATATGACATTTCCCAAAATTAAACCTTAAGTCTTTTAATTAAGGCGAAATTTTGGGACGTGTATTATTCAGAAATGGGTCGCTTTAATTCTAAAGGTGCGAAATAATAGTACTAACGTACAGAAACTTCTCTTTTTTGACCACCATCAAACCAATTCCAACTTTATGATCAGACGCAAAAAGTTCGTATTACTTCATAAACATTCGCCAGGCGGCATGCGTCAAAAGGAAGGCGCCGCCCGCGCCCGCCTTCCACCCGCAATGCCCTGGCGCACCGCTAGGGTTGGGCTGCTTACTGTAATACTATCACAACGTGCGACACAGAGTGAGTGGGTGCGCGCGGTAAGCCGGCAACCTACTCCGATTAACCTACTTATGCCATAGGTAATGCGGCGAGCGCACCTACAGCGCGGAGTGGAACCCCCCTGACTTAGTGCACTTAGTGCATTAGCGTTGGAGTCCGACGCTAGTGCCCTAAGAGAATAACAGTGCTGTACAGCGTGCGTCCATTGAAAGTGTTTGGTTCAAGTGATACGACCGCCATCTTGTCCCCAGGCTCGTCCCTCCGCTGGTTCCGGCTCCGCGGCAACCTGCTCTTCTACCTCAAGGGCCCGGAGCCGTGGTTCGAGCCGATGGGGGTCATAGTGCTGGGCCACCACCAGGTCAAGCTGCAGCCGCAGGACGAGGCGGGCCACTGGCCCTTTCAGATAGGCGAGTATCAAATCTATATAATTATATAAAATGATAAACTGACTAACTGTCTGACTGGCTGATATATTACCTATAAAATTTAAATGCTATGAAATGAACGAATGAAAACACAAAGAAAAATTATTTCGTACCTTGCGTTTGCCAATTCCGTTAGATTTTTTAAAATATTTTTTTATACAACATAATCGTTGACAACATAGGAAGGTGAACGAGCAAGTGGGTCACCTAATGGAAAGTGATCACCACCGCCAAGGAGATTGTAGATGCGTTCAGATTCAGATTCAGATTTATTTGGTAAAAACAAGATAATTTACAAGTCATTCTTATAGTGCTAATACAACCCAGAGGCGTTGCCAACCCAGAGGGCTAAGATGGAATATCTCTTGTGTCAGTAATAGCATTGGTTGTCTTGCTCTCCACGGTGGAACACAACAGCGCAAGCACTGCTGCTTAGCGGCAGGATTAGCGAGCAAGATGGTAGGAGCGATCCGGACGAACCTTGCACAAGGCCCTACCACCCGCAACATTACCAACTAGCATACCCCGCGAATTTATCTAAGCGCTTCGTTTATACAGTCATTACATTATTGAATTTTTAAAAGTACCTATAGAACAATTTTAAATATTCACTTAATCGGTTCATAAGTTCGGGGTCAGTGGTTCGGTTGTTAAATTTTTACCAAATAATATTATACATTTTTTTGGGTATCAATAGAGTTTTAAAAGTTTTTATGACGAAAAAGAGCCATTGCAATATGCAAGAATTTTCCGACCACAAGAACACACGTACATATAATTATGTAGCTTCGATCTGCCTCTAACGAACTAAGATTGCAATGCCCCTCGGGTTATCACGTGCTAACCTATGTACCTATGTAAACTAGAAATCAACGTTCATGTGAATGCAATACGTACCTATGAGTATGTACCTATACTTATAGTTACGTATTACTAATACAAACCTTACTTGTCATGTTATTTAGTAGAGATGAAAACTAGACTCTATTCTCGAGGTGGCAAGAGTTAGATATCTTTTTTAGCTCTCCTTAGATCTGCTGATGTAGCATTCCGGTTTGTGTTACACATCCTGGATACCGCTGCAATCTGAGAAGACCTTTTCTAGTAAGTACAAGACATATATTGATGTGGGAAAATGTGTACAATTTGCTAGCAGTGTTTTTTATACTACATAGGTAGGCAAACGAGCCATTGTGTTACCTAGTGGTAAGTGATCACCACCACCCATAGATACCCGCAACACCAAGATATTGCAGATGCGTTGCCAACTCAAAGGGGTAAGATGGAATACTTCCTGAGCCAGTAATTTTACCGGCGGTCTTGCTTTCCGTGCCGAAACACAATAGTTCAAGCACTGCTGCTTAGCGGGCTGGATTAGCGAGAAATATGGTGGTTGCGGTTTGACCTTGCACAAGGTCCTACCTAAGCCAAACATGCCTTCCTTTATCATAAAAAAAAACATCGCGGATGACGTCAGTCGTGATTTGTATGGAGCCAACACTGAATCGCGTTTATTGTAATACTTGAGTTTCTTACTATTTAGTTTCATAATATATAATTCTACATTCTACATCAACAGGATTCGAATGAGTATCTTTCGAAACAAAAAAATAACTTTTTTCTTCGGACAGAAATATACTTTTAATGGTCGCCTACAACAATTTTGCACTTTTATGCCGTTCTATTTGTGAGTGGAATACCGCGTTATAACCTTAATCTTGTATTATATTTAACTAGCGCCCCGCCCCGGCTTCGTACGGGTACAATCGGGATGTAAAGTATATAAAAACCTTCCCTAAAAAACCACTAAATAACAGTGAAAACAGTATCAAATTCCGTTGCGTGGTTTAGGAGAAGGCGGCCGAAGATACACTATCAAATTTGGACGGACAGGAAAAATAGCGACGTTATACTATATCCATCCGGATAGCTACCACTATCTGGCTCGCTAATCCTGCCGCTAAGCAGCAGTGCTTACTGTTGTGTTCCGGCGTGGGCAAGACAGCCGGTGCAATTACTGGCACAAGAGGTATTCCATCTTAGCCCTCTGGGTTGGCAACGCATCTGCAATCTTCTTGTCTGCAGTCTATAGGCGGTTGTGATCATATACCAACAGTGGCCCGTTTCACGAAGCTACAAGTTACAATTTTACAAGTCTAAACAGACAACATTGGTATATGCCCATTTCCATTGGTCATTATTGACCAATGTTGCCGGTTTAGACTTGTAAAATTGTAACTTGTAGCTTAGTGAAACGGGCCACAGGTGACCCACGTGCGTATTTTAGTTCCTATTTCATAAAAAAAATAAGGTAAAGATTTTAATGATTAATTCCCTCTCAGTGTGGGAGAACGGAGTCAGCTACCGCATGGCTACGTACCACGAGTCGGAGCGGACTCTGTGGCTGAAAGCGATCCAAATGGCCCCGTACGATCACATCAAGTCTCAGATAGCGGCGCTAAGGGAGAGGTTGAACAAGATCCGGCCACACCTCGACATCGCTACATACAGGCTGCAAAGAGGCATCATCACCGGTAAGGATACCACCCATAGTATACCTAAATAATAGAACTAACGTACAGAAACTTCCCTTTTACGACCGCGATTAAACGAATTCCAACTTTATTAAGAGGAGTGTGAGCCCAGCGCTCTCCATACGGCGATAACGTTTTCCCTCTAAACCTTAACCTATAGCCATGATTTTTTTGTATTTTGTCATTATAGTGATTTTGTATGGAGCCAACCCTAAATCGTGTTTATTTTATTACTGTAAGCTTTTAACTAATAACTCACGTACAAAAATTTTCTATATTTCACCTTAAACTCATTGTTTTGTCTGCGTAGACATGAACGAGGTGCCGCTGTGCGAGCTGGCGCTCTCCTGCGACAACCTGTTGTGCGATCCGCACGGGCGGCCGCCCTCGCCGCTGGTGGTCATCTACGTGCGCTACCCGAAGGGGCTGTGCGTGCGCTACGGGACGACCGAGGTGGTCGAGGTGAGCTACTACTCATTAGACGCAGTCCGAGGGGAGGGGGGAATGTCTTATTCCTTAGTCGAGAGGACAATAGCTCCTAATGATGCCTCGTGGAGAGATGAAACACGTGCTGAGTGTGTTGAGTTGGTGGTTGGGTTATGGTCGCGTTATGTGTTGTTTGTTTTCTTTCGACCGGATAGCCTTGTGGGTAGTGACCCTGACTACAAAGCTTGAGGTTCCGGGTTCGATTTTAGTATAATTGAATGGCCACAAAGTCCTACAAATGTAGTGCTACGTTTTCCTAGTCTACGCTTGGAAGTTTTCGATTCCACGGCACTACATTACCTACCCTACCTCTTTGAGAATATGCAAATAGGAAAAACTTGGGCGTCTCGTGGAACCGAACGAACTCGCGAAGATTCAGCCTGTTATTAATTACTTAAAAAAACAGGCCGGGGCTGCGGGACCATAAAGGTAAAACCTTAACTGGAAACTTACGGGGAAATTTCAAATTCTATTCCGTACACAAATTCCTTGATAGGGCGTTATATTCATTTTAACATGTGACTACGGTGGGCATTGATAATAATACATAATTGCCTCCGCGTGGAATGTTGGAATGTGGGCAATTGACATTCCGGCCAGTCCATTTACAGCGTGTAAATGTAATACGAGCGAATATTTTGAAAGGGCGTTTGCCATCGAAATGAGAAAACTATAGAACTGTACAACGCAGTGGCAGAGTAGCCGACCATAGTCTATTTGGTAGACTATGTTGGATAGAATAAATACAATTGTACGTGCCAATTGTCAAGTAAACAGCTCTGTGTTTTGTACGTTATACATTGGCGTCATATTTTTTTACTAAAAGAGAACATAATAGAGAACAGCACTTTTTTATTTCTCAAATTACTATTTGATCAAGCTTATTTAGTCATTAAGAGTGAAGCTTAAAGTAAGAATTATTCGTGATTCTGATCATACATAAATAAGAAAAAATAAAACAAATATACGGGTCCACTTGAGAACCTCCTCCGTTTTGTATGTCGGTTAAAAAGTAATTCGTACGTTACTTTTGAAAGTTAACTTAAAAGCTACTTTCTTAGTGTTGACGGTCGGGTTTAGAAATAAAAAAACTTGTATGAACTTATAAGATAATATGTTGAAAAGAGCGGTAAAGGACGATATCAAAATTAGACGTACGACTGACAAAGCAAAAAACCAAATTTAAAGGAACTGTGACAACCATCGATACAAGAAGACAATAGATCTGCTTACTTGTTCGGATTGTTACAAGCCTAGCGTCACCACTTTGCGGCGGGGTGAAGCAGGTGAAGAGGGGCTTTCAATATTTAGCCATTGGTTCAACTTTGAATCTTATCATAAGTGAATAAAGAGCTTCTAAGTTTTCTAACTAGCAGCGACACAGGCGTCGGATAGTAGAACTAAAAATATGACGCCAATTTAAAACGGACAGAATGCAGAGCTGTTTACTTGACAATTGGCACAGACAGTTTTTTTCAGGCTATCCAACATAGTCTACCAAATAGATTATGGTCGGCTACTCTGCCACTGCGTTGTACACAGTTCTATAGTTTTCTCATTTCGATGGTGACAACTCAGGCTGTTCCAAGGAGGTCTTATGAGCCTGCCGCTAACATAAGCGCACTTTCTGAAACTTCAGGTTTGTAGACGGTTAAGTGAGGCCACCCAAAATTGACATCTATTTTTTTCTGTCTTTGATAAAAGCAATGAGCGTCGCAACTCTCTCTCACCAGACGTGCAGCAACCCCTGCTTCTCGAAGACCATACTCTTCAGGGCGAGCGACGGCCTCACTGGCGACGCAGTTGTCCGAATAGTCGTCTACGATGTCAAGGAGCGAGTGTCGGAGACGGCCGTACCTATGGGGTTCACCTCGCTCACGCTCACCACCATACAGGTAAGTGGGGGGCGGAGGAGATGGGGTATCCGTCTGAGTCGTTTAAAATGTCAAGGAACAAGTGTGAGACGGCCGTGCCTATGAGGTTTACTTTTTTTTTCACATCAGCCGAAGTAGCCCTATCGACCAGACAGTTTTTTGAAGCCAGCTTAGCTATTTCGTCCAAGTATAGTGTTACACTACTTTTTTTTCTACCAGGAAGCGCAACGCCTCCGGGTAGCCCTATCGACCAGAGAGAACAAAACAGTGGGCTTCGTCACCATCAACGGCTGGAGCCTAGAGCCGTCCTACATCGGGACCAGTCCGAGCCACACCAACGACAAAAACAGCATAGACATACCCCAAAAGGTCCTCTGTCACAGACGCTCGCAGTCCCTCCCTCCGCGCCTCGGGTTGAAGCTCAAGTTCCCGTCTTACGGGACGCTGCTCAAACAGAATTTCGTGAACAGCCACCAAGTGACGTACAGGTTCCATTCCGGCTTGGGCGGTGACATCACTGTGCACGAGATCATGGCTGAGGCGAAGGTGTGCTTTCAGATGCCGGTCGAGTTGCTGTGAGTATGACTGAGTCTGTTAAATAAATAATAAATAAATAAATAAATATCTTGGGACAGTTAATACCAATTGACCTAGTCCCAAAGTAAGCAACTAAAGCTGCTTGTGTTATGGGTACTGGACAACGGATATACATACTTTTATAGATAAATACATACTTAAATACATATAACATCCACGACTCTGGCACAAACATTCGTATTCATCATACAAACATTTGCCCCTCCCAGGACTCGAACCCGGTACCTCAAGCTTCATGGTCAGGGTCACTAACCACTAGGCTATCCGGTCTTCGTTAAATAATCTCAAACAAGGCACACGCCTCTAATTGCCACAGTCCGCCGTGGTTACTTTTCGGCGGAGTTTTAGATGTGCCACGAATTTCATCTATACATTATCCACTGGTGTAGTTGATCGAAGTTTACAAAATAAACGCAGTCGCTATCTGCCTCTGTCTGCCACATATCTTCGACCGCTCGTTGGTCCCAAACATCAAACAAACGGTTACAAAAATTTGCTGAAAAAAGTTCGTGTTTTGTTTATTAAGTCTGCAATTTAACACAGTTTAGATACTCGTAGATCCAACTTTGTTCACTGGGATCGTCGCGTTTACCCCTTTTAAACCACGCAACGGATTTTAGTAAACAAGGAAACTGTAAAGAACTTTTGTTGATTTAATGGACAAAATAGTTTTGTTGTTGCATTGATGTCTGCTTTTTACCCCCATCTCTCCTTTTTTCCCCATTTTTTTATAGCCTAAGTGCTATTCTGGATTTGTTAAAGTAGAAGTGGAAACTCCATCCGTTTTTACGTGATGCGCGTATAAACATTTTTGTCCCGACGATTTTATTATATGTATACAAGATTGTACCCGTGCAACGGCTGGTCGCTAGTCTTTACAGTGAATTCCCTTTGTTGTTGACCTTGTAGTGACATCTTCATCCAACGAGAGAAGGAGCTGTTAGAGGAGCTGCTCTCAGTGGGCGAGATATGCGGCCACTGGCAGCACAAGCAGCTCGAGTTGGTGAGCGCGCACGTGTCGCTC
The DNA here is from genome assembly GCA_963691745.1 of Ditula angustiorana. Lineage (NCBI taxonomy): Eukaryota > Metazoa > Arthropoda > Insecta > Lepidoptera > Tortricidae > Ditula > Ditula angustiorana. The sequence goes on along the minus strand of OY829472.1, from coordinate 3,013,158 downwards.
CTGAAGCACTACTGCCACTGCCGGCGTTGCCTGCTGGCGCCCGAGGCTCACTTCAAGCCGAGCTGCAAGAAAGGTCAGTGCCGCCGGCCGGTCAGCAACCGGCACCCATTTCTACAGAGTGTAATCGTTCAACAATAATCGGCTGTATAGTCGACCAAGTAATTGCTTGACCACTTTTGAACTTTACTCCTTTGTAATACGGTCGAAAAGTGGTTAAGCAATTTCTTGGTCGACTATAGATAGAGGAGTGTTAGTGCCGACACTTACGTGTGGCAGTGAAAGTTGGGTATGGCAAAAGAAACACCAGAGTCGAGTGAATGCAGTGGAAATGAGAGCGTTGAGAAGTATGCGTGGTGTGGCTGAGAGATAGAGTGAAGAATGAGGTGATAAGAGAGAAATGCGGAGTAAAAGAAGATATAGTAACAAAATTTGAGAAAGGTATGTTGAGATGGTTTGGGCATGTAGAGAGGATGGATGAAAGAAGATTAACAAAAAGGTTGTATGAAGGGAGAGTAGATGGAAAAATGGGAAGGGAAAGGCCTCGGCGAACGTACTCCGACCAAATTGGAGACATTCTGGAGAACGGCCAGGTCAGGAGTACACTAAACCGACGAGCATGCATGAAGAATGTCATGAGAGTAAGTGAAGCGAAATTTGTATGTCAGGATCGTAGCAAATGGAAATCCGTGGTCTCTGCCTACCCCTCTGGGAAACAGGCGTGATTTTATGTATGTATGTATGTAATCGTTAAATGTAGCCAGGCGAGTATTCTGTGAATATAACAGACTAGCAGTGCCCAATTTCATAAACGCGACAGGTGACACTGACAATTTGGTATACATCGTTTGCCGTCTATGATGTTGTAGAGTGTTACTGGTCGACACAGTAATGTACGGCGAATTGTCTGCGCCTGTCTGCGCCTGTCGCGTTTATAAAATTGGGTTCGACGAATGCCTGGATGACAATTTGACATGACTCACTTACTATTAAAACGAGTATTCAAAAGTGCCGCTTAAAAACGATACCGTTGAGCCGTTGGCGACTCGACTCCTGGATCCGCCCTTGTGGCGAATAGTATTTATTTTAAACTAGCGTCCGCCCGCGACTGCGCTCGCGTGGAATTAGTAGTCTATGTCCGTCAGGGATAGTGTGGCTCTCTATTAGTGAAAAGAAATTGGAATCGGTTCAGTTGTTCTAGAGATCTCTCTACATACAAGCAAACGAAAAACCACCAAGGAAGAGCCGCAAGAAACTCAGCATTAAGCCTTTTTTCAACCAAATTTTAATTTTTTCTTTATTTTTTTTAAGTTGGGTAGTTTGTATTCTAAGTTTTTCGTCAGTCTGCCCGTGAACATGACACCTGTAAGGGGCTCGAAACGTCGGGAAATAGATACGTTACAACACCGTTTAAATTGTTTTATTTCAGTGTTAAACATATTAAACACTTGTAATTTTTATCGTACAGGCAGTGCTGTTATTTGTTCTGTGGTACTCGTAAATGCGTTAAGTCTTCACCCCCCCCCCCCCCCCCCCCCCTCCCACAGACCACGCGAGTCTGGAGTTCGCGCCGGTCAACCTGCACCTCCAGCGCATGTGGGTTCACAACGACACGCTCAACAAGACCGGCTTCCACGACGTGGTGACGGCGGGCGCGTTCGCGGCGCACGCGCACAAGAACGAGCGCACCGGCGGCCTGATCCGGTGAGCAGAAATTACAAATATGCATGGATTCTATAGGCTACTTTCATTGTTTTAAAATCTATTTTTTACGTTTTTAGCTCTTTTTATCTTTAACTAGCTGACCCGGCGAACTTGGTACCGCCTAATTATTGGAGGCATATTTGCTCACCGTTTAGACCTACCCTGGACTACGACAAACATTTTAAAACCAAAATCAGCTCAATCGGCCCAGCCGTTCTCGAGTTTTAATCAGACTAACGAACAACAATTCATTTTTATTTATATAGATTTTATATGATCATCATCATCATCATCTCAGCCACAAGAAGTCCACTGTTGAACATAGGCCTCCTCCATGGATTTCCAAAGTGACCGGTTGAAAGCAGCATGCAACCAGCGCCTTCCTGCCACCTGTATGAGGTCATCGGACCATCTTGTGGCTGGTCGTCCTACGCTGCGCTTGCCAATACGCGGCCGCCATTCGAGAACTTCTTGACCCCATCGGCCATCAGTTCTCCGTGCTATGTGCCCTGCCCACTGCCACTTCAACTTGCTAATCCGCTGGGCTACGTCGGTTACTTTCGTTCGTCTGCGGATCTCCTCATTTCCGATTCGATCACGCAGAGAAACTCCAAGCATAGCCCTCTCCAAAGCTCGTTGCGTGATTTTATATGATACTATGGTAAAATTTGCATGCTGAATGACCGGCTGAATACTGTTCTCATAGTTTATATTAAGCCCTATATGTATATGTATTCTTAACAAATAAATATTCTTTGTTTCTTTCTTTCTACTCAAAACAAATTAGGGTCCACCATTAAAGACGGAGAACTTTTCGACCCCATCGGCCATCATTTCTCCGTGCTATGTGCCCTGCCCACTGCCACTTCAACTTGCTAATCCGAATGGCGGCCGCGTATTGGCAAGCGCAGCGTAGGACGACCAGCCACAAGATGGTCCGATGACCTCATACAGGTGGCAGGAAGGCGCTGGTTGCAAGTTGCTTTCAACCGATCACTTTGGAAATCCATGGAGGAGGCCTATGTTCAACAGTGGACTTCTTGTGGCTGAGATGATGATGATGATGATGATTAAAGACGGAACTGCGAGAAAGTGTCATTTTCCGAAAGGGAGGCATGCACTGTGAAGTTGATATATACCATTCGAGCATAGACAATTTCTCTCAGTTTGCTCTTTAATAGTCGGCTAAGTTTGTTGCTGTTTGTACACTCATATAATGTACAAATAAACACTAATCATCAGGCTAGTCCAACAAGCGAAGGATGTCAGCAGTACGAAGGCTGCCATCAATTCCGCCACTGCGAACAAAATACAAGCGGAGTACGACAACGTTGTCGCCACTCGGAGGTTGAGGGAGGGAGTGACGCAGGCTATGGAGCGGGTGGGAGCGCTGGTTCGAGCCGGGAGGGGCGGGGAAGCTGCCGCGGCGGTGGTCGGTGAGTGATAGACCGTGTTCCGTATCAGTCGACATCGCTCACATCGCTCCCGTTTTCGGACCGAGTCACGCTCACAAGACTACAGTTTTACCAAAAATATATTGTGCTTCGGCAGTATTCGTTTGCGCAGAGAAGCGCAGACCGGTTTCCGACAGTAGCCGAACGTGTGAATAATCCATATTGTACTTTATTTGCAAGCGCAACTGGCAGAGTATTGCTTGCTATAGAGTATAGCTTTGTCCCGCTTACATCGTACACTGTGGCGCATGGACTGCCGCCATGTTGGTGCGAAATCGATAGACCAATAAAATTACTTCTACATTCTACTTTATCATTGGTAGATCGAAATTTCTCGCGCTACTAAAATTGGTCTACTGCGTAGGTACATCGTGGCACAATATATTTTTGGTAATACTGTACCGTAACGTCATCGACGACGTTATGGATTTAGCTCACATCGGTAACACTACCAGGCGAAAGCAAATTGAATGTAACGTAAACTTAAACATCATTTTAGTCTTCCGGCTAAAATGATGATAATGATGAAACATGATTATTTTTAATTTTCGAATCTATTATATTGTTTAATAACAATTAAATAAATCTGATAAATCCCCACGCAATGTTTTGTGAGATTTTAATTCTATTCTATGTTGCGTATTTTTACTAAAAATTTCTCGTAGTTTTAAATCGCTGTAGCTCCCTTAAACATAAATTCACGCCTGTTTTCCGGTGGGGTAGGCAGAGACCACGGATTTCCACTTGCCACGATCCTGACATACAACCTTTTCTTCTCTTACTCTCATAGCATTCGTCATGTATGCTCGTCGGTTTAGGGTACTCTAGGCCTGGCCTTTCTCCAGTATGTCTCCGGTTTTGTCGTTTTTTGTGGATGATTGTATGACGCGATGACAATATAATGACAATCTGCAACATTTTTACACCACACCGTTTGGTTTTAGATGTCAATAACTGCCCGATTGAAGTCAATGATTATTTTCAGATATAAAGAACAAAGTGAGAAGCATGCTCGCCCTGTGGGAACCGATAGCTGTCGAGGAATCCTTGTCTGTCATTGGATGGCCGCAGAAAATTAACAGCGAAACTGAGAACCAGGTGAGACCAGCCTGTTGAATTGTTATTTTTTGTAAATATTTAAGATGTAAAATAACATTGTTACTTTGATTTACATATCGCACGCTTAGAATTAAAGTGACCCATTTCTGAATAATACACGTCCTAAAATATCACCTTAATTAAAAGACATAGGGTTTAATTTTGGTAAATATCATATTCAGAATTGAGTCGCTTTAATTCTAAGGGTGCGATATTTGATAAATTACACCTCGTTGAGTTTCTTGCCGGTATCTTCTCGTCAGAGGTTTTTCCAAACCGGTGGTAAAGTTTAAGACAGTCACAAGTGCTTCCTGTAAGCCTAATCTGAATAAGATATTTTGACATTGACTTTACTCAGTCATTATTTTTAGGGCTAGAATAGAATAGGAAAGAACTTGAAATTTTTGTTTTTTGTTTGTTTGTGCGCGTATCCCGCAAATGCTACTCATTGGATTTGAAATCGAATTACTGTAAAATGTGAAACTTTATTGTAAGTAATGTTTAGTGTTTATTACATTAAAATCGATCCACAGAGTCAAAAGATGTTCAATTTTTAAGTTAAGTTAGAAACCTTATAGAATTTAGCATTAGCATATCATAGACTAGCGGACGTCCGTGACTTTGTTCGTGTGGAATTAGTAGCCTATGTTCGTCAGGGATAGTGTAGCTTTCTATTACTTAGTGAAAGAATTTTTGGAATCGGTTCAGTATTTCCAGAGATTACCCCCTACAGACAAACAAACAAAAAAACAAAGTTTACCTCTTTAATATTAGTGTAGATTAGTGGAAATGGGTCAATCAACTTTTTCTTGTCACTCGTTGGCATAGTTAACATTTTACTATATATTAAGCTCAATTATTTCTACTATATAAAAGTCGTATTTTTAGGGACATAAGAAAAATAAAAAGTTATAATTTGACCAATAAGGGATATATTCTTTTACGATTTAACTTATTGCCATGGTAGAATCAAGTATAACAATCACTCTTTGAACAAACTCTATCATAGTTGTCCCTTTTACTGTTGAGTTTCTTGCGGCGTTTCTTCTCAGTAGTATCTTCCATTTTCCGAAGCGCTAGTAGATTCAGACATGTAAAAGAGCCTATATGGCCTACTTGCAAAATAAATTTTTCATTTTCATTTTCATTATATGACGGGAGAGAATGAACAACAACGAAAAAGTTGCCTCACCCAAATAAGTCGTCGCGAGCGAAACTAGTATTAAATAACCTATATGGCCTACTTGCAAAATAAATTTTTCATTTTCATTTTCATTATATGACGGGAGAGAATGAACAACAACGAAACAGTTGCCTCACCCAAATAAGTCATCGCGAGCGAAACTAGTATTAAATAACCTAAAAAAACGTAATTTTCAGACAATGTCGACAATAAAACGCCTGATCGAGCAGCTAAGCTTACTCGACCTCCAACACTCCGATTGCGACACACTCGCCTCATCGTCTTCCAGTTCTAAGGACACCTCACCAACCGGGGACCCTCCGACCCTGTCTTCCAGCGTACCCAACATATGTCCCAAGAAGCGGCCAGACCTCGAGTTCCACAACGACTATTTCGTGAACGAGCGGAGTGAACGCAAGCTGTTCAACCATTCGTTCCGATCGGTCCGGTCGCCGGCTAAGCCGAGAATGAATGAACTGCAGAGCCTGTCCCTCGATTGTAACAAGAGGGGCAGCTTGCAGCATGAATTTAAGAGTTCAGCCAGCTTGGAGCAGGTGTCTTACCGATGCCTGATGGATAGTCTGAGCGGTGGCAAGAGAAAGGTAAGATTACGTTGGCGTGTCCTTTTGTTTATAATTCTATAGTGATTGTTTTATCTTTAATTTGACAATAGCGAATTACCTCTCTTCCAAATTTATGGTGAAATTGGCGAGAAGCCTTTCTTTAAATTCTTTTGATTTTAAACTAGCCCTTTTTTTTGAGATCTGTTAGCGTCGCGTTTTGACCAGATCCTTGCCTAAACGAGTTAAAGCGCCACGGACTGACAGCCTGACTAGTTAAGACCAAGGGGACGTGGCAGTCGGTGTTATTATCAAACCGCGATTAGAATATAATTGAAGAGGAACGTCAGCCCCCTGTCATTTCATACGTAAAGAAATGAAGCTTGACGCAAGTCTATGAAACGGCAGTGTGTTGACTATACTCTCCAATTATATTCCAATCACGGTTTAAGCGTATGCGACAGTTAATTTATCTACTCTGTGTACAGTCAAGGAATTAAATTTCCGACCCACCTAAGGTTCAATATCATATAGCAAACTGTCACCATAAGAGCTATAGAGCAAGACGTTAGTTTGACATATCGACCTTAATGCATTGCGAATGTCAGACGACATTTCAACGAAATGGGTAGGGAATTAAGTTCCTTGACTGTACATGTCTGAGTATTGCGTTAAAAAGTTTTAAATAAATGTTTTTGTTTATTTCTTTTTTTTATGTTAATGTAGCTGGAAAATCTATGCGAAAGAATTAATTAATTAAATTTAATCATCTGCTAATATCTTTACATTTTATAATATAAAGTTGATGTGCGTTCCTGTCTGTCTTAAATCTTAATAGTTTACGTTCGCCCGCGTTTACCTTCTCAACCACGCAACCGATTTTGATAAGGTTTTCACTGTCTATTAGAGATTTTTTTCCGAAAAGTTTTTATGTATAGTCGACCAAGAAATTCCTTGACCACTTTTCGACCGTATCACAAAGGGGTAGGGTTCAAAAGTGGTCAAGCAATTACTTAGTCGACTATACATTAAATCTAGATTGTACCCTTGCAAAGCCGGGGATGGTCGTTAAAGGACAATTATGAAAGTAATTATGTTGGGAAGTCAAATGTTTGGTTTGGTCCTTCGATTGCGTATTAACGTTTAGACGGCTTTAAATGTAATTTGACAGACAAATCATATCCTGGATTACAATATGGAAACTTCTTATCCAGTAAATTTTGTCGGTGGTAGGACCTTGTGCAAGGTCCGTCCGCATCGCTACCACCATCTTGTTAGTTAATCCAGCTGCTAAGCAGCGGTGCTTGCACTGTTGTGTTCCGGCGTGGAGAGTAAGACAGCCGGTGCAATTATTGGCACAATACGTATTTCATTTTAGCCCTCTGGGTTGGCAACGCATCCGCAATCTCTTTGGTGTTGCGGATGTCTATGGGCAGTGGTGATCACTTACCATCAGATGACCCACTTCCTCGTTTTCGTTATAAATATTACGCTGGCAAAACTCATATTTAAAATAAAGCTGTTTTTTTGTTGATGTTTTTAATGGTCAGAAAAACAAAGTTTATACATATTAAAATGGCGCAGGCAGGAGGCACTTCAGTTAATTGTCTGCAATGCTACTTATTTTCAAATATCGTAATTTGTATGCATGTTATGTTAGAAGCATAAAAAGCGGTCAACATAATCATTTCATTATAAGCTGAGCGAAAGGCGAAAGCGAATGCTTAATGTTGTCCGGCGAAGTAACGCACCTGCGAACTAACCGCTATGCGAAACGTTATTCGGCGAAGAATTTTTCTGCGAATTATTTTTCGGCCAAACGTTTAGAGAACATTTATTTCTTAAGCTACGATCACGATGATGGATTTTGAATGAATTACTGTATTTTTTAAAATCTATAGTCACCTTTATTTATAATTTGTATTTAAAAAAATAGCTGCAATTTTTTACACTAAGCTGTTCCAAACCTGTTCTAATTATTTAAAAGTTGTTTAGGTTATATAAAGGTGATAACACAGCGTTTATGTGCTCATTCATTATTAATCCCCTACTGTTGTAGTATTTACGAAGTTTTTTTTTTCAGAATTCTCAGACTCAAGAAAGCGTTTCACTAGACGTTAGCCAGTTGGACCCGGCGGCGCGGGAGAGTAATTTAGCGCTGCTGAAGCGTTTAGGGGAGGACTTGCAAGCCGCTGTGGCGACATATAGCGCTACTGTCGCGGAAGCGGCAGCCGGGAAAGGTGAGATATTGCATATAGATTGTTTATCTTCTCTTTACCATCTATTCCCTACCAACGTCGATAAGCCAAAGGCTACTAGAAATACGGGAAAGCTTTAAGTTCCAACTTACAGACTGGCTAAAACCAATAAGTCGTTCATGGGAAATTGCGTAAGATTTTACAACAAAATTCCAAAAAACATTACTAAACTAAATTATAGAAGATTCAATTATATTGTCAAGAAGACATTAATTTCTCGGGCGTATTATAAAATCAATGACTATATCTTGGACAGGGATGTTTGGAAATGATCCCGATTTGTATTGGCGATCCCTGGCTCCAAAGATTGTACACCTACTGTGTTAAATTGTTAAATTTTTAAATATTTGAGATGTAAAATAACATTGTAATTTTGATTTATTTAAAAAATTACACCTCGTTGAGTTTCTTGCTTTTTTGAGTTATTAATAGCCTATGTCCGTCAGGGGTGGTTTAGCTTTCTATCTGTGAAAGATTTTTTGAAATCGGTTCAGTAGTTCCAGAGATTACCTATTACCTCTTACATACAAACAAACAAAGTTTACCTCTTTATTATATATGTATATTTTTTTTATATACAACATAGGAAGGCTAACAAGCAAGTGGGTCACCTGATGGTAAGTGATCACCACCGCCTATAGACATCTGCAACAACAAAGAGAGTGCAGATGCGGTGCCAACCCAGAGGGCTAAGATGGAATACCTCTTGTGCCAGTAATTACACCGGCTGTCTTGCTCTCTACGCCGGAACACAACAGTGCAAGCACTGCTGCTTAGCGGCAGGATTAGCGAGCAAGATGGTGGTAGCGATCCGGACAAACCTTGCACAAGGTCCTACCACCCGCAAAATTATTAATGTAGAAAAGTAATTTTAGGGTAGAAAAGGCTCGTATCTAAATAAAATAAAACGAAACTTTTAATTCGTCTGCCCTTCAGCTCCGCCGGACCTCGTGGAGAGCCACGGCCAGTCTTTGTCGATGGCTGCGCGCGCGCTCGTCTCGTGGCGGAGCGTAGCGCACGCGGCGCTCCGGCTGCGCTGCGAGCCCGCGCAGTGGACGCGCGACAACGCCGCGCTGCAGACGCGCCGCGACGCCTGCCTCTCGCAAGCGGTCAGTGAAGGCGGAAACAACCAATCGGAAGCGCTGACAAACTAAACATTCATTTTATAAAACAAAAGCAATAAAAAAACATTGATAGACAAAACCGTAGAAAAAGGTAAAATACATACAAAAAGACGGTCTGTCGCCAACACTTGTAAAACTAAAAGCTTTTTTTCATTATATATTTCCGCAGATGTGTCCCGTTCTGACAAAATAAATAAATGGTCACGTTAACCGTGTAGTGATATCGCACGCTTAGAATTAAAGTGACCCATTTCTGAATAATACACGTCCCAAAATATCACCTTAATTAAAAGACATAGGGTTTAATTTTGGGAAGTATCATATTCAGAATTGAGTCGCTTTAATCTAAGGGTGCGATATGCCCTCGGTCCGCAGCTGACGACGGTGACCACAGGCCTGCTGTCCTGGCTGTGCTCGGTGCCCGGGGACGCGGCGGCGCGGCTGCTCAGCTCCGGGCTGGGCCCGCTCTGCGGCTTCGAGGGCCTGCTGAGCCTGCACGCGGCCGAGCGCGCCATGTGGGGCGACATGGTGGTCGCCATCGAGGATCTACACACCGTGCTGTTCACGCTCGCTAAGGCTGGGCACAGGTTGGGATGCCATGGCTTTTTTACAACACTAGCATCGATATAAGAAGACAATAGATCTGCCTACTTGTTCGGATTGTTACAAGCCTAGCGTCACCACTTTGCGACGGGGTGAAGCAGGTGAAGAGGGGCTTTCAATATTTAGCCATTAGTTCAACTTTGATTTTATCGTAAGAGAATAAAGTGCTTCTAAGTTTTCTAACTAGTAGCGACACAGGCGTCGGATAGCAGAACTAAAAATATGACGTAAAGGAGAATGGGCATTTTTGTATGGGCGCTGTCCCAACGCTTGTATACAATAGTGAGTAGTACTGGGTGTAAGGATCATCATAGGCTATGTTTCGAAGACCAGGTGTCTGCAGGGGTGACGTGGGAGGCAAAAATAAAAAAAATATTTTTTCAATAAAACTAAAGTGTATGCGACCTGATACCCTAATGTATGCGACGTTGCCATTCTGTTGACTAAAAAGTCATAACGAAATGTGTCACGTCAAACTGAAATAAACCTTTGTCATTTAAGTCATCAACGTGATCGAAAATAAATAACCATTATGACCTAAAGTGTCAAAAGTTAAAGTAGTACGTTGCCAGCTCGTCCTAAAGCACTGTTCGACTGTGGTTTACCTTAAGAATTGTAATTAATAATTGTTTTGTATGAAAAAAGAGAAAAATAAAACAGCTAATTAGACCCATGCTCACATTACGTTTTTTACTTCTAGTGGCCTCAGTAACGCGTGGTTAAAATCTTTCGGCTATATCTCGAACATGATTTTACAGATACTTTTCATACAACTGCTAGTACAAAGTGAGGTATAAAATGGGCTGTAGCTTTTTCCCTGCAAACATCTCGGTTTTGCTGTCATATAAAAAAATTAAGCTCTTATAGAGAGCTTTCAAATAAGATACAGCACAACTGTATACAGTTTTCGTTCAAAGAAAATTCCATTGTTCTGCTAAAACGAGGAAACATCCATTATAGGAGTAAGGTCGCCTTTGTACTCAGTTATTTTACTTGTAATGTTGTGTAGCGTATATTACAATAAAGTGTTTACTTTGCCTTTGACTTTGACTTTGTGTTTGTCGCAGCAACGACGCCATACCTCACGTGACTGGCAGCCGAGGCTCGCTAACCGTGCACCTGCCGATATCGGATAGTTTGTACTCCAAGTTTACGTCCAAGGAGGTGAGACAGAAGAAACCTTATTTTATTAAAATGCTATGTAATGACAGCACAAAGAAAAATTAGGGTAATGGCAGGACTCGAACCTGCAACATCAGCCGTGCCTTGCGTTTGCTAATTTCGCCACATTACCGCTACCATACCCTGCGAACTTTTCAATGTACTTCGCCTTTATGGTCATTATGGCGCCGTTTTTTTGTTAATAAATTTATGTAACCGAAATTTCTTTCGATTTTATTTTAAACGTTTTTAACATTCAATTAATTTCTTTGTGTCACTACATAGCATTTTAATTTAATAATTTGAATGTTGAAAACATGTAAAATAAAACCGTAAGAAATTTCGGTTACATAAATTTAATACTTATTTTATTCTAAATCCGTCCAACCGGCAAGTGGTTCACCTGATGTTAGGTGATCACCGGCTGTAGAAACCCTGTACAGTTTTGCCAAAAATATATTGTGCATCGGCAGTATTCGTTTGCGCAGAGAAGCGCAGACCGGTTTTCGACAGTAGCCGAACGTGTGAATAATCCATATTGTCCTTTATTTGCAAGCGCAACTGGCAGAGTATTGCTTGCTATGCATTCTTAGCTTTGTCCCGCTTACACAATTCGTACACTGTGGCGCACGGGCTGCCGCCATGTTGCTGCGAAATCGATAGACCAATAAAAGCGCAAAAGTTTAGCGCGCGTAAAATTCTACTTTATCATTGGTAGATCGAAATTTCTCGCGCTACTAAAATTGGTCTACTGCGCAGGTACAGTAGGCGAAATATATTCACGTACCACCTTAGAACCCTATCGCAATGGCGCGACGCGTTAAACGCCAGGCTATGTCATACAAATGTCACGCGTATGTCTCTTCGACTAGGTTCTACGGTGGTACGTGTTTCAATTTACTTGACTGTACATCGTGGTACAATATATTTTTGGTAATTAATTAAATTTTGCATGTACACTTCAATGGGTTCCTGAATGGTTTGAAAACCCATTAGGACCCGGTAGGTGGCGCTGCTGTTGGTGCAGATACGGCTGCTTAGGCAGGACGACTTCCGGTCTGCTAGTATAAAAAAACCGGCCTAGTGAGGGGTTCCGTACCATTATAAATAAAAAAGGCAAAAAATCACGCTCGTTGTATGTGAGCCCCCTTAAAAAAATATTTTATTGTTTTTTTAGTATTTCGCACGCTTAGAATTAAAGTAACCCATTTCTGAATAATACACGTCCCAAAATATCACCTTAATTAAAAGACATAAGGTTTAATTTTGGGTAATATCATATTCATAATTGAGTCGCTTTAATTCTAAGGGTGCGATTTGTTGTTATAGCGGCAACGGAAATACATCATCTGTGAAAATTTCAACTGTCTAACTATCACGGTTCATGAGGCATCATCAGAAGCTATTGACCTCCCGACTGTCAGTCGACGAATGAGGTTGCCCAGAATGATCGGCCCTATTTATACCTGCAGTACCCCTGTAGTAATTTATAAACACGCGTATTAACGGTGATGACGCACCATTACTACACATGCTCACCACAGCACAGGCGTTGTCTTTTTCTCGATTGCTGACACTGGGTTCGCGGATTAGCAAAGAAATTGTTTCCATTAGTAACAGATGGCTTGGTTGCAGACGGACGGACAGCGGGGTCTTAGTAATAGTAGGTGGTATTAGTATAATATTATATACTCTGTGGTAATAGGGTCCCGTTTTACCTGGGTACGGCACCCTAAAAACTGATCAAACACCAACTTGTCTGTATACCATGTTTGAGCAAATAAACTACTGATTACTGATCTTTGCTCCAGCACCTGACGTTCACCATCACGGCGGTGTTCTTCAACATCGGCGTCAATGAGAAGGCGACGCTGGCGGAGGCGCTAGGCGAGACCACGCCGCAGTACCATTCGAACTGCGACAACGTTGACCGCCTCTGGAAATACTACCACAGTCACTGCAAGGTGTTCCCCGCGGACCACGTGGCGGCCAGGAGTGAGTGCACGGAGCTGCTAAGGGAGCGTTCAAGTATTACGTAACGCAATTTTTTATTTTCGACCCCCCTTGTAACGCACTGTAACGTTTTTCTGTGAGTCCCCCTCTCTAAACGTTACGTAACACTAAAAGACAAAAAAACATTAACTACAAAAACAACATTAAATGACGTACAATGCAATCTAGGGATACCCTGTGAAAAATAAACGAAAAGGTTTGCCAACTTGCGAGAAAAAATTTAAAAAAATGACGACCAGACTCAAACAATCGAGGGATTCCCCGTAACGTAAATGAAAAGGGTTGCCAGTTTGGGAGTTTTAATTCCCTATTTTTTTAGCAACAATGTTACGTAACGTGTTGTAAGAAAGACCCCCTCCCGCCCCTGTAACGCATCGTAACGTTTTACGAGACCCCCCCCCCAAATTGCGTTACGTAGTTTTTGAACGCCCCCTTAGTCAAAGTCAAAATATTTTATTGCATAAGAGCACATGACAAAAATGAAATAATACATTAATATTTATACAATTAATCAATTTTTACCAAACAAATTATTTTACCATGTCAATTTAATACTATTTCTATAACCTACTTATGCCTAATGAAATATTTAATGTCAAAAATAATTAATTTTAACAAATATTTATGTTTCTTATTATAATGTCAACAATTGCGCAAAGAGCGTGCAAACAGAGATTTGGCAACGTCGCCTATGGCTGTCAAATATTTAAATGTTTTCATTGATTTATCAAAATTAATGAATTAAAATACGGAATATAGCAACGGTATCGATCGTGTAGTTTAGTGTTTAGTGGTGGTGGTGTGTAGTTGAGTCTGTGTGACATATGTTGTTTCGTGTGGAAGCGGAGGAGGGTGGGGTTTTGCATGAATATGGCGCACAGACGCAGCTATTTTACACGAGCCCGGCACTGGTTTCGCGGAGTAGCAAGGTAATTTGTTCCATTTTGTTGATACGGACCTCCGCAAAGTAACGCCTGAATCTATTAATTATTTAGAATATGCACTTTGTTTTGTATAACATTTGATTACCTTAATAGAATTGATGCTATGTAATCTATGAGACAATTATCATATTTTTGCAGCATCTTCAAGAACAAAGCCGCTGGAAGAAGTTATGGAGAACCTTAGGATAGCTGTCCATAAGAAAGTGCCGAAAAACGTGGAGGTGTTGCACTTGGCTGCGCTGGCCACGAGGCTGATGAATGGTGAGGCACTTGTGTGTTACTAATCTACGGGTACACGGGCGTACCCAGCTTCTGGCCTAGGGCAAGTCAGATGCTAGATTCGGTAATCCTCGTCCGCCATCGTCGCGCGCGTTTTTTTGGCAATTGCACCGTGCATTTTGCCGGTGTCTCCTGCGCGGTTTATTTAAAAGTTAGAGCATAAGGCCCCATTTACACTTTGATTAGTAATAAGGCGAGTTCATACGTGTTCTGCGAGATTTCCAGGGGGGGCAGCACCCCCTGGGTACGCCCATGTACGGGTACATTTGCAAACTCCAGACCTTTGATGTAATTTGTATGGCACTCTTTTGGTAAAAAGAACATGGTAACGGTGATAATTTAAGGGTGTTCCTGTCGGTACACGCTTAAGGAACACACATTTTCGCAGATGCGCTTACCCTCTATCATCGATACCAATATTTAGTAAACAAAAAATGCGCCATACAAATTACACCAATGTTGACCAAAGGTCTACATTTTTAAAATATACCCATGAGACATTACAACTATATCGCTAAGAAATGTTTGGTGGTCCCTGTATTATAGTGTAGGGGTACACTATAATACAGGTTGGGAAGGATTATACAAAAAAAAATTACATAAACATTGCAGGATAAATCAAACTACTTGCTAACTTATTACAAAAATGAATTCATCATCACAGAGAACAGTCAGTCAGTAATATTTATATTTTTTTACATTCAACCTTCACGCGAGTTACTTCAACCTGACTACAGACATAAGACATGGCTGTATGGCTGTGTGGACCTTTGCCTGCCGTTAAGTGGGCAAGTCTACAAAAATAATAACCTAACTACGCTAACCAATCAGAAGCCAGAACGCGGACCAATCAGAGGACTCAAACTAAAACTTCCTAGGGGACAAAATGCAATTTTGTTCCTGCTATCCTCTAAAGCCAATTGTTGTTTCTCGTTTGTTTTTCGTGTGGTGAAAACTATATTATGTCAAATTGGGTTCGTCCCATAATATATTATGTCAAATTGGCTCCCAGGCATTCGCTTCACTTCGTGCAAGAGCGCGAAAGACCGCACCGGCATGTCGGTGACGCTCGAGCAATGCTCTATCCTCGCGACTGAGTATCATCTCGCCGAGCACGAGATGAAGAAAGCGCTCAGCATCATGCGGAGGTGAGTACGATGACAGTCGACGAGAGTGTCAACTGCTACTGTGACAGTAGGCGTTAGTGTCAACTGCGAGTGTGACAGTAGACGTTAGTGTCAACTGCGAGTGTGACAGTGGACGTAAGTATCAACTGCTTCTGTGACCGTAAACGCAAGCGTCAACTGCTTTCTGTGACAGTATACGTAAGCGTCTACTACTATTGTGACAGTAGACGTGGGTATCAACTGCTACTGTGACTATAGGCGTGAGTGTCATCTGCTACTGTAACAGTAAACGTTAGTGTCAACTGCTATTGTGACAGCATATGTAAGTGTCCACTGCTACTGTGACAGTAGAAGTAAGCGTCTACTTCTACTGTGAAAGTATATGTAAGCGTCGACTGCTCTTGTGACAGTAGGCGTGAGTGTCAACTGCTATTGTGGCAGTAGACGTGAGCGTCAACTGCTATTGTGGCAGTAGACGTGAGTGTCAAACTGCTATATCGGTACTAGAAATCTCAAATGTCGTAAGGGACATTAAGGAACATGTCCCTTACGACATTTGAGATTTCAAGTATCGATATTGTGGCAGTAGTCGTAAGCGTCAACTGCTCGTGTGACAGTAGTCGTAAGTGTCCACTGCTATTGTGACATAACACAAGAAAGTCCACCGTTTTAGTGGGCGTAAAATTTACACCAGGCGAAGAATGTTAGACGAATAGAAACCTTCATTCTTAACTTCGGGCTAACATTTCCAGTGAGGGCTGTCGACGAGAGAACACCTACAAGAACATAGGCGCTAGGAAGTACGCTTTCACTAAGAAACAAGTGGCAGCCTTGCCGGAGGACTATAGGCCGCCGGCGGGGACGTTCAGCTCCAATCAGACATAGGCTAAGTACTTAGTATGGAAGTTTCTAGTTTTTATTCATTTAGTTGTTGCAATGCAATGCAACGCACGAACGTTAAACTTTAAAGGGGTATGCGGAAGAAATGGGTCTCGCTGAATGCGCGTTGGTATGACATAGATACTTCAATTCAACTTGGGGCGTTGGTGTGTGAGTGTGAATTTGAAGTGTGTTTAGCTCGGACGGCGGCTGCCGCGTCACGGCCACGCAAATCAAAGCTGAATATGTACAGTCAAGGAAATTGAAACACGTACCACCGTAGAACCTAGTCGAAGACACGTACGCATGACATTTGTATGACACAGCCTGGCGTTTAACGCGTCGCGTCATTGCGATAGGGTGCTAAGGTGGTACGTGAATATATTTCCCCTAGTGTACAGGCTGACGCACACAGCGCCGCGCACATGTATCTCGTTATTTTTGGATGAGTAATGTTGGAAACAATCTTGGTAAATCGTTTTTTTTTTGTAAAAGTGCTATTTTGACATAAATGAGAGCTACTAAATATAAATCGTAATATTTCATTTGAAGAAGCGATTTGTATATTTTTTGTGACATTTTTGTGACCCTGTCCTGATGTGCCCCCCCCCCCCCCCCCCACTGACTCGAATTCTGGATCCGACGCGAGCTCGTGAGTTGCAATCTTGCATCAACTATAATTTGTTATATACTATGCTCTTTCTTTTTAATTTGTTTTTTTATACAATAGCGAAATGAGTTTTTTTAAAATTGGGATAAAACCAAAACAAAATTCAAGCCATACGAGTAAGTTTAAGAAAAAAAAAAGATCCGTTTCAGCGTTAGTACAGTCAAAGAATTTAATTCCCTACCCATTTCGTTGAAACGTCGTCTGACATTCGCAATGCATTAAGGTCGATATGTCAAACTAACGTCTTGCTCTAGTTAGCTCTTATAGTGACAGTTTGCTATACGATATTGAACCTTAGGTGGGTTGGAAATTAAATCCCTTGACTGTACTTTTTGGCATGTTGGTCACATTGAATCTATTTTTTATTAATATAATACTGTAAAAGGCACTTTTAAAAACTATAAACTAAATCTCGCTCTCTACAAACTTTAGTTAAAATACGGTTTCACGCCTAAGCCTAGAAATTCTTTATGAAAATAGAAAAAAAAACAGTACTTTTCGAGTTCAATTTGAACCAACAAAGGAACGTATTCAGTTTAGCGATGGTTTAAAAAAACTATAAAAAACCTACGAGCGTTATTATTTAATTTTGTTATTTCCGACGAACAAATAAATTGTCAGAAAAAAAATGTTGTCAGTTGAAACATGCAGGCTAGCAACACCATAAATTAAATGCTTTTTTTTAAACATTCATCAGATAGTTAACGTATGTTATTTTAGACCGTTTAGGTCCTACCATAGAAATAGTATAGCATAGAAAGAGTTTTAAAATTGAAAGCGATATTTTATTAGAGGATCTCTTTACTCTAAATGGCAATACAATATGCCAAAGAGAGACGACTACATACTCTAAACCTCCTCTCCAGGACATCGCGTTCACACTTGAAACGTCAAAATGGTTAAAAAACCTTTGGTGTACATCAAGGTAGTATAATCTACGTTTTTCTTATTAATTTGCAGGTTTTAATACCTCGATGTACACCAATGGTAACCATTTTGACAAACTAGAACAAATTACCTTGGTACTCCGCGAAACCAGTGCCGTGCTCGTGCAAGTTAGCTATATCACACAGACCGGTGGTGTGTAGTTGGGTCTGTGTGATATATGTTGTTTCGTGTGGAAGCAGAGGAGGGTGGATTTTTGCATGATTATATATATGTCGCACAGACGCAGCTAACTTGCACGAGCACGGCACTGGTTTCGCGGAGTACCAAGGTAATTTGTTACAGTTTGTTGAAAGCAGTGTCTACTGCGTGGTTTATTTAAAAGTTAGAGCATAATGCCTCTTTTACACTTTGATTAGTAATTAGGCGAGTTCATACATCGCACGCTTAGTATTAAAGTGACCCATTTCTGAATAATACACGTCCCAAAATATCACCTTAATTAAAAGACATAGGGTTTAATTTTGGGAAATATCATATTCAGAATTGAGTCGCTTTAATTCTAAGGGTTTGACATGTTCTGCGAGATTTCCAGTACGCCCATGTCTTTGACCACCCGTAGTAAATGCTAAGACCCCCTCCCTCTCCCTCTAGTTTTCACGTAGTACTTCATATATTTGGTTTCAAATCAGTTTTTGCCAAGAGACAGTTAAAAAAAAATTGGGTCTTATTTGTCTTCATTAATTTAATACGGCGCTTGTCGCGTGGCCCCAAAAGTGCGTTCACACTTTTTTTTTAAAGCCTGGTTTTGTGTCCCACTGCTGGGCAAAGGCTTCTCATTTTGACCTCCATAACTCCCTATCTGATGCAGTACTAATAATCTATTAATATTTATAATTACAATTTGCCCTAGTGACCAAACGTGGTATTTTGAAGACCCCCCCCCACCCTGAATGGTCACATAGTATAGATACCTATATGTAACCTTACCGGACACCCTGTATATCGACCATTTTCTTTACCACCACCATCAATACTTTGGGGTACAGAAGGGACATCTTTCAAATTGTTTTAAACCTTCTCGTTAACACATCGCACCCTTAGAATTAAAGCGACTCAATTCTGAATATGATATTTCCCAAAATTAAACCCTATGCCTTTTAATTAAGGTGATATTTTGGGACGTGTATTATTCAGAAATGGGTCACTTTAATTCTAAACGTGCGACATATTTGGGTTAGTTTTCGAACTCTAGACCTTTTTGACTGACATTTATGGTCACTTATTAAGTTAACTAAAGGTCTAGAGGTTCTTAACCTCCGCGGACCACTGGTGGTCCGTGGCGGCATCTGAAGTGGTCCGCAAAATACTTGATGTGTATGCTATAATGACATGGAATAATTTTAGTAATCATATGAGGGTACATTTTCAAACTCCAGACCTTTGGTGTAATTTGTATGGCACTCTTTTATTGTAATCGAAATTATTTATTTCTAAATTTTTTCGATTTTTCTTTTTGAATTTTTTTTTACATTCAAATTAAATTTAAAATGCTATATAATGAATGACAACACAAAGAAAAATTAGGGTAATGGCAGGATTCGAACCTGCAACATCAGCATTCCGTGCCTTGCGTATTCCAGTTTCCGCCACATTACCGCTATTTAACGGCGGCGCTATTTATTTAGCGGTTAGCGGTAATGTGGCGGAAACTGGAATACGCAAGGCACGGAATGCTGATGTTGCAGGTTCGAATCCTGCCATTACCCTAATTTTTCTTTGTGTTGTCATTCATTATATAGGTATTTGTAAAAAAAAACATGGAAACGGTGATAATTTAAGAGTTATCCTGCCGGTACACGCTTCAAGAACACACATTTTCGCAGATACGCTAACCGTCTATCATCGCTACCAACATTTAGTAAACAAAAGATGCGCCATACAAATTACACCAAAGTTGACCAAAGGCCTACATTTTGAAAATATACCCATGAGACATTACAACTATATCGCTAAGAAATGTTTGGTGGTCCCTGGCAGGACAAAAACTTGCTTAAATGGTCCGTCACCTCTAAAAGGTTAAGAACCACTGGTCTAGAGTTTGAAAATTATCCCGTTTATAACGTCTACGTCGACCGTATTACAAAGGGGTAAAGTTCAAAAGTGGTCAAGCAATTACTTGGTCGAGTATACACCTCTAGGTTTCGACAGTATTTGCAACGGCTTTGGTCACGAGACGAGTTGACTCACACTACTCAAGTCAATCGCGTATGCAAATGTTATCGAAACGTAGAATCGTCGCGTTAAAGTTCCGATAGACGTCATAAATAGGATATCATTTAGGCCCTGTTTTACTACTTTCTGATTACTACCCGATATCAATATCTAACAGATGGGCCAAAATTCTTTTTAGTGCCAAAAATAAGGATGAAATTGTATAAACACTTTTACAAAATTGTAGATGTCTCGAAATATTTTCCTAGTAATATTACCCTAGTCAACCGGGCCTTAATTTTTAGTATGAATTTTCCCACCATCCTGGGTTTTTTATTACAGATAAGTCTCATTTGGTACCCCAATTACCACTGCGTTACCAGTCCCCATGACTCCTCGAAAATAGTGTCCACTGCGTTACCGAACAATAGTTTTTTTCTTATTCTGACCCCAAATATTTCTATAACAGTCATCATTCGGGTATGCGTATGCCAATTCTGAATTTAAGGATAAAGTGTTGTTTTAGGAATATCAGAATAAGTAAAAAATATGCGTTAAAATGTACAAGGGAAGTTTTTATATGCATCAAAAAGAATTCTGGCCCAGATATCTGTGACGCCATCTTTGTTTTTCGTTCATAGAATAAGCAGAGACAGCACACAGATATCTGTTGGATATATTATCAGGAAGTTATCAGAGAGTGGTGTAACAGGTTCTTAGTCTTTCTTACATCGGGTTTAACGTAAACCACATCGTGCCACAATTTACGGGGTGCAAAAAAATGATGGGCTCTGGAGGAAAACTACCTTAAATCCTTAAGCTGGATTCTTTTACTTAAAGAAAACATTCTTTTATTTTTAAAAAGAAATAAAACTGCATTCAAGCAGCAGTGCTTGCACTGTTTTGTTCCGGCGTGAAGACCAAGACAGCCGGTGCAATTACTGGCACAAGAGGTATTCCATCTCAGCTCTCTGGGTTGGCAAGGCATTTGCAATCCCTTTGGTGTTGCGGGTGTCTATGGACGGTGGCGATCACTTACCATCAGGTGACCCACTTGCTCGTTTTCCTTCCCGTTGTATAAAAAAAATAGATTTTCTAAAATTCGCTTGCCTAGGTATTCCTAGCTATTTATAGCTGGTTCTATTGAACCAGCTATAAATTTAAAAAATGAACACTCGCTATTTTATTGTACATATTTATTGTACTACAAGCGAATTTTAGAATATCTTAAATGTTTTGTTTCTTTTGGAAAGTAAAATAATATTTCTCTTAAGTAAAACCATCTCATCTACCTTAACGATTGAAGGTAGTTTCCCTCCAGGGCCTATCACTTTACCCACCCTGTATTACTGATTTAATTAATTGTATAATATATAAATTAAGTTAGGAGTTAATTAGGTATTTAACATATGTATAGAGTTAGTATTCTGTTCCGGGAATAATGCAATTAAAATAAATACATGTATTAATATATATGTTTAGTTGTAAATATCTATAAGGTGGTATAGTGTACCAATAGAGATGTTAGGCTATAAATGATAATGACCAAACTGTCGTATCTGTAATGTAAATATGCTATACTAGGCGACCCCTGCTCCGCGCGGGTGCAATTTACCAACGAAAACTTAGAAATTGTATGTATGTATATAAAATTCTTCTGTAAGAAAATTGTTTGATTAACAGTGAAAATTGTATCAAAATCTGTTGCGTGGTTTAGACGGAGTAAGCGACCGAGAAATGAGGACAGACGTAAAAATATGGATAAAGAAGAACACAAAGTTAGTAATATTTTCTACTTTATATTGATAAATTCTATTATTATTATTATTATAAGCTCACACCAGTTTCTCTTTGGGGTAGGCAGAGACCACAGAACGCCATTCGCCCCGGTCCTGGCACACTTCCCTCGCTTCATACACGCTCGGCGGTTCCGGGATGAATTCTAATTATATTTTATTAAAAGAATCAAAATTATTTGATATGCAAAAGTGAACTGAACGAGCGAGCGAGTCCAGTGATGAGGAGTGATCGCCATCCCCCGTGGGGCTCCGGATCTCTCACTTACCGTACGAAACCCAGTAGCAAACTAATTCATCATCATCATCATCTCAGCCACAAGAAGTCCACTGTTGGACATAGGCCTCCTCCATGGATTTCCAAAGCGACCAATTGAAAGCAGCATGCAACCAGCGCCTTCCTGCCGCCTGTATGAGGTCATCGGACCATCTTGTGGCTGGTCGTCCTACGCTGCGCTAACTAGCAAACTAATTCGCTATGGCTGAACTCCGGCAGAGTGCTTGGATATTTTTTCATTAAAAAGTAATTAGCTTCCCAAGTAACCCCAAATAATATCAGATTTTTTGGTCGCGTCATATATTGTACAAAATAAGTACGTTTTATGACAGCTAGGATGGATAAATACTGCCTACCTTAGCCCACCACATATTAAAAAAATGACATGTGCAATTGACAGCTTACTTGTCAATGGCTTGTCAAATTCGGCGGATTACGTCGTCGATTTCAAATTTAGGTAACTGGGCAAAGGAGGATGGTTTTCTCTACCAAAAAGCTTATTGACAAATTATGGAATAATTTTTAAGTATTATAATTATTTATGGTTATTCTGTTTCTGGAGTACATGCCAGTAATTAACTAATTCTTTAACACTTACGTATTCCGTATTAATACGTAGTTGTCTAATCGTGCACCTCGCCAATTTATACATTTAGAAATGTACATATATATTATTAAGTAGAATGTTGGTAGAATGTGTCCTTACATAATGTATAAAGTGTAATAATGTATGATATAATATAACTTAGATTTAACTACTTTTAGTAAAGCCCGACCGGGAATTTATTAACATACTTTTAAAATGAACTAGCGACTCGTACGGGTACTATCTGTACATAAAACCTTTTGTTAAAAAATCTCTAAATGACAGTGAAAAAATTTCAAAATCCGTTGCGCGGTTTAGAAGGAAAAGGCGGCTGAAAAACACCAAGGATTTAGAACAGACAGAAACGGCTAGCGACTGTATGCTGCGTTTCCACCAGAGATGTGCGAGGATGCGTAGCGAGGGATGTGTTTGTAAAGAACCAATGAGCCGTTTCCAGCAGAGCTGTGCGCATCATGCTTACACCGGTTTTCGAATAACATTATCAACAAAGTAAACAAAAGTTTCCTTACACGTTTAGCTGTCAATTGGAGTCACTTGACATTTTAATGTTAACCTTTTCACCGCTAACAACGCATTTTAGAGTTGTCGCTAGGGTTGCCACCTGTTTTTAGGGCGAATAAAGTTTTTATTTTTATTTTGGTAGAACAAAAATATAGTGCACATAAAAAAGAGTATTTATGAATATTTTCCATTATTTGTCCATAACGAGCCATTAACAATCAGTTTTACGTACATAGAGTATTTTAGCGTACTTTACTGGTGTCGTAGATTATAAAGTACGCCTACATGAAAAAGAGGACAATACTCTATTTTAGAGTACGGGTGGCAACCCTAGTTGTCGCCGACACGCCATTACGTTAAATGCGAATTTAAAGTTTAACCGCACGCACATAGGTCGCTATATCACTATTTCATCGATCGACTACATCGTTTTGAGAAGACGATAGATATGCCTACTTGTTCGGATTGTTACGAGCCTAGCGTCACCACTTTGCGACGGGGTGAAGCAGGTGAAGAGGGGCTTTCAATATTTAGCCATTGGTTCAACTTTGAATCTTATCGTAAGTGAATAAAGTGCTTCTAAGTTTTCTAACTAGCAGCGACACACGGCGTCGGATGGCAGAACTAAAAATATGACGCCAATTTAAAACGTACAAAACGCAGTGCTGTTTACTTGACAATTGGCACAGACAGTTTTATTCAGGCTATCCAACATAGTCTACCAAATAGACTATGGTCGGCTACTCTGCCACTGCGTTGTACACAGTTCTATCGTTTTCTCATTTCGATGATCGACTACCGTCGGCGGCGTGATGTGCACGACAGTTCGCGACACGTAGGCGTTTTTGGCGTTTAAAAATACGACAGACATCCAAAAAACATTCCAAGTTAGAAATAAGTTTCCATTAGTCGTAACAATTTGATTATATTATTACCAGTCCGCTACAAGGTAACCGTTATCCCCCGGCGCTCCTCGCACCGCACCTTAAGAGGAGTGTGAACCCAGCCCCAAAAAGCGCTCCCCATACAAACGGCGATAACGTTTTCCACCTTCTAAACCTTAAGCTATGGCAATGATATTTTGGTATGTTGTCATTAAATATGCATCAGAAATAGGTTTGTATGTTTTGATTTGTTTAAATATTCTTCATAGATTTGAAAATATTTGCATTTTAAGAGTTTCATACAAAACAAAAAACGTCAATGTTTTTGAAACTATAAGAAATATTTAGAAAATTAAAACATACAAACCTAGTGCTAGGGCATAATGATAACATACATTAAAATCATGGCTATAGGTTAAGGTTTAGAGGATGGATAACGTGATGGCGTTTGTACGGAGAGCGTTGGGTTCACACTCCTCTTAAGCTATCCACGTACAAGCGTACGCGGCCGGTACTAAGCATAGAAATATTATAGAATATTAGTTTTACAATTGGATGCGAAATTATAATATCTGATCTCTTTACTCTAAATGGCAATACAATCTGCCGAAAAGAGACGACTACATGGTGGTGGTGATCACTTACGATAGTATTTTATCAGGTGACCCACTTGCTTGTTTGCCTTCCTGTTGTATAAAAAAAACATACTCTAAACCTCCTCTAGTTACAATGGCCACCCTGTACACACATGAATTGTCAAAATGTACCTTTGATGTACACACATTAAGGTAGTATAATTTTTGTTTTAATAATTCAAAGGTTTTATTACCTTGACGCACACCATTTTGACAGTTTAGGGTGTGTGCGCTTGACATGTACTGAGGCTAGATCCATGCTTAAGTTATTCATCCAAGGTACGGTCAACTATAGCAATAGCTAAACTTTTAAGTACTTTGTCGCTGACAGTAAGGTGACAAATTGGGGCAACTCTCATTTCATACGTTACTACGAGAAGGTTCTTACGTGTTTAGCTACTTCTGACGCTGAGACTAAGGCGGTCACTTGAGGTGCGGGGCGGGAGGTAAAGGCTATCTTGTAGCGAACGGTTAATGTTTGAAATTCGAACCTTTGCCCCGTTAAACATATTTCTGGTCGAGTATTACTAGAAGCGACCTATATTAATAAAACAATATAGGTACTATACAACCTACTTCTCAAATGAAAAGCGTAGATATATTGTTATGTGTGACGGCCCTAAGCCGCGGGATTTTATGAGAGCACTCTTGATTATTAAACGGTTGGTAGTCTTCTGTCCCGTTCTTATAATCCGAGTTAAAGTAAGACGAAAAAATTCAAATCGGTACCAACAGTTATCTATTCAATGTGTCTTGTCTGTGTACAATTATTTCAAGAAGTGATTACAACTAGTAACCTATAGAGCGACAACGGATCAGCGACTCTCTCGAGGTCGCTGGTCCCATGGCCGGCGGCGATTACTTCCCGTCAGGTTTCCCTCCCAATTCCATAAAAAAAATGTTTCATCTCCACGACTAAAGATACTGTGCAGCCGTTGGTTACTCTGTCTTATAGGTATTAGCTTTAGAGTTGAAGTTACGCATAATGCAACATGTCATGTGTATACGCGAGTGTTCGTTCGAAATTTGAAAATTATTCTTTGTTTTGTATAGCGCTGTATGGTTGTGTGCGTAACCGTTCGTATCAACTCTCTTGGCTTCACCTATATTAGGTTAATTTCTCTCTCACTTGCATTTAGGCTTTTATGAACGGTAGCTAGTTTAACTGCGGAAACAGCCGTATTAATAATCAAGAGACTCTGTTGTTAAATCGGTGTTTAATAGAATTTCTTCTTTTGATTATAAAAACAGAATGTGACAATTGACAACATTTTTTTTATTTTTACGTGAATTATTTAATTTTGGGTATTTATTTAGATGTATGTGCGTACCCCGTTGCTTGAGAATGAAATTAAAAAGTATCGTTTCAACTTCCCGCCATGTATATTCCAAGATGGCGGCGATGCTAATTCTGACAGCCTATCATTTTGGGAATATTATCAAACTAACCGTTAGATTATGTTTACATCAACCGGCAACCAAACTTTAAATGACAGTGTTTCTTTTAGTAAAATTTAGAGTTGTAAAGGTATTAAAACATTACAAATGCTGCTGTGTGAGTGACCTCAGCTCTGATGCCCGTACAGTCAAGGAAATTGAAACACGTACCACCGGATAACCTAGTGGAAGAGACATACGCATGACATTTGTATGACATAGCCTGGTGTTTAACGCGTCGCGTCATTGCGATAGGGTTCTAAGGTGGTACGTGAATATATTTCCCAAGCTGTACCTATACCAATTGTTATGGACATACGCGAGTTTAGCTCATTAAAATAATACAATATGAACGGTCAACCAATTAAAGTATTGGCCCACTACAGTACAGAATCTTGTCAGAATGAGCCATCTCTGTAAAATAATTTTAGGTTTCCGTACCCAAAGGGTTTAACGAGACCCCTATTACTAAGATTTCGCTGTCCGTCCGTCCGACCGTCTGTCACCAGGCTGTGTCTCAAGCACCGTGATAGATAGACAGTTGAAATTTTCACAGATGATGTATTTCCTTTACCGCTATAACAACAAATACTAAAAGACAGAATATAATAAATATTTAAGGGGGCTCCCATACAACAAACGTGTTTTTTTGCCGTTTTTATTGATAATGGTAAGGAATTCTTCGTGCGCGAGTCCGTCTCGCAATTGGCCATTTTTTTTTATTAATTTGATAATAAAAACATATTAAGACACATTTAACGCCGTTTAACCAAAATCAGGTTTGTTTCAATGCTACATAAAACACATTAATTCTCACTTGTATTTAGTAGTTAACAACGTTCTAACCTAAAATTTCAGTTTTCGCCACCACAATACAACAAGATTGTTTAATTGAAAAATTCCAAAGCGACATATTAAATGGATTTGATTGACTGTTCCCCAACGACTCGGATGCAGGGTTTCTTTATATTTTCAAAAGCCTCAATTCTCTAAACTGGCTCTGCTACTTTTCAATATACTTTCTAACTTTAGCTAAGCACATAATGATGGTATATAAGTTCATATAGACCTGTAATTATTAAGTAAACCACCCAAACATAGGAACTTTTTTTTTTACTACGGAACGCTAATCAGAGTGCCAACCATTTTTAATAGTGCCAACATAACAGTACGCCATTTTTCCCCAATTATTATGCCAAAACTTATTACATCGTGCCAAATTCAACAGTATTAATTAATCATTGAATGATGCCAAATTTAGTTATTTGAACTCCGAGGTTTGATTACTTATTGCATAACTGTGAATGGTACTGTTCGTTATTATATCTGTTGAACGCCTTTTGAACATTTTTGACAGGTATACGAAGGCGTTATGATTATTGTGTATCCAGCCTTAACTTATCCAAAAAGAAGAGGCTCTAACGTTTTCAATTTTTAAACCTTAACCTATAGCCATGGTTTTTTAAATATGTTGTTGTTATGCATGAGAACTAGGTTTGTATGTTTTGATTTTTTTTAATATTCTTTTTAGATTTGTAAATATCGTCACTTTTATGTATTGTATTAATCTCTTAAAGAAAAAATATTGTCAAATTCATAGATAACTTTAAAATCTAGATCTAAGGCAAGAACAGCATACTAAAGAAATATGAATATAGGTTAGGGTTTCAAGGGTAGAACAGATTGTCGCCGTTTATATCGTGAGCATTTTTTAAGGCTAGGTACACAATACTTTTAAAAGATCATTGTTTACGATTAGCTGCTAAGATTTGACTTGAAGCAGTCAATGCACACTGCTAAAATCTTATTTTTAATTAGCTGGAGTAAACTGACGTTTCCGTGACGCCGGACGTGACTACTCCATCATGGTTGAAGTACTTTTCACGTATAAAAGTTACCCTAATATCACCAGTTACACGCTTCGCATGTAACTGGTGATATTAGGCTCTCACCTTTAGAGAAATAATGCTCTAAATACGAAATATTCACATTGACATCTGTCAATCTAATTCAGCTAATTAAAAATACTACTTTAGCGTTCGATGTTCATATAAGTACAATATGCCCCTAAATGTATGTTAAATGTCAAATCAGTAATATATATACCTTAAATACTCTAGTTATGTCAACGGAAAATCGATGGTAAACAAAATCAGTACATTTATAATATCGATACTCTTTCTCATAAGATACTGGTTAGTAAATACTTTATCGATTTCGAGTCCTTTGTGGTGGCACGTCACTTCGTTTGTCGCATCTCTGTCGCTCACGTGGAAAACGATATAGTGCATCTCTTTCGTTCAATACGAAACTCGAAGTGATGTGCCTCCAATTACTAAGCGTAAAGACTTGGGATTGCTTCACGAATAGTAGTGTAATTGTTCTTATTATAAAGAATCGAGGTAAAGGGTAAATATAAAAAATATATGTATAAATATTTATATATAATCAATCGACATATTTTTTATGGAAAATTAATAACTCTCTACTGTAGTTACTTTAGTACACGAAGGCATGTATTTTTTAGTTTTAGAAAATTTCGTACATTTTTATTCTAAGTGATATTTTATTATATTTTCTTTTGTTAATATGACAATTAGGCTGTAGAAACAGAGAGTAGCGAATATAGAAAGTAATAAATGCAATGTTTTTATTAGTTGGAGTAAACTGACAGTTGCTTGTCATAGCGAAGCGGCCATATTAATTTAGAAACTCTTGTCATATGAATCCGACTAATAAAAAATGCTGTTAGTAGTGAAAATTGATGTGGAATATGGATAAGTTATTTGTTTAGTTACTTAATGTTACTTAATTTCATAAATCACGTTTTAAACGTAGACGGTAACAAATAAAAAGTTTCATGACTAAGTGCATTTTCGTGTCAGTTCAGTGCATTTTATTTTGAATTTAGAGGTATAATTTTATTAATATAAAATGTACTTATATTGCCAAGCTAAATCAAGATGTGTGAATTCGGCACCTTTTTTTGCGACGTATCTATCAAAATCTGGGACCAGAGCAAAAATCTATTCTGCCAAAACTTATTTCTGTTTTAATTTTGCACTACATGCCTTTGTATAATTAAATGATTAGTCTAGTAATTCTAGTAGCAGCAGAAATAGCTTCACAGTCGAAGGGGTCACAAAGGTCTACAATAAGATCTCCAACTAGCAAACTAGCGCTATAACAGCTGTATAGTACCCGTATAGAGACTATCACCGCTTATACAGGATGTTAGGTGATGAGAATAAAATCCGTCACGTACTGATAGGTGGCGCTTAGGAAAGTATAAAAAAGGTAATCAGGGGTTATAAAAGTGCTACCACTTTTGAGATATTTTACTATAAGATTTTATCAATAATCGACACCCTTGCTCAGTTTTTCGGTCGCGGAAACAAGTCTAAGTTTTTGTAAATGATTTCATTGTTTCATATTGTTGAAAACATGTGTTACTGGATAACTATTATTTTTGAGTAACTACTGTGTATTGATTTAAACAACAACGCATTTTTTTCCTACTTCTGACTGTATTTTCATAGTCAAAATGTCACGACAACGGTGGCACTTTTATTTAACCTAATTTGCCTTTTTTAGACTTTCCTAAGTGCGTATCGGCACGTCACGTATTATTTACTCATTGCCGAACACCATGTATAGCGTTTCGTGTACTATTTGGGTAATGTCCAGTCAGTTGTACACTTTTTGACATCTTCGAGTGTTCAGCTATTTCCGCTGCTGATTGTACCTAACCTTTTAAACGCCAAAGACGTCTATAGTTGTGGTAAAGTGTCGTGCCCACTACGCCGTATCCCATATAGTTAGACTCCACAATGCAAGAGCGACCGACGCTTCGTGCATTATGCTGAACTGTAGCGACACACCTGCCGACGCCTTAACTTTTGGCAGGTGTGTCGCGACACTGTGTCAAGCTCGTACTTGACATTATGACGCATTGACTTAGTGTTACCAGATGCATAAACGCCAAGTACCGTAGCTAAACTTAAACATTACTGTGTTACCATACAAAATAAATTTAAAAAAACCTATAAATTACCGTGTTTGTATGAAAACCTTGATACTAAAATTACCGTTTGTATGGAAATGCACTATATTTATTAACGTAGACTACTTAAAATAACTGTAGATCTACAGTAATTACCTGCATATGGTAACATGGGCTTGGGCGACAACTTTTTTGGCGTCGCTGGCGTTGAACAGGTCGTAATCGCGAATCCTGTAACATGGACAAATAATCAATTGTCTGTGCATCTATGTAACTATACTACTGATAAATGTTTTAGTATTAGGTATACCAAATAATCGGCTAGACTTTAAGGTTATAATTTTTTCGGTTGGTTTATTCCTGCATAGATTTATTTACGATTTAAGTTTTTTTTGGTCGATAGTTTATTTTCAGAAAGGCGTTGTATTTTTTTAGTTTCGTTATTATTTTTTCGTTGCCATGTTTACTTATACTTAGAAGCTTTAGGATTTTAGTATTACAGAACTAAGAGCAGGTTATTGCACTGTAAAATTGTTACAGTGTTTCGAAAATACAGTTAAATTCCTTTATAAAAATAACTGTTGTATGCAATCTCGTTCCCGATGGGGTTATTAAAAATTAAATAGTTGGTTGTTATATTTTAGTATTTGAGTGTGTCAGTTAATTTGTGTTTAGTTAAGTGAAACACAATCCTGACAGTTAAAACAGAACTGAGAGAAAGTGTTAACTTTCCAAAGCGACAGCTATAGGTTAACTATACTTCATAGTGTATATTATATGTCTCCGTTTCTAAAAGCAGGGGGGTTCCACTCCGCACTGTAGGTACGCTCGCCGCAATACCTATGCCATAGGTTAATCGCAGTAGGTTGCCGGCTTGCCGTGCGTGCACCCGCTCACGCTGTGTCGCGCGTTGTGATAGTATTATAGTAAGCAGCCCAACCCTAGCGGTGCGCCAGGGCATTGCGGGTGGAAGGCGGGCGCGGGAGGCACTTTCCTTTTGACGCATGCCACCTGGCGAATGTTTATGAAGTAATGCGAACTTTGTTGAGCCTGATCATAAAGTTGGAATTCGTTTAAAGGTGGTCGAAAAAGTGAAATTTCTGTACGTTAGTACAATTATTTATTCTGTGCTAAAAGTCACACTTTCATTCAGTTCTGTATTTTATGGTTATTACTGTGTGTTTGATTGCTAATTGCACATAGTTAAAAAAAACTGTCTAAATCTGATGACTTATTGTATTATCTTTGTTATTTTTTATACTAGGTCAATCTTAGGGTAAATATCCCTTTTATTGGCATCAAAAGTGCTAGTATTTGGCAGCTAGTCTTTGCAGGATTGTCAACACTATCGCCTTGAAAATCGTTGAGTAAGTTGGAAGGTGCCTTGAATAGGAATATTTACCCTATATCGTACGGTACTTATATGTTACCTTCATAAGGTCCATTTTAAATTTGTTTATATTAAGTTTGGATCCTTTTGCTGCTTACTAGTTATGATAATTACTTATAATTGTTTATATCGTGTCGATGTTAACGAAAAAGGAAGTTGCGGATGCAGATTTTTAAGCGTTTGCGGATGCGGATGCAGATGCGGATCAGATATTGAATTCCTAATGAGGTACTTAATTAAGGTAATTTTCTACTATAAACTGTAACTTACTACTTTAAAAATAGTTATCAAATATTGCCTAACGTTCCCATCCGCAAACGAGCATTGTTTCCTGCGAATGCGAACATCCGCAACATCCTGTAAACGAGTACCTTATGTAGCCAAAGTTAACTGGATTAATTCTTAGTAACGGTTACATTTAAATTCCTACTTTAAAGCTATTTACTGTTAATTTAAATTTATTAAACGGTGATTCGTGATTTGTTTAACCTTTAACCGCCGGAGACATTTTCATCGGACGTCTGTGTCAAAAACTATTTGACATTTGTCTTAAGAGGAGTGCGAACCCAGCGCTCCCCATACAAACGTTTTCTACCCTCTAAACCTTAACATATAGCTAGCCATGATTTTTTTGTATGTTGTCTATATGCCCTAGAACTAGGTTAGTGTTTTTTGATTTTGTAAATGTAAATATTCTTAATAGTTTAAAAAATATTGACGCTTTTTTCTTTTGTATGAAATTCGTAAACTGCAGATATTGTCAAATCTATCAAGAATATTAAAAAAATCAAAACATACAAACCTAGTTCTAGGGTTCTAGATAACATACCAAAAAATCATTGCCATAAGTTAAGATTTAGACGGTGAAAAACGTTATCGCCGTTTGTATGGGGAGCGCATTTTGTGGCTGGGTTCACACTCTTAATTCTAAGACTGCGGCGAAATGAGCTGGACTTGGTTTGTCTTAAATATCCGACAACAGCGGCTAAAAGGTGGATGGTTGTCTTGTGGCCTCTGTTTAAACGCACGAAATGACAGCAGCACATTTTTGTAGCATTAGTACTTAGTCTAGGGCTCATAGTTTTAAACCGTACTATAAGTTCGAGTTTCATACTAACATATATGGAATTGAAACTTGAATTCGGTTTACAATTACGACCCTTAGGACCGTAGCCGGGCCAAGTAGCCGTGTATGTTGAATTGTCGCTGTCACATGTCACCTGTCAGCTTGGTGTGAAATAGGGATCAGAAGCGAGGATTATTTGTATTCGTTTTTATATGTGTTCCCAACGCTTTGTGAAACAATTTATCAACTTCGACTTAAAAATATGTTTGTATTTACAATGTTTTTCTCTGTTAATGCTTTGATCTTTATTTACTTAAGTTTAGAATCAAATTTGTACTTAATTGAATGGCTATTCGTAAGAGATCAGGACCCCAATTCTCGGTTCATGCGAGATGTATTTCACGTGCGAGATTCGTCTAAAATTGACAGATTTCCAAGCGTGCGAGATGCATATCGCATAAACCGAGAATGGCCCCCCTGCGGTTCGATTTTTGACATTCAGACGCTCGATATTGCCAATCAATTACGCGAGTGTGTATTTTAGCCGGCATTGATTGGAGCGCGGCTGACGAGCATCGAGAGCTAGAAAGTTATCTCACAGAGCTCTTAAGGGCCATTTACACGGTACGAGTTCGTATGCGAGTTGCATTACATTGGGGGGCTTGAACGATCGGTCGACCACGTCATTGCTCGGTAGCCCGCAATGTACCTAATACGACTCGAATGCGAGAAGTCTCAACATGTAAATGGGCCTTTAGTGTATGTTTTTGCTTGCTTTTAAATTGCTATGGTAACATTTTGTTGCAAGTACGCGCCGCTAGACGCTGTCTCTGCTTCCATAGTAATTGAGAAGTTAACTCTAACGCGTTCGTTGCGTTCATTGTTACAAAAGCTTACACTAGACGCTCGGAAGAATAACTTTTGTTAGACTGAAATAAATCGTCACGATGACCATTCTATATTCCAAAATCAGTCCTTAAGGGCATGGGGTGTAAACCCTTAAGACTGCGTTTCCACCAGAGATGTGCGAGGATGCGTAGCGAGGGATGTGTTAGTGAAGAACCAATGAGCCGTTTCCACCAGAGCTGTGCTAACCCAGGCGAGGTAAATGAAGCAATTCTATTGGCTCTTACAAACACATCCCTCGCTACGCATCTTCGCACATCTCTGGTGGAAACGCAGCCTCATAGTCTACTTTTATTTTATACTCAATGTTAGAGTTAAATTTCGTTTGTATTTGTTTTATTTAGATACTAAATTACTATCACGTATTTGTCGGGACTAGGCTGTGAGCTTACTTTGATCTGTTTGATGGAAATTAAACGTCTGGCTTTTTCAAATAAACATGAGTTTCATTTTTGTTTATCCAACACAAGTGACCTGCACTTCGCAAGGTAACAAATAGGATGTTATTTACATAAAAACCTGTAAAAATATCTCTAAGGGTCTGTGGCGAATTGCCAGGCATCCGAATAGAATTTTGCGGGTGGTAGGACCTTGTGCAAGGTCCGTCCGGATTGCAACCACCATCTTGCTCGCTAATCCTGCCGCTAAGCAGTGCTTGCCCTGTTGTGTTCCGACGTGGAGAGCAAGACAGCCAGTGTAATTACTGGCACAAGAGGTATTCCATCTTAGCCCTCTGGGTTGGCAACGCATTTGCAATCTCTGTGGTGTTGCGGGTGTCTATAGGCGGTGGTGGATACTTACCATCAGGTGACCCACTTGCTTGTTTGTCTTCCTATTTCATAAAAAAAAAAGAATATGAAGTGGGCAACACTAGAAAGAGAAAGGAGATTATCTGTGGTTGTTGTGCTTAGGATTTTTGTACTGACAGCAGAGACCGCATTTTATATTATCACCATTTTGTTTTAAGTAATGTCAATGGTTTAACTACAATAAACAACAAGAAGGAATTTAGTTATTACTGGAGTCCGCTGAAACCTGCACCCTCACCATCTCTATATGTCGTAATTTTAAACCGAACTTGAGTCCTAATTTAATCTACGGTAGTATGAAACTAGAACTTGAGCATGGTTTAAAACTACGGCTAGAGCCTAATTAGCCTGAAGGTAAATCGGGCCCTGGCCAGGGAGGTTCCACTCCACACTGTAGATACGCTCGGCCGGCTTGCCTACAGCATAGGCAAATCGCAGTAGGTTGTCGAGTCGCCGCGCGCCTGCTCGCTCGACCTCGCTGTGTCAGTGTAATTCAAAACGAATGCAGCAACCTTAACCTGTCGCCGAAAGTTGCGGAGGAAGGCGGGCGCGGGCTGTTCCTTTTGACAAGCGTAGCCTGGCGAATGTGTATGAAGTAATACGGACTTTTTGAGCGTGTTAATAAAGTTGGAATTCGCGTAAGCGGTCGATTAAGAGATGTTTCTGTAGGTACGTTGGTACTATTTTTTTTTCTGTGCCCTGCCTAAGGCTCGAGGTAAAACTTTCTGTTGCAGTTCTAGTAGCAGACATGCCATGCACACCTAAAGTTGAAAAATGCCATGAAAGATACGATGGCTTGAGTCTTTTCCAAAGCTTGAGTTGTGACTGCAGGACTCAATAAGACATGAAAAATTAGCCTACTCAAAAGACTAGGAAATCTTTTAAGCTCAGAGTTCCGTTAATATGAGTCGAGTTCTTGCAATTTAGACTACAATTCCTATTACTACCATTCTTCGTCGGAGGGCTGTTTGAGCGTGTTACGACCCAAACGGTATAATTCCAATATCGTACTACTGACATTGATTAGCACAATGGAGCTCGTGGTCGCCATTATAGATGATAGGTACCTCATTCATTAAAATCGGCTCAGTCGTTTAAGCACTACAATGGAACATACATACATAGACTGCTAAAAACACAACCCTTATAAAATTAAAATTGTAATGACAACACAAAGAAAAATTAGGGCAATGGCAGGACTTGAACCTGCATCATTAGCATTCCCTGCGTCACGTTTTCCAGTTTCGCCACGCTGCCGCTACAACCGAAACTGCGAAACTGGAAAACGCAAGGCACGGAATGCTG
Source organism: Ditula angustiorana (assembly GCA_963691745.1). Taxonomy (NCBI): domain Eukaryota; kingdom Metazoa; phylum Arthropoda; class Insecta; order Lepidoptera; family Tortricidae; genus Ditula; species Ditula angustiorana. The sequence continues at coordinate 2,977,389 of OY829472.1, read as the reverse complement.
ATGTTGCAGGTTCAAGTCCTGCCATTGCCCTAATTTTTCATTGTGTTGTCATTACAATTTTAATTTAATAATTTGAATGTTAAAAACATTTAAAATAAAAATCTAAAGAAATTTCGGTTACAAAATTTAACACAACCCTTCCTTTTGGCTTTGCTGTAGTCGGGTAAAAAGAGGAAGACAAAGGCAGTAAAATAAATAAATAAATAAAAAAGAGGAATCGTTGGCTACGAATAACAATAGTTTACTTAATTAAAGAGGCCATACCCTTATATTTACCTTTTTTACTTCATTATTACTGTCATTTGTCACGTGCAGGCAAAAAAAAAAACATCGGTCGTGCGTTGGCTATCAAATTTTAGTCTTAATTTATTGGTAACTTGTCCCTTCTACCAGATAACAATTAAAACCACAATGTCCTTGATAGGGTTAGATAAACTAGCGCTTTTAAAGAAAACCATAGCAGCTAATGGGGGCTTTCTTCGACTGATAAACAAGTTGTGGAGAATGGACACCGTAAAGGTAAGCTAAACATTTTAAATTACTTTATTAATAAAGTTGCCAGAACACAACAGTGCAAGCACTACTCCGGCGCTGCTGCGGCGGTGCTGCTGCTTCCGGCGTGGAGAGCAAGACAGCCGGTGCAATTACTGGCACAAGAGGTATTCCATCTTAACCTTCTGGGTTGGCAACGGCAACGCATCTGCAATCTATTTGGTGTCACGGGTATCTATAGGGCATGATCAACTTACCATCAGGTGATCCACTTGCTTGTTTGCCTTCCTATTCATAAAAAAAAGTTACAATAGAAGCGACACTCCATTATATATTCCCACTTGTAGGTGTGCACCAATCATTTATACCATCGGTATCTCATCCGATATACCTTACGCTTTGATCGATCTTTAGGGTTCCGTACCTCAAAAGCAAAAAGGAACCCTTATAGGATCATTTCGTTGCCTGTCTGTCTGTCTGTCTGTCAAAATCATTTTTCTCAGGAACGCGTAGGTATCGAGTTGAAATGAATGTCAATCACTCAAGTCTGCAGTGCCTTGGAGCTGTGAAGCAATCAAAAGATACGGCTTTTGTTCCGCATATTTCCTTACAAGGAAATCAAAAAAATTATAGGGCACTTCCCGTTGATCTAATACCATGAAACTTGGCGAGAAGCAAGATCTCATAGCACAAATAAAGGGGAAAATCCGGTAACCTTAAATTCGTACTTAAATCACTAAAAAAATATGATTACTAACTTATATTTGCATTTGATCACGACCTATATCGATATGTAAGGACAACAATTTGCCCAGGGCAAAGCTAAGTTTATCCCTCGATCCAGTTTATGTCTTAGTTAGAGTATATTGAGTGGTTATTATATACCCTCGTTGCACGAAAACGGCTCGCTATTGGTCGGTTTTTTTTAGAAAAATTTAAAGTTATAGGTGTGGTTCAAATTGGCGTTTGTTGATGATATTTTTGTCCCCCTGCCAGGAGGGTACTCTGATGGGTTGGGACGCTAACTGCAACAAGTACTATGAGAATCAGCGTTATATGATCTCGCGCAGCCGCTGGGTCGAGTACAGCCCACACTTCAACTGGGAGTACGACGCTTCGCAGGTCAGTGCAGAAATAACCAGCTATTTTATTTAATTTAATTTAATTTTATACCGGTTTACTAATTTTTACAAAATAATAGTATTGTAAATATAGTATTGACAGCAGCGCCGTCGGTCCGACAGACTGACAGCGCGAGCGATTATCGATTTAGTCTTCTTTTTAGCCTCCTTTGATACGCCATTTTTTAAACACTGACTAGAAGTCCATATTACTTATAGGTCAGTGCTTAGCATATATAATTTCTGTCACCGGTCAGGTAACCCCGGAATGGTTCGGCTGGCTCCACTACAAGACTGACTGCCTGCCCTGCCAGGACTGCGCGAAGTACTGCCTCAACTGCTGCAGTTGCAGCCACCGCTGGCTGCTGCCGCCCGAAGAAAACCTCTCGGGCACTGCTCGGGCGTATTACCCGTACTCGACTACGAACTCCCACATTGGACTATGGGATGGTGTGTTGCCTGTCATGAGAATAGCTCCAATTTTCAACATTAAAACTACAAATTGTTTTAAACTTTCGCCATTTTGACACATTTGGACTAAAAAACCCGTTTTTATAGGTGTTTAACGGTCCTGGAGTGCGATTTTTGAATCTCACCGGGTGACTAAAGCTCACCAAAATGGCCATTCTCATAGAAATTCGGCCATTAAGGTAAGCCTGAGTCACGGTGAGTTTCAAAAATTGCACCTCTGGATAATTGTCCTTTTGAGCGCATCCTTAAATAAGCAGTATAATCGCGTTAAAGACCCGATGAGCGTAGTGAACTATAATTACCTAATCGTAATCATAACTTGATAACTGTTCGTTGCTATACCACAGAATAAATAATAGTACTTACGTACAGAAACTTCTCTTTTTCGACCACCATTAAACGAAATCCAACTTTATAATCAGGTTCATAAAGTTCGTATGACTTCATAACCATTCGCCAGGCGGCATGTGTTAAAAGGAAGGCACCGCCCGCGCCCGCCTTCCCCCCGCAATGCACTGGCGCACCGTTAGGGTTGGGCTGCTTACTGTAATACTATCAACGCGCGACACAGAGCGAGTGGGCGCGCGCGCGGCAAGCCGGCAACCTACTGCGATTAACCTATGCCATAGGATATGTGGCGAGCGCACCTACATTGCGGAGTGGAACCCCCCTGGCTATACACAGGAGATACTTAAGAAACAACGCCAAGTGCGACTCGGACACGTGCACCGTTCCCTACAAACTTAGCGAGCACCGAACATTGCTCTAACAAAAAGCTAAACTGAATTGAGGGACAAAATTCATTTTACCAGTGGAAAACTGTTGTCCCCATATGCACTAATTACCAATAATAAGTTTGGAACAGTAATTGGTTTTGCTATTGTTTGATTAAGGTAAGGGAGCAATGATCATACAATTTAAGAGTAGGTATAGCGAGTCGGTATATTTCAAAACTACTGCCATCTCTCGTCAAGTAGCCGTATCAAGCGTAGAGTCCTTAAGGAAAATATTAATTCCAAAAAACACACATAGATGGCACTACAGACTACAACACCAGAGTGCACTGAAAGCCCAAAGTTAGAATGCTTCAAGTTTTTGTAAAGACCCGCTAGATGGCATTGTCAGTCTCGATTATATATTTTTAACCTCATGCCTGAGAGGGCCTGTACCACGAAATTTACAAGTTTAACATGTTTGTCACATTTTTGTATGAAAAACTCTACAATTATTGTCAAATTGCAGCACTTGTAATTTTCGTGGTAACGGTAAAATATTGCCACATTTTCTATGATAGGTAAAACGATTGTTTGAAGAAAGGAGCGTGGCATGAGTTAATTCTCAGTACAATCAGCGTCAAATATACCAGAGCGAGCAAGGTGGTCAAAAATATCTGAACACGCCCGAGCGTATTTGACAATAGAGTCTAGTTCAGATATTTTTGACACCTTGCCCGCTCTGGTATATTTGACGCTGACTGTACATAAGCTATTAAAAACTATACGAAGTTATCAGTTTGATTCCCTCATTGAATTTGACCGTGTTGGTAACTGAAAAACTGCAAAATTTATATAATTTTCAAATAAGTAACAGTATTTAAATTTAGCAGCCTGGCCCCGAACGGTGCCTAGCATTGGCATGGACTGACAGACAACTTTTTTCAAACATAACAGTTATGTATAAGTAAAGCAACGAGTGTTAAGGACGATTATAATAAAATCGCATTTAGAATATAATTGGAGAGTAACGTCAGCACACTGTCATTTCATAGACTTGCGTCAAGCTTCAGTCCTATATGTATGAAATGAGAGTGGGCTGACGTTACTCTCCAATTATATTCTAATCGCGGTTTAATAATAGACACGTTCGAGATTCACCCATTTTGGTGAGTTTTTTTTTATATGTACAACATAGGACGGCAAACAAGCAAGTGGGTCACTTGATGGTAAGTGATCACCACCGCCTATAGACACCTGTAACAACAAAGAGAGTGCAGATGCGTTGTCGACCCAGAGGGCTAAGATGGAATACCTCTTGTGCCAGTAATTACACCGGCTGTCTTGATCTCCACGCCGGAACACAACAGTGCAAGCACTGTTGCTTAGCGGCAGGATTAGTCGCTGGGTTTAGTCACCTGGTGAGATTCAAAAATTGCACTCCAGGGGTGCTGTTTTTGAATCTCACTAAGTGACTAAACCTCACCGAAGTGGCCGAATCTCTATGAAAAATGGCCATTTTGGTGAGCTTTAGTCACCCGGTGAGATTCAAAAATCGCACTCGAGGTATTATCTCTCTGATAAGAGTTGTCGAACCGATTCACGAAATCGTTATTCCTTTGAAGCATTTCTTGTAGTAGTTGTAGTCGCACTGCTCCATGGTTTTTTTTAATGTCCTTTGTGCCCACAGAGCCATTATTAATTTATTTATCTACACATATATCATAAATGCTCTTTTTTTTTTTTTTATACAACGTAGGAAGGCAAACAAGCAAGTGGGTCACCTGATGGTAAGTGATCACCACCGCCTATAGATATCTGCAACAACAAAGAGAGTGCAGATGCGTTGCCAACCCAGAGGGCTAAGATGGAATACCTCTTGTGCCAGTAATTACACCGGCTGTCTTGCTCTCCACGCCGGAACACAACAGTGCAAGCACTGCTGCTTAGCGGCAGGATTAGCGAGCAAGATGGTGGTAGCGATCCGGACGGACCTTGCACAAGGTCCTACCACCCGCAAAATAATGCCCGCTCTATAATGCGAACAGAAACCGTAGGCAATGACCAGCATTATAACAACCAATGAGAATGTTTCTAATTTGTTTCTATATTTGTTCAAATTCATTTTTTTACATCATTTTAATGTGTACAGTCTATAGATATTTAATAGGTACCTAGCACTAGTAGCTAGTAGCAATGCAGGTCATTCATTACCCTATAGCTTCTGAACCCATCATAGAGTACTTATGATATGTGTGTAGATAAAGTAATGTATGCAACTGTACATAATTAGGTCTTAAAACACTCGTGTGATCCTATTATGAAACTCGCTGACGCTCGTTTCATAAAACCACACTCGTGTTTTAAGACCCCTCATTATGCAACTGTACATAATTAGTTCTTAAAACACTCGTGTGATCCTATTATGAAACTCGCTGACGCTCGTTTCATAAAACCACACTCGTGATTTAAGACCCCTCATTATGCAACAGTTGCATAAAATACTATTATCGTACATTTTTCAAACTAATAGCTATAATAAATAGGGCAGTCAGTTTGCCAAATTATGTAGGCGCAGATTACGTTAGTTTCTTTTCTAGTTAATATTTTGACTCGTCATAACTTTTTTTATTACTTATAACAGTTTTGCTGTCTTATATGCATATAATAGCCACGACTTACGTACTACGAACATTCATACTCATCATACAAAAATCTGCCCGCTGTAGGAATCGAACCTACAACTTTTTGCTTCGTAGTCAGGGTCACTGACACGGCTATTCGGTATTGTACCTACGAACGTGGCACCGTTGCAAACGACTTGAGTATAAATTGAGTGGAGGGGGTATGTTTGCGCATACACATTTGTACTAGAAACGGCTACTGCGCAGTCAAGGTCAGTGCTCAAGTTGTTTGCCGGGAACTGTAACTGTAAATCCTCTAACAAGTCGTGGTTTTGCTTATTTTGGAATAAGATATGGTTGTATTGAATTATGTCTTTGCCCCCAGGATCTTCAGTCTGCGGCCGAAAAGACGCGGAGGCGCAAAAGTGTTGATTTCAGCATTCTGTGTAATAATAGTATTTTATTAAAGTTTCTAAAAATTAAACGCCAAGTTTCGACCAAAGTTGTTTGTTTATTTTCAGAGCTTTTATTTAACTTACAATTCGTATGTACCTTTAAATAAATAAAATAACTATAGGTCGTGCGTTTTAAAATTGCTCCACTCTCAGTGAGAAGATAATTTTGATCCACTCTCAGTGGTAGGTTGTTTTTAAATTAAATGCAATATTAAAATACCGTCAAAAAAAAAACTTGCATTAAAATATTATTTTTTTGACAATAAAACTTATTAAGGCCTAGCTGAAAACGAATAAAGTACCTACCTAACCAACTAATAACTTTATTCGTAAACTTTGAACAACTTGCATGTGCCCATTTGCTCATATTTGTTTTGCATTTGCTACAACAACTTGGATGCAATTTTCACAGTTGCATTGCAGTGCTGGTAGGTACATTTAAAATTGCCGTCTAGACCCTGACTCGGCACCGCGTGACTAAAGCTCACCAAAGTGGCCGTTTTTCATAGAGATTACGCCATTTTGGTGAGATTTTGTCACTTGTAGTTTCACGAAGCCACAAGTTACAATTTTACAAGTCCAAACCGGTAACATTGGTCAATAATGCCAGGCATTAACGGGTTTCGTGATACGGGCCACTGGTGAGATTCAAAAATTGCACCCCAGATACCTACTCCCAAATTCGACATTTTCAAAGTCGCAGGCAAAAGTCACTTCCGTACATGTAAAAGGTAATAATACAGAAAAACTGTAAAAGATATTTGAATTATTTTTATTTAGTAACCTATTGCGATCCCTGGCTCCAAAGATTTTACACCTGTGGCCCGTTTCACTAAGCTACAAGTTACAATTTTTCAAGTCTAAACCGGCAACATTGGTCTATTATGCCGATTGCCATTGATCATTATTGACCAATGTTGCCGGTTTAGACTTGTAAAATTGTAACTTGTAGCTTAGTGAAACGGGCCACTGCTGTGTTAAATTGTTAAATTGTAAAAATTTTAAATATTTGAGATGTAAAATAACATTGTAATTTTGATTTATTAAAAAAATTACACCTCGTTGAGTTTCTTGCCGGTATCTTCTCATCAGAGGTTTTTCCGAACCGTTGGTAAATTTTTTGACATTCATAAGTGCTACCTGTAAGCCTAATCTGAATAAAATATTTTGACTTTGACTTTGAATGAAAAAAATTACGGACACGAATGAATTTTTGTCAAATAATTAAGTTTTATCTACTAGACCGTACAAAACGTAGAAACTAAAACCTCTTTATAATTTATTTCTTTAGGTACAGTCAGCGTCTAATATACCAGAGCGGGCAAGGTGTCAAAAATACCTATCTGAACTCGACTCTATTGTCAAATACGCTCGGGCGTGTTCAGATATTTTTGACCACCTTGCCCGCTCTGGTATATTTGACGCTGACTGTACCTAGTTAGAATAAGGTAAACAAAATAATTCAAATTCAATCAATTCAATCTTTTGTGTCTCCACAGATCCAAAAGATTGGCTTGATTGGTTGATTGGCCGAGTCACGTGACTATTTTCTTGAACTTATTTTCAGTACCGTGGGTGGTAGGACCTTGTGCAAGGTCCGTCCGGATCGCTACCACCATCTTGCTCGCAAATCCTGCCGCTAAGCAGCAGTGCTTGCACTGTTGTGTTCCGGCGTGAAGAGCAAGACAGCCGGTGTAATTACTGGCACAAGAGGTATTCCATCTTAGCCCTCTGGGTTGGCAACGCATCTGCACTCTCTTTGTTGTTGTAGGTGTCTATAGGCGGTGGTGATCACTTACCATCAGGTGACCCACCTGCTTGTTTGCCTTCCTATGTTGTAATAAAAAAAAAACCTAAAGAAATAAACTACAGTTGGCTTCTAAAATTATGTAGGTCTACATAATTTTAGAGTAGTAGGTGAATATTTCCAATACCTAACTGTTTGCTTAATAAGTTACTTGATGTCTCCTATAGTTAAGACAGCACCCTGTATTACCGAGAGGACCGAATAACCCATCGATTGGTTAGTGACCCGCCTATGATGCTGAGCTTCGGGTTGGATTCTCGTGAAGGGCAAATATTTGTATGATGAACCTAGTTCTTGAACAAAAAGCAGGTCCCAAAGAATATTAAAAATATTTCAAAAACATACTAATACCTACCTAAGATATTTTTGTTAATCGTCATCAAGGTAATACTATAATTTACCATTTGTCTACGTTTGATAATGGTAGATTGTATCACGAGGGAGCAAAATAATATTTTCACGAGTATTTTGAATCCAAAGAGGAAATACGGGTTCTATAGAGTAGAATCCTGAACGTTGCGAGAGGAGCACGATGTCAGAGGAAAAATGTTCATCTTTCTCGAAAAAAAAAGTTTTTAGGTAGGAAAAGTCTTAAAAATATTTATCATAGATAGGGTATCTACTAATCAACTTATTTATTTTAATAACGTATATTATTTGCAACGAGCTTTTTCCGCTTTTTCCTGCGGCTTCTTCCGCACATTTCATGTTTTAATCTAGAATATGATCTATCCGTCTACCAAATATCATCTGAATTAATCCAACCGTTAGAATTACGAAGAAACATAAAAATATTCAAACATTAATACACTCTCTCTTTTCGTAATTTTAATTATTGACGTGTAGAATTATTTTAATTTTGTAACAATCCGGAAACAGAGAACGGAACGTTATTCCCGAGTTTTTTTTTCTTAAGGTGGATCGTTTCGGATGTGGCGGGGATTTCAAAATTTTCTCAGTTTTTAATTTATTGTAGCCAATTGGTGTGATTTTTTATCAATTCGAGTAGTTTCCCGGTAGTAAAACACTGTTTTTTATGCGATTGTGATATCATTATGAAAATTCAAGTTACTAATTTTAAATAATTGTGCTCTTTATGCATCAACGGACTTTTAGGCATTTAATGCACAATTATTAAAAATCAGCAGCTTGAACTTTCAAAAACGAAACACAGCTCCTTAATAAACAGTATTATACTTACGGAAAACCACTTGAATTGATGAAAAGTCACACCATTTAGCCACAATAAATTAAAAACTGTGATAATTTCAAAATTCCCGCCTCATACGAAGCGATCCCCCTTAATACAGCCGCCGACGCGTTTCCCATTTTACCTGCCAGTAACTTTATACAACATTCGCGTTCGACTTCTTCGGTCGATTAAGATTAACACGAAAAAAAAACACGTTCCAAATTCAAAACTGTTGTAGTCACTTGAAAAAACTTCCTCTGGAGGAACAAAACGTTTTTCGTGTAGATGATACAAAATATTTAATTGCCTGATTTTAATACTGCAATGGACTAATTTTAGACTGTGGGGGTGTTGAAGGTTAGGTTGAACAAGGTTAAATCGTTCAAGGTTGTGGAAAGAAATGGTTATTTATAAACCGTTATAAATAGACACAGTGGGTTCGTTTGAAGACATTTTTTTTTATTTAGAGAATTCTAGGTGCAAAGAGGAAAACTCTCGGGTTTGTTAATTAATTTTTTATGTTGGCAATTCTTTGAAGGTGTTGTTGCTTTTTAATTACTTTGAAGGAGATTTGATTACAGTTTGTTGAGGAAATAAAAGTTAAACATTTAAAAGTAAGTTGCCGTTGTTTATTGAAAGAAATAAAACGGAATACCTACTTGAGCAAATTATTGACACTCATCATTATGAATGTTGTTAGTTTGTACGTACGTTTGTTCGTCTAGTAGATACAGACTCGCAGCTTAACAGATATCGATGAACTTTTTTAGAGATACCACTTTTTTCGTCGTTTTTTTTTTTTAAATCAAAATTAGCACTTCGATTTTTTAAAGATAAGAACTGTTGCAAACAATCTTGGTAAGTAATTTTGGGCTTTTTAAAATAAATAAGAGCTGCTAACAAAGATGTTATACAAATAAATAATATCGTTTTAGTATAATTTATTTTAAAAAGACATTTACTTATTTGACTGAAGCATTTTTTCAAAAAATACTTACTTACCAGTAAGTACTTGCTATTTACCCTTTTCGTTCTAAGAAAACCTATTCTTTGTAAGTAGCTAGTTTCGTAGCGAGAAAAACAATTCTTCACACGCAACTGGTTACGTAGCATGGTTTCATAAGCGACCGAAGGGCTCCCATAAAAAACGAGACACCTAACCTAAATTTTTTTTTTATTTCAACTACGTAGGTATCTGGAACTGCTTCCAATTTTTCCCCCAAGTTCGGTGATAGTTCCCTTCCCCCCACGAGCGGTGGGCGGGGGCGGCGCCGGGCACGCCTCCGCGCCGGTCGGCAGTCGGCACGCCGGCGCGTCCGTGCACGCACGTCATGGAGTGCGCGCGAGTGAGTGAGTGAAGTGGGGCAAGGCCCGGTCGTTAGGTTAAAGAAAAAGCGGAAAAATTGAACCCCAAATGGGCGTTTACGAGGACAGGGGAACGATGCACTGGGTGAGTCGGTTTCGAAAGAAAAATTTTTTTGGTGGCCTGGTTGGGGTTGTAGGAGACAGGTAATTTTTTTTTTTTTAAATTAAAATAGGAATTGTTATGGTTGTACGTGTAGAGTTGGTATTAAATGTTTTATTCGATTTTTTGGTGGTGACATTTACTTGTATTTAACGATTCAACACAATTTACAACTATTTATTTAAGTGGCCGCAGTAAAAGTTTTTGTTTTTTTTTTTACTTTTATGACATTTTTATTTTTATTCCGTTTTTTGGAAAATATTTAGAAATTTAAAAAAAATTACTGAAATAGGTAGAACGCGGCTCTTTTATTTAAAAGTGTGATCGATGTTTTTGTTTACAGTGACATATTTGTAGTTTTATTTCATCCTTATAATTATGTTTTACACTAGTTTCTTGGTTCCCTATTATATATACTTTATCTGTCCGTGCTTTATAGATCATTTGCTTTATCTATGGCGGCACATTTTCTATTCGGCTTAAATACGGGACAGAAAATAGTCTTTCTGCATAGGTAGGTACCTACTTACCAACAAACACCACGTAATCCAATTTACACAAAATATGAAATCAGATGGTCTTGTTGATATACTGTTTATTGATCATTATTGTAATCATAAAGAAAAAAATCAATAAAGATGGCAAACATTTTCTTGTCATCTCAATACAGTATCTATACATATAAAATTTAGTAATACAGGTAGATGCTCTATTTTTTAAACAATTAATAAAACAAAGGGCTAAGTATTTGTTGATAATGAATTAGTTATCTTTTTTAGATGTAGAATTCAAATGTAGTGTATTAATTGTGTAAAATATAAAATTATAATTCAAACTCAGGAAATAAATGCATGTTTTTTTTTAAATAAAAGAAAAATGGTTCATTCATTTTAAACAGTCTGGAAAAAATTAGGAGGATAATTATTATGTTGTCCATTGTGGTAATGTAAGTTAAGTATATCTATGTACGAGTATATATAATGTATATTTTGAGCGGTGTATGTGATGGGTCCCTAAATGTAATTTTTTTTCAAAAAAAATATTCAATAGTAATTTTGGTGTCGAAACTGAACTGATTTATGTTAGGTGCTAGTTACGAAACATGTTTTATACAAATAAATATATTGTTATGAATTAATTAAATAACAATTAAGTAAATATTTCATTAAAAGATTGGTTAAATTGCCGCGTAAGATTTGGTAAGATGAAACTATAAAGGAAAATATAACTGTAAAATTATTTATTTATTATAATCGTATATTTATTTCCAATCTCAGGGCAGGTTTTTACAATATTTTTTTATAGTGATTTCTATTATTTATTTCCCTTTGGGTTAGGCAGAGACCACAGAACGCCATTTGCTCCGGTCCTGGCATACTTCCCTCGCTTCACCACACAGAATCCTCTACACAATCATTAATCATTTATTCATTAAAAATAGAATTTGTATAAGCAATTTTCAATATTAACAATGTTTTATGGACGCCTACTTCAGTGTTACCAGGTGACTAGAGCTCACCAAAATGGCCGAATCTCTATGGAAAACGGCTACTTTGGTGAGCTTTAGTTACCCGGTGAGATTCAAATGCAATTTTTTAATCTCACCAGGCGACTAGAGCTCACCAAAATGGCCACATTTCTATGAAAAACGGCCGTTTTGGCGAGCTTTACTCCCCCGGTGAGATTCAAAAATCGCAGTCCTGTTCTGTTAAAATCTATCGTGAGTATATTCTCAATATTATTTTAGTTTTATTTGAAAATATCACTAAACACTTGCATTGTTCTTTACCTTTATCTTCGTTAACTTTACATATAATAATAATAATAATAAGTGGCGAGTTGGCGATAAGTTTAAAGTCCAGTGACACTTCTCTACCCTTAGCCTTCCGCACCGGTGTTGCCTCTGAGCCATTTTATATGTCGCTTTTAAAGGGGGCTCATCTAGCGGAGGGCGAGTCACCGTCTGCCAAGATCACTCTCATTTGAGACATTTTTATTTGGCAGACGTCCGGATGTCTCACGCAATAGCCCAGTCATTAGTCCATCGTTTTCCCCCTGTAGTCTTGTACGGTTTAGGTCCCATCTTTCCACAATAGTCTTTACGCCTGGCGGGGGCTGCCTCTGCTCGTGTCCCTATGATGCGGGCAGGGACAGCACCCGCCCGGTGTACCCATCACATTTCATTAAATTGTCTAAAGGGCCTCTACGTGTTGGCTTCGGCTCCGCGCACGCTTCCCAAAGGTCCGGGGCACTATTGTCCCGTGAATGGGAAAGATAATAATAAATATCTTTATTCAGACAACAAACCACATTGTTAGTAAATCTTATTCCTATGTTAGTAATTAATTATAAGCGCATATTTAATTCTCTGACTGAGCCTCCACATCAGAGGACGGTCATGTTTGTTAGCTATAACCTTCAAGATGCTGTTGCTGCTGCCTATCACTCTATGTATTATTGAAGCAGTTTTCTTGCGCCAGGCAGCGTCAAAACTGTTCGTACGCACTTCGGCGAACATTGAGGAGGCACTGCAAAACCGAGGCAGCCGCAACAGCACCCGGAACGCGTTTTTGTACTGGTTGCGCAAAGCATTGAGTACAACAACGCATTCAGGGTGCTGTTAAAAGTAAAGACGCATTTTTTCCTGTCTGTCCGAAATCCTTATTGTGTGTTCTTCTAAACGATGCAACGGATTTTGATATGGTTTTCTCTGTCATTTACACTGACCTGTAAATAATGGATTTCTAGTCAGCGTTTAAAAAATGGCCTCAAAAGTCGAACAAAAAGTGCAATAAATCGACAGTCGCTCGCGCTGTCAGTCTGTCGAACCGACGGCGCTGTTGACAAAGTAAACAAAAAAAATGCTGCATTATTTTGTATAAATTATTTCTAAACAAAAGCTGCTAGGATAAATAGGTTAAATATGATATGAAAGTAATAAATATTAAGAAATAAACCATTTCTATTCTATTTTATATAAGAACAAATTTAATTGTAAAGAGTGAATTAAACAGCATTTCTAAGCGAATGGCATTTTATACATAAAATACAGTATAAATAAATAATTGAGAAAGTTTACTGAAGGTTTTTTTAGTACATTAATACATTAATTTAAATGTCAAATAAATTAGTAGGTTAATATTATATAATATCACTTCTTTGTTGTTCATCATTACATAGTATAAAGTAAAGTTGTTGGCCGTTCCTGTCTGTCCTAAATCCTTATTGTGTATGTTCCGCCGTCTCCTAAACCACACAACGGAATTTGATAAGGTTTCCACTGTCATTTAGTTATTATTTTACGGAAGGTTTTCATGTATAGTCGACCAAGAAATTCCTTGACCACTTTTCGATCGTATTACAGTGAGATAAGGTTCAAAAGTGGTCAAGCAATTATTTGGTCGACTATACATTACATGGTAATTGTTGCACGGGCAAAGCCGGAGCGAGTCGCTATAAATATATAGAAACACGAAGGTTACTACTACCTTACGTACGATTGGTTTATAACGCCTACTTTAATGACATTCCGTACGGCTTGATTTAATAAAAAAAAATTAAATTAAAAAAAATTAAAAAATTGTTTATTTTGCATAAAGGTGTAACAAAATTTATCAGGGGTTCCACTAGGCAATGCCTGTATCACGGGGAACCAGTTACAATTGTATACATATTGCTTATAAGTACATATAAAGTGGTTGGGTCATATAGGTACACTTATCAGGTAAAGAGAGTTATACATTTGCAGTTGAATGACTGCATGACTGCATATAGGACATGAATATTTGAAAACTTGCATTGGCGATCCTTGGCTCCAAATCTACATCTACACTAATCTACACTATTAATATAATAAAGATGTAAACTTTGTTTGTTTGTATGTAGGCGGTAATCTCTGGAACAACTGAACCGATTTCAAAATTCTTTCACGGATAGAAAGCTACACTATCTCTGACGGACATAGGCTACTAGTTCCACGCGAACGAAGTCGCGCGCGTCCGCTAGTAATTCTATAAATAACAGTATTTTATTTACTGTTTCTAAACAGAATTAAAGGTAGCTGATAATTTAAACACAATTTAGAATCACTTCGGTGTTTATTTCATTCTATAGAACTGTAGGCGGGCTTACATGTTACGTAGTTGTTACAATTGCGTCTTTCAAGTTTTTTCAAAGTCAAAGTCAAAGACAAAATATTTTATTCAGATTAGGCTTACAGGTAGCACTTATGAATGTCAAAAAATTAACCTCTGATGAGAAGATACCGGCAAGAAACTCAACGAGGTGTAATTTTTTAAATAAATCAAAATTACAATGTTATTTTACATCTCAAATATTCAAAATTTTTACAATTTAACACAGCAGGTGTACAATCTTTGGAGCCAGGGATCGCCAATACAGATCGGGATCATTTCCAAACATCCTTGTCCAAGATATAGTCATTGATTTTATAATACGCCCGAGAAATTAATGTCTTCTTGACAATAGATTTAAATTTTGTATCATTATTTCAACTTAATAGCATTTTCAAATATAAATGGCGAGGTCTTAGCCTTTTAGGTGCCAGCTCGGAAATGCTTAAAGCTAATTGCATAGTTGTCAAAAGAAACCTCCAATTTAGTCTTCATCTTTATATTTACTTACCCCCTCATTCATAAACGCTTCGTAAACGTTTGTTAGTTAACATGTTTTATGCCTTTATCTGTCATTGTCACGTATGCCCTCAAAAAAAGGGACAAAAGATTTGTTAGCTTAAAAAGATTGTTAAGTTTTTATGAATAAGGGGGTTAGTATAAAACGAAGTAGCTGCACTCTCTTTGTTGTTGCAGGTGTCTATAGGCGGTGGTGATCACTTACTATCAGGTGACCCACTTGCTTGTTTGCCTTCCTATCCTACTAATATTATAAATGTGAATGTTTGTATGTTTGGATGTTTGTTACTCAATCACGCTAAAACAACTGAATGGATTTGGATGAAATTTGGTACACATATAGTTTATAACCTGGATTAACACATAGGATACTTTTTATCCCGTAAAAATGCAAAGTTCAAACGGGATAGCGTCAAGTGATTTATACGCCGCCGTGACGTCATGAGCAGCAGAGCAACTAATTATCATTAATTTGTCCAGGAAATATTGCAGATTGCATGTTGGGTGCACGTTTGCTTCATTCAATTAAACAAGTCTACGCGGACGAAGTCGCGGGCAAAAGCTAGTGTAGTGTAAAAAAAAGCTATTCCTTTCTGTCCTTATAGTTTAGTTTAGTTTATTTATTCAGTCAATACAAAATTACATTATAAATTGCATACAATTAAACTAGAACGAAATTAAGATGATATTTTTGGTCGCATACTCCTTCTGAGCCACGCTAAGGGTTGTGATGCAGTTTTCACTGTCATTTAGAGATTTTTATCACGGAAGATTTTTAGATAAGTACATTACATTCTACATAATTGCACCCATGCGGAGCTGTACCATTACCATGAGGTTCTATCGAAAATTCATATTTCGTTACTACAGTCGATAGCGGTTAAATACGCTCCCAGTTGTCAGTGAAAGAGTTAACCATAGTCGATACGGTATTTTTCGATGACATGTGTCAAATTTGTGACTCATGGTGCCGATATTCTACGGCAACAGCTACAAAACTTTAGTCACTAGCGCTTAGATTACGATAGGTAATTTACCGTTGGAGTCATACTAGTGATTTTTAGTTCTCTAAGTGAGCGTTAGAGGCGCTGCACAATTCCCCATACAAATAGTTTACGCCGTCGCCAGCGAGTACGGTTACGGCTAGATGCACTGTACTCATGGTAAGGGTACTGGGGCGGGTCGTTAATCTATTCTATAGGTACGCATTTTTTTTTATTAGAATAGAACATAATAAAATTGAAACTAGTCGATATCGTCTTTATCTTTACATAGTATATAGAAAGTCGCTATCCGGTCCTATCTGTCCTAAATCCTTATAGTGTATGTTCGGCCGCCTTCTCCTTCTAAACCTCGCAATGGACTTTAATACGGTTTTCACTGATGTTTACAGATTTTTCTAAGGAAGATTTTTATGTACAGTCAAGGAAATTGAAACATGTACCACCGCAGAACCTAGTCGAAGAGACATACGCATGACATTTGTATGACTTAGCCTAGCGTTTAACGCGTCGCGTCATTGCGATAGGGTTCTAAGGTTGTACGTGAATATATTTCCCCTACTGTACATTACATACTGATTGTACTCATGCGAGTACGTGGCGGGTTTCTAGTAGAAGATATTTAAGAAAAAATAGTATGAATGTCTTTAAAGAGCAATAGAATTAAAAAATAATTTCGCTACATCTGTATGTTTGTACGCGCATCACGCAAAAACTACCGCACTAAATGGGATGCGGTTTTCTAGGTTATATTGCTAGAAGTCTAACTCAAAAGCTGGTGCGTGTTTTATCTTAATACGTCAAGAAGCCGATTAATGTGCCTACTTCCAAACTCCATGCGAACGAAGTTGTGGACAAAAGCTAGTTAATGAAATGTCATCAAATCTCATTTAAAGGGAAACAAAATATCACGTCAACTTTTAATTTAGAGTAAATTAGACAGGTAACATTTGGATGTTTGGTCCTCAATCACGCATAAACGGCTGAACAAATATTTAGACGAAATTATTTATTTAAACTAAACTCCAATAAACATTATTGAACAAAATTATACAAAATTTAAATCTATTGTCAAGAAGACATTAATTTCTCGGGCGTATTATAAAATTAATGACTATATCTTGGACAGGGATGTTTGGAAATGATCCCGATTTGTGTAAGCGATCCCTGGCTCCAAATATTGGACACCTACTGTGTTAAATGGCTTAATTTTTATTATGTAAAATAACATTGCAATTTTGATATATTTAAAAAATTACACCTCGTTGAGTTTCTTGCCGGTATCTTCTTATTAGAGGTTTTTCCGAACCGGTGGTAAATTTTATGACATTCATAAGTGCTACCTGTAAGCCTAATTAAAAATATTTTGACTTTGAATTTGACAAATAGATAGATCATGTTCTAGATTAAAACTAAGGATAGTTAAGTCCTGTAAAATGCATAGAAAATAATTTTAAATTAATTAAAGCTTGTATTTACTTTTGCATAACTGTATAAACTGCAAATTTCCTCTCGTATTTATTACCCTAGGTATGTAGTTTAAAAAAGTCACCATGCGTTCCAGTCTGTCTTAATCTCCATCTTCGGCGCTTACTCCAAAACAATGGAACAGATTTTACTGGCATTTAGATTTTTTTTACGGAAGGTTTTTACATACATTACATTACAATCTAATTGTAGCCATGAGAAGCCGGGGTGGCGTACTAGTTAAATATATAAGTTTAAAGACGTCAACCATTATTTTTTCCAATAGCCAAAATGATCCTCGAAATATCTTTTTAACTCCGTCTATCTGTTTCCTTAACTTAATTGGCAAGTATTTAAGCCTTAAGTTGAAAAGTGATTTTTTATTTACAGCCATTAAAAAAATCCGGGGTACAGAAAAAATGCTAGTTACATTTACGATTTGCGAGTAGTAACGTAAAGTGAAATCCCACACATTTTTTTTGAAGATATTTAGAGTATTTCTGTCCATCCTATCGTATTATAATGTACATCATCTGAACATTAATAAAACGGATCACTCACGTATTTTTAAGTCGAGAAATACGTGAAAAATACGTGAGTGATGCGTTTTATTAAAACGTCCGCGTCTCACGGTAGTTTTATGTTAAAAATTACATCATCTGAAGTTTATTGACACATATTTCATAATGTCGTTCAACCCTACCGCATTTGTTTTTTAAATATTTTTTTAATGTAGACTTTTAGCGTTGTTGCGTGGCTGTTGCCGTCGCATTGGAGCGTAACGTATCGTTTCCGACGGGAGAAGTTCGACGGGTGTAAGGCGTACGAACATGGTCAATATTAAACATAGGCTGAATAGAGATGGAACTATAAAAAACTCCGCAAGTGTAGTGTACATTTTATAAAATTAAATTTATTTGTCTCAAATCTGGGCCCTGTTGTGTGTTTGTGTGGGTAAGTTGTTGATGTGCGTGTGTGGGTTTTTTAGCGTTATGTATTCTCTGTTATTTCTGTGATATTAAATAATAAAATGAAAGGTGTCTTTATAAACCAGGATAGTTAAGTTTTAAAGGCCATGGTGGCGCTTTTTGCCTTCATAAAATGACTGTTATGTTTTTCCTATACTGTTTGAAATAATAAAAGCTTGGATGTCTATCTCATTTTGTCATTTAAAGGTTAAAAGCCGTAAACCAATAGTTAATACAGATCAAAAGGTTAAACGATCCGGACTACCTTTATAAATGTTCGAAAAAAAACAATATTGTTTCGGATTTTTACCTAAATCGGTTTAGTTCAGTGTTTTTAATAAAAATAACAAAAAAAAATCAATTTTATTTGAAAAAAAAATCTTGAAAGTGTCTTTTTAGGCTTTATAAATCTTGAAAATGTATGGCAATGTAACATCGCGAAACAGATATTGGAAAGGAAACTGTATCTAGTTTCTATCTTAAAAACACGAAAATTTTGTACCCCATTGAAACTTTACAATTTATTGAATTAAACTACTTTTTTTTCTGCATAATTCGTCGTTTTTATTTCATGGTTAGTTCTACCGCAATGGTGATGACCGCGGTTAAAACCTTTTGTTAGATAATCGATTATATTCAGTTACGAAGTTTTTACATATTTTTATTTCGATAGTTTCTGTATAATTTAACATATTTACTGACTTGGGTAGTATAATTAATTTATTGATATTTTTCTCTCTTGTTCCATTTATTTGTTTTGTTTGTGTTTTTGACGATCCCTATTGGAGACTAATTTAATTTACCTTGACATAATATTTAAATTGTTATGTATTTAATTTGGTGCTATAAATATTTTTTTTACATAAAGACTTTTTATTTTGAAAAAAAATCAAAGAAATAGCAGAAAAGAAAATAGAAAAGTTTTTAATTGGTTTTAACTTTTATAATTATATCTCACAGTATTTTAAATTCGTTAAATTTGACATTTTATGCAATTTTTAATATAACTAGGTACATATGATTATTAGAAAACAAGTAAAACATGAATAACTTAACCTAATAAAAACACAAAACTTAATTATATGTACAAATATCTCCCAAGTCTGTCCCCTGCGGTAAACTGCCCATAAGGCTGGCTGCATTTCCACGTTGGATCGCAATGCCAATGCGTTGGCCAAGAAATGCACCAGCACTATGGTCATGGCCCTATAACTCGCACGCTTAGTATTAAAGTGACCCATTTCTGAACAATACACGTCACAAAATATCATCTTAATTAAAAGACATAGGGTTTAATTTTGGGAAATATCAAATTCAGAATTGAGTCACTTTAATAGTAAGCGTGCGAACTATATTGACGGAATAAACTAAAGCTAATTTAAACGTAACGCTCGTAACGCCCGGCGCAAAAAGCAATAAGTTAACTTTTTAGCGCAATTATTAACTGGTATCCGTTAATTTCGCGTTTATTGCGTTATTACGATCTACTGCATCGTAGTATCGCCTGGGATTGATAAGGAAGCTCCAGCCTGGTGACCCCCAGTGCCCATATCTCCAATGACCCACATCATGACCAACTTATGTCATACCTACCTGATCGTCTACCACGAGATGGGGAGATAACGACAAAGTAACGGAATCCACATATAATTTTAGTTTTTTTAACGCTTTGAAATAAATTATTCTTTGTTATTAGTTAAAATTTTTATTTTTGTTAACCGTAGCTTTTTGTTAACCGTACTTTATTGTATTGTAGTATCATCGGAGGTACACGCATACCTAAATTCAGGCCAATGCGACCACTAGAAATGGTTCAAATTTACCTTACTAGATTTGAAGTAAACATATATATATTAAACTACGGAATTATACATTATAATATATTTGATGTATACAGTATGGTTGTATAGGGATACATGTATTTAGCAGTAGCTTGTGCCCGCGACTTTTGTACTTTTTTTTTTTAATTCTTTATTTATTTAGGGGCTTTGATCAGAATTGAACATGTCAGCCCCATTAGAAAACAATAAAATTGTATACAAAAACACATCAAAAATCCACAACACAAAAAAAAAACTATTTTATCAAACATTTGTACAAACACCTAGCTGCATCGCTAGTTGGTTCAGCTAAAATCATTTGCAATGATCCCACATTGAAGGAATCAAACCCCCATTGCACAAACAACCTGTCCCTAATAGGCTTCGTCCGGACACACTCCATGACCAAAGGATAGACTTTTGTACTTAAAATAAGGTAAACTGAATAAGAATCAACCAATCAGATCAATCTTTTGGGTCTCCACAGATCCAAAGATCCTAAAGAAATAAAACTATATTCAAGGTATTAGAAAATATATGCACCAGGTTTGAAGTTATACTATTTAGTGCCCCGCCCTGGTTTTGGACGGGTCAGTTAGGATGTGAACCATAAAAACATTCCGCAAAAAAATCTCTAAATGACAGTGAGAACCGTATCAAAATCACACAGAATCAGACAGACGGAAAAAAAGATAAAGACGTTTGCTTAGAACATGTAGATGTATGATGTTCAGACGACCGGATAGCCTAGTGGTTAGTGGCCCTGACTACAAAGCTTGAGGTTCCGGGTTCGATTCCCGGGAGGGGCAAATGTTTGTATGATGAATACGAATGTTTGTGCCCGAGTCGTGGATGTTATATATATTTAAGTATATATTTATTTATATAAGTATTTATATCCGTTGTCTAGTATCCATAACACAAGCAGCTTTAGTTGCTTACTTTGGGACTAGGTCAATTGGTGTTAACTGTCCCAAGATATTTATTTATTTATTTATTTATTTATTTAAATTACATTAATTAAATTAAATTCAGTATATTATTACACTTACTGTACCTTACCACAGCTGCTCTGTTTGGGTTGTAAAACGATAAAGTTTCAGCTGGCGTTCTTTCTTCTTCACTTTAACTTTAACAACTGGAGTTAAGAATTAAATCTGTTGGACGGTCAACACCGGCTGAGCAGTGTGGCTGAGGGTGCTAGGCTGCGTACCGGCGGTCAAGCATGCTATACCCTTTTGCGTGCCTGTGTTAAGAGGAAACCTAAAGGCCAAGAGAATTGAAAAATAGGTATTTGTAAAATCTATTGCTGCCTCCATCTATCAATAGAGACAGCTGCAGCTTGGACTGAAAATACTTATTTTAAGTACACAAAATCAACGATTCGTAGACCCCTGATTCCTTCTCCAAAACTTAACCGATTTAACTACTTTTTTCATTAAAAATTAAAGAAAGGCTTTGGCAGTGTTCCTATTTTCTTCCTTTTTTAAATAATGCGGTAAAATTTGTTTTCTGAATGTATGAACGCAGACGAAAATTTGGCCAATTTTTTAAGTTTTTGAATGTTCATATCTCTTTTAATTATAAATTTATTGAAAAAAGGAAAACATAGGGACATGCATAATAGTGGCCATCGATTTTTTGGAAAAAAAATATTGTTCTATTGGCATTATCCAGAGAGGAAACAGGGGACGACGTTTGTATGGAAAAACGGCCCTTGTGTTTCCTCTTAAGAGAAGTATGAACCCAGCCCCAAAGAGCGCTTCCCATACAAACGGCGATAACTTTTTCCACCCTCTAAACTTTAACCTATGGCAATGTTTTTTGGTATGTTCTCGTTATGCCTTAGAACTAGGATTGTATGTTTTGATTTTTATATTAATCTTCATAGATTCGACAATATTTGCGTTTTAGGAGTCTCATACAAAACAACAAAACGTGAATATTTTTGAAACCATTAAGAATATTTACAAAGTCAGAACATACAAACTTAGTTCTAGGGCATAATGACATCATACAAAAAAATCGTGGCTATAGGTTTAAGGTTTAGAGGGTGGAAAACGTTATCGCCATTTGTAGGAGAGCGCTGGGTTCACACTTTTTTTAAAACAACAGATTGTATTTTTTAATTTATTTATTGCACTGGGAAACATACAGCATAAATAATTCACCTTAATTATGTTACAGAGTTAACACATAAGCCAAAACTGCTTTCACTAGTAGTTTATACAATTGTTTGCTCGGAAGTAGTTAGTGCATGGAAGCACTACATTCTTATATAATCTGTTACAATGCAAATAACGAAACTATAAAACGCTTAGGTGAAAAGAAGAAGATAGAGACAGAACAATATAAAACCAAAGGAATTTGCCAAACTCATATGCGTTTAGGTACTAAACAATTAAAAAAAATGCATAAGCAGAAACTTGTCATACACAAAATTTTATGTACGTCTACTTCAACTTTGCACAATTTTCTCTTTCATTGCAGAAGCTAATCTAAATGACATTTGCAATTTCATTAATAGATTCAGGCGTTACTTTGCGGAGGTCCATATCAACAAACTGGAACAAATTACCTTGCTACTCCGCGAAACCAGTGCCACCATTACGCCATTCGTTCAAGTAGCGAACGGTCGTACTGTTCGATCTTGATGATGCCTCGTATAGAGGCGAAACGCGCGTCGATCGTGTAGTTTTAGTGTTTAGTGGTGGTGGTGTGTAGTTGAGTCTGTGTGATATATGTTGTTTCGTGTGGAAGCGGAGGAGGGTGGTGTTTTGCATGAACGTATATATGTCGCACAGACGCGGCTATTTTGCACGAGCCCGGCACTGGTTTCGCGGAGTAGCAAGGTAATTTGTTCCAGTTTGTTTATTTGCAATTTCAAATTGAAGGGGCCATTTACACGGAGCGTGAATGAAAAAATAAAACAACAACATATGCACACACATGCACTAAACAAGGGCAGAACACAAATAGCGATAGAGCTGCCGACCCAAGTAAAATATTACCAAAAGCGCTTTTTTCATATCTATTAGGGTGCAACACTTTAATGATTCTTTTGTATGATCTTGTAAGTGTTCTAGGAGCTAAATTATAGAACTTAATTGCTCTTTAATCTTATAGAATCAAAACGCGTTACAAGCCTTTATAGTACAAGCAGTCACAATTGTTATCATTATAGGCCTAATCACTGTTTGGTAATATAACGCCTTGGTTATAGAATATTTTGTTTGGGGACGGACCCTGCACAAGGTCAAGCTGTTAATGGACTCTTTCTCTTCCAGCAACAGAATGAGCGGTACATATCATCGTATGAGGCTGGTGGCGACCTCTCCCCGGTAGCGCCGGCGCCGTCCCCGGGCTCCCCGCGAGACTGCACCTCGTGCCGCAAGCGAGAACCCCCCGACGATCCTCCGCCTCCCCCTGAGGACTGCGCCGGCTGCGGCTCCCGCATCACCGACAGATACTATCTCCTGGCCCTCGAGAGGCGCTGGCACACGCCCTGCCTGAGGTGCTGCGAGTGTAAGATGCCTCTAGACTCCGAGCAGCGGTGCTATGCACGCGACAGCAATATCTTCTGCAAGAACGATTACTTGAGGTTAGTTTTATAGTTGACTATTTTGACGTATTTACACCACAATTGGCTTGTTGACAAAAAATGCTATCGAATTTTAAAGACTTGGTTATAAGAATAAAAACTGTGTTTATTTTTCTATGATCACTTTTTCATGAATCATCGCGTGTAGAAAAACGATGCAACGCAAGCTCCGCGAAAACGCTTCTTACAAAACGGCCCGATAATATAGACGTCACGATTCAATACTTTGACTAGTAAATGTATGGAACGCGAAGCTAAAATACACGGGTCGATTTGAGAACCTCCCCCGTTTTTGTCGTGAGTTAAAAATTCTTTAAAGGGCTTCTAGATTTCCGCTAGGAACAGATCTTTGTTATGGTCGCCTGTCGCGTGTCGGTCTGTCTGCGCTGCCGATTCTCTCATTTGTGTTTACACACAGTTTGATGTAGAAATTTAATCGTCGATCATCATCGATGGCTGACCTGCAAAGAATGCTGTTAGACATTCAATCTGCCATTTATAGCTTCTAGTATTGCGCAATTATCTCCCAAGTCTATTTGAAATTGCCATATTGATATAGGTTTACAAATATTTCAGTATTTTTAACAGCTTAATTAGGTGTTTCTTTAAATTGCAAACAGCCTAGCTTTCGATTAAGAACGCACCTGGTGGCGATTCAACAAATAACGCTTACCAGTTGCGCTTGCGCATCCAACCTTGCCTTACATAAATATATTTACTATTATATTATTTTTCATTATTTTAGTTCTTTATCTCTATCCAAAGGTTGTCTGAAAGAGATCGCTGTTAGTGTAGCGAAAAGACCGCCTCTAAGATTTATAGCCTATTAGATTAACCTGTATAAAATAATGTGGTATTTGTATTGTATAAATACCAACGGGTGCTCGCGACTTCGTTCGCGTAGATTTTGTACGGTATCCTGTGATGTTTTTTTTTAGTACAAGCATAGGTAAAGTAGGTCTGTCTGTATGGGAGATAAACATTAATAAAACAGATTAGTATCGGAGTGTGTATATATTTTATGTATAGAGTAATTAAGGCGTGAAAAGCCGCGGGGCGCTAGCAGTAGTAAATAATTCACCGTGTAACGGAAAATCGACTCAAAGATTTACCGACTGACGTTTGTTAAGGGGACTACAGAATGTTTTCGTAACTACGGAAACATCTGATTTTCATCTTCCGTTTTAAAAATTATGTCCTCGAGATTTTACGGACTGACAAATGGAACATCAAGAGTAAAGAAAGTCAAGTTCGTTTTAACGTTAACATAGTAACGAAAATGAAATTGAAAGAATATTTTCCAAGTAGGCCATATAGGCTCTTCTACATGTCTGAGTCTAGTAGCGCTTCGGAAAATGGAAGATACTGCTGAGAAGGACACCGCAAGAAACTCAGCAGTTTATCTTTTTTCTCCTATTTTCAAAACAAGAGTACAGAGCATTATTCACAATTATCACAATATCATAAATAAGTGTAACAAGAAAAAAAAAGGTAATAAATAGTACAGCACGTTTTAAGCATATTGAACGAACTGGCACTAGTCAAGATTGACCAGGAGATGTGGGTCATACCATTATAATCATTACACATATCTAAATATCCAAACTTCCCAATATTTCTTTCGCATTTATATTATTAGAAGGAAGGAAGTTCTAGTAGTAGGATAGGATGTGCGCATACATCTTTATCTAACCAGACGCCCGCGGCCAGAGGTGGGGGCGGCGCAGCCTAAGGGTGACTAAAGGGTATGAAGCGGGGTCGCGGGGGGAGCTGTCGCTATGAATGACAGATCCCCAAGTTGCCCCGTCGGCAGTGTTGTCAATTTAGCGACTTAGTCGCTAGATCTGGCTGGTTCTGGGACTATGTTGGCAACTATTTCTGCTAGTGTTTCATACATTTTAGAGACTTCTTATGGCCACTTCTAATGAACTGGCGACTTTTTGCAACATTTCTGGCGACTTCTACAAAACTAAGTTGGCAACACTGCCCGCCGGCGCTTCAGCGGCTCAGCGGATACATCGCCTTAAATACTGGCATATAAAATAATCGATTACGGATACGGTGTCTGTTCGAATAGAACTTTATCGAATCGAAAACTATCGACTTCAGGTTTTTCTTGAAATTTTTAATAATAACGGTATTTAATGACGGCCTTTGAAGAGTGCCGATTCAAGTTAAGATAGCATAAACAAATGACTTCGGATGAATTGAGAAGCGTTTAAATAATTAAGTCGGGAGTTTTTTACAAGCTTTATTTGGCATATTTTTTGTTTCAAATTTTGCAAGTCTAGAAATCTGAAAACTGTATCCAATTTCATGCTGGAGTTTTAGGGTGATGCGTGAACAAACATATAGACAAAGAGTCTTAATATACTTTGGGTTCTATTGCTAAAAATAGGTACTTCTATTTTTTTCTTAAAAATCTCCTATTTTTACCCCCAGTTTATTTTTACGAAATAAAAAGTATCTATTTATAAGTAAGCAGGTGTAAGCTATCTTCTTTCCAAATTCCATCTAAATCCTTTCAGCCGTTTTAGCGTGAAGTTACAAATTACTAAACAAAGTTTCAGTTTTATTATTATTAGTGCGATAGTGTTTTGTTTCAAACTCAAACTCAAAACTCAAACTCAAAATATTTATTTGCTTTCATAAACATTTCAATCATTTCGAAACCCTGTAAGGGCACTGCAAAATATACATTATAAAGTAAAGTCAAACTTAACCGAAACATTATGACGGAACATTAGCTTATGTCATTATTTGTAACAGGATATACTTTTTATTTTAGACATCGGCCGGTTAAATTTTTATTAAAATAAATATATATGAATATGAATATTATTCGTATCTTCATAATACAAGGAACGCATTCGACAGGCGGGTGCGAATTGCCGAGCCATACAAATACACGGCCTATTAGATAGCGATCGAAATAAGATTCTATTGTTTTTATTGGTATTCGCAATGATATTATAATGCATGGATGTACAGTGTCATACTAAATGACAGTAGAAAAACGGCCCGACATGAGAATACAGGTTGACGCCAATGTTACAAATGCAAATTATTAGTTTACCATTTATAGTCATTGGATTTACAACTTTACGTCTAACTGCATTAAATATAATTTATTAAGTTTCGTTGCAAATAGGTTTTTTTTACAAAATAATAGTATTGACAGCAGCGCCGTCGGTTCGACAGACTGACAGCGCGAGCGATTGTCGATTTAGTCTTCTTTTTATCCTACTTTGATACGCCATTTTTTAAACACTGACTAGAAGTCCATTACTTATAAGTCAGTGGTAATAATGATAATAATAATCTACACTAATATAATAAGGAGGTAAACTTTGTTTGTTTGTATGTAGACGGTGATCTCTGGAACTCCTAAACCAATTTTAAAAATTCTTTCTCTAATAGAAAGCTACACTATTCCGACGGCCATAGGCCACTCATCATCATCATCATCATCTCAGCCACAAGAAGTCCACTGTTGAACATAGGCCTCCTCCATGGATTTCCAAAGTGGCCGGTTGGAAGCAGCATGCAACCAGCGCCTTCCTGCCACCTGTATGAGGTCATCGGACCATCTTGTGGCTGGTCGTCCTACGCTACGCTTGCCAATACGCGGCCGCCATTCGAAAACTTTTCGACCCCATCGGCCACTAATATTCGAATAATATTTCATATTTTCTTTGTAGGACCTCCACAGTGCAGTGATTTACAAAACTAACATTTACATCGATGGTGAGAAACACTAAAATTTGCATAATCTATGTATAAGCCAAGATATTAACGTATCGATATATTATATCGAAATCGCCACATGTTAAAATTATTAATAAATTACCATACGTATTTGCATATCTGCTAAGATCTTTTATTGTGTGATATGTGATATAGGATATACACACGTGAAACACTTACGGTTATATATATATAACCGTAATTTAATATATATATGTATATGAGTATATTATACGTTTTATTAGAGGAATGTGTGGACGAAGCGAGGGAAGTCCGCCAGGACCGGAGCAAATGGCGTTCTGTGATCTCTGCCTACCCCAAAGGGAAACAGGCGTGAGCTTATAATAATAATGTATTATATGTGAAGTTTTTGCGAATGGGACTTGTCAAATATGTCAATAATAAACATAAAACTTGGACAAGGTACGGTCGCGGGCATTAATTGCTTAGCCACTGTAGAACGCTGTCACACTAATAA
Source organism: Ditula angustiorana (assembly GCA_963691745.1). Lineage (NCBI taxonomy): Eukaryota > Metazoa > Arthropoda > Insecta > Lepidoptera > Tortricidae > Ditula > Ditula angustiorana. Next base: position 2,949,315 of record OY829472.1, on the reverse strand, counting down.
TGTCAATCTCTAGTATCATTCTCGTAAATAATCGGAAGCTGTTCACTTGGACGAGGTTCCATATAGGGTCGTTAAGTCTTCACGTCACTAACTTATTTTTACTTATTTCGTTGTAAAGTTTTGTTTTAATATTTTATTTTTACAGGTTAATTTCAAAATTCCAGTATTTAATTATACGGTGCCTTCAAACAAATTAAATAATAAAAAATAATTTGCGTAGGTGTAGGATAGGATGGACAAACGTACACAATAAATTAAATTAGAGGCAAACCGTTTAGTCTAATAAATCAGATATCCGTCATTTTCTGCCCTTTACAATAAAGTTGTGGACTCAACTCCCTTCAGCGGTGTTCCCTTATAGCTTTGACATCGAGGCCTTCAAGAGAATGGTCCACTTTTTCCTCAAAAGCCGGCAACGGACAAGCGACTCCATTTGGGTTGCTGGTGTCTATGGGCGGCGGTGATCGCTTCACATGAGGTGACCTGCCTGTTCGTTTGCCTCTCCTATACATAAAAACATTTTTATTATAAATAAAATAAGGAGGCAAACAAGCAAGTAGGTCATGGTAAGTGATCATCCTCTATAGACACCAGCAACACCAAAGAGATTGCAGATGCGTTGCCAACCCAGAGGGCTAAGATGGAAAACCTCTTGTGCCAGTAATTGCACCGGCTGTTTTGCTCTCCACGCCGGAACAACTGTGCAAGCACTGAGGCTTAGCGGCTAGCTTAGCAATTTTGTTTTGATAATGGTGCAGACAGATCATTGTACCAGTCAAGGAAATTGAAACACTTACCACCGTAAAATCTAGTCGAAGACGCATGACATTGGTATTACCTACCTAGGCATACTCTGTGTGTTAAAAACTATCAGTTGAAATGAAATTCATTCGGTTATCAAAAGAGTGATGAAAGAAAATGGATTAAAATTAATTTAATTAAAAATAGCTATGAACACTTTTCGATAGGAAAGTATCATAGGCATGTTTGTTAATAAATTATATTCGATAAAAAATATGTCTCATCTAGTTATCTGATGGGTGAAGGTCGATCTTCCAGGTCTCCTCTACTATATGACATAGCTTGGCGTTTAACGCGTCGCGTCATTGCAATAGCGTTCTAAGGTGGTACGTGAATATATTTCCCCTACTGTACGTAAAAAGTTGACTGACCCAAGACTAAAAGATACTAAAACCACTGATATCTGAAACATAAATAAAACAACACAAATAGAGACATCTTTTAAATATCCACGAATTTACCTACGTCAGGCTCGTCGTCAAATCATTCAACTCCATTAGATTTTTAGTCTAATCCTTAATCCAACGCCTTAAAATAGATTTTGGTTTGGCTTGCGCGGTGTTTCTCAATGTACATAACATATGTGCAAGTTTAGGTACCTAGAGAGATTACGATCTGAGATGGTTATCTTGGTTTCTTCATAACTCTGATGTGAGGAAGTTAGTAAATTTGAAAGTGTCGCGACGGGGGACCGATGTGAAGATTGTACGGTCTTGTGAACGTTTGTGAACCGGAGGGAGCTAGGTGCCAAATAATTAGTTTTGTGGTAAGACAACATATTTGTGTAGTTTAACAAAAGGGGGAGTTTGACAAATAACTCCTTCGTATCCCTTTGAAGTGATACGTTGGTTTGGGTATGCTGAACGAATGAAAGTGACGTCTAAATCATTAGGTATATTATCATACCGCGATTAGAATATTGGAGAGTAATTCACAGGCTGGCGGCAAGCTTCATCCCTATATCTATGAAATGACAGTATGCTGACGTTACTCTCCGTTCCTATTCCAAACGCGGTGTGAAAACACAGTGTATGTTGCGCCGCTTTCTCCTTCTAAACCATGAAACAGAGTTTGATACGTTTTTTACTATAATTTAGAGATTTCTTACGATAGGGCTTTATATTCATTACATTCCGATTGTAGCCGTAAGAAGCAGGGGCTGGTCGTTAGTTATTATGTAACAAAGTTGATGTGATTCGCGAGTTGGTCGAGGGCGGCCTCGGAGTACATTCGTCGACCAAATGGGTGATGTGTTGAAGACAGGCCAATTAGATGCACCCGTAACTGCCGAACATGTACGGAGAAAGCGAGGGAGGCTGCTAGGACCAGGGCAAACAGCGTTCTGTGGTCTCTGCCCACCAAAGGGTAACACGCGCGAGGCATGAATTATAATTATAAGTAATTTTAGAGTTCTGCATTCAGAGGGTGGCAGTGATCCGTCCGTCCATCTGTCTGTCATAGGGCCGTTCTTTCTCTTTCAACCGTAACAGCTTATCAACTGTCCGAAACGCAGCAGTCAGCTACTACTTCATACCGGTACCTGCTATGCTACCATCATGACTCTTGGGAAAGGCTTGCCCCCAGTATCATCTGTAATCGCCTGTAGTCCTGTTAGGGCGACAAAGAAGAGACGCATATTTCGAGTGAGTCACAGCCTCGTTCTAGCCGTAAAGCCTTGCGCTGGCGCATTTGATGATTCTTCTATTTCCACCCAGACGCCCCAGCGGTGTAATCGCACGTCCCAAGTTATCAGATGTACGTTTTAGGGGCCACCCGGGCCACAACTCAGGGCTGTCGCGCGGCCGCATCTCAATGGCCGATCTCGACGGGACGTCAAAACGGCGCGGGCGCAAGTCACAGGAGCCTGTGGAGAGCGCGAACCCGGCACGCGTAAGGCTGGATTCACAATAAGCATTTACGAGCGGTAAAAACGCAAATGCTTATTGTGAATTCAGTCTTAAGAGGCATCATCAGGGCTATTGACCTCTCGACTGCTGACACTGGGTTCGCGGATTAGCAAAGCAATTGATTTCATTAATATTATAACTAACCTAGTTCAAAGGCATAATATAGGTGCCAAATACCATGGCTATATTAAGGTAAAGGGTGGAAAAAGTTATGGCCCATTTACGGACAGCGCTGTACACAATAGTCTATTAGTCTATATATTTCTTTAGCCTATATATTCTAGTCTTTTAGTCTATATATTTTTATGTGTGTTAGTTTGTAAGGTATTTATCTATGGGCACTTGTTGCCTGAAAATAAATGATTTTGAATTTTTGAATTTTGAATTTTGGTTAGGTAGAAGGAAACGCACCGTGTAGCGAGTTAGTTTTCCACCTCTAAACCTTAACCTATGGCAATGTTTTTTGTTGTTTGTATGGGGAGCGCTTTTTGGGGCTGGGTTCACATTCCTCTTAACGCGAGTTTTTTACGTGCTAGGTGTAATGGACTTGCCAGATGGGAAAATTAAAATGTCTGAGCACACTTTCAAAAATCCAGGATCTGGGGATTATTGTCGGAACACATAAATACAAATCAAAATGTCAGTTTTCAAAGTCAAAGTCAAAATATTTTATTCAGATTAGGATTACAGGTAGCACTTATGAATGTCGAAAAAATTTCCACCGGTTCGGAAAAACCTCTGATGAGAAGATACCGGCAAGAAACTCAACGAGGTGTAATTTTTTAAATAAATCATTTAAAAAATTTACAATTTAACTCAGCAGGTGTACAATCTTTGGAGCCAGGGATCGCCAATACAAATCGAGATCATTTTCAAACATCCTTGTCCAAGATATAGTCATTGATTTTATAATACGCCCGAGAAATTAATGTCTTCTTGACAATAGATTTAAATTTTGTATCATTTAGTTCAGTAATGTTATTTGGAATTTTGTTGTAAAATCTTACGCAATTTCCCATGAACGACTTTGGTTTTAGCCAGTCTGTAAGTTTTGTTATGAATATTATTATTTTTGAACTGAATGTGTATACATTTGTTATCCAAAATTAGTGTTTTTTTTAACAGCGCGATAATTATAATGAATGAAAATGAAAATGAAAAATTTATTTTGCAAGTAGGCCATATAGGCTCTTTTACATGTCTGAATCTACTAGCGCTTCGGAAAATGGTAGAATCTGCTGAGAAGAATGGCCGCAAGAAACTCAGCAGTTTATCTTTTTTTTTCTTCTCTTTTGAAAACAAGATTACAGAGCAATATACACAATCATAACAATAGTTCACATAAAGTGTGAGAAAAAAAAATGATAATAAATAGCACAGCAAGCTTTAAGCATATTGAACGAACTGGCACTAGTACAGATTGACCAAGAGATGTATAGGGTCCCCAGGTCAAAGAAATTAGAATCGGGATGTATGTGGTCCCTGATTAAATTCTTAGTCTAAATAACTTAGAGATGTATAGTCTCTAAGGGTCAAAACAAATTAATTACCTTAATCTATGCTTAGCAGAGGTGTAAAACGCCTCCACAGTCAAATTGTACAATATTACTTGGAGATGTATAGTCTCCGAATGTCAAAAGAATATAAGAATAAAAATATTAATGTCAAAAAAAAAATTGGTGAAAATCCAACAAAATCAGTAATATAACAATAACAACTCAATATATGTCTATATTTAGTTATATATATAAATATAAATAAATAGACAACACGATGAAGTCTCCCACATCAAACCGCATTTAAGTACCTACATTTTAGGCTTTTTGAGAATTACATTAGTCTTTGCAGCATGAATAGTCCGGACCCCACAAACAGCACCCGATCACGAGTATGACGCGTATCTCAGCCATCGTCTCCCTCAACCATATTGCAGGGAAGGTGGCGACCCGATCAATAAATTTCTGTTTTAGTTTAATTTATTTGTTGGGAGGTTATATGTATAAGTTTAACGTGTGTCTGTCCGTCTGTCCGTGGCATGGTAGTCCACTAAGGACGGATTTTTTTTTAACTTATTTATTTTAATTTACAGTTAGGTTCTCTTGTAACTTAGACCATTTAGTTTATTCAAATGGTCCCTCAACTTAATTTCACTGGTGATGTTATGTCCAATTTTTACTGTTCGAGCCACTGTCGATAAGTGATATTAACGTGATAATCTCATTTTATTTATTTATTTACTTATGTCGTTTAACGAAATACTTAAGCTTACGGTACCTTGTACAATCGGCGCCGAGTTAAAAGATGCTGCTTGACTTGGGCATTCACGTGTAATGACCTGTACCCTTACCACGAGTACAGTGCATCTAGCCGTAACCGTACTCACTAGCGACGGCGTAAACTATTTGTATGGGGAATTGTGCCTCTAACGCTCACTTAGAGAACTAAAAATCGCCAGTATGAGTCCAACGGTAAATGACTTATCGAAATCTACGCGCCAGTGACTAAAGTTTTGTAGCTGTTGCCGTAGAATATTGGTACCATGAGTCGCAAATTTGACACATGTCATCGAAAAATACCGTATCGACTATGGTTAAACTCTTTCACTGACAAATGAGAGTATCGACTATCGACTGTAGTAACGTAATACGAATTTTCGATAGAAACTCATGGTAATGGTACAGTATAAAGAATGCTCGAATGTTACAAAGCGAATGTTTCGCGGGTGGTAGACCCTTTTGCAAGGTCCGACCAGATCGCTACCACCATCTTGCTCGCTAATCCAGCCGCTAAGTAGCAGTGCTTGCACTGTTGTGTCACGGCGAGCAAGACAGCCGGTGCAATTACAGGCACAAGAGGTATCTTAGCCCTCTGGGTTGGCAACCCATCTGTAATTTCCTTTGTGTTGTTGTCTGTAAGCGGTGGTGATCACTTACCATCATGTGACCCACTTGCTTGTTTTCCTACCTTTTACCTACATAAAAAAAATACCAATTTACAGACTCATTTATATCAATAGTGGTACTTAACATCCTACTTCCTATTATTATAAATGCGAAAGTAATAAATGTTTGGCAATTTACTTTATTGCGTTTGGATGTTCGTTCCTCAATCACGCATTAACGGCTAGACGGATTTAGATCAAATTTGACGGACAAACAGGTCATGTACTGGATTAAGACATAGGATAATTTTTTACCCGTATATATGCATAAACCATCCCCGCGGGCGTGAAAGCTTGTGATACGGATGAAAGAAAAATAATTGAATCGTGACATTAGCAATACTGCATTCTCTAAGAGGTGTGTCCATCTTCATTATTATCCTGCTCCTCCACAACCACTGACCCATAAGTAATGGACTTTTAGTCAGCGTTTAAAATAGGGCCGCATCAAAAGTCGAACAAAAGTACAACAAATCGACCATCGCTCGCGCTGTCAGTCTGTCGAACCGACGGCGCTGCTGTCAATACTATTATTTTGTAAAAAAAACCTGTTTGCAACTTACTAAATTATTATTTTATGCAGTTAGACGTAAAGTTGTAAATCCAATGACTATAAACGCGCGTCGATCGTGTAGTTTTAGTGTTTAGTGGTGGTGGTGTGTAGTTGAGTCTGTGTGATATATGTTGTTTCGTGTGGAAGCGGAGGAGGGTGGGTTTTTGCATGAACATATATGTGTCGCACAGACGCAGCTATTTTGCACGAGCCCGGCACTGGTTTCGCGGAGTAGCAAGGTAATTTGTTCCAGTTTGTTTAATGACTTTAAATGGTAAACTAATAATTTGCATTTGTAACATTGGCGTCAACCTGTAGTCTTATGTCGGTCCGTTTTTCTCCTGTCATTTAGTATGACACTGTACATCCATGTAATATAATCATAGTCCACTACAAATCAAATAATTATAATTACAAAACAGCCTGTGAATTGAATTCCTATGGCGTTCCCTAACCACTAAACTACCAAAAAAATAATTTATTCAATTACTATAGGTAGGAAACCGTTCGGCAATCCTTATCTTGGCTCTGCCAACATACTCCAGCATCTTTCATCCAGACGCCACCTGTTCTTCAAACTAAACTCACCTCTATACCTCGAAGTTACGGTGCAGACGCATAACGGTCATATAAAGTAACGGCAGACTTAACTTTGCGGTTTAGCGCATCTCAAATGACATTATCAGCTTCCAGCGGTCGGAACACAAGAAACAATAAAAGCCGTCGTAAAACTGCGTTATACGTGAGTAAATCAAATGTGGACACTTGTTATATTACTCATAAACGTCTCTAAGGGAGCGTACGCGCGTATTTTAAAAGCGCTTTATGGCACCTTTGGGCCGCTTCGGGAATTGTCGGAGGCGATCGGGATAGATCGGGGTGGGTTTACTTTAGCCGAATAGTCGAAGAGAAGCTGCCAAGTTCTGCGCAGAACAGACAACCTTTATGCAATTATTTGACAAGCTGACTAGTGACATCACAGGCCCTTTCACCGAGCTGCCCCCTGACATGTGACAACGACATGTCGGCATACACGGCGAACTCAAAGAGTTTGACGTTTGACGTTTTTTGTTTTGTATGAAACTCCTAAAATGCAAATATTGTCTAATCTATGAAGAATATTAAAAAAATCAAAACATACAAACCTAGTTCTAAGGCATATTTAATGACAACATACCAAAATATCATTGCCATAGGTTAAGGTTTAGAGGGTGGAAAACGTTGTCGCCGTTTGTATGGTGAGCGCTTTTTGGGGCTGGGTTCACACTTCTCTTAAGGTTTAGAGGGTGGAAAACGTCGTCACCGTTTGTATGGAGAGCGCTTTTTGGGGCTGAGTTCACACTCCTCTGAAGGTTTAGAGGATGGAAAACGTTGACGCCGTTTGAATGGAGAGCGCTTTTTGGGGCTGGGTTCACACTCCTCTTAAGGTTTAGATGGTGGAAAACGTTGACGCCGTTTGTATGGAGAGCGCTTTTTAGGGCTGGGTTCACACTCCTTAATACAAAGTCTGAATTCGCCTGTCTTTGTAAAATCGGCCGCTTGCTCTTTCTTTACCACGCAACAGATTTTGATATGGTTTCCACTGTTATTTACATTTTTTTACTCCATTTTTGATGTACCTACCTATTGGACTTACCACTGCGAAGCCGGGCTGAGTCGCTAGTTCATTATGTCTCAGGGATGTTTGGAAATGATCCCGACTTGTATTGGCAATCCTACTTTCGTATACCTATTTTATAAATAGGAAGGAAATCAAGCAAATGGGTCACCTGATGGTAAGTGATCACCACCGCCTATAGGCACCCGCAATACCAAGAAGATTGCAGTTACGTTGCCAACCAAGAGGGCTGAGATGGAATAATACTGTGTTAAATATTTAAGATACGAAACTAACGCTGAAGGTCCTGGTTGCATGCTGCTTCCAACCGGTCGCTTTGGAAATCCATGGAGGAGGCCTATGTTCAGCAGTGGACTTCTTGCGGCTGAGATCATGATGATGATCATCATCATCATCATCTCAGCCACAAGAAGTCCACTGTTGAACATAGGCCTCCTCCATGAATTTCCAAAGTGGCCGGTTGGAAGCAGCATGCAACCAGCGCCTTCCTGCCACCTGTATGAGGTCATCAGACCATCTTGTGGCTGGTCGTCCTACACTGCGCTTGCCAATACGCTCATACGATCATGATGATGATGATGATAAAACTAACATTGTAATTTTTATTTATTTAACAAATCACAACTCGTTGAGTTTCTTGGTATCTTCTCATCGGAGGTTTTTTCGAACCGGTGGTAAATTTTCTGACGTTCAGAAGCTTCCTGTAAGCCTAATGTGAATAAAGATATTTATACTTTGATTTTGACTAGAGCTGTAAGTTAAATTTTAACACCAATCGAAAGCACTGACCGGCCTTGCCCCATTCTACTTCGGCGAATACCTGTACGTTTCACAAGTAACCGTTACGAGTAGCAACTGCAGCTAACAGTATAGCTATAACTCATAACTAACAGTTCACTATTACATTAAAAACTAGCTCTAATTTTTGCTAATAATTTTTTAACGTATTTTTTCATATTCCAGTTCTTAGTATAAGTATTCAGTCTCAAAATACGTCTTGAACTTTAAATTTTAAATTCTTTTAAAACATTTTGTTGCAAATACGCGCCGCTAGAGGCGCTGTCATTATTCATACTTATTACGTTTATCGGGACTGAAACGCGATTATAAACTGTTTATTTAGTTACCTTGACCACAGAATAAATAATAGTACTAACGTACAGAAACTTCTCTTTTTCGACCACCATTAAATGAATTCCAACTTTATGATCAGGCTCAAAAACTTCGTACACTTCATAAACATTCGCCAGGCGGCATGCGTCAAAAGGAAGGCGCCGCCCGCGCCCGCCTTCCACCCGCAATACCCTAGCGCACCGCTAGGGTTGCGCTGCTTACTGTAATACTATAACAACGCGCGCGCGGCAAGCCGGCAACCTACTGCGATTAACCTATGCCGTAGGTAATGCGGCGAGCGTACCTACAGTGCGGAGTGGAACCCCCCTGCCTCGACGTTTCAGCCGAATTGCAGTGGCCGTGGTCACGAGCAAACTGAAGTGGTGGGTGTCACCGCTGTTTAGCCGCGCGAGTTTCGCGTGAGCAGCTGTCTTTATTTCCATAGTAATTTAGTTAAATCTAAAGCGTTCGAGGTGTTTATTGTGACAAAAACTTACATTCTTACTGTGCACTCCGAATGAGACCAACTTCTATGACGGTTGAGGGTTGTACTCGATGTGCAGTCAACCAAACTGAATTTTAAGCCGCTGTAGAACATTTTCGCTATAGATGTCTTTATGTATTTAATAGTAAACTAGCGACCCGCCCCGGCTTTGCACAAGTACATTAGAATATACCTAATATACTCGTACAGAAAAAACCTTATGTAAAAAAAACCTCTCAATGACGCGAAAACCGTATCAAAATCCATTGCGTGGTTTATAGCAGTAAGCGGCCGAAGGTATGAGGGCGGAGAGCAATGGATGGCGAATTTGTTTTATTCGTCTTGACTGTGAGTCAGTAGGTGGTAGTAGTCACGGCTCAGGAGTATGAAACTCCAATATTCCATCTGCGAACTAAAGTAAAATGGTAGGGGGAGGGTTTTTTCATCACCCTTAGTTTTAGTCTAGAATAGAGGTTTAATTTTTTGCTTTGACCACTTGCTATTTTTTCTAAGGTTTTTTATGGATCAGTATTTTTTTGTATTCAATTGGACCAGTTCTTCTTTGGTCATCATATATTTTCCGAACTAATATTGTTGTTCAGTAAATATTTCGCAATAGATTTTATTGTCAAAAAATATATATTTTTAAAATGGCTTTCACTAACTCAGATATAGGGTACCACGACTTATTGTTGTATGTTACGTCGGAATAAAGTGCATAGACATCCTTTTATCTTACGGACCCACAATTGTTTTTTTCGCTAACTGATACCCTTGAACGACTGCTGGGGGTCGACATAGACTAGATACTTTATCAACACTAGTCGAGACTAGTGACTATGTTACCCTAGAGTAATCTATACATACATATAATAAAATAGTTGAAACAAAAAATGTTTGTACGCGCATCACGTAAAAACCACTGAACGGATGTGGATGGAATTTTCACAGATTTACTTAAATTAGTTCAGAATAGGACTGAGGATATATAAAAATGGAAAAAGGGGGAGAAACGGGAAAAATGAAGGGGGGGGGGGTGCAGTTTGTATGGAAAAAAGTTATAAGATTGTTCTAGAATCGTGAAACTCAGAATTCATACTTATTATTAATCTACATCTACACTATTATAATAAAGAGCTAAACTTTGTCTGTATGTTTGTGTGTAAGGGGTATATAATCTCTGGAACTACTGAACCGATTTTAAAAATTCTTTCACAGGTAGAAAGCTACACTATCCCTGACAGACATAAGCTACTAATTCTACGTGGACGAAGTCGCGGGCGTCCGCTAGTATATATATATTTTTCTAAACTTAGTACGTATAGATTTAATGTAGTCAACATGGCCTAAGTATCACATTAAAAATACCTGGCAATATCAGGAATAATCCCAGCACATCATTAAGCAGGCGTCCCGTTTCGGGGCTGCATTCGTGGCCACCACACAAAGTTACTGCGTCATTGTTAACTCTAAGTGACCCGTTACTTTTTAGTGGCGGCAACTTCGAACTAGACCGCAGGCTGAATAATGTTATAATAAAGAATATGACGTAAAACGGCGATAGATGTGGGAACGGCCATTGTCTCGAGTCGGCGCCAACGTTGGCCTAATATTGGCCGCCAACTCGGGTCTCAACTCGACTCTGCAGCGACGACAAACAGCAGCCAAGTGCGCATAAAGGTGCTAAGAGATGAGCTTTCATACAGTTGAGGCAGTGGTACCGATGTTCTACGGCAACAGCTATGAATAACAAGCTAAATAAGCGTTAATCGCTAGCGCTTATACTTCGAGCTGTAATTGACCGTTGGACTCATACTAGCGATCTTAAGTGACCGCTAGAGCTGTGAAATTCTCCCTACAAATTGTTTACGCCGTCGCTAGCGAGTACTATGTCAATGTAAACTCATGGTAAGGGTAGTACCAACCATTAAAGAAACCTGACAATATAGCTTACAATTGACCTAGTTACAAGCAAAAAAACAAGAGCTTTTCTAACAAGAGCTTGCGGGGTCTATTGTTGTAAGGTATTTTATGTGAAAAATTATTTTAAACATAGCAGTTTCTTGTCGTTTTGCGGATCGGTTGAACAGGTCAAAGGTTTGCCTTTGTTCAGGAACAAGGGCCTTAAGAGGCGAAGCCTTTTTCCTTCCCTGATAAAAACGTTATGCTAGGTTTACACTAACTTAGTACTAGTGGTGATAGCTGCTTGTCGCTCAGTAAATACTTATGGGCCGAGTTTTATTTAATCGGTCTATGAAACCCGCTTGGAAAATATTTTTTTTAAATGAATATTTGGGGATAATTCACACCAATTGGCGTTATTAATATTTTCCTAAACATTTTACGGTATTAAAAGTACCCTCTGTTTTAATCTAAAAGATGACCTATCTGCCAAATTTCATCTAAATCCGTCCAGCCGTTAACCTACTGCGAATTAGAACGAATTCCAACTTTATTAACACGCTCAAAAAGTTCGTATTATTTCATACACCATGCGCAAGGCGGCGCGAGTCAAAAGGAACGCGCCGCCCGTGCTCTCCTTCCCCCCGCTACTCCCGGCGACACGCTAGGGTTGCGCGGCATTCGTTGTCAATAACACAGACACGGCGGGGGCGAGCGAGCGGGCGCGCGGCAAGCCGACAGCCTACTGCGATTTGCCTATGCCATAGGCAAGGCGGTCGAGCGTATAGTCGACCAAGAAATTGCTTGACCACTTTTCGACCGTATTACAAAGGAATAAGGTTCAAAAGTGGTCAAGCAATTACTTGGTCGACTATACCTACAGTGCGGAGTGGAACCCCCCTGGCTTTACGAAGCTAGCTGGAGCCCTGTTGCATACGCAACGTGTGCGCAACCAGTGTGGCCTGACCCCTACCCCAGGCCTCTCGCACTCCGTATGAAGCCAGTGGTCACTGTCATACCTACCGCGAAACTGCTAGATGGAACTCTACTCACCCTGCTCTGGCATAGCGAATAATTTCGAGTTACACGATAAACAGAGTGACGTAACTGGTGTCTGGCGCAGTGTTGCCTAACTATCGATATCTTGACTATCGATAGTTGTTGAAAGATATCACAAGTATCGATTGTTTGGTGAAATAAATATTAGGTAAATATGCTAAAATGAGCCTGGAGAATCAATGTTTAAGAGTTAACAACACTCTTGAACGCAAATGTGCGTTTGCGGCACCAGTTAAAGTCACAAAGGAATGGCAGCGTACGCAGTAAATAATGTAACCAAGTGGCATAACTTCCAAATATTTAAAAATCACGCTGTAGAAGTGAGATTATAATATTTTATTTGTTCAAGAGATTATTGCGGACTTTGATTGCCTCGTAGGCCGTTAACACGCCCCCCGCGGCCTCCTATCGCCTCCATCTTTGTCGTGTTACTTACTCGATGAATATCGTGTGTTTAATTTCTATTTTTTTTGTTGATAACGGGTGTTTAGAATTGTACTGCGTTTTTAAGGCATCTCCTACTGCCACCGACCTTGGCCCTATGAGCTTCTCGGCGATGGTCACTTACCATCAGGTGGCACTTGCCCGTTTGTTTTCCTTTTAAAAAACCGGCCAAGTGCGAGTCGGACTCGCGCACGAAGGGTACCGTACCATTATCTATAAAAAAGAGCAAAAAAAATCACGTTTGTTGTATGGGAGCCCCCTTAAATATTTATTTTATTCTATTTTTTAGTATTTGTTGTTATTGCAGCAACAGAAATACATCATCTGTGAAAATTTCAACTATCTATCTATCACGGTTCATGAGATCTTAGTTTCCGAAGCTTAACTAAAAAGCAGGAAGAATTGCATCGACTACACAGCTCGGCAGAATGCCACTCCGTCTTTCTCCGTCGGTGTTTCGATATTACTTATCGATTCACACCAATGACATCATTTGCACATCCCTATTTTTAGATAATATCATAGTCGTATTAATTCCACAGTGTCAGAGTTCCATGAAAAAATGGGGAATACCTATAGTTAATTCAGCAAGTGCGTTAATAATAGTTTTGACAGCAATTCCTAAATGAAACTTCACTATTACTGGTGATGTTATTTATTTCATGTAGCCAGATTTTGTTTGTGGGTTTGGCAGCCCTCTGTTCTCGCGTGACGTCACGGGCCCTGCGCCCGCGCACACCTTGACGGATTAGCGAGCGTCACGCGAGCACAGCTTTTTTACGAAACTAAGGTCAATAGGGTTGGCAGCAATTAAAATTCTGCAGCGTGTTGTCTGTGCGCATCTGCATAATGTTGGTAACCTGCGATAAACTTTCCATTAACCATATAAAGAACTTCATGTCTGTGGATTAAAATACAATTTTGATTGAATATAGAACCTAGTAAGCTAGTAAAGAAACAAATTAGTCCCCAGTCTGAACCACTTTGTAGAGCTTCAATTACCATGGAATTCAGCTTTTTTAAACTTTACCAATTATGCTTCGGACTTGCTTTCGTTTTTACTTGAAAGTATTCCTGCCCCTGGATTCACGTTTCCGTAAGTTTAGCTGGAAAACATTGTATTTATGAAATCATCAAAAGATGCGCAGTAAAGTTTTTTCAAACAAAATCAACGGCTGCGCAATTCACGTGCTCGATCCATGCCCAAACTCGTCTAGTTCTTCATTAATTTATCTTTTGAACACATCTGTTGCCCACATGGCAATGTGCTCCCTACGTAGGCGGGTAAGAGACCATTATCGTTTACATGACGGAATGCCAATGTCACAATAGTTATGAATTTGAAATTGGGACACAACCATACACAACACAAGGTAAAACGTCGGTTAGAGTCCTACACATTGAAGTCCATGAGCAGAAAAATACTGTCAGATACAGACATATTGAAATCAAAAGATCACTCACGCATTTAACAACAACAACAACAACAAATACTCTTTATTGATTCACACAAGTAAACGAAATAAAAGAACACACACAGGGAAATTTTACATGGGATTCAACAGGCGGTCTTATCGCTAAGCAGCTATCTCTTCCAGACAACCTTTGGAAAGAGATACGGTGAGAAATAGTCAGAGTACAACAGGCAGTACAAATAAAAAAAAAGAATCAAACACACTTACAATAAGCATACATAAGAGTTTACATAGATAATAATAAATAAAAAGGTATAAACATACATATAAATATAAGTATAAATAAATAAGCAAAGAAAATAATTTTTATCAGGCTGCAAAGGCCCATAGAAAAACCTAAAGATTGTGTAAACATTAAAATTAGCACGTTACTTCGGCGACGTATAATCTAGTTTCAGGGTGTCAGCAACTGTCCGCGAAAACGACGGAAAGCGATTTTCGTCCAGAATTCCTGCTTCATGAAGGTCGACAGAATAATGATCGGTCGGCACCCGCACCACAAAGACGTCAAGTTAACGTCAAAGTCAAGTTATTGATCGAATTGTTTGGGATCAAATCCGTGGTCTTCATCCAATACCACTCAAGGCCGTGGCTCATATGCCGTATTACGAGATCCTATACCGCAGGAACTGTGATATTCCGTAAGGCATAGGTCATGCAAAGTTTCTTTTTTCTTAAAAAAAATGTTGCTTTCCGTCTTTATTGTTGCGAAGCTAATGCAGTTGAGCAATTGTTTGCTTTTTCAATAGTGATAATATATGCATCAGTACTATTCAGGAGAGCAGTTTTGGCACAAATGTCGGTGGAAGGTCACTGCAATATATGCCGTGATTCGATCAAATGACCAGCTTTGTTTCAACTTCGAACTTTTTCGACACGCCGTATTCGCTACGTAACTCAGTGCGTTTCTCTCCTGTGCAAGTTGCGTAGGTTAATGTGTGTCGAGAAGGTTTGTGTTAGGTGCATTGCTGTGCTGAACTGCGTATTGAGATACGGCATGTCTAAAACGTTCGTACTAGGTGCATGGGTATGTTAGTCAGTATCGTTGGTAGTACCGTAACTTAAGTTAATCTTTGTAGAGAATAAGTCCAAAGGCGGAACACGAAAACAACTGGTAAATTTTTAATCCCTTTGCTGCAATCGCTCGAGCGTTCTGACGTGCTCCATTCATAATAAAATGGCCCAAGTTACAAGATCAAGACCCTAGAGCATACCAGTTTTTTTTTTAATAAAATAGGAAGGCAAACGAGCAAGTGGGTTATCTGATGGTCACCACCAGCCATTGAAACCCGCAATACCAACGTGATTGCAGATGCATTGCCAACCCTGAGGGCTAAGATAGAATACCTCTTGTGCCAGTAATTGCACCGGCTGTCTTGCTCTCCACGCTGGAACATTACAGTGTAAGCACTGCTGCTTGCCGGCTGGATTAGCAAGCAATAGTCGCTATCCTGTCATCTCTGTCCTCATATCTTGTAAACCTCGCCACGGATTTTGATACGACTTTTACTATCATTTAAAGTATTTTTTATGAAAGGTTTTTATGTGCAATACACTCTTAATCTTCCCGTGCAAAGCTGGAAGACGTCGCTTTAGGTACTTAGTTTATGGTGTAGCCTACAACGAATGCAGCGCAACCCAAACGTGTCGCCGGGAGTTGCGGGGAGAAGGCGGACGCGGGCGGCGCGTTCCATTTGACGCGAGCCGCTTGGCGAATGTGTAAGTAATACGAACTTTTCGAGCGTGTTAATAAAGTAGGGTTTAGTTTAATCGCGGAAGAAAAAGAGAAGTTTCTGTACGTTAGTACTATTATTCATTCCGTGGTGAGACGTCCGTTCGTGACTCGCGCCGCTCTCTATCGCCGCGATCTCATTGTCTCACGGCCCGGGGCGATGACCAAAAGCCGAAAAATGCTAATTGTGTTACTGAGTCGTTGTGCTAATCATTTCCATGAGAGTAACGTGGACAGTTTCGGTTCACTCAAACGTTATATCATTCATTCCCATGAGAGATGTGTTGACATTTTTTTTATTAAAGTCGACATACGAGCAAATGGTTCACCTGATGTTAACTGATCGCCGCCATCCATGGACACCCACGGCACCATTAGAACTACTAGTGCGTTGACGGCCTTGCAAGAAACTAAACTGGCCTTTTGCAGGCACTCATGTGGTAGCAAGATGTAGGAACCCCAGCCGCCAGGTCATTCCAAATGTTGCACGTCCGAGGTAAAAAAGAATGTTTAAAACGTGAATTTGAATTTGAAAACGCACAGTGGAGGACCACCACGTATCAAGGTGGTTTGAGGGAGCCAGTGCAGTAACTTAAATAGGCAGTGCTAGCCTTGCTAGTACAGAGCGCGGGCACAGAATAAATAATAGTACTAACGTACAGAAACTTCTCTTTTTCGACCATCATTAAACGAATTCCAACTTTATGATCAGATTCAAAAAGTTCGTATTACTTCATAAACATTCGCCAGGCGGCATGCGTCAAAAGGAGGGCGCCTTCCAACCGCAATGCCCTGGCGCACCGCTAGGGTTGGGCTGCTTACTATAATACTATCACAACGCGCGACACAGAGTGAGCGGGCTCGCGCGCGGCAAGCCGGCAGCCCACTGCGATTAACCTATGCCATAGGTGATGCGGCGAGCGCACCTACAGTACGGAGTGGAACCCCCCTGGCGCGGGTCCAGAAATGGCTCAGAAATAACCAGGACCAAGTTACGGGTCATGCGTGGGTAGTTGGTAGCATTTTCGGTAACACACACGCATCCACACACAACACGCACACATCTTTGCGTCCATATGTCCTGTTGTGAAAGATACTTTTTCAGTCAATATAAAGTTATTACATTATAATTCGCACAAATGTCAAGTTACATTAATTTATATTGAAACCGTTATTTGAATTAAAGATCCAAATAAAGTAAAAAATACATCAAATTGAAAACAAAACGGCGTCACCCTTTCGGATCGTTAAAATATGACACAAAATCCAATTCACAGTAAACAAATCATACTAATTACGTCACGTATACAATTAAATAAAGGACAAAAAAGTAATACAATAATTAATTAGACCAAATGGGACTGGGCCGGGCATGTCTGCCGGATGCACCCACTAAGATGGGCACACTCAGCCACCTGGTGGGTACCGCACGACGGGCACCGGCGGCTAGGCAGGCCCAGGTGAGACGATCTGGACACCTATCCGAAGGATTGGCCGGATATAGCCCGGGACAGGATATGGAACTCAAGAGGAGAGGTCTTTGCACAGCAGTGGGACGCAACTCAACAATAAGACACAAAAAAAAACATACTCCAATTTCTTGTCCATAAATTCATTTATAGAGTCAATCAACAAAAAGAGTTCCAGTCGAAGGCCAAATGTAACAGTTCAGCTGGTCCGTTGGTTGGTAGTTGGTTAACGTATGTTTTCTTGTATCATTTCTCGTTTGTATCGCCAAAACATCGAAGGTGCGACGGCGCGTGATCCGCGCACTTTGCTACGCGCCGGCGCATGACAGACGGCGTTATCAGCGTCCGGGTCACTGCGTTATCAGCCGCCCGAGGAACGGGCGCGGAACCCTCAGGCCGAGGAAAGTGGCCCTTGACCGATGGCTATTTACTAATGCGAATTTACACACTACAAAAAACAATGCATTTTTGTGACGAGATAACTTTTTTTGCTGTCGTACAACTCCCGGCAAACAACACTTGAGCATTGACCTTGGCTGCGGAGTAGCTGTTTTTAGTACAAATGTGTAAGTTCAAACTTACACCCTCCACTCAATTTATGCTCAAGTTGATTGCCTGTAACTATACTTCGTTATTTTCCATTGTCATTGGATCAGTATGCAGTATGCACCTATAGTCGACCAAGTAATTGCTTGGCCACTTTTGAACCTTATTCCTTTGTAATACGGTCGAAAAGTGGTCAAGCAATTTCTTGGTCGACTATACAAACAGCAACAAACTTAGCCGTCCATTAAAGAGAGAACTGAGAGAAATTATCTATCTCGAAAGGTATATCGCACCCTTAGAATTAAAGCGACTCAATTCTGAATATGATATTACCCAAAATTAAACCTTATGTCTTTTAGTTAAGGTGATATTTTGGGACGTGTATTATTCAGAAATGGGTCACTTTAATTCTAAGCGTGCGATATATCAACTTCATAGTGCATACTATATATGCCTGTCTTTCGACAAATGACACTTTCTTGCAGTTCCGTCTCAAACGGTGAGTTACATGTGTCTTGGATTGAACCATATTTCGAAGCAATGCGACCACTGGAAGTGTGTAAAAATTGACTTGCAAGTTTTGAACTGAACATGTTAAGACGTGACGGGCCAAGTTTAGTTAATTTGGGTTTATCTCTATGTGTGTCCCTTTTTTATGACATTTGTTTGACAGAGAGGGAGGAACAAATTAAACCTGAGCTGGGCATGTTAGGGCAACTAAACGTATACATTGACAAACAAACAAACTCGGCTTACTTCAATAAAGTCTGATCAGAGTTTTGGAAACCCCGTAACAACAACACGTACAACCATATCACAGTAATTGTCATACTGAAATGCCAAGCAATTCATGATGACGTTTATTATGAAAAGGTTCTGTAGAGGGATTTTAAAAGTCTAGTCAAGGTATAAAACCTTTTGACAAAGGCCGTGGTTGGTCCACAGTCACGCACGTCGCCACTATGCGACTTCTATATGCGCACTAAATACCGAAATACCGGGTTAGAAACATTGTCACACTGAGTTACGGTACATGGCCGCAACTCAACACGGCATTTGCGGCTGACCTTGAACCCGGAAATGGTGTGTTGTTTTTAGTTACACTGGCACAGTGAGAGCGAGCAAACGGGCGCGCGGCGAGCCGACAGCCTACTGAGATTTGCCTACAGCGGGCGGGTTCCACTCAGCACTGTAGGTACGCTCGACCGGCTTGCCTATGGCATAGTCAAATCGCAGTAGGTTGTCGGCTTGCCGCGCGCTCGCTCGCCACCACTGTAATTGAAAACGAATACCGCACAACCCTAGCGTGTCGCTGGGACTAGTAGGGGGAAGGCGGGCGCGTGCGGCGCGTTCCTTTTGATTCGCGCCGCCTGGCGCATGGTGTATAAAGTAATTTGAACTTTTTGAACGTGTGAATAAAGTTGGGATTCGTTTAATCGCGGTCGTAAAGAGAAGTCTCTGTACGTTATTTATTCTGTGCCTACAATGTGGTGTGGAACCCCCCTGTCCCTGGGCCAGAGCGAAATCAAACGTCAAACGTCAACAGCCGTCCTCAACTCTATGTACGGTCAGCCTCAGAAGTAGCTGGACATTTCAGTACCTTGTCGCTGTCAGCGATGTGACAAATTCGAGGAACTCTCATTTCATACGTTACTGCGACAAGGTTCTAAAGTGTTTAGTTTCTTCTGACTGTACTTAATAGTTCTGTGGGGTAACCTTGCCTGATAACAACTTGTATCGGCAGACATACACAAACACAGCCCATCTAGCGATAACTAGATACGTAAATGAAATAGAATTATGAGAAGGCAGGTCCAAACGGCTATCTTTTTCTACGCGACTGCCGCCAGAATCCAGTGCTTTATGTTTTTCTACGCGACTGCCGCTAGAATCAAGTGTTTTATGTTTTTCTACGCGACTGCCGCCAGAATCCAGTGCTTTATGTTTTTCTACGCGACTGCCGCCAGAATCCAGTGCTTTATGTTTTTCTACGCGACTGCCGCCAGAATCCAGTGCTTTATGTTTTTCTACGCGACTGCCGCCAGAATCCAGTGCTTTTGTTTTTTTACGCGACTGCCGCCAGAATCCAGTGCTTTATGTTTTTCGAGTATATTTGTATGTGAGTTTTCTACAGTCAGCCTCTGATGTAGCTAAACACTTAAGAACGTTATCGTAGTTAAGTTGAAATAAGAGTTGCTCGAATTTGTCACATTATTTACAGCGACAAGGTAATAAAATATTTATTTACGAGTATACTATTCGTCTGCGTTAACTTAACAGCAAAAATATTTACTTACTTTTTTTGGCAATAGAATCATGTCTCGATGTTAGGTGTACTTTTTTTATGAAATAGGAAGGGAAACAAGCCAGTGGGTCACCTGATGTAAGTGATCACCACCGCCTATAGACACCCGTAACACCAAAGAGATTGCAGATGCGTTGCCAACCCAGAGTGCTAAGATGGAATACCTCTTGTGCCAGTAATTACACCGGCTATCTTGCACTCCTCGCCGGAACACAACAGCGCAAGCACTGCTGCTTAGCGGCAGGATTAGCGAGCAAGATGGTGGTAGCTATCCGGACGGACCTCGCACAAGGTCCTACAACCCGGTATTATTATATATCTGTTGCTAAACGCACTTCTCTTGGCCACAGATGTCTTCAAATAGCTCTCTATGTAAAACATAATGTCTAAATCATTAAAGTTAGATACTTCTTATCTATCTGGGGTATCTGGACACGGTCATCTGATCCCAAACTAGGCATAGCCTAGACACTGATAAACATATAGATTATTAAGCACCTACACACACTGACCTATAAGTAATGGACTTCTAGTCAGCGTTTAAAATATGGCCGCATCAAAAGTTGAACATAAGTACAATAGATCGACAATCGCTCGCGCTGTCAGTCTGTCGGACCGACGGCGCTGCTGTCAATACTATTATTTTGTAAAAAAAACCTATTTGCAACGAAACTTACTAAATTATTATTTTATGCAGATAGACGTACTCGTAAAGTTGTAAATCCAATGACTATAAATGGTAAACTAATAATTTGCATCTGTAACATTGGCGTCAACCTGTATTCTCATGTCGGTCCGTTTTTCTCCTGTCATTTAGTGTGACACTATACATCTATGTATTATAATATCATTGCCTAAACAAGACAAATGTCTGTGTTCAACGCGCAGTTTGGCTCTGGAGCTCTGGGCTTTATCACATGACTATATCTTGGACAGGGATGTTTGGAAATGATCCCGACTTGTATTGGCGATCCCTGGCTCCAAATATTGTATGTACACTGTGTTAAATTTTTAAATATTCTCGTAGTTTCTTGCCGGTATCTTCTCATCGGAGAGTTTTTCCGAACCAGTGGGAAATTTTATGACATTCATTAGTGCTTCCCGTATGCCTAATATGAATAAAGATATACTTTGATTTTATTAATTAGCATTTGAGATTGTAAGTATAAGGGAAAAACTTATGTAAAGCCCCTCTTACATGTATTAGTAACGTGTCCGTATAGACAAGTTGCGCTCTATATTCGAAAAATGACGTAAGTTCCATATCCGTCTTCTCCACTACTACACGCAGAAGTATAGCTTTACTTAAAATTTTACCGGTATCATTTTTGCTATCTATCATTGTGAATATGTCTACCTAGACCTGCAACAGAGGCATCTGTTTAATTTCTTCTATTTACAGATCTTCATTTGTTTACTTTTGCTGACCTTCTTTCAATACTATCTCACTTCCAATAGTCCCCTTACCGAGTGTGCTGATTTGCTAGACATGGTATACTGCGTCTCAATATCTTAACTGATGTGACAAAGCCAATTTGCTTATTGCTATGGCTATTTCGTCTTCTCCATTCAACGAAATGACCCGTCATTGCTGTCAGTTTTATCACCATCATCATATCAAAATCTAAAATTCCAACGCTCGTTAAGCAACTCTAAAATAATTAAAAGTGAGATGAGAAGTAATCTCCCTCTAACATATAATCGCGTCTCTTTATAGTGCGAGCTCCGTTTATTGCGCCGAAACAAAACCGGTATCGTTTCTGATAACGATATCATTGCAGAGGACAACACCAGCTTCTACCGTGTTAGTCACCTCTCCGATGACCCTGTGACCCCTGAATACTTTACTACGTTCTTAGATACTATCTAGTTGACCCGAGTTTGGCTAAAGTCCACGATTCACCGGATTTACCTTGGTAAGGTTATTTAAATAGCCAATTTTACCTTTCGCATTTCAGATTAATCTTCTTTTCCCTCGCCGTTTGCTTCTCTTCTTACATAAAGTATTTTATACTACTTTACTATCTCCGTTTGTCTCACGGTCTTTATTTCAACCGTCTCTTACGTCCGTACCGATAAAGAAGAAGCACTTAAAAGCAGCGTATGCTATTCTGGAGCTACTCCCATTTCACCTCATTTCAATGGGCTAGAGGAAACATCTGTTTGAAAAATAAAGAGGTTGACTTCAATTATAGGTAGGCAGAGACCACAGAATGCTATTAAATTAGAAAGAAAGAAAGAAAGAAAATATTTATTCAGCAAAACAGAAAAATAACTAAAGGTAAAAACAATAAAAAATTACATTATTAGTACTGATTTTCAGAACTTAAACTTAAACTTTTCTGAACTTAAAAAACTAAACTAAAACTAATGAACCTTAAAAACGTTAGACACTGACGTTCAGATTTCGATAGGTAATTTACCGTTGGACTCATACTAGCGATCTTTAGTTATCTATGTGAGGGCTAGAGGCGCTGTGCAATTTCCCATACGAATCGTTTTACGCTGTCGCTAGCGAGTATGGTTACGGCTAGGTGCACTGTAGTCATGGTAAGGGTTCTGGGCTACGATAGGGGGCAGTCATCGTCACTATCTGTGGTAAAATTTTGTTACTATTCCTTTCTAGGCGGTATTGCGAGGAAATAAATTTGTGTAATACTTGTATTTACGTCTCGACTCTTCAAAATATTTAAGTTTTTAAGTTTATGTGAAGAACTCCGTGACCCTTACCATGAGTACAGGGCATCTAGCCGTAACCGTACTCGCTAGCGACGGCGTAAACTATTTGTATGGGGAATTGTGCTGCGCCTCTAACGCTCACTTAGAGAACTAAAGATCGCTAGTATGACTCCAACGGTAAATTACCTATCGTAATCAATCTAGTGACTAAAATTTTGTAGCTGTTGCCGTAGAATATTGGTACCATAAGTCGCAAATTTGACACATGTCATCGAAAAATACCGTATCGACTATGGTTAACTCTCACTGACAAATGAGAGCGTATTTAGCCGCTATCGACTGTAGTAACGTAATAAGAGTTTTCGATAGAAACTCATGGTAATGGTACTGATTATTTTAGATAACTTTAGCCCGCGACTTAGCTCGTGTTGTTTTTCTAGGTTTTACCCTATGTTACAGGCGTAAACTTTTGAAATTGATTATTGCTACACAAATACTTGGTTTGACACAGAATCTTGGATGAGTTCATTAATAGGCCGGGCGAAGCAAAGCGCAAAATGGCGGCACAATGAAAACTTGAAAATCTCGTGTAGAAGAAACTAGGCAGCAGATAAAAGATACATGCTTACAAAGCTAATAGCAAACTCTATGTTTCACCCATAGATCATATGAATCTCTTAAAAAAAGGCGCTGTACGTGTCGCGCCTGCATCACACTGTCGCACTCGCAGATGTGGTTAGGCGATCACTTCGCGGACCTACAAGGATATCGGCCTACCACTGCACTGAGGCCGGTGCCAAAATTCTCTACTTGTACTATTGTTTATTCTGTGATGTCGTGGAAAATGTCCGTTTGAAAACCGGATGCATGCTGAGAATGTTCCAGCTAAAGTCACTGCATTACATACACTATAGCTCGTTTGAGGTATAGTCGACCAAGTAATTGCTTGACCAGTTTTGAACCTTATCCCTTTGTAATCGGGTCGAAAAGTGGTCAAGCAATTTCTTGGTCGGCTATACCTCAAACGAGCTATAGTGTATGTAATGCAGTGACTTGAACTGGAACAGGAACTGTCGCGTGCGCACCTTCTAGCCAAAAGATATTGTGTTCTAGCGATTGTGGGGAGCTTTGCAGATTGAGACTGTAAAATGGGAAGTAACGAAGGTTTTTATTAAGTGAAGTCGATATTCGTTCCTGTCTGTCCTACATCCAATAGTGTAAGTTCCCTTCTAAACCACGCCACCGATTTTGATACTGTTTTTAATGTCATTAAGGGATCTTTTAACATAAAACTACCGTGAGACTCGGGCATATTAATTAAACGGATCACTCACGTATTTTTACGTCGAGAAATGCCCGACATGTTTCGGACCAATCCGTGGTCCTTAATCATGAGCCTCGCCACGGACTGGTCCGAAACATGTCGGGTATTTCTCGACGTAAAAATACGTGAGTGATCCGTTTTACTAATATATTTAGGGATCTTTTTACGAAAGGTTTTAATATCCATTACATCCTGTATCATATCATTTTTGTGACCTGTCAAACTCAACACGTCGTTGACAAATGTTCCTTCTGTAGCTCACCCGACGTGACAAACAGACAGAGTCATTCTCGCGTTCATGATTTATTAATACACTTAGATGAATTTAAATCGCGCAAACATCAAAACAATGTTTTATCTCAATAAACAAACTCAGAGCTGCCGCGATAATATCATGTCGGTATTATTATTTTATAATAAAATGACAGTGAAATAATCAGTGGTATGTATAAGCACGTGCTGCAGTTGTATCAATCAATATTCTCTTTTATTGGTGACCTATCGATTAAGCGAAAGGGTTGCTATGAAACATCATAGTAAAGAAATACTACGCGCTTACTATCGCGGTCGTTAGCTGCGCATTAACACAAAGTGCATTATAAACAAACGCTATAGTTGCAGGCTTGAGCATAAATCGAGTGCGAGAGTATTTTTACTAGAAACGGCTCCTGCGCAGTCAAGGTCAGTGCTCAAGATGTTTGCCGGGAACTGTAACTCGGCTCACAAACACTAAAGGGATGTAGCTAAAAAAAGAAATCAGCCGTTAAAATATCGCTTTTAACATTATTACTCTTTCTATTCTGTTCAATATACGAGTAGAACCCGGAAATTAGTGAATGTACGGTCAGCGAAAGTAGCTGACCATCTTAGTACCTTGTCGCAGTCAGTTATGTCACAAATTCGTGCAACGCTCATTTCACACGTTACTGCGACAAGGTTCTTTAGTGTTTGGCTACTTGTGAGGCTGACGCGCTCACGCCTGTTTCCCGGAGGGGTAGGCAGAGACCACGGATTTCTATTTGCTACGATCCTGACATACAATGGTACCTTTGTTTCTCTTACGCTCATACTCGTAATATTCTTCATGCGTGCTTGTCGGTTTAGGGTACTTCTGACCTGGCCTTTCTCCAAAATGTTACCACACAGTCTGTCAGTCTAGCTGTGGCTGGCGCCTCGCACATACAATTTAAATCCAAGTCATAAAGATGGCAGCTAGCCGTAGGAGATTACCTCTGTACCTTCTAGACAAATTGCCCAAGGGTCATTTCATTTGTTACAAAAACATTTTTTTTAAACATCAATAGGAAACTGCTACGCGAAATAAACTTGAACAATGTAAATACCCACTGAGGTGGATGACAAACAACGCAACAACAAATCCTGACCTATACTATAGCATTGTGTAACATGCAGATGGTATAACGGAAGTAACCGAGCGTCGCATGTTGTGTTCTACATGTCGGTATTAGAGTTTATTTTGGCTTGTGTAAGTATTTTATACGGGGTGCGCTGACAAATGAAAGTTGACAATTATATTGTGTGTGTCAGCATTGTTGTTTGACATCTTTATATTCGTTGTACAATCGTTTGTTGTGGTTAGAGGGTTTATTATAAGCCGCGATCTTTTGCTTTGCTTTTTTTTGTCGTTTTTTGTAATGTGGGTCATGGTTTCTTCATATTTGTAACGATTTTTGACAACTCCGGGCTAGTTTACTGCAGTCAAACTAAATAACTACTGGTTATTTTGTTCATCATAATCAATATTAGCTGAAGGAACACGGAATTACTTTAATTTGCGGGTGTGCCTTGTGCAAGGTCCGTCCGGATCGCTACCACCACCTAGCTCGTTAATCCTGCCGCTAAAGCAATAGTGCTTGCACTGTTGTGTTCCGGCGTGGAGAGCAGGACAGCCGGTGTAATTACTGGCACAAGAGGTGTTCCATTCCTCTGGGTTGGCAACGCATCTGCAGTCTCTGGTGTTGCGGGTGTCTATAGGCGGCGCACGGTGGTAATCACTTACCATCAGGTGACCCACTTGCTTGTTTGCCTTACTATTTCATCAACTTTTTTGGTTTGTTTTGTAGACGTGTACGTAATAATCAAATAAATTTCAATGATAATGACAACACAAAGAAAAAATAGGGTAATGGCAGGACTCGAAACTGCAACATCAGCGTTCCGTGCCTTGCGTATAACCCGCGGTAATACGTATGATTTGCGGAGCGCCATATCAACTTCTAACTAAAACAAAAAAAAAACGTACAGAGTTGAACACGTATCTATAAATACACTTATATGTGCATATACACTAGTTATAATTAGTATCTACGAGTACTAAAGTGGCTTTGAAACCCGAATAACAAATGAAAAAACAAAATTATGCTACTCCGTGAAATCAAATTCGCGGAGTAGCAATTTGTTGAATTAAAATTTCGTGAATAGAGAATTGCGTAGGTAGGTACTCTTCGATAAAGTAATAGCCTCCTGCGTTTTGAATGGTGAAAGTGAACACACTCTAACAAATTACCTTGCTACTCCGCGAAACCAGTGCCGGGCGACAGTCTGTGCGACATATATATATATTCATGGAAAAACCCACCCTCCTCCGCTTCCACACGAAACAACATATATCACACAGACTCAACTACACACCACCACCACTAAACACTAAAACTACACGATCGACGGTGAAAATGAGTTTCTAACTCTACCTAAAGGCGGCAAGGAAGCTTCCAATAGGTGATTACTTACCATCCAGTGCCCCGCAAGCTTGTCAACCTCCCTCTTTAACAAAAAACCGTATCACATTCTATAATAGAGTTTGCTTTTACGTATCGTTTGCCGTCACCTTTTTTTCCTAAAAGACTTGTTAGAAATAGAGCTACAGAAATAATAAGACGATAGAACAATAGTTTATAAATTCAGGCGTTACTTTGCGGAAGACCATATTGATACTAATGGAAACAATTTCTTTGCTAATCCGCGAACCCAGTGTCAACAATCAAGAAAAAGACAACGCCTGTGCTAAATACTTTATAAAAGAAATAAAACAGACAACACAAAACGCGACCACAACCCAACCACCAACACCAAAAATACCACTCGACACGTGTTTCACCTCTCCACGAGGCATCATCAGGAGCTATTGCCCTCTCGACTGTCAAACGACGAATGAGCTAGTTGGCTACAAGTAGCCATAACAAGGATTTTTTAGTCAAAAAATGTTACTTGACTTTTTTTTTAGATGGTAATGTGGCGAAACTGGAAAACGCAAGGCACGAAATGCTGATGTTGCAGGTTCGAGACCTGCCATTACCCAAAATTTTCTTTGTGTTGTCATTATCATTTAAATTTATTTGAATGCTACTTGACGTTTTATTCCCTTTAACTTAAAGAAGATTATTACATCGTCCAGAAGATCCTCTAAGTACAAAAGCGACGAGCTCGACGCTGTGACAGCGCCTTGTCTTGCTCTAACACTAGCTCGAGTGAGCTAGACAGGACGATGCCTCGACGTTAGAGTGACCAACGCTGCTCATTTACCAGGACATGTGATCTAAGATTACAGGATCCATGGAAAAAATACAGGACAACGCGTTCAACGTATGGTATGTTTCTGTATTTGTATTATTAAGAGATGTGTGAACCCAGCGCTCTCCATACAGACGGCGATAACGTTTTCCACCCTCTAAACGTTAACCTACAGCCATGATTTTTTGTATGTTCTCATTATACCCTAGAACTAGGTTTGTATGTTTTAATTTTTTAAATTTAAATTTTCTTTTGTATGAAACTCCTAAAATGCAAATATTGTCAAATCTATGAAGAATATTTAAAAAACTAAAACACACAAATCTAGTACTAAGGCATAGTGACAAAATACCAAAAAATCATGGCTATAGGTTAAGGTTTAGAGGGTGGAAAACGTTATCCGTTTGTATGGGGAACGCTTTTTCGGGCTGGGTTCACACTCCTCTTAAACACAGGACACGGCAAAATGACAGCTGAAAAACTTGACGTCCTGTAAAATATTGGACTGTTGGCCATCCTACTCGACGTCGAGCTCGCCGCTGATGCGCTTAGAGAATAACATACTGTATAAACATCGTACCGGTGTTTAAAAAAAAACCCTTAATTCATTTAGCTGTTGCGTAAACTTGCATACAAATAGTGCTAACCCGCAAAGTAATGCGATTTGATGCTCAACGGCGTGGAACGTCAATTTATCTAAGTTGCTATAAAAGCTGTAAAATAACTTCTATCGCAAGCCCTTATAGCTCAAACTGTATTAGAGTGACCCTGCGTTCATATGTGCACAAGCTTAATTGAATCTTATTGTTGCACGGGTAGGTGTTAGATTGGTTTGGGTCGATGATGTGTTTAGGGTTGTACAACGTGCAGAATTGTTTATTAAACGACAGGGTTGTCAATTTTTATTTATTGTGCTAAACATCAAACAATATTTATGTACTGACTACAGGTGAGCAAGTGGGTCACCTGATGGTAAGTCATCACCACCCACAAGCACCCACAAGATCAAGGAGATTGCAGATGCGATGCAAACCAAGAAGGCTATGATGGAATACCTCTTGTGCCAGTAATTTTACTGGCTGTCTTGCTCTTTACACCGGAACACAACAATGCAAGCACTGCTGTTTAGCGGCTGGATTAACGAGCAAGATGGTGGACCTTGCATCTCACTTTATCAGTTGATCAGATTTAACAGTTGTGTAACACTTTTATTGTATGTAATAACAAAAAAACTGTATTTTTACGGAATAAAAAGAATACTAATAGTTAATCTAGGTTATAAACCATTTCCTTTAAACTTGAAACAGTTTTAGAGTAAAGTAAAAATAAAATACTACCTCTAGTAGGTATGATTTGTAACTGTATAAAACAATGCACTTAACGAACTCAACCCGTTTGTTGTTTTTTGTGACAACCCTCAACTATCAACTCAAAGGGTGGATAACCCTTGACAGCATTAATAAATACATCGTATTGTCGGTCTCGAGTGCGCAGGATTGAAATGTCAGCGCGTTTGTGCGCACGAGTGTTGTCGTGTAGAGTTTTTAAACGTCGAGTGTCCTGTCATTGGCCACGCGCTCCGTCGAGTTTATTCCCAAGTGTTTTTTTATTGTATTTTGACACTGTTGTACCTACTTGTAAAATCAAGAGTTTTTGTTCTACTTTCTATTGTTTACTAGACGCCGCTATGGTTTTTTTTTTAATTATTTGATTTCTTCAGCGGGCGAGGGCGAGCCGCATTAATATCAGTTCGTATGTTTGGTTTGTGTTTTGCTAAAAGTAAAAGTTTTGAACTTATAAAATAAATAAAAATAAAATAAAATATTTTTTTATTTACCAACATAGCAAAAGTAAAATGTTACAAAAATATACAAGTAATAAAACGTAATAATGCAATGTGGCTAAATGGAAATGAGAGTCAGCGAGACCGCTGGTTTTCAGTCTCCAACCATCACTATAACTAACTTAACCAACTAATCTCGCTTTTTGCCGCAGTTGCATCATTGACGAACCGCTGTTGGATTTGTTTTTTGTTTGAAATGTGTTATTATCAGTTGGTTTTCAGGTACTGATTAAATCGGATCAGCTGTTTTCGTAATATTCTACTTATAAGTCAAGCACCAATACAATATTATGAATTTGTAAAGTGCCTATAACCATATTATTTTAAAGTCAAGTTGACACACCGTTTCCAGAACTTTCCATGGCCACGGCCGGATTTCAAATTCGACCGCAAAAGCTGTGCCGGAGTGAATTCCATACCCGATGATTATCCGGATCTTTGGGGGCTAAAACAAAACCCCGTTTCCCATAGGGCTGGCGCTGTCCCGCGCTGCGTCGCTCGTGAGAACGCCGTGCGGCAACCCGCTGGCAGCCATTGTACAGCCCTGCCAGTTGTCGCCAACTGTTTATTTGCAAACAAAGTTCGGGACCGCCCGGTGCGACCCCTGGAGTAACGCGATGCTCGCTGTGACACCACTGTGCTATACTTCCTCGTTTTGGGGCGGGTGTATTGTTATTTTTCGTTTTCGTTGCGTCAAGGTGCGTATGGAAAAGCATAGCTACCCAAGGTGTTTCGAATAGGGTACTTGCGGAGATTTCGTAGAGCGCTACAGTTATAAAACAGTATTTAATACTTATATAGGCTGATAAACACATTACCCTCCTTTGCGTCTTCTTGAGACGATGCACTCCTTGTTAGGGAGTAGGTGGCCAGTGACAGCTGGTGACGACTGAAGCCGAGAATACCCGATTCAGTTTCGTTCTCTGTTCAGAAAGCCTTAGCCTTACATTGTGCTCTTTAGTTTTAGTTTTCATTTTAAAAATAAATTAATACGCTTAGCGTGTGGGTTGGTGGGTTTAGGAGTGGTGAAAATGAAGAGCATTTGACATACAGAAACACGCTGTTTATTCCACCATGACATTATAAAGACAGATAAAGATTAGAAGAAAACAAAAAGGCTCCCGCCAAAAAAAATGAAATAGGAAAACTACTGTAGTACATAGTCTTTAAATCTAACAGGCAGACATGAACGGCGCTGCGAGCACCTGCGGAAACCTCAAGGCCTAGAGAATTCAATAATAGGTAATTGTAAAATCTATTGCTGTCGCGCAATCTCAAGCCTCCCCCCGCAGAGCGCAATAGAGACAGCCGCAGCTTGGACTGAAAATACCTATTTAAAGTACACAAAATCAACGATTCGTAGACCCCTGATTCCTTCTCCAAAACTTAACCGATTCAATTACTTTTTTCATAAAAAATTAAAGAAAGGCTTTGGCAGTGTTCCTATTTTTTCCTTTTTTAAATAATCTAGTAAAATTTGTTTTCTGAATGTATGAACGCAGCCGAAAATCTGGCCAATTTTTTAAGTTTTTGAATGTTCATATCTCTTTTAATAATTAATTTATTGAAAAAAGGAAAACATAGGGACGCATAATAGTGGCCATCGATTTTTTGGAAAAAAATATTACTCTATTGGCATTATCCAGAGAGGAAACAGGGGACGACGTTTGTATGGACAAACGGCCCTTGTGTTTCCTCTTAAGGGTGCCAACACCACGCGCGGCCCGACCGCCGCTACCGACAGCGGAAGGCAGTACGTGGTGCTCAGTCAAACCCTGCCTATTACTATCAGCGCCGGCAGATGTACTTGGCGCGTCTGCTACATACTGTGCTTTTGAAAATTATTAATCAAGATACAAGGTTTAGAACACGGCATTAGAGCTCGGCTAAAGGGCGGTTCTGAAGGCGGGCATGGGGCCACAGGGAGTCGCATTTGGTCCCTGGTTCCCACAAACAGCGCAGTTTTGAAAGCGAACTATCGTACCTTACCTTAGTCAGGGGGGTTCCACTCCGCAACGTAGGTGCGCTTGCCGCATGTCCTATGGCATAGGTTAATCGCAGTAGGTTGTCCCGGCTTGCCGCGCGCGCGATCGCCCACTCTGTGTCGCGCGATGATAGTCTTACAGTAAGCAGCCCAACCCTAGCGGTGCGCCAGAGTATTGCGGGTGGAAGGCGGGCGCGGGCGGCGCCTTCCTTTTGACACATGCCACCTGGCGAATGATTATGAATTAATACGAACTTTATATGCCTGATTATAAAGTTGGATTTCGTTTAATGGTGGTCGAAAAAGAGAAGTTTCTGTATGTTAGTACTATTATTTATTCTGTGCCTTAGCTAAGCTAGTTATAATTAATAGATTCAGGCGTTACTTTGCGGAGCTCCATTTCAACAAACTGGAACAAATAACCTTGCTACTCCGCGAAACCAGTGCCGTGCTCGTGCAAGTTAGCTGCGTCTGTGCGACGCATATATGTTCATGCAAAAACCCACCCTCCTCCGCTTCCACACGAAACAACATATATCACACAGACTCAACTACACACCGCTACCACTAGACGCACGAGCACGGCACTGGTTTCGTGGAGTAGCAAGGTAATTTGTTCCAGTTTGTTAAGGTAGTTATAGTGATGGTTCACTAAAAAGAAGGGACAACAGAACTAGCTTGGTTACTCGTGATTCTGGTTAAAGTTAATCAAAGTTCATAATAATAGGGATGTCTCCTGGGTTAAAACAACAAGATTCTAATTAGTCCGTCAGTTAGATTATAGAAAAATACTCGATACATATTTTTTTGTTTGTCCATACGAATAATATTGACAAAGATACAGCACATTCAAATTCAGGAGTAGGGGCTCGTGACGTCACTCTTTCGTAAAAAAATTACGATATAATGACGTAGCGCGAACTTTCACCGCTCTGTAACTTTGTTATTTTAAGTTTTAGAAGCAAAAGAAAAAATACGTATCTACTATTTTCTGGCGTTCTAAAAGATGGACTAATTATTATTTTTTAGTCAACATCCCAATTAGCAAAACTATTTGCTACTGAAAAACATTTGATGATTTATTTCAAATAAAGAGTTAGGTACGGCGTAATAAATAGTTCGGTAAGTAGTCACGTTTACCTAGGTAAATAAAACTTTTGTTACGTGTAACAAAACCGTTTTTTCAGTGTTGGAGACTGAAAACCAGCGGTTTCGCCGAGTCTCATTTCCACTTCACCATTGGCCCGTTTCACTAAGCTACAAGTTACAATTTTACAAGTCTAAACCGGCAACATTGGTCAATAATGACCAATGGCAATGGGCATATTGAGCAATGTTGTCGGTTCAGACTTGTAAAATTGTAACTTGTAGCTTCGTGAAACGGGCCACATATTGTATTATTACGTTATCTACACTAATATAATAAAGAGGTAAACTTTGTTTGTTTTTTTGTTAGTTTGTTTGTATGTAGGGGGTAATCTCTGGAACTACTGAACCGATTTCAAAAATTCTTTCACAGATAGAAAGCTACACTATTCCTGACGGACATAGGCTACTAATTTTACGTGAACGAAGTCGCGCACGTCCGCTAGTAACATATATTTTTGTAACGTTTTACTTTAGCTGTGTTGGTATTTTTTTTTATTATTTTATTTATTTATAGGTGGATCACCTCACATCAAGTGACCCGCTTGCGTGTTTTCCTTGCCCCAAAAAGGTACCTAATGACTTGATCGACGCTAAGTAAAATGTTATTTGATTCTATATGCATTAGTTTGAACGCTCATTTTGCAGTTGAAGGCGAATATCGGCATCCGTCCACCGTCCATTACTGGCGACCACAAATGCTAATATCGAATAGTGCGTTCCCCTTACAACTTAGAAAATAATAGTAATAATATTCTGCGGGTGGTAGGACCTTGTGCAAGGTCCGTCCGGATCGCTACCACCATCTTGCTCGTTAATCCCGCCGCCGTGCTTGCACTGTTGTGTTCCGGCGTGGAGAGCAGACAGCCGGTGTAATTACTGGCACAAGAGGTATTCCATCTTAGCCCTCTGGGTAGGCATTGCATCTGCAATCTCTTTGGTGTTGCGGGTATGCGGTGGTGATCACTTACCATCAAGTGACCCATTTACTTGTTTGCCTTCCTATTTCATAAAAAGGAAACAAGAAATATGTATCAAAATCCGTTGCACTATATAATATAATAAAGAGGTAAACTTTGTTTGTTTGTTTGTATGTAGGGGGTAATCTCTAAAACTACTTAACCTATTCCAAAAAATCTTACACCAACAGAAAACTACACCATCCCTGACGGACATAGGCTACTTTTTCCACGCGAACGAAGTCGCGGGCGTCCGCTAGTACTATGAAAAGATATAACACTGTTTTCATGGAGTAGCAAGGCAGTTGGTTCTAATATATTTTTAATAACTAGTGGACGCCCGCGACTTCGTTCACGTAGAATTAGCCTATGTCGTCTGGGATAATGTCGCTTTCTATCTGTGAAAGAGTTTTTGAACTCGGTTCAGTAGTTTCAGAGATTACCCCCTACATACAAACAAACAAAGTCTACCTCTTATTACATTCATGTAGATAGTGTAGCTCTGAATTACAATAAAAAAATAATTTCATAAACACTTTGAATAATTTTATAATGCCGGCTGGATACAGAACAGCACTTTGGATGAATCTCAAAATGCCTCGTCTTGTCTTGCTCTAGCGCTCCAAAACAAACGAGACAGAGCGATATCTCGACGTCAACTTTGACGCTGATGCGTTTACAGAATAACGGGGCTGCGCTGGCGCAAGCCGGCTAGTACGAGTACCGCTATCAATTTGTTCGTAATTAGTTCAGCACAAGGGAGACACACTGATAAGCGATGAACAGAAAATGCTAACCGTACTGACCACTTAGGACCGGTCTTTGTCGACCCGCGTCAGTCAATCCAACAGTATTATAGTCTATTTCTGTTTCGTTTTGGCTCTACGTTGTATGAACGAGCAGTTATTGTCAGACTGATGTCTAGCTTCTCTCGGGTCTTGAAATACACTTAGGAGGAAAAACACGAGTACACTTTGCGTAGGCGCCGGCAAAGTGTCGAAAAAATTATACAGACAAAAAACTTTTTTTTTGTTTATCACTGTTTGAATAGAAATTTGAAGGCCTAAGGCCTCACTGAACGCCAAAGACACTTTGTATTTCTATACACAGAGTAAAATTGACTTGGTTTCTAATTTTAACCATGTTATAAATAATAAAAGAGCAGTGTAGAACAGGCCTGCGCAGGAGCTCCCGTCGAAAAAAAGCGACTGCAATAAAAAAATATCTCTTGGTAGCGAACACACTTATAAAATACATTTAGATAAACTTTAATAGACATTGTAAAACCGAACGACAATCCCGCAGATACAATTCGATACTTTTAAAATTTACGAGCGTCTTTATAATAACAATTCGGTATAAGAATTCGAATGTATCGAATGGGGGGCAATTAGTTGTAAATGACAGCTCGGATGTTTGCTTTGGTGTCGTAAAAGTAATGGAGCTCGAGATGGCGGGGCTGTGTTGATTACGGTCAAGTTTAATTAAAGCATAGATGCGCTATGTCTAGTCGACCAAGAAATTGCTTGACCACTTTTCGACCGTATTACAAAGGGATAAGGTTCAAAAGTGGTCAAGCAATTACTTGGTCGACTATCCATTCACTGGCTTGATAGGGCTGGCGAAAGCGTAGAAACGAAATTTAAAAAGTTAAAAAACCTTCGTTTTAATATACGGGCAATAACCTAGCAATATCTTAAAACTGTCTAAAGAAATGTGATGCTAATAAAATTGTCGTCTTAAGGTACGTTACTACGCAGATGCTTTTTTTAGAATTTTTGCTTAAAATAAAAAGGTTAAAATTGTCAAACAGAAACCCGTTTTTTCACCGTTCTTGTCCAAAAATAATGTACTTTTCGTAACGCCGAAGAATATTAACTAGAGAACGTTTTACGACGGTGGAAATGTGTAGTGGGTGACTGATCGGTATCGCGGTACGTGGGGTCTCGGCCTTTGCACTACCGACCTCAGGTTTTACATGCATTTTGTATTCACTGAGGTGTACCAGCCATCACGTAGTCATGACCCCCTAATTTCGAAGTCGGTTTGGAAATATAATTTCGCAACTTGGACGTGAATTGCTCATGTAAGCAATAAAAAATATTTTTTCGCATAACTTATACCAACTAGCAACTCAAGCTGAATTGTTGTCACAAATTGTTCTCGAGTTTTTAGACATTTAAAAAACACGTCAGATTTTTTTTTGTTAGAGTGAGATAAACGATCTTGCGGGTGACCTTATGGAAAGTGATCCCCACCACCCATGGAAACCAGTGACTACAAAAGAATAGTTGCCAGTCTTTCGCTCCCCCTGTGGGCCTGTGGGTCTCTCAACGACCGTACGAAACGCATGACAGTGACGCAGAGAGGGATCAGTTCAACCTAGATCAGCTGATGCTTTACAGACCACAGGTTAAGAATGGCTGCTCTAATGTACAGTCAAGGAAATTGAAACACATACCACCGTAGAACCTAGTCGAAGTGACATACGCATGACAGTTGTATGACATAGCCTGGCGTTTAGCGTGTCGCGTCATTCCGAAAGGGTTTTCTATTTCTCCTACTGTACAAACAGCAACAAATTTAGCCGACCATTAAAGTGGGAACTGAGAGAAATTTGTTTATGTTCCTAAGGGTCATATATCAACTTCATAGTGCATATATGCCTCCCTTTCGGAAAATGACACTTTCTCGCAATTCCGTCTTTAAGAGGAGTGTGAAGCCAGCCCCAAAAAGCGCTCCCTAAACAAACGGCGATAACATTTTCCACCTTCTAAACCTTAACCTATGGCAATGATTTTTTGGTATGTTGTCATTATGCCTTAGAACTAGGTTTGTATGTTTTGATTTTTTTAGTATTCTTCATAGATTTGACAATATTTGCATTTTAAGAGTTCCATACAAAACAAAAAAGCGTCAATATTTTTGAAACTGTTAAGAATATTTAAAAAATCAAAATATACAAACTTAGTTCTAAAGCATAATGACAACATACCAAAAAGTCATTGCCTTAGGTTAAGGTTTAGAGGGTGGAAAACGTTATCGCCGTTTGTATGGAGAGCACGGGGTTCACACTCCTCTTAATGGTGACTTGTTAGTCTTCTATTGTACATAGACTACCACATACAAACGTTCCCCTTTCTCAACTTTTTCAGACTTAAGCATTATGAATTAACTCGTCTGCTCCATTCCGACGTGCGGACGTAAAAACACTATAAACACCAGAACTGTCCAAGTGTGTAAGCGGGTAATTAAGGGTATAAACCGACAAATTGTATCTTTATTAAGTCAATCAATAGCAATTATTGTGTTCTGCTTGGTTACGCGCACCTCGGTGTAACAGCGCCGTGAATAGTTATCAGGGATCACAGGTTTAGTAGCACGGTTAGGCAAAAGCGATGTGGTGTGATCAGCGAGCAATTCTCGCGTCAGCAGGGATGAAGTCAAACAGAGCTGTCAAATCCCTTCAAAATCTGTCTGTTTTGACACATCTCGAACGTCAGATGAATCTCGATGAGCGCCAGAATTGGGGGACAGATGACTTTCCATTAACCCACCTGGCATTTTATCTCCCTTTGGCATAACTAATTTTGTTGCGCTTGTACAAGACAGGGCTTTGCCCCAGCGTCAAACTAGTCGCTAAGAGAATCAGTCATAGAAATAGAATAACACAAAAAGAGTTTTAAAATTGAAAGCGATATTTTATTAGCTGATCTCTTTACTTTAAATGGCATTAAAATGTGCAAAAAGCTACGGCTGCACACTCGAAACCTCCTCTTCAATTGACTCCTAGTGCACAAATGAACAGACAAAATGTTACCTTTGGTGTAAATTAAGTTTTTCTTATTAATTTACAGGTTTTACTACCTTGACGCACATCAAAGGTAACCACTTTGACAGTTTCGAGTGTGTACGCTTGACATGTACAGTAGGGGAAATATCCACGTACCACCTTAGAACCCTGATGCAATGACGCTACGCGTTAACGCCACGCTATGTCATACAAATGTCATGCGTATGCGTCATGCTTCGAAGGTTCTACGGTGGTACGTGTTTAGATTTCCTTGACTGTATTGAAGCTACATCCATGCTTTAGTTTTTCTAAGGAATCACTCTTCAGGAAGTGACTTCGGCTGTCATGAGAAATGCCGTAGTCAATAAAATTAAGCGAAGTACATTACTGTCTGTAGATAGAAGGTCAAGTATCCTGTAATGGTTCAAAGAGGCAATGTAATTCAAAAACGATCATGTCAACCAATGCCGAGTGGCAAACTTTAAATAATAGTAGGTACTATAACGTTTTCTTGGTTGGAAAGTTCGAGTCCCCGTTCTGTGTCAGGTCAGCGTAACATTCTATTCGATTCTAAACCGGCTCGGATAATCGATTACACTTCGTATATCGACTAGCATTCGATATTACGTCTCTAGTTGACACGCGTAGATAAAGTTTGGACAGTTTAGACGATTGTGTCGCGGCCGCGTGAAAGATATGAGCATGGTGTGAGAACGGTTTAATTTAGGCTGTAGAGTCGTCTTGTAATAAGAAATAAATATTTTGAGGCGCTAAGGGTCGTTGTTTTAAACTGAACTCAATTCCAATCGCATACCCCAGTTCTACTTCCAGTACCCTGTACCACCCTTAATACCAATTGGTTTAATCCCATAGAGTTGTGCGGGTGGTAGGACCTTGTGCAAGGTCCGTCCGGATCGCTACCATCTTGCTCGCTAATCCTGCCGCTAAGCAGCAGTGCTTGCATTGTTGTGTTCCGGCGTGGAGAGCAAGACAGCTGGTGCAATTACTGGCACAAGAGGTATACCATCTCAGCCCTCTGGGTTGGCAACGCATCTGCAATCTCTTCGATTTCCGAAACCGAACTTTCGGTCGGACGGTTGGCAGTTTGGTAACACGTTCGCGTAATTACAACTTCTAACCCCACCCCCCCCCCCATCCTTCGGGCTGGCAAGAGTTCTCTCTAATCTCAATTTAAGTGATGCGTGTAAATATTTCATTTCATTTTATTTCAATGCTTTTACATGTAGTTAGAATAAGTAAGTTGCCGGTGCAATTATTGGCACATGAGCTATTCCATCTTAGCCCTCTGGGTTGACATCGCATCTGCAATCCCTTTCGTGTTGCGGGTGTCTATGGGCGGTGGTGATCACTTACCATGAGGTCCACTTGCTCGTTTTCCTTTCTGTTGTATAAAAAAAAGTTGAATGCAAATACGCGCATTGAGTCGGCGCGGGCGCAGGTGAACGTTACGGTTATCAAAGAGGGACATCTTATCGCGATCTGATGGTTTAACTCAAGTGTTCTGTGAGACTAACTGCGAGTACATAGGTGTTTACTAATTTACTCGACGACTGTATAGCTTAGTGATTAATGCGCTCATGAAGTTAGAAGTCGCAAGTTCGACGCAAAGTGGCCGACATTTTTGTGATGAAAATTGCTGGATGACCTTAATACTCTCTTCAAGTCAATTCTATTTTTTCTATTTGTCTATGGTTTATAAATTTAAACTTGAAGTGGTGGTCTTGTCTAAATGTTTTTTCACTATTATAAACATGTCGTTTATCCTAAGCAATTTTGATTAGCTTTTGCCGTAGATTTCTCTATCAAAAATGAATGTTTGTCCCCTAGTCACGCATGTTATATATTATTATTAGAGATGCGCCGAGTTACACTTTTGCCGAGTAACGAGTACCGAGTTTTACTCGGTTCAATTTTTTTTCAACCGAGTACTCGGCCGAGTAACTCGGTTCAATCAAATTCCCATTTCGCGCGCGTAAACAAGTACTAATGTATTAATGTTAACTGTGTCAGTAGGTACCTATGGGACTAGGCAAATTGGAGCAAATTGACCTATGACATATTTTGTAATAAAAAAAATGTTTTTGATAAAAAAAACTTAAAATATACTAGTCTGCGTGTACGAATGAGAAAGGAATGTTAAAAGGTAAATAACAGAAGAAAACATTTCAAGGGTATAGGAGTCTTAAGGCACTTCCGACCAAATACAATCATGGACGACTTGACACCGGCGGGTTCGAACTTGCGACCACTGCATAGTCTACGTTGTCGCCAGTCCATAATAGACCTTTAGTAATGCCTTAAGATAAAATCTTAAAAAATAAATACGAAGAACCAGTAGCCATCCCAAATTCCGACTTTTCTAATGAATTAAAACGTTACCGAGTCAGAGCTTAGGGTTGTCACTTGTGAAGTCTCTATACCTACCTCGTTTTTTTATTAGAGAAATATTAATTCAAAAGAAAAAAACCAAAATCAGAGTGAAAATATTTTATTGTAATACTGTATGTAATGCCATACAAAGAAAACCTTCGACAGAGGCCTTCATTCCTCAACTGTAACTTAGTATATAGTTATTCAAAATTTAGGTACAGTCTAGAACTGTAAAGGTATGGTGCAAAGGTGCAAAATTGACCCTTCTGGACTGTCCAATCAACACAACGGAACACTGACACACCTTGGAACTATGTCAACGTGACATTATAAATCATAGGAAGTTACTTACTATTTTATTTGTTACTAGCAGACGCCCGCGACTTTGTTCGCGTAGAATGACTAGCCGATATCCGTCAGGAATAGTGTAGCTTTCTATCTGTGAAAGAATTTTTGAAATGGGTTCAGTAGTTTCAGAGATTACCACCTACATACAAACAAACAAAAAAAACAAACAAACAAAGTTTCTCTCTTTATTATGTTAGTGTAGACTTGCGACACGCTCAGGGTTCGCACGAATACGATCGGGATATGATATACTTACATAAAAACCTTTGGCGTATGTTCGGCCGCCTTCTCCTAAACCATGCCACGTATTTTGATACGGTTTTACTGTTAGTTAGATAATTTTTAGGGAAGTTTTTATGTACATTACAGCCCAATACTTTATTTTTAAGGGGAAAAGGCCCGTTGACGTTAAGGTACCGTAAAGATTTCCATTTAGTTGATTGTATTATTTTTAAGCGACAACCCTATTTTCGATCGCGATACTACATCCGTGGACCACACGGACGTCTCACTCCGGAATCGAACCCCCTATCGCCAATCTCTTAGCTTGAATTACTGTACCTTTTGAACGATAGGACTCCAGTTCTAAACGTCTCAAACGTCAACATGCACCGTGATAATATGAACTTTATAGCACAGTATGTAAAGTCGAACATTAGTTCCTTAATTTATAATGTATTTTCTAAACAAAGCTATTGAAAAAGAGGAGTAAGTAGGTACTGAGGCAGAGTCAAGATAATTAAATTTATTTAGTTCTAAATTTCTTCTAACTCCAAGTTTTTTGCTTTACTAAATTAACTACCTAGGTAGGAGAGTGTAGCTCTAATATTAAACTAAGAAAATCACGTACAGTCAGCGTCAAATATACCAGAGCGGGCAAGGTGTCAAAAATATCTGAACACGACTCTATTGTCAAATACGTTTGGGCGTGTTCAGATATTTTTACCACCTTGCCCGCTCTGGTATATTTGACGCTGACTGTACGTGATTTTCTTAGTTTAATAATGGAGCTGCACTCTCAACGTCCTAGCAATGCATGTTTCTCTATTCCCTGCCTTCAGGAGGCCAAAGAGAAGGCAGGGAATAGAGAAGTATATCGATCGCTCCAACCACTGATCTATAAATAATACTTCTAGTCAGCGTTTAAAAAATAACCTCAAAAGACGAACAAAACGTACAATAAATCGACAATCGTTCGCGCTGTCTGTCTTGCCGACGGCGCTGCTGTCAATACTATTATTTCGTAAAAAAACCTATTTGCAACGAAACTTAATAAATTTTCGACGTAAAATTGAAAATCCAATGGTAAACTAATAATTTGCATTTGTACCACTGGCGCCAACCTGTATTCTCATGTCGGGCCGTTTTTCTGCTGTCATTTAGTATGACACTGCACATCCAGGCATTATCATATCATTGGCTCCAACAACAACAATAACAACAAATACTCTTTATTGATTCACACAAGTAAACAAAATAAAAGAACACACAGGGAAAATTTTCATGGGATTCAATAGGCGGTCTTATCGCTAAGCAGCGATCTCTTCCAGACAACCTTTGGAAAAAGATACGGTGAGAAATAGTTAAAGTACAACGGCAGTGCAAATTAAAAAAGAATTAAACACACTCACAAGAAGCGTACATAAGAGTTTACATAGATAATAATAAATAAATAAAAAGGTATAAACATACATATAAATACAAATATATACAAAAAAATATAAATTTACATGCAATTCGTAAATGTACAGCGCACAACTGCATCGCCAAAAAGCAGCCAAAAGATGAAGGTTACCTACAGCAAAAAGAAGACGAAGTAATTGAAGGAGAAACATTACGGAAGTGACAGGTAGTGTTCAAGAAGAAGTCTTTTGAAGATGACCAACGGTGAGAGTATAGCTCTAAAATTTAGAGTATCCACAGGCACAGCTGTCCTCAGCTAGAGCAGTTGCGCCTATGTTTACAACAAGGTAAAACAAAATACAGCACTTGCACTTTACCGGCTCACCATTAAAACCGCTTCGGTATGAAATTACGCCTCTGTTACGCTTTAGTTACGCTGCGGAGAACAATGAGCGTAACTTTTACGACGCGCCCCGACAAAAGTGTTATCTTCACGGTTTCCGATAATGCCAAGTGTGCAAGTGAGACGTTGACTTACTTTGAATTTGCACGCGTTACGTTCGTTAAAAAATTACGTATTCTTAAAGTTT
Organism: Ditula angustiorana; assembly: GCA_963691745.1. Classification (NCBI taxonomy): domain Eukaryota; kingdom Metazoa; phylum Arthropoda; class Insecta; order Lepidoptera; family Tortricidae; genus Ditula; species Ditula angustiorana. The sequence goes on along the minus strand of OY829472.1, from coordinate 2,906,755 downwards.
GGGGTTTGACGCAGCGTTGCCAGATTGATTTTCAGGCAAAGCGGGATTTCGAAGCCTTTTGTATAAAAAAGCGGGAGTAATTCGTCGAAAGCGGGACATAACATAAATAGCTTCAATAATCAGCAGATTTTTATTACGTATCGTCTTATTTGAGTTTCAAATTAAATTTACAGTTTAATTGCATGTTTTTTAATGAAAATACGGCTACCATCTGGTCGAGTATCTCCGTAAAACGGGACTGAGCCTGTCCCGCGCGGGAAATTTAATTTTAGGCTAAAAACGGGACGTCCCGCCAAAATCGGGACGTCTGGCAACGCTGGTTCGACGTACCCTTTGAACGCCGAGAACGCTTAAAGGTTCCGCTGTCGCGCCCATCGCGAAACCGACACATATAGTTGACTGATGACATAGTGTAATAGCGATCCCACCAAAAACATAAATGTAAAAAAGGAGAGCCAAATTCAATAAAAAAATTATGCTTGGCTGTGGACTTCGCCGCACAAAGAATGGAGATCTAAATGAGTGCCAATGCCTATGCAAAATCCAAATATGTATTTATAGGAACAAATGACATTATGAACAAGTATTAAACTCTATTTCTTTGCTTTATTGGATACCTATAACAATTGCTGTTATTTAATAATGTGAGATCTTAAAGTAGGTTAGATTTGACTTGGCTAGTTTTCATTACATCAGTCATTTTATAAAGTTATTCAACATATAAATATATTTTTTATTTCTGATAAATTACCTTACCTTCTATCTAAAGGCAGCAATGTACTTCGCTTAATTTAATTTGAAGGCAATTCTTGAAATAAATGCACGCTACAGGCAGCCTGAGAAGTAGCTAAACACTTAAGAACTTTGTCGTAGTAACGTATGAAATGAGACTTGCTCGAATTTGTCACATTACTGACAGCGACAAGGTACTTAAATGTTCAGCTACTTCTGACCGTACCATGGGGTTATTCTGGTGAGATTTAAAACAGTCTCTCTTTTAAAGAGCCCAAACGAAACCTCTTTTAACGACCAGGATCCATTTTCAAGTTTAAATATTAATAAAGTTCCCTAAAACAAAAGAAAGCCCAGGAATAAAAAAGAACCTCAACGCTTGCTAACGAGAAGTTAACAAACGCAGTGCCGCCTACCTCGGGTCACTTAGATACGGTTTGATTTAGTTAGAAACCTATTCAGAAACCGAAGATAAATAAATTAAGTTATAAGTACTCGTATACATATATTTTTTTTTTATACAACATAGGAAGGCAAACAAGCAAGTGGGTCACCTGATGGTAAGTGATCACCACCGCCTATAGAAACCTGCAACAACAAAGAGAGTGCAGATGCGTTGCCAACCCTCTGGGTACAGTTGCCAACGCCAAGGTACAGTCAAACACAGATAAGTTACTATTAAAGTCGGAACTGTCAGTTTTCGAAAGGGAGGCATATAGAATGCGTATGCACTATAAAGTTGTTTAGTTTTAATTCTGTTTGTGTTACTTTGTTGTCTATGTTGCTCGCTAATCCTGCCGCTAAGCAGCAGTGCTTGCACTGTTGTGTTCCGACGTGTAGAACTAGACAGCCGGTGAAAGTACTGGCACAAGAGGTATTCCATGTTAGCCCTCTGGGTTGGCAACGCATCTTCAATCTCCTTGGTTTTGCGGGTGTCTATGGGCGCTGCTGTCAATACTATTATTTTTTTTAAATCTATTTGCAACGAAACTTACTGAATTATTATTTTATGCAGTTAGACGTAAAGTTGTAAATCCAATGGCTATAACTGGTCAACTAATAATTTGCATTTGTAACATTGGCGTCAACCAGTATTCTTATGTCGGTCCATTTTTCTGTCATTTAGTATGACACTGTACATCCATGTATTATAATATCATAAACAGAATAGAGCTGCCGGCCAACAGAAACCGAATACCAGAATTAATACCCGTAAATCGGCCGCCGCCTTCGATTCGCGACGGTACCGGTAACAATAGAGCGCGGTGTTTATTTGTAAATAATACGTCACTGTGACCGAACGGGCGATTCAGCTGCCGATACCGATACCGAATTTTGGTTTCGGCATTGAAGTGTTGCACTGGTTTGGACGGTCTTAAATGTTTTGGTTTTTTCATTTATTTTTGGGTTTATATCGAAACTGAACGTGAATTTTTAATATAAAACTACCGTGAGACTCGAATACAGTGGCCCTAATATAACTGGCCAAGTTTAGTTTATCTCTATCTGCGTCCTTTTCTTATGACGCTAGTTAGACAGAGACGCAGGGAGGGGTTAAACTAAACCTGGGCTCTCATGCTAGGGCTACAGGGACGTAACATGTCGGGCAGTTAGTTACTCGACTTCAAATACGTGAATGATCCATTTCTATTAATTACTAGCTTTTTCCCGCGACTTCGTCCGCTTAGACTTGTTTAATTGAAACAAACAGACAAATTAATGAGAATTAGTTGCTTTGCTGCTCATGACGTCACGGCGGCGTATAACTCACTTATCGCTATCCCGTGGGAACTATGCATTTTTACGGGATGAAAAGTATCCTATGTGTTAATCCAGGTTATAAACTATATGTGTGCCAAATTTCATCCAAATCCATTCAGTTGTTTTTGCGTGATTGAGTAACAAACATCCAAACATCCAAACATCCAACCATCCAAACATACAAACTTTCACATTTATAATATTAGTAGGATGAACGTGAATTCTTTGAGAAAACAAAAGTTTGTATGTATGTAAATTCTTTATTGTACAAAAAATAGTATATGTTTAGGTAAACTGAAAAACCTTTTACAAATTTTTGTTATCGATTTTTTTTTAATTTTCGTTTTTTTTGTACATTCAAATTAAATTTAAAATGCTATATAATGAATGACAACACAAAGACAAATTAGGGTAATGACAGAACTCGTACCTGCGACATCAGCATTCTGTGCCTTGCGTTTGTGCCACTGTAAGGTTCCAAAACGAAAGCTTTTAATATTGAATATTTCTTTGAACATTCCCTCTTCTTCGAGAAGTATCTGCAGCTTCCCTACTCTTTATTTGTCAGTCTCATTATTAAGAGAATGCTCAAAGCTCATAGTTCACTAACAGGTACTTGAAACCATCAATTCAATCTAATTTAGCTGCATCGCGCTATAATTATATCACCAAGAATAAATACGCGCTCTGAATACCCTACTACGAAGTGTTTTTGACTCATCCGATTCTCGCAAGAAAAAGTAACGTGACGTTTTGTCGAGAAAAAAAGCTTTGCCAGTGTTGTGTATCTACGCTCGTGGAAAACAGCTGCTTCTCTGTGACATATCCTTACAATTAAGAGCCTATTACGAGGATATAACGAGTTTAATGTTGCGAGATGTAAAATTGTGAAACTGACTTTAAATAAAACGACATGTATGTATCTAGTCTGTTTTTATAACAAAGAGAGACATTCATGACTTTTCTCATATTAGTTACCTATCAAACTGTATCTAGATTAAAACAGATTTTAGATAAAGCGCTTAATGAATGTTAATATTTTTAAAAACTAAAAAGGCTTGCACATGTACTTTTCTAGTATACATATGTTTATAAATGTTGATTTTTACCTTTAGCATCTAATGCTACTAGTAATAGAGTAGAATTTTTTTAACATGGTAGAATATTGTAGTAATTTTGTTCAATTTTTGACAAAATTCAAAATCCTTTCATAGTGCGAGTTTTAATTTTTACTCCGTTTGATATATAATTTATTGCCTGTTTATTATATTTTATAGTCTTAATTATGAACCTACTCGCGCTTGACATCCAAGATATTACGTATTGTCAAAATAATCTTAGATCAACACTATTTTTAAAGTTTACAATCCTTTCATCTCTAAGCACATAATAACCTTTAGACCTTGTTTAAAAATAATACACGTAACCACGTTAACCTATTTATTGCTCTCCTAAAAACCGACACCCATTCGAGTTCCGCTAGTACGCACGCCCGTCGTGTTACGGGCGATTGGCGCGCGGCGCCGTGACGCGTCACCCGGGCGGGGTAATTAATGCCAGCGCCATCTATCCGCCACGCACCATCAATCTCGCGCGGCCATTTGTCGAACGCAACTCGCCGGAATGTGAGGTCGAGGGAACGTGGTAACGCGGAAATACTTTAGGGCTTTTGTTAATAACGCAAGCTTTACCTCGAGTCTTTGAAACTTGAAGATGTACGTTGTAGGTCTTGAGATCTGAGGGGCAATTTCGGTTTATGCGAGATTCATCTCGCATGAAAACAACTGTCAAATCCTTTGGAAATCTGTAATTTTTTGACGTATCTCGCACGTAAGATGCAACTCGCTTGTACCGAGAATTGGGGTCCTGCCTTTAACCTTTTCGAGGTCACTTGAAATACAAAAGTCGTCATTTAAACGCCAAGTTTTTTATTATAAGTTACGAAGTAAAACCTTATGCGAATGCACGTAGGTCACTTTTATTTATATATATATTTATATATATATAAATAAATAAATATATATATATATATATATATATATATATATACATATACATATATATATATATTTTATTATTTATTAAACAATAACGTTTAGCAGCATTACAGTAAGCAAATAAACAAAAATGTCTGAATTTATTATTGTGATTTTTTTTTACTATCATCATTTTATTATATTTTTATGTGTCATATGGGTGCTTACCTGAAATAAAAGTGTTTCATTTCATTTCATTTCATTTCATTTCATTTAGTACATCACCAATGCGCTGGTAAAACTAAACAATAAAAATAAGAGAATCAATACGAAAGCAATAAAGATTTGAGTATTAAATAAAAAATAAAATTAAATAGGTACCTAATATATTTATAACATTATCGGGACTTAAGCGCGATAGAAATATATTGTTGATTTACCTCGACGTTTCGGCCATGTTTCAATGGCCGTGGTCACGAGTAGACTGAGTCGCGCTTAAGTCCCGATAATGTTATAAATATGTGTGAAAGTCGCGAAAGTTTAAAACAAGGTACCTAATAGTTAAGTTAAAAATAAATTTCGCAGTATTGTGACACAGTGGGGCGAAGTTTACACCATTTGTGTTTGTATATTGCACGCGTTGACGTATATATAGGTCATTGGCGTTGAACTCATAATGCGGATATATCTAGGGTAGTTCCCGTTGAGCTAGAATCATGAAATTTGGCTAGAAGCAAGGTCTTACAGCACAATAAAGGAAAAAAATCTGAAACCGTTAATTATGTTTTTGGCGTTGAAAAGGATTGACAGTTAGATATATTATTTGGAGCCAGGGATCGCCAATGCAAGTTCAAATAATTTTTTAAGTACCTAGCATCCCCGTGAATGCAATCAAGCTTCCTCACTGAATTAATAGTAAAAGTCAATTTTACTCGTGTAATACATGGATGTACAGTGTCGTACTAAATGACAGCAGAAAAACGGACCGACATGAAAATATTATTTCACCATTTATAGTCATTGGATTTACAACTTTCCGTCTAACTGCATAAAATAATAATTTAGTAAGTTTCGTTGCAAATAGGTTTTTAAAAAAAAAATAGTAATGACAGCAGCGCCGTCGGTCCGACAGACTGACAGCGCGAGCGATTGTCGGTTTGTTGTGTCGTGCGGCAATATTTTAAACGCTGACTAGAAGTCCATTACTTATAGGTCAGTGGTAAAAGTACAAAGTTTTTTACTACTAACAAAAACGGCGCTTGTCCTACTTTTTGCCTCTCTGTCTATCGTATAACTCGTATTCATTCGCACGCGCGGCTTCTCAACTGGCCGGGCCACAATGCAGTGGTGTGCCTATGCTGTTCGCGAAGTAAGCCTCGCCATTTCCCATGGGTATCAGTGACGATAATAGAATCCCTGAAACGTTGCCGACCTTTAGACTCTCACCCGTGGGCCTCTAGATCTCCAATACAAATACAATAAACTTATGTGGTCACGCATGAATTTTCTCACCAGTTGCTTACCTAAGAATTTGATAGCTGTTATCTACTTTACATATCAATAAAACGTCTAATGAATTGGGTATTTGACACCTCAAACCGAATGGTGTGAAAGTGTAAATTGTAGATCGTCAATTTAAAATTATATAGACCAAAAATAAGTTTAAAAGTACATAATATATTGTGGGCTATAGCGATTCAAAGGTACGAAACTTGTTTCAATAAAGTACTACAACAACAAATACTCTTTATTGATTAACACAAGTAAACAAAAACAAAGGAACACATACAAGGAAACGTGAAGTGAACACACAGTGAACAGGGAATTGTGCTAAGTACACTTATAAATTAAGTTTAAAAACAAGACGAAACTCAATTAAGTTTTGTTATGGGAGCCATCATACAAAAGGTCTTCATATTATTATAAACGAAATTTTAGTCTCACGTTTCATACGTTTAGGAACTAGTAAAAATCAAAGTGTGACGTTATAGTAATGTAGGGCCGTTTCGTACGGAGTGTTTTCGCAGGGCTTGCGTTGCGTCGTCTTCTAACTCGCGATATTTCATGAACTAATGGTCGTAGAAAAAAAGTAAAAATACAGTTTATCTTCTTTTGAAAAATCCTTTCAATTATGTTATTAAAAAAATATTAGTCAAGATGCCAATTCTATACCTGTTTAGAATTTAAGTGTGTCGGGGTCGTTTACATTGAAAGGGAACTAGATGATTGGAGTTTTTTTACGTTTCCAAGAAATACGGGTAATAGCGTAGGTAGATATAGTACGACTAAAGCCTCGGGGTATCGTAAAATCGGTAAGTATTCTATCTTTAGTGTATTTGTCAACGAGAAAGAGAAAGAGGCCAACAGAAGAATACAGTTGGGATGGGCAGCGTATGGGTCACTGCGTCAAGTCTTCACATCGCCAATTCCACAGAGTCTAAAGACGAAAGTCTTCAATCAGTGCGTCCTACCCGTCATGACATACGGTGCCGAAACATGGACACTCACTGTAGGGCTGGTCTACAAATTTAAAGTTGCTCAACGTGCTATGGAAAGGGCTATGCTCGGAGTTTCTCTAAAAGATCGAACTCGTAACGAAGTGATCCGACAGAGAACTAAAGTTATCGACATAGCCCACCGCATTAGCACGCTGAAGTGGCAATGGGCCGGCCATATAACCTGAAGAACCGATAACCGTTGGGGTAGACGAGTTCTTGAGTGGAGACCACGGATCGGCAAACGTAGCGTGGGACGTCCTCAGACTCGGAGCGGCTGGCAAGAGCTGGATGAGAGTGGCCGAGGATCGTGCTCAGTGGCGTGCCATGGGAGAGGCCTATGTCCAGCAGTGGACGAACTTATGCTGATGATGATGATGATTTGTCAACGACCTTGGACGTAAAATTCTATTCGACTTAATGATCCGTCCGCAGATTTTTCATATTTTACGTCACCCCAGGCCGTAAGTAGCAATTTACCGCCCACTACACGAGCAGAAATTTCCACTTCCCGGCCAGGGGAAGACGTAAAACTGTGCACACACCTCGGGCGGTAATAAAGAAAGGCTCAGTTCGCATGTTTATCGCCGTCGCCTTTGGCTCGTGCGATAAGTTCCTGCGATCTGAGACATGCTTTGAGACACCAGTCTCAGGGTGTAATGTCCTATAAAAATATTTTGTACGATCAGCCTCAGAAGTAGCTAAACGTTTTAGCAGCTGTAATGGATAATCCAGCCAATACCATGACAAGGCAATGGAACTCTGTTCATTTACCTCCTTATTCATAAAAAAATTGCAATCTTTTTAAGCTAACAGATGTTTTGTCCCTTTCATTTGAGTGCAAACGTCACAATTAAATGACAGATAAAGACATAAAACATGTTAACTAACAAACGTTTACGAAGCGTTTATGAATAAGGGGGTTAGAGTCTAGAAAATGTTTATATAACAGTTTTATTAAACACTTGATAATTTGTGGCTACAAACATTTATATGTTAGTTTGTTTGGAGTACTAGTTACTGCTATTACTAATACGTATGGATGGATGAATGGTTTATTGAACACATTTGTCTGCAATAAACGATTTAATTTATTTATTTTGTGTCTTGTCGCTGTCAGTAAAGTGACAAACTCGAGCAACTCTTATTACATAAAACTACCGTGAGACTCGGACATATTAAAACGGATCACTCACGTATTTTTACGTCGAGAAATGCCCGACATGTTTCGGACCAGTCCGTGGTCCTTAATCATGAGCCCCCGCGGCGATGGCGCGACGACGACGCATCAGTCGGGCATTTCTCGATGTAAAAATACGTGAGTGATCCGTTTTATTAAAATGTCTTATTTATTACATACGTTGGTAGATTAGAGTAGGTGTAGATAACTTTGTAAGTTCCTGTTTGAGCTTATTTTGGTCTCTCCACAAATTCTTTATAACGTTATCGGGACTTCAACGCGATAAAAGTATATTGTTAATTTACCTCGACGTTTCGGCCATGTTTCAACGGCCGAGATCACGAGTAGACACGTATTGTACACACCTTGTCTCCACAGATTGTACGGTTCGAAGCGCTGTGCGCGCTGCAATACCCCGATATCGGCGTCCGAGCTGGTGATGCGGGCGCGGGACCTGGTGTTCCATGTGCACTGCTTCTCCTGCGCGCTGTGCAGCACGCACCTCAACAAGGGGGACACCTTTGGGATCCGGGACTCCGCCGTGTACTGCAGGTACCCTAGCCAAAGTCAACGTATCCTCGTGTTGATGTGGACTACGCAAAGTGAAGCCTGAAACTGAATTCTAAGCGTGACTAGACATGTAAAAAACTCCTCACATATATATTATAGACAAAGGGGCGTAACTGCTTTTTACAACGCTACAATAGAGCGATTTACGCCTTTTCGTGACGGTTTAAAATCAGAATATTGAGGAGTTAGGGCTTTTCGTTATGGACTGTAAATCTGGTTCCAATAGGAATTTAGTTACGTCATTTCGTGACATAATAAAGTATGCACTTTGTATACGATGGCAGACTTAACTTCAATGCGACTTATTAGCAGATACGCCCCTTCGTGAATCGATCGACAAATTATGTGGCGGCCTAAAAATACGTTTATCTACACATATATCATAAATGTTCTATAATGCGTTCAAAAACCATAGGAAATGACCAGCGTTATTACAACCAATGTTATTATGAGAATTTGTCTGTGGTAGTAGGCAAATCTGTACTGTAATGGTCATTATAATTATGATCTCGAGCGACATGAGGATAGGGACTTCATGCGTTTGTCTATGATTAAAAAAAAAACGTTTGGCTTGACGGATGGATCGAATGGCCGTCATTACTGTTGTTACTCGTTTCATGGTTTTTTGCTGTTACGGTTTTTTGCATTTATGCTATGTGTGTAGATAAAGTAATGTATGCAACTGTACATAATTAGGCCTTAAAACACTCGTGTGATCCTATTATGAAACTCGCTGACGCTCGTTTCATAAAACCACACTCGTGTTTTAAGATCCCTCATTATGCAACAGTTGCATAAAATACTATTTTTTTTAAGTTCGAAGTCAGAGCGTCTAGTGCAAGTTTTTGTTACAATAAACGCAACGAACGCGTTACAGTTTAAACAGATTAAAAGAAGACGTTATTATTTAAATGTCAAAATGAAATTCAGATTTAATAGTATCAAATTTGAATAGAACCATTTATTTCAGGCTGCTTAGGCCCATAGAAAAAATACCTTAAAGACTAACATACATAATTATAAAACAAAAACATTAAAATTAATTAATAGATTCAGGCGTTACTTTGCGGAGGTCCAGATCAACAAACTGGAACAAATTACCTTGCTACTCCGCGAAACCTGTGCCGGGCTCGTGCAAAATAGCTGCGTCTGTGCGACATGAACATATATGTGTCGCACAGACGCAGCTATTTTGCACGAGCCCGGCACTGGTTTCGCGGAGTAGCAAGGTAATTTGTTCCAGTTTGTTGTACATAAAAATTAGCACGTCACTTTCATTAAATATGACGTTAAATTTGAAGGCCTTCGTAACACGTCCCATCTCCCGCAGGTTACATTACGAAACGATGCCAGAATACGGCCCCCACATGGCAGTGCCGGGGCCCCCCCAGCTCTGCCCCGGCCCCTACGTGCCCCCGGGGCCACACTACCCCCCCTATCCCTCCCCCGAGTTCGCCCGAGGCGAAGCCGACGTCGCTAAGGGCTTCTTCAACGGCACCGCCGCCCCCCCTCCCCGACAGAAAGGAAGACCAAGAAAAAAGAAGCCAAAAGACCAAGACATCATGAGCGCTAACCTTGGTGAGTCTGTTTTCATCGTAACGCTAGCGTCGGACCTTATAAAGTTAAAACAAGTTCGCCTAAGGTATAGTTCCCGGCAAACATCTTGAGCACTGACCTTGACAGCGCAGTAGCCACTCGATTTATGCTCAAGTTGGTTGCCTGCAACTGTATCACCGAAATTACTTTGCGAAATTAATTGACTTAGCTTATTTGATCCGGCGTTGGTACATTGCTACACCCGTCTTTTTCTAACGCGTTACGTAAGAAAGGGATGGAGTGTCAAAGCGCAGCGCGAAATTTTAACTCTCAATTTCTCATGTTAATGCACTTTGTGCTCTAATTAACAAGTATTTAGCAATGCATACCCGTGGATACTAGGGTTCGCACCAACCGTATGGGTTCGCGAAGCTGACTCGCTCACGGGCAAAAACAGGACGCTATTAGGCAAGATCAATAGCAGCGATTAGGCGATTCTGGTTTGGTAAATTGTACGCAGATTTATAAAACACTTCAGGCGTAGGCTGAAGATGCCGTCAATCTTCGCTTTGGAATTTAATAATCTCATATTACTATACATATTTATAACAAAATATTTCCTTAGCACTCACCGATGTATGAAAACGACCAATAAGAAAAACATAGCGATATGTTTTTTAGTTAATTTATGTATGCACTGGCAACAGTTATTTTGTACATTGGTTTCTTTCTGTATTTGGATGATTGTTTGAGGCGTGGAGTAATGCAAAAATTCTGAAAGTGTTTCAACTCTGCGCCGTCATAACCGAGATATATTGACCAATTAGATAAACACAGGAAACTGTTATTAAAAAAAATTAAAACGATATGACACGTCAAACCTCTAGTAATTAAAGTTTCATGTCGTTTCCAATCGTATCTACAGATATGACCTGATAACGGCAGTCAAAATGCTTTTGGAATGACCCTCAGACGCTCACTAAACAGTCTCACGAGGTACGATTGTATACGCCTCGTGGCTGCGGGTGACTCGCGAGGCAGCTCGGTCACGAGGCTCCCCTCATGAGCGCCTCATGTCGTTTAGTGCGTACCCGATACGAGGCAAATTAATACAAACACAGGCAGGCCGCCCCGACAAAACGCTTACAATTTTATTAACACATTAAAGTCAAAACCGCATTTACCGCGCCGGATTATCGATACGACTTCCCGTTGAACTTTTTTTGTACGAAAGAAAAAAAAAGTGTATTCTTACTTTTTCAAGATATCAAACCAGTCTGGTATCTCGCTCATGCTTCGGCGGGAATGCCTTCTCGTATTGAAATTAGAACATTGCGTGTTGATAAACGGGGGGGATAAGTGTGTTATTATTATTAGTGTTGAGACGAAACGTCGGCAAAAACGGCCGAGCTACCCGGCCGGGAAAACAGGTCCGGGTTTCATTCCGGCCTTTTCGAAGTAACGCGAATTATCGCGTCAAGCCAGGCTGGATGGCAAAGCGCCGACTACAAAATTAAATGGATAAAAACAGGCCAAGCGCGAAACGGGCTTGCGCACGAAGGGTTCCATACCATCTATAAAAATGGGAAAAAAATATCTGTTGTATCGGAACCCCTTACATATTTATTTTATTTTGTTTTTTAGTATTAGTTGTTATAACGGTAGAATACATCGATCTGTGAATATTTCAACTGTCTAACTATCACGGTTCAGGAAATACAGCCTGGCGACAGACGGACAGACAGCGGAGTCTTTATAATAGGGTCCCGTTTTACCCTTCGGGTACGGAACCCTAAAAACGAAATATAGCAAGAAACATGTCTTAGGTTAAATTATGTGTCAACGCTTTGTACCTATATGGTCAGAGAATGTGAGCGGGATGCAATGAGAGAAACAAGACGTGTGAGCAGGACAGTTTATATTTTTTTAATTGTTTATTGCAGACAAGTTAAAGTTAAAATGAAATGCTGTTCCTTGGGATAGGTCGATTCGTAATGGCGCAGGATTTCTAGGAAATTAACGATGGTTTCATATATTTTCCTAGCCAGCTCTTCTAAAAGAATCACATGAGAACACCGAATTGGCAATTTTTGGTTTAAAATCTTCCTAACAGTCTGTAGTAGATTTTTCACATAATCATCCATTTGTTAGTTTTTCCTAAATAACCCTCTTATTCATAAACGCTTCGTAAACGTTTGTTAGTTAACATGTTTTATGCCTTTATCTGTCATTGTGACGTCTGCCGTCAAATAAAAGGGTCAAAACATTTGTTAGCTTAAAATATTGTTAACGTTTTATGAAGGGATAGTAATTATCCTGCATTTATTAAAGATCGCCGTTAAACCATAGTTTTATTTATGTATTATATTTTTTATGTAATAGTGTTTTTCTGTCTCTGATTATGCCCAATGGTTGGCTTGCAGAGAATGACTTAAGGCATTAAGTCTTTCGTACATTTTGTTATTTGTGTCAGAAGTTTTAAATAAAAGAATAAATAAGTAGGTCTGTGAGTTTTTTATAACTTACCTGAGAAGACTAATGTTTAAAAAAAGTGAATGAATGATTTGGCAATCGAAAATGATACACTCGCTAATGAAATTTTATGGAACATCTGCATATAGATGCATTATATTGTCATAAGGTGGCGTCAAAATTCCCCTAAAAGTGACACCATAAAATTCCGCGAAAAACGGCAATCCCCGAAGTTTTAATCGTTTAACTCGTAATCCCCCAGTAGTACAGGACTAGCATGTTCAGCTTTGCAGAAGTTTTTTCTCGTCATACTGGTGGTGTATTACAAACATAAAATTCCGAATCGATAATGAAGTAGGATTGGGATTTCCATTAAATACTTGGAATATTATTAGTACTGTTAAATTATAGCAGCTTAACGCGTCAGCAGGCGTAAAGGTAATCGATGGGAATTAACAGCTTGTACCATTGTAATTATTGTCTTGAGTACGCTGGTATGTTTTTAATTCTTGTATCCTCTTCATTTTTTACGCTATCGTTTACGACATGTAATTGTACTTTTGTATTATAATTATAAATAAATAAACATGCACCTTTTGACGTGTCAGTGAAGTTGTTATAATTATTCTTCATTGCATATAGCAATTAGACAAATTTGCAATAGGCACGCTATGCAGTTTTGTATTTTATCACACTTGTTCGTGTGCAGTGCTATAAAGTGCGTCGAGACGGCCCTAGGGCGGTAATGTACGGTTTTTTCCTTTACTTTTTCTCGCTACCGCCATTGCTATCGAGCTACGGATTTCGCTACCTAAAAAATCAATAGACTTGTCTACACTTTCTCGCAAATAGTGATGAAAAAGAACGGTACACCAATTCGTGCATTTGAGCCATTGAATAGACCTCTTTTTTTGGACTTTGCATGCTCTCGTTTTGTAGTTGCATTCATATCGCCCTTGTAACACAAATTACTATTTTTCTATAGGATACGAACAAATAACCGACACATTATGCGTTTATCTCTATTTCTTTAGGTAGGACTTGCATTGCATTTCTAGGCCGAAGTCTGTACAATTTTCAAAGTTTTCGTAGTGGATCACTTTTATTATTTAAAGCAGTTATTTGGTGCAATTGTGTAGCCGCCTTGCTATAATTTTAAATACTAGGACAAGATATATAATTGCGGCAATTCATTGCTTACTAAAATCGCAATCGGTATGAAAGCATAAAAGAAAACGTATAAAAATATTATTATATGGAATAAAAAATCAGAAAAGTCATTCTCAATTTTTACTGATAAAGATGGAACTCGAACGTGCAAAAAAAATATACTGTCATGAACTTTTGTAACTGGCCTTTCTAATTAATTTAATTACAATAAAAAAACGTAATTAGCGATTTTGCAATGTTTGTTTTTATCACACTTTGGACTAAATCCTTTCCGAAAAACATGATTTTGTGGAACCTTTTTGTACTTAATATGTAACAGTAATATTCTACTTGCAGATAGATTTCAAGAACTATAAACTCGACAGTAACGTGCAACCTTTTTTTTAAATTTAATTCCATTTAAAAACATAGTGTTCTAATTCTAAAATTTTAAATTTCGCGTTCGGATGTAGCCGTTTCTCACGAGCGCTCGTTCGCGGCACAATCTAAGGTTCATCATACTGGCCACATTTCAATGAACCGAGCAACACACTGGCTGATGACGCGGCCAACCAATAAAAAAACTTGTGGGTTTGTCTATGGCAAAAAAAGTTATAGAACAACTATGATGACATAAAAATTAATAGAAGCGACACTTTATTTTGTGAATTAGCGTTGAAAAACAGTGCTTTTCAATTTCTGATGTTTATTTTTAAGTTTTATTTGATAAATTGTTTTATTACTTTACGGCAACTTTTCGAGTTTCTCTGAGAATAAGGTGAACAAATGGTTTCGTTGAATTTGTTATTTTCATTAAAAAAAAATTATAAAATGTAATAAAATTAATAAACCCATTTGCTAAAAGTTTTCGAGCTTTTTCAGCTTTCCTCCACCCGTTTTTCTTTGATGTGTGTCTTCGCGTTTACATTTGTGTGATCGTCGGAAAAACAGGCATAGTTATCAATGATATTATAATGCATGGATGTACAGTGTCATACTAAATGACAGCAGAAAAACGGCACGACATAAGAATACAGGTTGACGCCAATGTTACAAGTGCAAATTATTAGTTTACCATTTATAGTCATTGGATTTACAACTTTACGTCTAACTGCATAAAATAATAATTTATTGAGTTTCGTTGCAAATAGGTTTTTTACAAAATAATAGCATTGACAGCAGCGCCGTCGGTCCGACAGACTGACAGCGCGAGCGATTGTCGATTTAGTCTTCTTTTTAGCCTCATTTGATACGCCATTTTTTAAACACTGGCTAGAAGTCCATATTACTTATAGGTCAGTGGTAGTTATGAAAAAAGTTCGCCGTTCCATCGGCCCGTGTGTCCGAATGTATGCGCTTGCGCTTGCCAAATACCGTGAAAAGAATCGCGTGCGAATACTAATACGGGCTGACAGGAACGAGCGTCACTATTCGCTTTGTCGTGTTATGTGTCCCGTTCTAACGAGGCCAGCGGGAAAGGGAGGCACTGAGCGACAAACGGGAAATGAATTAGTAGTATTAGTTAATACACCTATTTATTTGTGTTAGATGATTTATAACCAGAGTAATCGTTGTGATAGAGCTGTTTTAGTTACGGTTGTTTTTGATAGAGATGGAAAACTAGATAACGCTGAAACTCCTTTTTTGCTACCTTTTGGTGCATTGAATAATGCATTATCTGTGAATTAAATAAAAGAGTTACGAACACTGGCCTATAAGCAAGGGACTTCTAGTCAGCGTTTAAAAAATGGCCGCATCAAAAGTCTAACAAAAGTACAACAAATCGACAATCACTCGCGCTGTCAGTTTGTCTGACCGACGGCGCTGCTGTCAATACTATTATTTTGTAAAAAACCTATTTGCAACGAAAGTTAATAAATTATTATTTTATACAGTTAGACGTAAAGTTGTTAATCCAAAGACTATAAATGGTGAAGTAATAATTTGCATTTGTAACATTGGCGTCAACCTGTATTCTCATGTCGGTCCGTATTATAATATCATTGGTTACGAAAGAACACACTACCAAAAGGGACTGCGCGCTGTGAACAGCAGAACGATCCAAGCGAAAGGCATGAATTAAAGCCCTCTTGTCTCTCTCTAGTGTTGATATTATTAGAAACGATTTTCCCGTAACTTTTCTTACTTGCTCGTTTCTATGTAGATTTAACAAAATGTATGCATCCTTATTATTAACGAGTGTTTGCTGTTAAACATAGTAAAAAATCAAAATATCAGCATTTTACAAACACTGTTAAAATGCACATGGACTACTCAAATTAATATTGTATTTACGCTCACGATATAATTCCTACACTAGCAACACCATACATTGACATTTGTGTCATTTGTCAATGTGATTTTTTGTGGTAAGGTAGAAAGAGACACAAGGCTAGCTTGTGCCTCTCGCTCGGATTGTTTTTTCAGTTAGCAGCACGCAATCCTTTAGTAGTAAGTTACGTTTACTGGCTGGCTGAGTGACAAACAGCGCGCAGCCAAAACAGCTAATGATGGAAACATGAAATTTTTTAAACATGTCTCCGTCAGTGAAGAGGTAGAATAAGAAGGGTTTTTTGGTGATTCCCCATTAAAGGTGTTAAAATAGGGGCGGAAGTTATTCACATTTATTAACTTATTTTTCGAAATAATAGGATCATCATTGTAAAAATATATAAAATCCCAAAAGCCAAAATATTTTTTTGAATAATCGTGACCCAGCTTGGCCCAGTTGTCACTTTCTACCAAATCGAAATCAAACACAAAATATGTCTATTCAGATTTGGCTTACAGGAAGCAGTTGTATGCCAGAAAATTTTCCACCGGTTCTAAAAAAAAACCTTTGATGAGAAGATACTGGCAAGATACAAAACGGAGTGTAATTAAGAAAAATACAATGTTTTTTTTCATCTTACTTATTGAACATTAGGCACACACGGTTTGGAGCCAGTGATCGTGGTGATACTGTCTCAAGTGAAAACCAATCATCAATGAAAAAAATGTACAGTCAAGGAAATTGAAACACGTACCAACGTAGTCGAAGAGACATACGTATGACATTAGTTTGACATAGCCTGGCGTTTAACGCGTCGCGTCATTGCGATAGGGTTCTGAGGTGGTACCTACGTGAATATATTTCCCCTAATGTGCCAACAAAGTCTAAGTGGCCATTGCTCGCTCGCTCGTTATATTATGCATTTAAAAACTTAATTTCCCTTTTTTTGCTTTGCTTTCCTGTCATCATTGTCAGCTCGCGTGCTGGCTCATATTAACCTCTATACTGGATAAAAGCGTTAATGCGATGTGATGAATTGAGCCCTGCTTATATGTTGGATTGAGTAAATTCTAGACACGGCAGTTGCAAACAAAAGGGGTTTTCTAGGCAACTGAACAAATATGTACAAAATTCAAATCTATTCAAAATCAAAGTCAAAGTCAAAATATTTTTATTCAGTAGGCTTACAGGAAGCACTTATGAATATCATAAAAACCACCGATTCGGAAAAACCTCTGATGAGAATATACCGGCAAGAAACTCAAGGAAGGGGATTTCTAGGCAACTGAACAAAACGATACAAAATTCAATGTCAAAGTCAAAGTCAAAATATCTGTATTCAGATTAGGCTTACAGGAAGCACTTATGAATGTCATAAAATTTACCACCGGTTTTGAAACCTCTGATGAGAAGGTACCGGCAAAAAACTCAAGGAGGTGTAATTTATTAAGTAAATCGAAATTACAAATTTATTTTACTTATTGTCAAGAAGACATTAATTTCTCGGGCGTATTATAAAATCAATGACTATATCTTGGACTGGGATGCTTGGAAATGATTCCGATTTGCATTGACGATCCCATGCTCCAAGTAGTGTAAATTTTAATTTCGAATTATTTAAAAAATTACACCTCGTTTGGGTATCTTTTCATCAAAGATCCGAACCCGTGGTAAATTTTATGACATTCATAAGTGCTTCCTTAAGCCTTGAATAAAAATATTTTGACTTTGACTTTGACATTGAATTTTGTATCATTTTGTTCAGTTGCCTAGAAATCCCCTTCCTTGAGTTTCTTGCCGGTAAATTCTCATCAGAGGTTTTTCCGAATCGGTGGTTTTTATGACATTCATAAGTGCTTCCTGTAAGCCTAATCTGAATAAAGATATTTTGACTTTGACTTATAACTGCATACGGTCTTATGTATAGTCGACCTAGAAATTGCTTGACCACTTTTCGACCGTATTACAAAGGGATAAGGTTCAAAAGTGGTCAAGCAATTACTTGGTTGACTATACGAGAACACCACTCTGACGTCAGTTTAGTTTAGTTTTTTTATTCAGTCAATACAAAGTTACATTACACACTGCATTTGAGATCGTCAAAAAAATATTGTCAATTTTTTTTTAAAACCATAAATGATGCAAAATTACAATAGAATGTCGAGGTAAATTCAATTAGTCTCTAGTAGTAGTTAATAGTAGTCAAATAAAAACAAAAAAATAAAAAATGGAACAAGAGAAAAACAAAATATTTATCATTAAATGAAATAAGTCAAATTACATAAAAACTTTGTAAAAATATCTAAACACTCCTTAACCGAATATAATGGATTATCACGGGTCTCACAGACGAAGCGGTTTTTAAGCATAGTTAAATAAAATGTCATACAAAAATAAAGATTTATGCAAGCTATTCCAACTGTATATTTACGCCACGATAATTTTAAAACTTTCCTGAAGAACATTCCCAAAAATTCGGAAAATTCTTAAGAAATTTTCGAGTACATTCTCAAGAGCATTTAAGAGCATTAAGAATGTTCGGTTTTCATACAACATATTTGAGAATGTTCATTTAGAAATATCCTAAAAATTCTCATAGAAAACTTTAACAATTTTAGGTATCTCCTTTTAATACGGTGACCCATCCTTTTTCTCCTGCCAAAAGCAATACAAAGGGTAAATTGTTCGATGTGTATATATTTGTTCTTTACAAACCCGTTAAAAAGGATTGCTTGCACAGAAAATACTATCCATACATTTAGAATGATCGCGCTGTGCGCAGTCTCAAACAAAATGGCCAATGATGCCAGGCGTCTATAAACCACACCGAGTAAATAAATAGCATTTATTATTTATCAAATTAATTAAAACAGCTACCACCATCGACGCAATAAAGAGTAGGCACCTCGTGATGCATCGATTGGTGACTGTGTTTCACCAAACTCACCACAAACATTTGTCCAAACATCGTCTCCATCAGACCAATACTTTTCACACCTCGTTAAGCAGGCAAATGGGTTGTCAAAATGCATTTAATATTCATGAAGTCCCGGCCACTTTGAAGGCTTATCAAGTTTTATTATAATATATTAAAGAAAACACTAGCTGTAAATAAGAGGGGCGACGTATCTAAACGATCTCTTGTAATCTATTTGCTTTGGCTAAAGTATGAAGATGGATCGTGCGGGTGTACATTGTTTATAGGAAGTGATGTAAAAAGTTAGTTCTCACTGCGCTACGGGATTATGAAGTTTGACGTGATGCCACGAAAGGGGAATTAGCCCATTTTGTTTCTGCTTTTTCTTCTTCTATCCCATAGGAACTTTGCGTTTATACTGAATAATTACCCAAATACCATCTTGAGGAATCAAGGTACGTATATCTAGTATTTTCTTAGATACCGAGAATACTCGTAAATTTAATAAACGTAATTTAACTATTAAATTTTGTAACCGAAATTTCTTTCGATTTTTTATTTTAATTGTTTTCAACATTTAAATTATTAAATTAAAATTGTAATGACAACACAAAGAAAAATTAGGGCAATGGCAGGACTTGAACCTGCAACATCAGCATTCCGTGCCTTGCGTGCCTCAGCGGCAGTGTTGCGAAACTGGAAAACGCAAGGCACGGAATGCTGATGTTGCAGGTTCAAGTCCTGCCATTGCCCTAATTTTTCTTTGTGTTGTCATTACAATTTTAATTTAGTAATTTAACTACTTAAAAACCAAATACTAAACGTTAATACAAAAAATTATAATTAAAATATATCAAAAAAAGATGACCCCCTTGGCATGGTACCGAAGATACTGGCAGCATTACCTCTCCGTATAGCTTAGCTTATACGCTGTGCGAGGTAGCTGCCAGCTCTTCCGTCGCCTGTGACGTCGACCAGCCTCTTCGAGATCTCTTTGAAGAGGCCTAGTGCACTAGGACCCCACGGACCAAGGGTCTCAACTCCGAATGGAACAAAATTATATTCTGTGTTTGTTGCTTTTGAGCTTCTTAGATACCTAGTTGTAAACATTCAAATTAAATGCTATATAATGACAACACAAAGAAAAAACAGGGTAATGGCAGGACTCGAACCTGCGACATCAGATCACATTACACATTAGTAATGTGGCGAAACTGGAAAAAGGCACAGAATGCTGATGTTGCAGGTTCGAGTCCTGTCGTATAACGTTTTTATCCTTGTCATTGTCACAGAAAACCGTGTTCAAAGGGTTTTGGAATTCTCGGGGAACATCCTGTATATACAGGGTGTTTCCCGCCATACGGGTTAATCTGGATCGGCTTTACACAGAATAGATTACCTTGTCAACCTAAAGGAAGGTTAAAGATTTTGATTTATTTATTTCATAATATTACATTGTATTATAAATGACAGTGATGTCAATTTATACGAATTAATATTATGATCGTGAAAAATAAAGCATGTAAAAAGGAAAAAATAAATTAACTAGACCATAAAATTAAAGAAATTAAAAACATCTAAATAATAACAATGTCACAATAATAAACAGAAAATAATTAAAATTAAAATAACAAGTGAAGAATACACAGTCAATATCAATTTAAATTAATATAATATGGCACAATACAATAATGTCAAAAAACTATCTAAACTTCTTATCAATAAATTCCCTAACTGAGTAAAATGCGTTATCCAATAATAGGTTTTTTAGCCGACGGCCAAATGTGTACTCACTTAAAAAAAACCTCCCTGTCAAAATAGCTGAACTGAATGATAATAATCATCTTGTTTCCTTTACAGCTTCTAAAATAGCCGACCCCTTCTAGAAATACGATAGTATATAGAGGGAGGCGCCTCATGTTTCAGGTTTGGTACCGAGGGTCGCACCCTAAAGAACCACTTCGTGTAAAGATAGTAAGACACGATCTGAGAGATTTTGTCTAAAGGACTGGTTTTGTGTTACAGACACTAGTCAGCGTTTAAAAAATGGCCGCATCAAAAGTCGAACAAAAAGTACAATAAATCGACAATCGATCGCGCTGTCAGTCTGTCGGACCGACGGCGCTGCTGTCAATACTATTATTATGTATGAAACCTATTTGCAACGAAGCTTAATAAATTATTATTTTATGCAGTTATACTTAAAATTGTAAATCCAATGACTATAAATGGTGAACTAATAATCTGCGTTTGTAACATTGGCGTCAACCTGTATTCTCATGTCGGGCCGTTTTCCTGCTGTCATTTAGTATGACACTGTACATCCATGTGTTATAATATCATTGCTGACAGACGAAAATGTAGAGTCCATAGCGAAGGCTACTGATCATGCACTGACCTCTAAACGTTGATTGCAGTCAAATATTATTTGTCCAAATAACACAAACACAATGAACACCAATTGAAATAGTCCCAAAGTAAGCAACTAAAGCTACTTTGTGTTATGGGTACTAGACAACGGATAAACATACTTGTATAGATAAATACATACTTAAATACAAATAAGAATACTAAAATAGAGACCAACTTGAGTTTTGATAGCTGTTCCAAATTTAAACTCATAACATTACTGAAATACTGGTACAAGATACTGTAATGAAAATTAAAGTACAAATTTTACCTACTACCTACAAGACAAGAAAGTTCTCATAATAAAATCGGTTGTAATAATGCTGGTCGTTTTCCTACGGTGTCTGACCGCATTATAGAGCATTAATGATACCTATGTGTGTAGGTAAAAAATACAGTAGGTTTTTATCTATAATACATATTTATCTACACATATATCATAAATGCTCTATAATGCGTTCAGAAACCGTAGGCAATGACCAGCATGATAACAACCAATTTATATTATTATGAGAATTTTTCTAATTTGTTTCTATATTTGTTCAAATTCATTTTTATTACATTATTTTAATGTGTACCTAGCACTAATAGCTAGTAGCAATGCAGGTCATTGCCCTATGGCTTCTGAACCCATCATAGAGTACTTATGATATGTGTGTAGATATAGTAATGTACGCAACTGTACATAATTAGGTCTTAAAACACTCGTATTATGAAACTCGCTGACGCTCGTTTCATAAAACCACACTCGTGTTTTAAGACCCCTCATTATGCAACAGTTGCATAAAATACTATTTGTTGTACCCGTGTGAAGCTGAGACGGTTTGCTAGTTGGTTTTAATAACTTTTGTATGGAATTGCGAGTAGAACGCTTTACCTTAAATTTAAATTGTAGGTACTTTACTTGCTAGTACTTGTCCAGCAGTGGGACATATACGTGCTAACAAAACTAGCATACTGTAACAAGCGTTTTACTTAGAACAATGCACGGCTGTCTGCACCGGCGCGCGCGCAGTTTCTCAGCCGCCTATCTGATCCGGTGCCTGGGGACTTGTATGGCATGGTGAAATACACTTCGAGGCCCCTATCGTTGATGCACTTTTTTAACAAAGTGCTCCGGGAGTTTAAAAACAAATATTCATTTTATTGAAAACGTACAAACAAACAGCAACAGACTAAGCCGACCATTAAAGAGGTTGGAAGAAATTGTCTATGCTCGAAAGGTAGATACATCAACTTCACAGTGCATACAGTATGCCACCCTTTCGAAAAATTACACTTTCTCGCAGTTTCGTCTTTAATGGTGACTTATGTGTATTTGATTGCATTTACGAATTTTCAAAATTGTGTGCTAGAAAAAATAGTTTTCATAACAAAGTAAAGTTAAAGAAATGCATTGGAAAAGAAAAAGCCTGTGTCTCATAGCGATTCCAATTATTATTGAAAGAAAATTAAAACTAATTTAAAGACATGACTAGAAGTGCCGATGCAGTGCAATTACTGGCACAAGAGGTATTCTTAGCCCTCTGGGTTGGCAACGCATCTGCAATTTCTTTGGTGTTGCGGGTGTTTATAGGCGGTGGTGATCACTTACCATCAGGTGATGCTTGCTTGTTTTCCTTCCTATTTCATAAAAAAAGGTTAAGGTTTATAAGGTTTAAAGGATGGTACATGTCCCCTCGTTTTTGTATGGAGAGCGTGGCTTGTCAAGGCTTGATATACCATCTTAAGACTGACCATCTGGCCTGTCATGAGAGCCGGTGATGCACGATCGCACCCAGGCTCCCAATTTTGGCGCTCATCGAGATTCATCTCGCATTCGAAATGTGTCAAAAATGACAGATTTTCAAGGGATCTGACAGCTCTTTTTGGCATATGTCGAGTGTGACTTCATATCTACTGACGCCTGAATTGCGTAGGCATCGAACCTACGTGTATCACCTGTATTCAGTATTAAGTGATTAGCTATAGTGCCTCGGGAATTACCTACGACACTTGGCCACATAGCTGGCCGCTTTTGGGCATACAGCTTTTTGCGCGGGCGGCCATTTTTGTCCGCTGTCGGGCGACTTCGGCTTTTTGCGAGGTTCGGTCGCCATATCAATTAGAGGGGAATGCAGCGAGCGGTGAAAGGCAGGCGGCAGCGTACAGTTAGGCAGATAAACAAATATACAAAATTATTATATATCTCGAGACAATTACTTAACATCAGTGGCCCGTTTCACGAAGCTACAAGTTACAATTTTACAAGTCTAAACCGGCAACATTGGTCAATAATGTCCATTGCCATTGGTCATTATTGACCAATGTTGCCGGTTTAGACTTGTAAAATTGTAGCTTAGTGAAACGGGCCACAATTTGATACGTAGTCCCAAACTAAGCATAGTTTGGCTATAAGTAGGGTGGCCAACTATCTTGTATTCTACAGGACGTCCCGTTTTTCAGCCATCATTTTGTGTCCTGTATTTGAATAAGCCAAATACAGGACCATATCATACAGCGAAAGCGTTGTCTGTATTTATGCCATCAAAACTGTAATTTTACATCACATATCCTGTAAAATTAGCACACAGAGTTGGTCACCCTAACTATAAGTATACTCATACATCATCATCATCTCAGCCACAAGAAGTCCACTGTTGAACATAGGCCTCCTCCATGGACTTCCAAAGTGACCGGTTGAAAGCAGCATGCAACCAGCGCCTTCCTGCCACCTGTTTGAGGTCATCGGACCATCTTGTGGCTGGTCATCCTACGCTGCGCTTACGTGGCCGCCATACGAGAACTTTTCGACCCCATCGGCCATCAGTTCTCCATGCTATGTGCCCTGCCCACTGCCACTTCAACTTGCTAATCCGCTGGGCTACGTCGGTTACTTTCGTTCGTCTGCGGATCTCCTCATTTCTGATTGTATCACGCAGAGAAACTCCAAGCATAGCCCTCTCCATAGCTCGTTGCTCCATACTCATACATTCTTAGATAAAACTAGTAACCTACGCCGGCTTCGCTCGTATACGATTAGGTTGTAATGCATAGTCGACCAAGTAATTGCTTGACCACTTTTGAATCTTATCCCTCTGTAATATAGTCGAAAAGTGGTCAAGCCATTTCTTAGTCGTTAATCCAGCCGTAATTACTGGCATAAGAGGTAGGTATCCGTTTTAGCCCTCTGGGTTGGCAACGCTAGGGTGGTTTCACTCCGCACTGTAGGCGCGCTCGCCGCATGTCCTATGGCATAGGTTAATCGCAGCAGGTTGCCGGCTTGCCGCGCGCGCGCCCGCTCACTCTGTGTCGCGCGTTGATAGTCTTACAGTAAGCAGCCCAACCCTAGCAGTGCGCCAGGGCATTGCGGGTGGAAGGCGGGCGCGGCGTCCTTTTGACACATGCCGCCTGGCGAATGTTTATGAAGTAATACGAACTTTATGTGCCTTATTATAAAGTTGGATTTCGTTTAATGGTGGTCGAAAAAGAGAAGTTTCTGGACGTTAGTATTAGTACTATTATTATTCTGTGGCAACGCATCTGCTCCTTGGTATTGCGAGTGTCTAGGGCAGTGGTGAACATGATCACTTCACACGGCTAGCACGCTTGCTCGTTTTGTCGCTTATCGCTCAGTGCGTCTCTCTCCTTCTCTATTGATTAGAAAGAAACGCCCTGAGCGACAAAGCGAGTCGCGGTGTCTCGTGTTAGCTATACACGTGACTCACTTGTTTTCCTTTCTATTACATATATAATAAGCTATATATAATATATAGCAAATTGGAAGCTGACTGTACGTCTTATGTAAACATGTCTTGTTATTTTTGATGGGTGATGGATAGGGTAAAATTATTCATTACTTTTATTCAAGTATGTTATAATTCGAATATTTTTAATTAAAGTTACGTCTCGATACGATCGAATAAATGAGACACAGTCGTACGATTGAGTGGGATAAATACGGCAAAGTAAGAGAAAAAGTTTGGAGCAGATGTATATAAGTATTATCTATAAGCGAAGTCTAGTTTTTGCTATACATTTCAATACTACGACTACCTTACACAGTAAAATAACAAAAAAATTAAAATAACAAGTTTTTAATTTCGTTTCAGATATACAGAGTGTTAGGTAAAGTGTGGATGTATAGGAGCCCTTAGTAAAGTCTAAAAAAGTAAATTAGGTTTAACAAAAGTGCCACCGTTTTCGAGATATCTCGACTATCAAAGTATATACAGTCAAAAATGCATAAATAAAGTTAGCTATATTTTTTTAATTTATACACTGTAATTACTCTAAAATAATGATAGTTATCTGATAGCACATGTATTCAACAATATGAAACAATAATAGTATTTTATGCAACTGTTGCATAATGAGGGGTCTTAAAACACGAGTGTGGTTTTATGAAACGAGCGTCAGCGAGTTTCATAATAGGATCACACGAGTGTTTTAAGACCTAATTATGTACAGTTACATACATTACTTTATCTACACACATATCATAAGTACTCTATGATGGGTTCAGAAGCCACAGGGCAATGACCTGCATTGCTACTAGCTACTAGTGCTAGGTACCTATTAAATATCTATAGCTTGTGATAGATTGATAAAAAATAAATTTGAACAAATATAGAAACAAATTAGAGAAATTCTCATAATAATATTAGTTGTTGTAATGCTGGTCATTGCCTACGGTTTCTGAGCGCATTATAGAGCATTTATGATATATGTGTAGATCAAATAATTTAAAAAACTTACTTGTAGTACCTAAATTACCGACCAAAAAACTGTAAAAGCTCATTTTAAAAATTCAAAAGTCCAAATATTTCGAAAACCGTGCCACTTTTAGTAAACCTAATTTACCTTTCTTAGACTTTCCTAAGTGCCCCCTGCCACAGATTATCCACTCATAACCCTGTATATTGTAGCTTTACGGTTTAAGACATTTATTTCCCAAGACAGAATACAATTCACTAAATTGAGAAATACAATATTACTGGGTTTGGCAGAACAAGCATGAGAGTAGAATAAATGCGGTTGAGATGCGTTCTCTGCGTAGTATGAGCGGGATCAAGCTGACTGATAGAGTGCGAAATAGTGTTATAAAGGAGAAATGAGGTTTAAAAGAAGATGTATAGTGACTAAGGTAGAGAAAGGGATGTTGCGTTGGCTTGGGCATGTTAAACGGATGGATGAAAGGCGATTATGAAAGCAAATTTATAAGGGTGATGTGACTGGGCGAGTTGGTAGAGGGCGGCCTCGGCGTACGTTTGTTGACCAAATTAGCGACGTCCTAAAGACAGGCAGAATTAGAAGTACCCGTAACCGCCGAGTATGTATGAAGAGAGGAATGTGTGTGGAGGAAGCGAGGGAAGTATGCCAGGACTGGAGCAAATGGCGTTTTGTGGTCTCTGCCTACCCCAAAGGGAAACAGGCGTGAGCTTATAATAATAAAAAAAAACAATATTACAATTTATACTTTGCGGTAAGTACATGCAGACCTATCAATCATCCACTTAGGTAAATACATTGATCAGTACAAAACAACAGTTCTTGATTAATCAAAATAAATCAATAACCAACACTAATATTAATAATATTTGTGTTGAGGGTATGCGTACATATGCATGAATTAGTAGCAAATGGATGGACTTTATTACGTTTCAACGGGTAAGCAATTGCGATAGCAATTTTAATAAATTAAAGATAGCAATTTGTAGGTCTCATTCCAATGCTGAAAAATCCTTAAGAACATGGCTTTATTTACTTTTAGCTTTACTTTCACAAATGTCAAAAGATAACCTGCAGATACACAAAAAGCCTCACGCTCTTTAGAGAGCTACGCCGAAAAGGTTCTCCCCACTGAAAACCACTATAGTCCGACGCGTCGTACCGTCATAGCGTACTGTATATTATAGTATAGTCTACTATATATAGTATATTGCGTAGCGCGGGGGCGGACGGAGGGCGGGCCGGCACTCCCACTCTCGCCCCTCAATCATTCGCGAACGTTTCATTTAGTAAATCACATCACATCACATCACTAGCTGTCCCTGATGACATCGAGATGATGGCGTCGAAATAGGTGAGCGAATAGTATACGCTATCAAGCTCTTTGTTACTCTATACCCTAGTTACTAAAAGAAAAAAGAAAGAAAATGTTTATTTCAGCAAAGAATAACAAAACAAAGAAAACAGATGAAAAATAACACGGTTGATGCTGAAAAGGACCCCAGCATATGTTGCTGCAAGCAGTAGCGCTGATTTTCAGCGGGGCCCTGAACTTAAAAACTAAAACTAAAAATTAACCTTAAACCTCAATTTAATCCTAACGGGTGACGCAACGCTCACTATGGTCGTATGGACTTCAATTGCTTCGCCTTTCCGACAAAATAATTACTACTGTAGTAGTTTGTGTGTACTTCTAGACAAGTTCCGATAAGACGACAGTAATAAAACACTACAGTCGCATCGGGTAACTTGAACTCTGATAATAAACCGCCTGTCCATAAAAATAGCTTGTGATAGATTGATAAGTTAGGTACGGTCAAGGAAATTGAAACACGTACCACCGTAGAACCTAGTCGCAGAGACATACGCATGACATTTGTATGACATAGCCTGGCGTTTAATGCGTCGCGTCATCCGATAGGGTTCTAAGGTGGTACGTGAATATATTTCCTCTACTGTACATTAATTTATTTCTTACTGGAGTCCCGCCCGGCTTAGCGTAGTGCAATAAGGATGTAATGTATACAAAACCTTCCTTCAGAAATTCTTTAAATGACAGTGAAAACCGTATCAAAGTCCGTTGAGTGGTTTAGAAGGAGAAGGCGGCCGAACATACACTTTAAGGATTTAGGACAGACTGGAACGGATAGCGACTTTATACTATGTACAGTCAAGGAATTTAATTTCCAACCCACCTAAGGGTCAATAGCATATAGCAAACTGTCACCATAAGAGCTATAGAGCAAGACGTTAGTTTGACATATCGACCTTAATGCATTGCGAATGTCAGACGACATTTCAACGAAATGGGTAGGGAATTAACTTCCTTGACTGTAACTAGCGACCTGCCTACTTACCGTATTTTTAAAAATGTAATGTACATAAAAACCTTCCCTGGAAAATTCTCGTCTTCTTCTCTTCTTCTCAGCATATATTTGTCCACTGCTGAACGTATGCTTCTTCCGTGGATTTCCATGTCGTCCTTGACGCTGCGAATCTGGTCCAGGTTGGCCCTGCCGTGTTACGGATATCGTCTGACCATCTGGCTAGTGGTCTGCCCACGCTTCGCCTTCCCGTTCGGGGTACCCAGTGTAGCGTCCTGTGGCTCCATCTGTCATCTCCCGCACGACAAACATGACCAGCCCATTGCCATTTAAGTTGCGCAACTTTCCTGCCAATATCGGTTACTTTAGTGCGTTGGCGAATGTACTCGTTCCTTACTTTGTCCCGCAGAGAGATTCCCGTAAAATTCTCGTAATGACATTAAAAACTATATCAAAATTCATTGCGTGGTTTAGAAGAAGAACGTACACTAAAGATTTAGGACAGACAGGAATGGATAGCGACTTTCTTTACTTTATATTTTGTAAAGATAAAAAAAGAAAAGCCTACTTATTGTGTCTGGGTTACCGTCGGCTGAAGCCTTAATCTTTCTTCGACCTCTCAGCCAATTACTAGTTGGTTATTTATTATTAATATTTAACATTTAAAACTTTGTTTCTCTCTCCTAAGAGGTACTTATTATATGGCACGGGCCTAAGCCGTGCTTAAGCTACTTAACTCGTAATAGTCAGGAATTTCCAGACTATTCGACAGGTATTCAGAATGATGGCTTTTTGCATAAGTCTGCGTAGGCTGTTTCCCTTTGGGGTAGGCAGAGGCCACAGAACGCCATTTGCTCCGGTCCTGGCATACTTCCTTCGCTTCCTCCACACACATTCCTCTCTTCATACATGCTCAGTAGTTGGTCTTTTATCATTATTTTTAAAAGCTATTTTTTCTTCTCACATTTTCTAGTATTCTCAAATTACTCTAAAGTTTTAAATCGTTTTTGCCCAAAATTTGGCCTAAAACCAGCCAAAATTGCCAGCTTTAAAATTAAAACAAACTGCAGTGATTGGTCCCTTCACTACGAGTACACAGACTAACAGAAGTTTCCCACTGGCAACCCTTCTTCCTGGGGGAATTGAAAAGACTACGGAACGTAGGAAATCTATTGTTGGGCATCGAAGTGATAAATTCGGTTTAAGAGTTATTTCCCCTTTAGGAAGTCTCAGGAAACTGCTGTCTCTTTGAACTTTAGGAATTTATTTACCTAAAAATATAGAGAGCTACAGCTATATGAGAGTATTTCTTCTAGATGAAATAGCATTAAAATGACATGCCTAGAGAAAATTACAAAAAAAGATTGCGTTATTAATAGCCATAGGTATTTACAGGAATTCGACCGGTTATTTGATAATAATATTATGGAAATTATTCCTACAGGAATTTTAGGTTACATTGCAGAGATTTTAGTATTAACAAATGTCAATAGATGGCGCTTCTTTTCTCATATATTTGTAGATATAGAAATAGAAACACTACTGTTAAAGACTCTCTTAAACTGCCCTCTAGTGCGGAGCTAGGGAAGAATAATAGCATGTTAAACACCTCGAGATAGGAAAGTGCTGCGTTTTTGTATAAGATATTGAGTCATAGTCATTTAATCAGAAACAATATACATTGTGTTTGAAAATATAAAATTAATAAGTTAGTACAAGTATACATGTCATAATAAAACATAATAGCTTCACACTTTACGATAATTTTACATGTCAAAGGAGAATGGGCAAATTGTCCCAAGTGCTGTATACAGTTGTGCTATATCTTATTAGAAAGCTCTCAATAAGAGCTTAATCTATATATATAAAATTCAAAGTCCTGACTGACTGACTGACTGATATATCAGCGCACAGCCCAAACCGCTAGACCTAGAGACTTGAATTTTTGTACATAGATACCTTATATAGTGTAGGCATCCACTAAGAAAGGATTTTTGAAAATTCCACCCCTTAAGGGGTAAATTAGGGGATGAAAGTTTGTATGAAAGTCCGCCAGTTTTGAAGTTAGGACCTCGAAATTTTGTTGTTAGGCTTACGTTAAAAATTAGTTTATACGGGTCTCAGTGTTTTTGATAATTCCACCCCTAAAGGGGTGAAAATGGGGATAAAGTTGTGTATGGAAATGCTTTCATTTTCACAGCAAAATTACAACATTTATTATTTAGGCTTATAACGCAGCGTGTATATCGGGTGTTATTGGAATTACAACCCTTAAGGGGGTGAATACGGGGATGAAATTTTGTATTTGAGTTGTTCGTTCACAATTTTTTTGTATTGAAGTAAAAATAACGTACGTGGTAACGTGTTATTACTAAGCCTCTATTGCCGCCCGTCTATCCGTCTGTCTGTCT
Source organism: Ditula angustiorana (assembly GCA_963691745.1). Lineage (NCBI taxonomy): Eukaryota > Metazoa > Arthropoda > Insecta > Lepidoptera > Tortricidae > Ditula > Ditula angustiorana. Next base: position 2,875,841 of record OY829472.1, on the reverse strand, counting down.
GCTACGCGCAAACATGTCCCGACTGATTGCGATCATCGTCCAACCGAAACTATTTACGAATATAGGTTTATTTTATAACGTCGGCATCTACTAAGAAACCATTTTTGGTATTTTTTACCTCCAGGGGGAAAACGGGGGGTGGGGGTTGAACTTTGTATGAAAGTCTTTGTTGATTGAAGTTATAAACATGAAAATTTGAATTAGAACTACTGGTCATAAAAAGATTATAAGTATTATAACGTGTTTCAGGATTTTTGGATTTTTTACATTTAAAGGGGGTAAAACGGGCGGTGGAAATATGAGAGGGAGTGACAAAACTTATAAGTTTTTGATAAAAAACAGTCATTTGTTTTCTGTAGACCACGCGGGCGAAACCGCGGGCAGAAGCTAGTTTTTTTATATGACAGCAAAACCGAGATGTTTGCAGGGAAAAAGCTACAGCCCATTTTATACCTCACTTTGTACTAGCAGTTGTATGAAAAGTATCTGTAAAATCATTTTCGAGATATAGCCGAAAGATTTTAACCACGCATTACTGAGGCCACTAGAAGTAAAAAACGTAATGGGAGCATAGGTCTAATTTGCTGTTTTTTTTTTTTTCATACAAAACAATGATTAATGCTGCAGACACCTGGTCTTCGAAACATAGCCTATGATGATCCTTACACCGAGTACTACACGTCCATACTACTCACTATTGTATACAAGGGTTGGGACAGCGCCCATACAAAAATGCCCATTCACCTTTATTCCGACTGATTATTAACGTGCCTAACATTGTGGTCAAATTCTTCCACAGAGTACAAACACTTCCCTACTAAAAAGCTTTTAATTTTCTTGTAAAAGCATTCACATTAGAGAGTAACTTCAATTCAACTGGCAATTTATTAAAAATAACAATTGCCTGGGGTGCAATTTTTGAAGCTCTCCAGGTGACTAGAGCTCATTAAAAAATGGCCGAATCTCTATGGAAAACGACTATTTTGGTGAGCTCTAGTCACCTGGTGAGATTCAAAAATTGCACCCCAGATGACAAAAACAAAGATATGGCGACCTCTGACGTCACAGGCTAGCACTTGACCAACAGATCGATCAAAATATTTCCATTTTCACCGTCAGTTGACGCCAGTTGTCACCCATTTCCTCAATAAATATGCCACGGTCATGACGACTATTAAATAAATTGCCCTGTGATGACGAGTCGACGGACTCGACTTATATCGACTTGCAGTTCGTCGACTCCTTGAGTTCCATGACATAACTCTCCGTAGTGGCGTCACGTATCGATAAAAACTCTAACGCTAAAAAGACATTATTAATCGATTGAGACACAAAATGTTCACAGATAAGAAAGAGCTGCGTACTCATAAATCCAGGGTCCATTCATGTTTTAAAAAAAATGAGATTTCCTATCCGATACCGGCCGTCCGGTCGCCGCAAAAACTTTGTCACAAACTTACCTGAGTAGTTCGCATGGCGCCGTCGTCTAACATCAAACGTGCCGTTAATATGGAAGTTTGTTAGTTCCAGTTTTGCTCACCGAGCTAGTTAACTTTGTGGTGGCATAACCTTTTTTGTGCAAAGAAATAAAAAAGGTACCACGCTGGTTAATACGTTTAATAAGTGATTAACAAAGTTTTGAGTGGATATTTTGGATTGTCAGCGTGCCTCGATTATAAAAATGATGATAAATGTGTGTCGTAGTGTTGTTGTGCATAGCTTGACTGCGGGGGGTGCTACCGGCGTCTTAACTTATGCGGAGCTAGGGCTGTGAATAAAAAAGTTACTTTTTAAACGCTTATTCGCTAATCATTTCATAAACACCAAATAAAAGTAGAAACGATAGTGTCAATAGCCTATAATAACCTAAGAGTGCCTGCTGTTTGTCTAGAGTGTGCTTTCGGTTGAATGACTTTAGTTTTTGTTGTCATATCGTCGCTAGCAAAGATTATGAGACAGCCCTATCCAGCCGCAGTGGGCAAGCGGCGTGAACTTGCCCCACCCACCATATTTCAACTCCAATTACTACTTAAAACGGTAGAGTTATTTGACGATAGGTATCACACGACAGACAAAAACAAACAAAAAAAATGACCACCGAATAGTGAAGGCATAGTGATAAATCGATAGCTTCAACAGTATCATTAATCTATGGTTTGTTTATGAATCGAGCGCAGCCTTGTCAATGAAACGTTTGTTATTATTTTTAGATTTTTTCATCGATACCTGTGACGCGCGCTTCACTAGTTATAGGGCACCCGGCAGCGAACCTAAACGTTATCAAAGCATTTTATAGGCACACGGTTTTACACATAAATTAAAATCCAATCGTCCATTAATAATTACGCGCCATAAATGGAATGTTGAAATTTTCGAATAAAGAACAGATTTGGTTGTTTTATTGGTTTACGGCGTTGTAAAAGTGGCCAGTGTTAAAAAAAATTGACGTCCTTATTCTGTGGAAGAGGTTGTAATAAATAAGGTTGGGTGTAGACACTGCGGACTGTATAGAGGTTGGTTGCCACTGAGGTCTGATACAGATGTCTCGGGTGAGATAGCGGCGGGTACAAAACGGACTAACATGAATATCACATTAGTGGCTGGCAGGAGCGGTTTGTACTTATCTAAGTTGGGTGCCAAGGTAAGTACTACGATTAAGCGCGGGATGACACGCGGTCGTTCATCCTTTTTAACCCCGACGGGAAGAGGGGATAAGTTTGAGGAGTTCTTCTTGCCCTCCAGGTGTGGCAGATTGCGCGAATCACACAAAGTACCAAATGAACGCAGATAGCTGCAGTTTTGGTATTTTTCTACGGTTATAGGAATTTGACACTAAAGGCTCTTAATTATAAGAAAACATGTGCAAACTCTAAACATGGCCCCATATGCTCTTGCCGGTTTTAGTACGAAATTAATTTAGTTATCATCGTATAAGGAGAAATCTTAACCAAAGACCTTCGTCTTTTTAATACAGACCTAAAGGCCGCAGTTTAAATCAATTTATAAATTAAAAACGATTTTTAATTCTTACAGGTGCATTCTTAGGCGGAAAATGCAATTGGCAGATTTTCAAGTGTTTTTTGTGTGCTATGATTTTGTCGTAATTGAAGTCAACACCACCGCAATTATGTTTTAGTTCTAAGAGCTGTGATGTAGGTAAAAAGACAGTCCAGTGGCCCTAACATGACTGGCCAAGGTTAGTTTATCTCTATCTGCGTCCCTTTTTTATGACATTAGTTAGACAGAGACACAGGGAGGGTTGAACTAAACCTGGGCTATCATGTTAGGGCCGCTGAGTTTGTAAAAAATACAGTAAAGCTCTAGTAATGACTGTAATAAAACTTATATCAGTCGAGCATTTCTCGATATAAGTTTAGAACATGAGCATCTCTTATTCTCTGGCTTATGCTCTTATTTACTGTATAAAAGCGCTTGAATAAAATTTAAATTCCCTTATATAAGCGGGCTTCGTGACACTTATCTTATATCGACCAAAATAAACAAAAAGAACGGGACAGCTTTGTGTTCTTGGCCGAAAATAAGAAATAAAGGTAAAAGTATTTTTTTCCCAATACCAACTACCGTCGACGCCTATCTGCGATCGACTACTCGAACTGTTCGATACCGAAAAAAAAACCGATTAAAAAAATACGGGGCACATATTTTGGCGGGAAATAAATCACTGGCCGGTAAACGAGGCTATACTAAATTTATGGAGGCCCCGCAATGAAACCGAACACTAAAAACAAAAGAGGAAAAAATCACATTTGAAAATCGAACGAGCGAACTCGAAACGGGCTGCTTTCGTTCTGAATTAAAATACTTCGTGTCAAGGTTGAATGTTGAATGTTTTTTTTATCTCTTACGTCATAGTAGTTTCAAAGACAGTAAAAGGTGATACCACGTGACGTTAGAAGCAGATGTGACAACTTCATTACGTATAAATTACTACTGTTAGAGTAAGGAAGCGCTTTTTTATACTTAGTAGAAATTTACGAGGTTTACAATAGACTGACGAATGAACGTATAAAATATATAATTTTTTATTCTCACGTTTATGGCTCCGGCGCACGATAATCACCGTTTTTACTGAAATTGTTTTTGAAGGATTTTTTTATCGTGTCAGCTGCTTTGTTCTTTAATTGTATTTTTTTTATTGAGTTTCTTTGTGGTGTTGATAACGCCGGTGTGCGGTTCGGCTAAAACAAAATACGAATTTATGACAATATTATCTTTTTTAATACCTACGATTAGTAGATAAGGTAGGCAATGGAAGTGAGGATTATACAGCCAGGAGCAGAAGTTGCGGAACACTGAAAGGAGCCACAGAGATCCACAGTCTTATTTTCTTGAACAATAAAGGCGCGTGAGATGTTTTGACATTTTCAGCTGTGTAGAAATATCTGCTGCTAACGTACCCCCAGTCTTCAAGTTACTGACGGAACGCTGGAGAAGCTAACTGTAAGCTTAGAAAATTAGGTTAGTCTAACAATACGTTTTGACCGCTCAAAATAGACAACCTTGAAGCGCTCAAATATTTCTTTCGTAGCTGTCCCAGCTGTACCAACTGTTACTTCTTTTGTAACTTATTTCAAATAGTAAATTGATTACCTCGCAATGTCAAGACTGTCAAGTACTATATGAAAATAGCTATTCTATATTCAAACGTCGGCTTCGACTCTCAGACCGTATCAGTTGGCACGAACGCCTCAAGCGCATAACTAACCAGTATTCTAAGATCCATTTCTTTAAGCACCTTAGAAGGCATTGTAGGTCAAATTAGACTGGTACTTCAAACCAGTATAAATAGAACTTGCAAGCGCTATGAGACATAGAGAAAGTACCGCTCAAGTTATAATGGTTATGGGTGAATCAACTTTTATGTGTCCAACATCAATCGTACAGAGTCCCTGGTCGATAATACAATTTTTTATAAAAGTAATTAGTTTTATCTGTATCCCGTTATGTTACTATGAGTATTATCTAACATTTTATTACAAAACATTTTATTTTGTTTACAATTTTCCCGGTTCTTTAATGGTTGTCCAAAAGACGAAAAGTTGATTTTCAATAGTAGGACAAATTGTCCCCGTGCAACGGAGTATCATAAAAATTTGTATCACGAAAAAAATACTGTTACAAAATTGATATCTATACACATAATCCTTTTTATAGATATTTATCATCAATAAAACATACCGATTTCTAATATTTGCATTCAACGGTTTATGAATTTCTTGCGTTTTAATTTTGTCCCTTTAATTATGAATGCTATGCAGGTCAACTGGACAACCATAAATTAGTTATGAAATCTAAATATAGATGGCGTAGTAAAATATTTGACAACAAGCTCAAATTTCTGGAAAGCAGATAGGCCTAGCCGCCATTATGATTTCGCGAAACTTGCGGCGTCAGTCGGCCGAGTACTGTAGGAGAGTGTGGGTGGCTTTATTGTCTGTCCATCGGACAACCGGCACAAATACGTAAGTAGTTAACATATTACAATAAATTATGTTGTACCAGATACAATTTTATATATATATTACCATAAGGGTGAGATAAAACACAAAGAAACTTGAATGTTCATTATACGGCTCAAAGTATTAGATAAGTCCCTCGGACAACTAGTCACTTGGACAACGGAAGTGGTTGTCCGTAGGACATTTTGGTTGTTCCTTGGACAAAAACGATGAGATAAGATTTTTAATAGGGTAAAGGGGGTAGGGGGGGGGGGAAGCTAAGGGATCGGGTAAACGTCCCAATGCTTGACACTCTAATTCCAATAGTTAATAAGTACCCTGTCTTTGACCGTTCACTTAGACATAACATTCAATTTATCAACGATTGGAATAGCTTCAAGCACTGGGATCTTTACCTTAATGGAATTATTTGCGTATTTTTATTATACATATATTTCATTTTAGGTAATGGGACTATCGGAGAAGGAGAAATCAAGACGCTATAGAGAAAGACTTAAAGAAGACCCAGAAAAAATGACTGAACTGAAAAGAAATGTGTCAAAGGAGGGAAACTATTTATCCTCGATGAGAAACATGTCTCCTGTATCGCAGATCTCGAAGTCTCTGAAGAGCGACATACGCCTATTTAATACCAATCGTATTACGGAGGCGATAGAGCACAACAACGGCTCCAAACTGTTTACGAGAGATCTATCTATTGGGCAAAGCCAGCTGACAAAACTAATCTAAAAGTTGATAATCTAGCTAAAGACCCCAGAGCTAGATTGACCCGTCACTATACCGAAGATATACCGGACGTCAGCATGTACGAGATTAGTATGGCTCTCAAACAACTCAAAAATAATAAAGCTCCAGATGATGACGGAATTACAGCCGAACTCCTGAAGGCAGGAGGAAAACCGATCCTCAGGGCTCTTCAGACCTTGTTTAATTCCGTCATTGACGAAGGGAAAACGCCGCATGGAACAGAATGTGGTGGTGCTTTTCTTCAAGAAGGGTGACAATACCCTGCTGAAGAACTATAGGCCCATCTCACTTCTGAGCCATGTTTACAAGTTGTTTTCGAGAGTCATTACGAACCATCTCGCTCGCAGGCTTGACGACTTCCAGCCTCCCGAACAGGCCGGTTTCCGAAAAGGCTTCAGTACCGTAGACCACATACATGCGTTACGGCAGGTTATACAGAAGACCGAGGAGTATATCCTCCTCCTTTGCTTTGCATTTGTGGACTATGAGAAAGCCTTCGACCTGGGCTGTACTGCAGTCTCTCCAGCGGTACCAAGTTGACTACCGGTACATCGAAGTGTTGAAGTGTCTGTACGAAAACGCCACGATGTCAGTCCGACTACAGGACCAGAATTCTAAGCCTATTCCGCTGCGGTGGGGAGTCAGACAGGGAGATGTGATCTCTCCAAAACTGTTCACCGCCGCACTGGAGGATGTTTTCAAGGTTCTGGACTGGGGTGGGCTTGGCATTAATGTCAACGGGAAGGACATCACTCACCTTCGGTTTGCCGACGACATAGTGGTCCTGGCTGAGACCATGGAGGGCCCAAGTATAATGCTCAATGACCTCAGTAGGGCCTCCGGGCGAGTTGGACTTAAGATGAACTTGGATAAGACGAAAATCATGTCGAACGCCCATGTAGTTCCAACTCCCGTTAAGATCGGAGACTCTACGCTTGAAGTTGTGGATGATTATGTGTACCTGGGACAAACTGTCCAGTTAGGTAGGTCCAACTTCGACAAAGAGGTCAATCGGCGAATCCGACTCAGTTGGGCAGCGTTCGGGAAGCTACGAAACATCTTCTCATGCAAGATACCGCAGTGTCTGGAGACGAAAGTCTTCGAGCGATAAGTAATACTCGTATTGTGATCTTTAATTATAAAAATGAGACTGTTCAAGACTGCACTAAGTGTAAGGAAATGTTAACTAGTTGATTTATTAAAAAAATATTATTATTTTGTAACGTTGTTGATTATTAAGAGCGTTGATAACGTTTTTATAGTTCGGTGTGCCGAACCATTAAAACTGCTTTATGATACTTTACTAAATTGGTTTCATTTAGTACCCTCTTTAAGATTTTTGGTTCTAATATTTCCATTGGACAACCAGATTTGTCTCTGGGACAACTAAGTTGTCCCTTCATTGAAAAACACATATCATAATTTTTTTCTTTTTAAATTCAAGAACAGATCATAATTTTTTTAAGATAAAATAGCACAATATAAAACAAAGTAGCAGGAGGAATTCTCTTATATTACTATTACTATTACGTGTTTTAATGAAAAGTTCCGATTCTGTGAAATTAGAGTTGTCCTGGGGACATGATTAAAGGAAATAATGTGAAATTTCGTGAGGTTTATGCCATATATAAAGATAAAAAATAAAACTGCATTGTTTAATTAATGTAATTAAAATATTTTTTTTAACAATAGTTGATGTTTAGTTTGTTAAAAAATACTTTTGATTGGTGGTCCAGGGGACAGAGCAAATTTGAGCTGGTGAAGTTTTTTAAATCAAACTCACTAAAATCTTAAAAAAACAGCTCTGCTCTATACAGAATCATAAACAAGGGAAAATTATCTTTAAAATAAAATATTTAAATATGGTCAATACGAAAATAAAATAAAAATCCAGAATTTCATTATGTGGACATTTAAAAGTTGATTCACCCTTATACATTTGAATATAGAATCTAGTATACGCCGACCTCTTCTTTAGGGCTATCGAATATACTGGCCAGTGTTACGAGAGCTATAGTGTCTTACTTTTATTGAAACTTAGGAGCGTACAAACAGATTTGGCAACGTCGCCTATAGCTGCCAAATATTTAGCTGTTTTCATTGATTTATCAAAATTAATGAGTTTAAAATACGGAATATAGCAACGGTATGTACTAAAATATTGATAATGCATTGCAATAGTTAATACAGTTATACTAAATAGTTATAATTAAGTGTAAAAAAGCATTTGGAAACTTTCAGTTTGTAAATGTGTACATTTCGGTAAAACTATATAAGGTTTACTACTTACCAACAAATGTAAGAACACAAGTTCTAGTACATACCGTTGCTATATTCCGTATTTTAACTCATTAATTTTGATAAATCAATGAAAACATCTGAATATTTGGCAGCTATAGGCGACGTTGCCAAATCTCTGTTTGCACGCTCTTAAGGTGTTTTTTAAAGTGGTGGTATAGACCAGCGTTTCTTGAACTCTGGTTAGTAGGTATTGTTAGGTAGTGATGGTCCAGTTTGGCTGGTTTTGATTATCGAACGTACGGGGAGTAAATCAAGGCAAGTCAACACAGAGGGACGGTCAACGTGCCGTATCGAGATCTTAGGCGCTTTTACTCAGGATACTAGGAGACAAAATAATTGAAGGCGAACCACAGAATAAATAGTACAAGAACAGAAGTGTCACTTCGAACAAAAACGGCGTTTTAGTATAAAAATCGTCCTGCTGTATGCCTCTCTGTTTAGCGTATATCTCAATACGGTATTCCACTCAAAGACGTGTACAAAGTTACAAGAATTGCGAAAAAAAATTTTTTTTTGGAATGGGCCAAACTACTTTTTGATGCCTATAAAAACATCCCTTGTACCTTTTAACGCATATTTTTTACTTATTCTGATATTCTTAAAAGAACATTTTATCTTTAAATTCGGAATGACATACGCATACCCGAATGATGACTGTTATAGAAATATTTGGGGTGGGAATAAGAAAAAAACTATTGTTTGGTAACGCAGTGGACACTATTTTTGAGGAGTCGTGGGCACTGGTAACGCAGTGGTAATTTGGGTACCAAATGAGACTTTTCTGTAATAAAAAACCCAGGATGGTGGGAAAATTCATAATAAACATTGAAGCCCGGTTGAGAACTATCGTAATATTACTGGGAAAATATTTCGATACATCTACAATTTTGTAAAAGTGTTTATACATTTTCATCTTTATTTTAGGTACTAAAAAGAATTAGATAAAAAAAAATGTAGAAAAATTTACTATGTTACTAATAGTTACAAGCTGATAATATTAAAATAAACCCGATTTAGTTTGGCTCCATACAAATTATCTAATCTAATTCAACCTCGTAATTTAATGTATATGGGTCGATTGACCTGATTTTTTTTTTAACTCGGTGGTGACGTCACTGGCGCTGTTTGCAGCGCGATAGAGCGTTTTCGAATACTAAAAACACAGATTTTCTTCTTTTAACGAATACTATCAATTTTGGAAATAAAACTTGACCACTTTTGAACCTTATTTATTTGTAATACGGTCGAAAAGTGGTCAAGCAATTTCTTTGTCGACTATACATTTAAGAGCAATTAGTCTGCAGTTACGATTTCTACTGCCAATACTGCCATGCAGTTTTTTTTTACTTTTTTTTTATACAACATGCTATGCTGCAGTTGTAAAACGCCTTACGAGCGTTTCATTGCAGTTTAAATAAAATTGTATTTTTGGTTTCGCAAAACGTGCCATTTTGACGTTTCATTGTTTACTCTAGTGCATAATGCAGAGTTAAATTTAACTTTTGCTTAATAACGAGTTTTTACGACGACACGTAACAAAAATCAAAATCCTGCCGCTAAGCAGCTTGCACTGTTGTGTTCCGGCGTGGAGAGCAAGACAGCCGGTGACATTACTGGCACAGGAGGCATTCCATCTTAGCGCTCTGGGTTGGCAACGTATCTGCAATCTCCTTGGTGTTGCGGGTGTCTATAGGCGGTGGTGATCACTTACCATCAGGTGACCCACTTGCTTGTTTGCCTTCCTATTTCATAAAATAAATAAATACTAAATAAAACTTAAATTTCAGGTTAGAATTTTGTTTACACGATAAGGAAAGCATTGTTGAGCAATTGAGCAAGCTTTAAGTAAATGCGCCACATTCATAGATTTTTTTTTATTCAACATAGAAAGGCAAACAAGCAAGTGGGTCACCTGATGGTAAGTGATCACCACCGCCTATAGACACCTGCAACAACAAAGAGAGTGCAGATGCGTTGCCAACCCAGAGGGCTAAGATGGAATACCTCTTGTGCCAGTAATTACACCGGCTGTCTTGCTCTCCACGCCGGAACACAACAGTGCAAGCACTGCTGCTTAGCGGCAGAATTAGCGAGCAAGATGGTGGTAGCGATCCGGACGGACCTTGCACAAGGTCCTACCACCCGATTTAGATTTATTTATTTTATAATATTACATTGCATTATAAATTACAGTGATCAATTTATACGAATTAATATTATGATCGTCAAAAAATAATTATAATAACACCATACAACAAAATTTAAAAAATATATCAGCATGTCAATAAATTAAACTAGACCATAAAAATAAAGGAATTAATAACATCTAAATAATAACAATGTCACAATAATAGAAATAAAAATAAAATAAAATAAAAAGTCAAGAATACACAGTCAATATCAAGTTAAATTCAATTCAATTCAATCTTTGTATTACAGCGCCATCGGTACTCTCGATGATTCCGCCAATGTCGAGGTTGAGAAAGGCACGCACGGTTTTAGAGCATTTGGCCGGTTCGGTCGTCTCTCGACGTAATTTTCGCAAGGAAACTTTGGTGTAATTCTAAAACAAAAGACAGCACGAACATGGATTTTTAAACTATCTACAAATACAGACTGTTAATTTTAAGAAAATCAATTTAAATTAATACAATATGTCAAAAAACTATCAAAACTTCTTATCAATAAATTCCCTAACTGAGTCGAATGCGTTATCCAATAAAAGGTTTTCATATAAAACGGCTGACTCACTTTTGCACTTTACAATAATAAAGTTGGGATCGACTCAGTTGACGTGTCATATGCAAATTAGTAGCGGGAATTAAAAAAAAAGGCTGCATAAAAGGTCTTTATTCTTCGAAACTACCGCGGCCGAAGTGTTGTAGTGCGTTTTACTAGTTTTTGTTGGCAGCGGTCTTTATTGATCGTTAAACTGCGGCGTTCTTTGCCGCGGAGGCTTAGGGCATAAGAGGTAGCGGGAGCGGGAGCGTTTGAGGTAAGCGCTAGCGGTACGGCAAACGGCGATGACTTATTTGGTTAATGCACGTCATTTTTTTTATCTGGGACCATTTTGAAAAAGGAATTTGTATAAAGAAGCTAAAGAGCTTGTTTATTCTTAATCCCTATTCGCTAGGATGGAAATGTAGCATATTTTAGACTTCCTATTTTTTTATTAGGACATCAAAAATTGCATTTCCATGGATACATTTTCAAAAGAAGGATAATACAAATAAATCAGTCAATCAATCATTAAAAAATTAATAATGCAATAAATTATTCTTCCTTTTATCTAATAATACATAATTAAAATACATTTTACCTACATTCAATTAATATTGCAGTCCTTTAATTTATGAGTATTTTCCTTCAAAATCCTATAATTAATGACGACTACCTTAGGAAAATAATCACTCTCTTTGGGTTAATGGTTAATAGTCACCGAGCTTATAAGTATATCCCTAACGAGTACGAAATAGGTTAAAAAAATGAAATCCATTTATTTATTTATTTAATTTTTCGCGTTCGACAGCTTTCTGACTTATCTTCGTTTTGTAATACGCGGATGTATAACTTAACTTTGTATCAAAAAACTTTCAAAACTGAAGAAAAGCTGCGAATATAAAATTATAGGAGTTTGAGTTTTTCATGTTTAAACATTCGGTACTTTTATTTGCAAGAACGATATCAACTCGTACCTATGGAATTTCTGTACAGAGGTTACCAGTTTTCTTTCGTCTTCATCATATTTTGGGGGACGCAAGTTGATGAGTTTTTGTTGCAAATTCCTTATCCTTAACTTGTACTGCTTTAATGCTTAATTTTTAACTGACTTAACAAAAAGGAGAAGGTCCTCGCTAGATGTTTTTTTTTGCTATATCGTCGCCGCTCGTAACGTACACCGCGTCGCTTGGTAAAGTTGATAAAACGCAACTGAAAACAATACCCAGCGCCCATACCCGTGTTACGATCGCTTTACGATGCAGTTGTAAACTTCTCCACAAACCTTACCTCCACTTCGGACCGACGCGCACTTAACTTCTTCTTACCTTTCATTCATTCAGCTTAAGAAGACAAGGACAAAAGTTAACAGCTCGCCCGAACGGGTCCAAGCGTGCTTAGATTTTGACGCTCGCAAGCGCCACGGCAACCGTTTTATTAAGGAAACTGGCAGGCCATAAAATATGTTGCCGTTTTGTACGTAAAGGAAAAAATCAGGTTTTCACAGTACGTGTAATAATGTAATTAAAATTTGAATTGCGCTTAAAGTTTTGATGTGAAATCATAATGATCATTTGAGATCTTTATTAATTTGACATTAAAGAAGTCAGGAGAAGTTTGTTGATTAATAATACGTAAAAATTACGCGTTATTTTCACACTTACTTTTGTGGTAACTCGGTGATTATATTGTACATCGTTTGATACTCGATTCAACAAGGCACAGAATCGTCTTCTTAATTCTGTAATGCCGTTTTTTGGAGGCACCGTTTTTAATATAAAATACATTTTTACTGCCTCGAGAAAGAGGCTAAAGCACACGTAAACAAAATGCCGTAACGTGCCAACGTTCGAATAAAAATTTAAATAAATTACAGTTTGAATTAAAAACACCTAAGTGACATCAGGTTCGTAAATGTAGTTGGCTTACTCACACATATAAGACTTTAAGTATGTAGTAGTTAGGCGTGTATAAATTTTATAGTTTTTCTAACTGCATCACGTTTACAGTTTTATCTACATATATATCATAAATGCTCTATAATGCGTTCAGAAACCGTAGGCAATGACCAGCATTATAACAACCAATATTATTATGAGAATTTTTCTAATTTGTTTCTATATTTGTTCAAATTCATTTTTTATTACATTATTTTAATATGTACAGTCTATATTAATTTAATAAGTACCTAGCACTACTAGCTTGTAGCTATGCAGGTCATTGCCCTATGGCTTCTGAACCCATCATAGAGTACTTTATGATATGTGTGTAGATAAAGTAATGTATGCAACTGTACATAATTAGGTCTTAAAACACTCGTGTGATCCTATTATGAAACTCGCTGACGCTCGTTTCATAAAACCACACTCGTGTTTTAAGACCCCTCATTATGCAACAGTTGCATAAAATACTATTTTCTTTAGGAAAATTATTACTTCTCAATTGGAAATAAGAGTGTTTTGCTTGCGAACTGGCCTAGCGACTGAATTTGGTATGCGTTGGTAAATAGTTTATTTTTATAATTGTGTGAATTTGTGTCTAATTAAAATTATATGCATTTTGCGCTCGCTCTTTACGACCTCAATAAATTTTAATTTAAACGTATTGTTTTATGTGGTTATAAATTAATAGTTTAAAAAGCATTTTGGTATAATCTGCGTTTTAAATGTGGTGATACTCTGTTAATGTGGAGTCATACATTTTGACTGTTTGAAAGCCATTTTTGTTTAAGACTGCGTACGGTCAACTTCAGAAGTGGCTGGACACTTTAGTACCTTGTCGCTGTTGGTGATGTGAAAAATTTGAGCAACTCTTTCAATAGTTACTACGACAAGGTTCTTAAGTGTTTAGGTACTTCTGAGGCTGACGGTATCAAGCCTTAAAAAGTGCTATACATACAAACAGTAGTTTTCCATCCTCTAGAGTCTAGACCTCAACTTATAACCATGATTTTTTATGCCTTAGACCTAAGTTGTATGGTAAATTTGAAAATATTTGAACTTTGGAAGTTCCATACAAAAAAAAAATTGTGTTTCCCAAACTGTAAAGAATATAAAAAAGTACATTCAAGGTTTGGAGGATGGAAAGCGTTTCGCCTTTTTTATGGAAAGCGCTGGGTACATAACTGTCTTAAATTTTATCGTATCGTTTTAGCGTAAGTCAGTTTGTTAGATTTCTTACACTACTTCTCACTTCAATTTTACTGCTGTATGTATGAAAAGTGTAATAAGGCGTTTACAACAAAGTGACTCTTACACCAAAACGTCGACACGTTTAAGATTTCAAATAAAATGGAGCACGTCGCCATAATGATTTGGGATATAGTTATGTTTTTTTTTAATCTAGGCCGTGATTCATAATAGAGTACAGTTTACAGTTTTGTTTTGATGTTGTAATTGGAATTGATGTTGTTATGGGCTTTTAATTGAATATTTAGTTTATACATAACTACTAGAAATACAGCTCATTCAATTTGCCGCAACTTTAAATTGTCTCAATTTGAAAGTTATGTAGTACAAAAACCGCGTGTATCATCCTTTTTGAAATTGTAATCGTCGAAATGCCGTAAGTAGCATTGGGGTTTATCGTAAGCGACAAACCAGTACTTTTCTGGATCCGTAATACAGGTGTGTTAATAGTACCTACTGGTTATGTCACTTTACCGTCGATGCAATGAGAAGTCTGAAGTTGGAGCTAGTCATAATCGTGTTAGGCCCTCTGGCATCAAGCTGGGTTATCCGGTTTGAGACTGGGTTAAAAATAGGTACGCCAGTATCAAGCTGATAACCTAACCGGATAACCCATTGAGACGTTAGGCGGCCTCCGTCAGGTACCAATGCCCCATTTACACTACTTTTACTACATTTACTTATCGTTTTTGCATCGCCTAATATTTGTCCGACCCAGATCTGAACCCTGAATACCTGGAGATGGGGTTCCGAGGCGGAGGGAGCCTGGGCTCCTCGTCGCGGACCAAGCGCATGCGCACCAGCTTCAAGCACCACCAGCTCAGGACCATGAAGTCATACTTCGCGATCAACCACAATCCTGATGCTAAGGATCTGAAGCAACTCAGCCAGAAAACCGGGTTGCCGAAGAGAGTTCTGCAGGTAATTATGAATCTCTTTGTATTGGCTAAGGTGAAATAGACGGGCGTTATACATATGTATACAGGTTAATTAAATGGCACTTAGCTCTCTCTTACATACCTACACACTACCCCTCTCTCAGGTTATTCGAGCTATACTCTTATCTACAGAAAGGTCTTATGCCCTATCCTGCGCCACTGAAGAACCGATGTTCTGATACTAAGCTTAAGTTTTCCTATACACACTTGCTTCTTCTTGTATTCATGTAGGTACAATAGCATCTCTTATTATTTGATCTCCTTTGCCATGTCCATTGCATTTCATTTTGACACGCTCTCTTCATTCATATATATGTATTTATCTTTTTCTTCCTAAATTCTTCGTTGTCTTTTCCAGGTTTTCACGTCTTCTATTTGTTTCTATAAACTTTTTCCTTTAATAAAAAGCTCACAGTACAACTCTTTATCCGATCTCGAGTCGTTCGTTTTTTGTGGTAGCCAATGATACATTTTAATGTCGCTTACGTCAAATATAAGGGGTGATGGTGTAACCGACAATACATGCATCGCTATGAAACGTTTTGTTGCAAATACGCGCCGCTAAGCGCTGTCTTTGCTTCCACAGTAATTGAGAAGTTAAATCTAACGCGTTCGGTGCGTTTACTGTAACAAAACGCTCAGCTTTATTAATTCTAACGTATATTTTTTTATCTTAAAACTAGTTTACGCAAAATGCAGGGTTATTCCATATCTTATCACACTTCCTTTTAGTTATTTTTCTTGAAGTTATTCCTGATATTGCGTTGACTTGATGTGTAACACCCGTTCCTTTTATCTTAGCGTTAAATATGCTTTGCATAAATTGTAATCAGAAATTAGTTATTAAAAAACTCTTTTAGATTGTTGATAAAGTAGCTAACGTGCCATACAAATGTAATAATTGTGATTGATTTCAGATATTTTTTATTAAAACGTTTTTTTCATTAATCAAATATTTTAGCTTCTGGTGCCAAGGCCACGATGAACGGTTTGTATAGTCGCTTTGATTTACTTCTATGTCGATTATTTAATATCTTCTACACTGATTGACTATTGTTGTTTATTCCGAACATCGTCGAATATTTTGGCGTTTATGGCCAACACTATTGACATCAACATTGGCTTGCGTAATTCTTTGACCTTGTTTCAAAATTATTCTTAAACACGAAACAAAATACGTAGCTTTTAGGTTTTATTCCGTTTTAAATGTTGGTAGCTAATGCGAAATGAATGTATGGGCGATATCTTGCTCGTATCTGTATTTAATCGCACTGCGAACTCACGTCGTGTAAGTTCGGGTAACACAGGCTGTCTCTGTTTCTACGGTTCAAATGACAGGGCAGGCATGTGAGGCGAGACGGAACGACTAAGTGCATTCTGATGCGCAATTGCTTTGAATTCAAATTTCGAACGCAGGCGGCGGCCATCTTTTCGCAATTCGGGCACACACACTTGGAAACTTTCGGGCGAGTAGCTTGCATGCGTTTTGGCTGATTTGTATACATCGATATAAGAAGACAATAGATCTGCTTACTTGTTAGGATTGTTACAAGCCTAGCGTCACCACTTTGCGACGGGGCGAAGCAGGCGAAGAGGGGCTTTCAATATTTAGCCATCGGTTCAACTTTGAATCTTATCGTAATTGAATAAAGTGTTTCTAAGTTATCTAACTAGCAGCGACACAGGCGTCGAATAGCAGAACTACAAATATGACGCCAATGTAAAACGTACAAAACGCAGAGCTGTTTACTTGACAATTGGCACATACAGTTTTATTCAGGCTATCCTATATAGTCTACCAAATAGACTATGGTCGGCTACTCTGCAACTGCGTTGTACACAGTTCTATAGTTTTCTCATTTAGATGTTTGTATATGAGGTGACGCATGCCAGCTGCTTGCACGGAGAAGCGAGTATTAATTATGCTTCCTACCAAATAGTTTAATTCCTTAGGTACTTAAAATAAGTCACGTGACTCGGCAAATCAACCAATCAAATCAATCTTTTGGGTCTCCACAGATCCAAAAGACTGACTTGATTGGTTGATTTGCCGAGTCACGTGACTGTTTTCTTGAACTTATTTTAAGTACCTAGAGAAATAAATTCTAGGTCCTACCACCCACAGATCGAGTGGTTTTTTTCGTATGCAGTCTTTTAGACAAAATGTCTAACAAAAAATAGTTTTTTCTTTCACAGATCTTGTTAAATATGTATAAAAATAAATAACCCGGCTTAGAGTATTATTTGATTAGGTTTTGAAGAAAAAAAATAGGACAATGTCGATATTGATCGGACATTTTTATGTAAGTACCCGTATTAAATAAGTATAGTATATTATCTTATCTTGTACCAGTTAGTAATTAAATCATAGCTAAGAATAATTAGGTTCTCAAAAAATATAAAATGGTCTCAGCTCTTAAAGCCACTTTCAAATATTAAGGTACACTTTGAAGCCTCAAAGAATTAGTCGTATTGATGTAAAATTAACCTAAGACATTTAATTATTTTATTTATAATTGGTCAACGTATTTGACAGTACAATCCCCAGCAGAAGAAGCTCGAAAATGTCAAAAAGATACAAACTAACTCTACCACCATCTCGCTCGCTAGTCCTGCCGCTAAGTACCAGCGCTTGCACTGTTGTGTTCATGCGTGGAGAGCAAGACAGCCGGTGCAATTACTGGCACAAGATGTATTCCATCTTAGCCCTCTGGGTTGGCAACACCACTTCAATCTCCTTAGTGTTGCGAGTGGTGACTTATAATCAGATGGAATACTGATTGGTTTGCCTTAAAAAAAAGTCTATAATTACGCCCCGCCATAAAAATAGTATAGCATAGAAAGAGTATTCAAATTGAAAGCGATATTTTATTAGCTGATCTCTTTAATTTAAATGGCAATACAATGTGCCGAAAAGAGATGATTACATACTCTAAACTCCTCTTCAATTGACACCCTGTACACAACCAATAGACAAAATGGTCACCTTTGGTTATGGTAATGTTTACATTAAGGTAGTATAATCTACGTTTTTCTTATAAATTTGCAGGTTTTACTACATTGACGCACAAAAAGGTAACCATTTTGACAGTCTTGGCTATGTACAGTCAAGGAAATTGAAACACGTACCAGCGTAGAACCTAGTCGAAGAGACATACGCATGCCATTTGTATGACATAGCCTGGCGTTTAACGCGTCGCGTCATTGCGATAGGGTTCTAAGGTGGTACGTGAATATATTTCCCCTACTGTACACTTGACAAGTACTGAGGTTATATCTATGCTTTAGTCCTTCATCTAAACGCCTTGCCGTCTATAAAAACGAAAGACCGTAAAATCGATCTACGCGCAGCAATAAAAATTCTAAAGTCTGGTAATTTAGGGAGCAAACTTGGTCCTTTGGCGGGCTTTAGTTTTGAGTGCTGGTTAACAAACAAATTAACGGGTGTGGTTCTAAACGGTAGAGATGCCGCGGTGTGGCCAATGCATTAGACGCACGCCCTAATGGAGCACAGATGTGGCAACACCGTGGTACCAGCTGATGTTCCGAACTTTGATTATACCGAATGCCGATTTCGAGATTTTTTTAAAAATTTGTGTCAAATGTAAACAATAGAGTCGAGTTCAGATATTTTTGACCACCTTGCCTGCTCTGGTATATTTGACGCTGACTGTACACTCACGGACTTTAATCGTGGAGCCTTATAGTCACAGTGATATTACTTTGGATTTTTTACTAACACGTGACTACTGATTGTCAAAGTCATTACGACAGGGTCCTGTCGTGGCTTAACAATTAATGTCTGCCATCGTACTACCCCAGCCAAAGACTAACCACTAACTAAAATGTCTCTCTATCTACTATGATGACTCGAAGACATCTTACGCGATCGTCTCTCTCACTTCCATAACAAATGATAGTGACAGAAACAAACCCGCTCTCGACAAAGGACTGCGTAACAGAATGTCTCGTTTACTTCAAAACAAAGTTAACATTGCGGCTGGTGAACTTTGCAACTAACTTACCGCGTACTTTATAAGGTCTATCGTGCGAGGACCGCTCCTCAGTTAGTCGCAAAGTTAAGTTTGTTTCGAATTCCGGACTCCCCGAAGGCTTCCGAAGCTAACCGAATAAATCTCAACCAATTATAAGAGGCCTAAGGCTCTCCCTTGGTATTGATTTTTACAGCAAAAAGGCAGACCGCCATTTTGGATTTCAAATTCCTTCGGCTGTGCCTACCGCTGTTAGTCATACGTACGCACGTACGTAAGTATTGTTTAAAAAAAGGTAACAGAGCTTTGAGCAATATCTAGATTTGGTTTTTGCATATCGACGGTTCAGTCAACCTCGCGTAGTTATATCGAATTGACGAAAATGAGATGACTACTCTAGACCGTTATACATATATAAAGTGGTTAACAAACTGGAACAAATTACCTTGCTACTCCGCGAAACCAGTGCCGGGCTCGTGAAAATAGCTGCGTCTGTGCGACATATATATGTTCATGCGAAAAACCACCCTCCTCCGCTTCCACACGAAACAACATATATCACACAGACTCAACTACACACCACCACCACTAAATACTAAAACTACACGATCGCCGCGCGTTTCGCCTCTATACGAGGCATCATCAAGATCAAAGGAACGGTACGACCGTTCGCTACTTCAACGAATGGCGTACTAAAGCGTATGGCGTAAAGTGGTTATTTCGTTTTTGTCATTTCGATATACGAGGTTGATTCACACAACCGTCGATATGTAAGTTGACAAATTATCGAAACGTGTAAATTATTTTAGAAAAATGATGATAGGTAGGCAAACAAGCAAGTGGGTCTCCTGATGGTAAGTGATCAGCACCGCCTATAGATCCGCAACACCAAAGAATATTGCAGATGCGTTGCCATCCCGTACAAAGTCACGGGTAAAAGCTAGTATTACAAGTTAATGGCGCCGCCCTTACAGTAGTTGACAGGAACACACTTTTTTTCAGTTCTTGACAAATCAAATTATAATTTATCCCGGCCCAAGGGCTTTGTCACTCGGCACTAAATAAACTCGAGCTTGACGATTTATTGTCACTACTGTTCACTAATTGCTTTGCCGAGCCATTTAGAACTCTACGCCTTCACGAACAGGGGCGCGGATTTCGAAGCAGTTCGGAGCAGCAGATATTTATAAGTCATTCATGCTGTAGTGAAAGTTATGTCGACTCTAACGCGAGAGTGAGACGGGGGTAACTCGATTTGTGTGAGAATAGAGTGAGGTTTTTGATGAACTTAACCTCGTAAGGCCCAAGTCCTACATAAGGACAACTGCTCTGTGGACAACTGTACAATACAATACAATTATGCTTTATTGAATACTACATTAAAATTTGACAGAATTACAGATAAATCTTAATAGTGGTATCCAAAAGGCGCAGAAATAACTGAAACTAGATTATATAAAATCTGTGTGTGTGTGTGTGTATGTGTGTTGTTGTGTGTTTTTGTGTGTGTGTGTGTGTGTGTGTGTGTGTGTGTGCCTTTGGACACTCTAAATCGTAAAGCTGAGCTCTTATCGTTGGAGCAATTGATATGCTTCTCAGTCCCCTGCCATCTCTTTGACCACCTGAAAGCAGGGAAATAAGAAACATGCGGATTCCTCGGACGATGAGAGACTATAGCTCTGAGATTTTGAGAATGTCCAAATATACGGCTGTGTATAGGTAGAACAGTTGCCTGACGTTGAACTCACTGTCACGAACGATATTGTTCAAAATTAATAGAATGAAATTTGACGTGGGCCTTACGAGGTTAAACCATATTCATATTCAGTTTTAAGGTGCAACGCTGCGTCAGAGCGACCTGACAAAAACGCACCACGGTAATCAATATTACAAGATTTAAGGCTATGAAATATAAAAATCATAATTTATATTAAAACTATTACGCCCTAACGGTGTCAATTGTACAATATTTTGTAAAATGGAGCAATTAAAATACTGAATAAATATTATTCAAAAAATGCGCCAGGGGAATTTGTCCGGGATCATTTATTGCCACCAAAAAAAGCCACAATTTGGAGAAAATAAAACTTACTTAAACATTCTCAAATCCTTTATTTTGTAACAACAACAAATGGCGTTATCTCTCGTCAGCTAACGGGCTGAATAAAACGAAACATATTGAAAAATTCGCAGGGTATGGTAGTTGGTAATGGCGTTAAACTGGCAAACGCAAGGCACGGAATGCTGATGTTGCAGGCTCGAGTCCTGCCATTGCCCTAATTTTTCTTTGTGTTGTCATTTTCATTTAAATTTATTTCAATGTTCACAAATCCTGCCGTGTCCCCGTCCGTGTAAAACGCTCCCCGGAACCGTCGCCTCGTTAAATAAACGCAATCCCCCTCAAATACCACCTTAACGACATCAAAGGCCACGGAATGCGTAAATAAAATCTCCTCATATGTGATTAACTGCGACTTTTCCTTAAATAAATAACTTTGAAAATAAATAAGTTGAATAAATTAGGTGGCACTGCCCGTTGCAGTGCGCGCGTCAAATGACAAATGATGCCTTTGAGCGCACGGAAATTATCCCACCAGCCAACCGGCAAGATCCAGCCTAATTACTAGAGCATCTGATTGTGATCGCGGACGAAGGAAATCGAACCCTATCTTAACCCCTTAAGTCGGGTTGGGGAGACACGGAGTGTTCAAGTAAAACGAAATCACCCCGAATGCGAGGTGTGACCATCCGATACTAATTGTAGAACTCCGTGTTCTAAATCAGAGCATGAAAACGTTTTGAAAATAGAACGCCGAGGCGGACGGTTTATATCGTTTTATTAGTACAGTCAGCGTCATATATGGAATATATGTTCTGGCCTGTACACTGTTCTGGACTGTAGTGTTCCGGCGTGGAGAGCAAGACAGACGGTGCAATTGCTAGCACAAGAGGTATTCCATCTTAGCCCTCTGGGTTGGCAACGCATCTGCGATCTTTTTGGTATTGCGGGCGTCTAAAGGCAGTGGTGATCACTTATCAGTAGGTGACCCACTTGCTTTTTAGCCTTCCTATTTCATAAAAAAAAGCGCGCACGGTCATAAATATATGAACACGCCCGAACGTATTTAACAATAGATAATTGATAGATTCAGGCGTTACTTTGCTTTGCTACTCCGTGAAACCAGCGCGGTGCACGTGCAAGATAGCTGCGTCTGTACGATATTTTTTTTTCATGCAAAAACCTACCCTCCTCCGCTTCCATGTGAAACAACGGGTACGTATCTGAATATCGAAGATCAATATTTCGAAAGTTAAAATAGCGAAGTCCAAAATACCGAAAATTAAAACAGCGAACGGCTATAAGGCCGAAGTTCAAAATGTCGAATGGATTTGCTGTCAAAGTATTTGAATATCGAAGTTCAATACATCGATATTTGAAATAGCGAAGTCCAAAATACCGAAAATTAAAACAGCGAACGGCTATAAGGCCGAAGTTCAAAATGTCGAATGGATTTGTTGCCAAAGTATTTAAATATCGAAGATCAATACATCGATATTTTAAATAGCGAAGTCCAAAATATCGAAAATTAAAATAGCGATCGGTTAAAAGGTCGAAAGTACTTACTTGTTGGTAACGTATCTAAATATCGAAATTCAATATAAAGTTAAAATAGCGAACAAAGTTAGTTATTTTGTTACAAGTCTACGTAAATGTCCTACAGGAAATATAGAATTTTTTTTCAGGAAAATAAAAGAATTTCGAGCAATCACATTGTTTAAATGTTATTTTCAACAATAGGGTACTAGAAATAAAAAATATAAATGTCAAAAATATAAATAAAAAATATGGATGTAAACAGTAGCTTTTTTTCCATGATTAAAGCATTGAGGCAATCCCCCTTAACAATTTCACCAAAAGTGTACTTACTCAGCAATTTTAAATAATTTCTGACCATCAAAAAATTATATTTACTTAAAACAATAAAAACAAATGTGAACAAGTGCTTCTTCATGTTTAAAGATTTTAGGAGCTATATAAAAATAAAAATGCATAAAATCAAAAAGTTCTGGCACTCACCGGCTACGTTCGCTACGTTCGCTTGGCTCGTGCGTGTTTTGGTCACAGTTTTAACTTACAAGCTTCTCCTCGCTACCCTCGTCGTCGCACCTAAGTTTAAGGTTCAGATTACTCAGACTACAGACTATTCAAAATCTTGAATATTTTAAAATGTAGTCTGAGTAATCTGAACCTTAAACTTAGGTGCGACGACGAGCGTAGCGAGGAGAAGCGTGTTAGTTTTGACTGTGACCAAAACACGCATGAACCGAGCGAGCGAAGCGAGCGTGCCGCGGCAGCGGCCGGCGAGTGCCAGAACTGGTTTCTATTTTGATAAAAGAAACAGGACGTAGGTAAGTAACAAGTAAATGACAATCACTGTTATTGTTCGAATGCGAGTTAGCAAATAATTACCTATTTCGATATACTTAATAATTAATTCAATTTTGATAACAGACAAATTTTAGTCATCATCCCTATTGCCATGTGTATTAGCAGTAATGATTTTGTGGGAACATAAAAAAACCTAACATCGAAGTCTAAGGTGGGAGCTTCGCTACGCTACGCTCCCACCTTTGCCTTCTGAACCTAACCTAATAGATTCTGATTTCAATGGACAGACTTTTTCGCTCGCTACGCTCGCTCATTTTAATGTGACAGGCTTTGTCCACATAAATTATATTACACATATAGGTATTATACTTATTCGCTAAATGATAATATTTTTTTGCTTAAAAACACAAGATAAAATTATACACAAAATGGGATGTTTGGCGGACCCCAGCGGATTGGATCGGTTGTCATTTGATTTTCAATATTTTGAAAGTCGCTATTTAAACTGTCGATATTATATTTGACGACGTTTTAATACATATACCAATCGACATTTTAAACATTCGATTTTTTAATCGTGTGGTATTTTACTCGTAGGCATTTCAGACTTCGTTATAATGATTTTGGATATTTTAACCGTTCGCTATTTTAACTTTCGATATTTTGAACTTCGCTATTTAAACTGTCGATATTTTATTTGACGACATTTTAATACATATACCAAATAACTTTCGACATTTTGAACATTCGATTTTTCAATCGTGTGGTATTTTACTCATAGGCATTTCAGACTTCGATATAATGATTTTCGATATTTTGACCGTTCGCTGTTTTAACTTTCGATATTTTGAACTTCGTTATTCAAACTTTCGATGTATTGATTTTCGGTATTCAGATACGTACCCGAAACAACATATATCACACAGACTCAACTATACACCACCACCAACGCGCGCACAAACGCCCGTAGATCATGTTGTTTTAGTTTTTAGTAATGGTCATCGATGTAAGAAGACAATAGATCTGCCTACTTGTTCGGATTGTTACATACAAGCCTAGCGTCACCACTTTGCGACGGGGTGAAGCAGGCGAAGAGGGGCTTTCAATATTTAGCTTTTGGTTCAACTTTGAATCTTATCGTAAGTGAATAAAGTGCTTCTAAGTTTTCTAACTAGCAGCGACACAGGCATCGGATAGCAGAACTAAAAATATGACGCCAATTTAAAACGTACAAAACGCAGAGCTGTTTACTTGACAATTGGCACAGACAGTTTTATTCAGGTTATCCAACATGGTCTACCAAATAGACTACGGTTGGATAATCTGCCACTGCGTTGTACACAGTTCTATAGTTTTCTCATTTCGATGGTACTGGTGCATGAGCTTGTAAATACGCTTTGAGTTGTGTGTTGCTCGGACGACGGTTGCCGCGTCACTGCCGCGCAAATCCAAGTTGCGTATTTACATCTTGGATGAAGGACTAAAGCATGGATGTAGCCTCAGTACTTGTCAAATGTACATAGCCAAAGCTGTCAAAATGGTCTCCTTTGTGTGCGTCAAGGTAGTAAAACCTGCAAATTAAGAAGAAAAACGCAGAGTATACTACCTTAATGTAAACATTACCATAACCAAAGGTGACCATTTTGTCTATTGGTCGTATACAGGGTGTCAATTGAAGAGGAGTTTAGAGTATGTAGTCATCTCTTTTTGACACATTGTATTGCCATTAAAAGTAAAGAGATCAGATAATAAAATAACGCTTTCAATTTTAACACTCCTTCTATGCTGTACTATTTATATGATTTACATGCTATCGCAAACAGCGTCATGCCAGGGTGAGTTAAACTGTCTACAATGCTCGTTCAAGTGTAGCAATGAAGAACCTTGTCTCAGTGGGGTTGCTTCCGATTGTTTACAAACACGTGCTCGCGACCGGCAATGTGAA
Organism: Ditula angustiorana; assembly: GCA_963691745.1. Lineage (NCBI taxonomy): Eukaryota > Metazoa > Arthropoda > Insecta > Lepidoptera > Tortricidae > Ditula > Ditula angustiorana. Next base: position 2,850,142 of record OY829472.1, on the reverse strand, counting down.
TATGACAAGGTCGCATTGGCTCAACAGTAATTAATGTCCGAAATGTTTGCGCTTTATTCTCGTTTATAGTTAACTAGCTACCCGCTCCGGCTTCGCATGGGTACAGTAGGGGAAATATATTCACGTACCACCTTAGAACCCTATCATAATGACGCGACGCGTTAAACACCAGGCTATGTCATACAAATGTCATGCGTATGTCTCTTCGACTAGGTTCTAGGGTGGTACGTGTTTCAATTTCCTTGACTGTACAAGTAGGACTTAATGTACAGAAAAACCTTCTCTAAAAACCCTCTAAATGAAAACGGTATCAAAATTCGTTGCATACTAAAGTACAGTCAACAGATACTCTGCGGGCGGTACGACCTTGTGCAAGATCCGTCCGGATCGCTACCACCGTTTTGCTCGCTAATCCTGCCGCTAAGCAGCAGTCTTGTACTGTTGTGTTTCGGCGTGGAGAGCAAGACAGCCGGTGCAATTACTGGCAGAAGAGGTATTCCATCTTAGCCCTCTGGGTTGGCAACGTATCTGCAATCTTCTTGGTGTTGCGGGTGTCTATAGGCGGTGGTGATCACTTACTATCAGGTGACATTTATTATTCTTTTATTTATTTAAATGGATTAATTAACAAAGATTTCGATTTAATTAATTATTAAAAAGTAATAAAAACACAATAAGTATTATTCACTTCAAAAATAACTTTGAAAACAAAAAACAAGTGCCAACTAATTGCGTAGGCGCATGAAATATAGCTCCAATATGGCGAACATTGACACCCGAAAAACGAAGTAAGTCGTGACGAGTCCATTCCAAATTGAGTCTTAGCTTGCCTGTCTTAAGATCGAATTTGATCGGTTGTCGCCTCCAATGAATTACTCAATTAGGGTAGCAGTGGCGACATTTATCGTTAAAGTATCGATATATCGATACGGTGTTAATAAAATTAGCTTTAAAGTTCAAGAATGTTAGTATTTTTAATTTTAATAAGCGTAATAAGTATTTTTAAGCCGAAATTTTTTGTTTATAATATATTTTTATTTTAGATTTTAGTCTAGACGTTGTTTTAGACGTCACCTTGAAAATAACTCGCTATCCTTTTGGTAACAGATTTAAATTTAAATTAATCAATACTATTAATTAGCAACTGGACGAATTTATCCAGTAAAGTAAAAACAATTTTAAAGCTAAGCTTATTTCTTAATCCGGTGAGGATTATTAAACTCCTGATTTGACTTCTTTCGACCGCCTAATAATTTTGGCAGACATCTTTGTAGTTTATTTTCTTAAGTTTCATACTACGTGCTCCATATTTTGCTCGTTCTTTGCTACAAAATATGCTACTACAAATCTTGTCGATTAAATAAACTATCGATAAGGTGTCATTAGCAGGCTGTTGCCGCACAACACTACGTACAATTATGTGATTTGTCTTGTACCCCTGAAAAATGTCTCAGTCCATAATTAATGGTGAAAAATTGTTTCCCTGTTCACATTATACCACCATCATTCAAGTAAAGGCTACCGGTCATTTTAATGGAACTATTTATTTAAGCGTTTAAGGTATTAATCGTTTGCAATAAAAAAGGGTAATTAACGATGTAATTACTGGAACAGGCTGTTAATGGGGCCACTGTAGAGGGATCCTTTAATTGGGATAACGCCTGCGGGGAGGGAGGTGAGGCGGGGAGTAAGCTGAGTTGATTCGGTGGTCGACGCGGGGTCGCTCGAATGGGAGATATACAACTATAGAAGTATATATGTAAGACCCATCATTTGACACATGACAACACCCATATAACGTAAATGTGCATTATCCATTGAAATTATAAATAAAATATTCAACAGCTTTTGAGCTTCACAGATACCTAAAAGCTATGTATATGCTCTTTTGAGGTCCAACTAAGTGGTTGTTACATTTATTTCTATCGTAATAACAAACTATTTCATACTAACAACTCAACACGTAAACAGTTACATATTAAGTCTTTTTTTTCTTAAACTTAGTGTAGTGACCAATATGTTGAAATCGATTAATTTATTACAAAATCAATAAGATATCAAAACATTAAGTCAAACATTAAAATGAACCAAAAAAATCCTCATGACTAAGAACGCGCCCTTTTTAACCGACTTCAAAAAAAGGAGGAGTATGTTCCGCGATTACGCGATTACGCGATTACTGGACTGAACTTGAAAAAATCTTGTTTTGTTTGAAAGTGTATACTTTCAAGTTGGTTCCATTGTTATCAGGTCACCATCTGATGGTGGGATCCTGGAGAAATCGAGGGAAATCTTAAAAGATATATGCACACCTGTAGCGATTTGGATATTTTTTATAGTAACTTGTACTTTTGCTATTGGAAAACTGGAACTGATGGTGAATACAGACGGCCTCCGGAACCACTCAACAATAAGTATTTTACGGGTGGCGATACGCGCGGTTAATTTAATATAGTTGCTAAGGCAATTTATGCTCATTGCAATGCATTTGGTTAAATGAGGCTGATGGTGAAGAGGTGCAATTTTTGAATCTTACCAGGTGACTAAAGCTCACAAAGATGACCAAATCTATATGAAAAACGGCCAGCTTGGTGAGCTTTAGTCACCCGGTGAGATTCAAAAATCGCACTCCAGGAGAACTCCTCAAGAATTAACGTCCCTTGGGAAAACCAATATTTTGTAAAGGGTGGTGAGCAATTGACAATAGGCGTGTAACTTAAATAAACAACCAGACTCACTAAAAAGCGAATTTTGAATTTTCAAAGCATAGATTTCTGACCGAAACAATATCAGATTATGGTACCAATCCGGGCGGAACCTGCACGAGGTTCATCGTCGTAACTCAGATAAAAATATTTTTAAAAATCGTCACTATAATCGATTGCATTAACCTGCCACCCTTAGTCGATAATCGGTAGATACGTAAATCAACACGCCTTAGCCTCGTCACTACAAACGTCAATAGACAAGTGCCAAATATCGTTTGTTAGATCTCAGTGATAATAGAACTTTATTTTCTCTCAAAAAATAAAAAATCTGAAAATCTGCTAGACTGACAGACAGTGACAGTCTGTACACTGTCAAAAAAAATATCATGAGTGCCTTACTTGACAGTTTTAGAAATGGGTATGGAAATTTTGCGGGTGGTAGGACCTTGTGCAAGGTTCGTCCGGATCGCTACCACCATCTTGCTCGCTAATCCTGCCTCTAAGGCGGAGTGCTTGCACTGTTGTGTTCCGGTGTGGAGAGCAAGACAGCCGGTGCAATTACTGGCACAAGAGGTATTCCATCATAGTCCTCTGGGTTGGAAACGCATTTGCAATCTCCTTGCGGATGTCTATAGGCGGTGGTGATCACTTACCACCAGGTGACCCACTTGCTTGTTTGCCTTCCTATTTCATTAAAAAAATGGCTAAAAAACTTCAACTGTCGTTCGTAAAAGTTCCAAATCGAGAATACTTTTTTCGACCACGACTCGCACTTGACTATAGCTGACTTTGCGATGCTTAGCGTAACCTTACATTGCTCAGAAATGGAGGGTGTTATGACTTATGAGTGATGTGGTCGTTTGTCGGACGCAATTTGCGGTCCGCCATTAGCATGGAAACTAATGAGGTGTGTGGCAAATGAGACAGTAGCTGGTCAGACGGGGCAGTACAGTGAGCTAGTAGAGGGGATAGCACATTACTAATTCAATTTGAACGCGCAAATTTCACTCGCGGCAGTAGGAAATTCAATATACCTCAGTGTCTGAAATCGAGAGTGTATGATCAATGTGTGTTCCAAGCGATGACTGTTTGACTTGTAATGATTGTTATGAATAAATTTGTCATTTTTTTTTTTTCATTTTTTTAATTCAGAATGATAGAGCGGCCGTAGATATCAGGACAGTCAGTAACGGATAGTGAATCTGTTTTATACTATGTAAAGATAAATATCCGTTTTGTTGATGCCTCTGTTACCCGGTCAGGTACAGTCAAGGAACTAAATTTCCAACCCACCTAAGGTTCAATAGCATATAGCAAACTGTCACCATAAGAGCTATAGAGCAAGACGTTAGTTTGACATATCGACCTTAATGCATTGCGAATGTCAGACGACATTTCAACGAAATGGGTAGGGAATTAAATTCCTTGACTGTACATAAGTTCGCCCTAGAGCATTTTCAAGTGAAACACTAAATTTACACTAATAAGTTTTTATTGAATAAAAAGCTCCCTAGGACGACTAGAGACTCTAGGTCGTAAGTTCGTAGTTCTTGTGCCTAATTCCTAACTTGAGTCAGTTAACGTGATCGCTCGCACTCCCCTGGCCGTGACCCGACGTAGAGCAGCGTAGGCTTGAGGCTTGGCAGGTCTTCGAAGTCTGCTAGGCCGTTAGAAGCTCGGCAAGGGTACGGTTGTCCAAGTAACCGGCTGGTAGTTGCTCGGCAGGGGTACAGTGTCCAAGGAACCGGCAAGAGGTGCCCTGCAGGTGGCTCGAGGAAGTGCGAAGCTTGGTAAATATCAGGACAGACAGGAACGAAAAAATAAAGATAAAAAAGACTAACATTTGAAAATTTATGGGGTATGGTACTGCCCAGGTCTAGTGCGGTACCGCTATTAAGCTTGTACAGTCAAGGAACTTAATTCCCTACCCATTTCGTTGAAATGTCGTCTGACATTCGCAATGCATTAAGGTCGATATGTCAAACTAACGTCTTGCTCTATAGCTCTTATGGTGACAGTTTGCTATATGCTATTGAACCTTAGATGGGTTGGAAATTTAATTCCTTGACTGTACCGCATGAAATATTTCAGAAGAAACTTATGTGGTGGATCCATCGCATGTTGCTATGTTTGTGTGTGATCATTACAGTATGTTGTTTGATTTGTATGGACACGTAGCGTGATGTGTGATGGACGGGGGGGGGGGGTCTAAGAAATTACTAGTCTGGGAAATAGTGATGTAGGCACCCTACACAGAACGGATTCACAGAAGTATGAACTCGCCGAATTTCTCCCCGGTGTTTTCATCGGAGTTTTTTCCGGGCCTGTAGTAAATTTTCTGGCATTTATAAGTGATTTCTGTAAAAAGCCTAATTCTGAATAAAGATACTTTGAATAATTGATAGATTCAGGCGTTACTTTGCGGAGGTCCATATCAACAAACTGGAACAAATTACCTTGCTACTCCGAGAAACCAGCGCCGTGCACGTGCAAGATAGCGTCTGTGCGATTTTTTTTTCATGCAAAAACCCACCCTTCTCCGCTTCCATATGGAATAACATACAAACAACAACCACAGCAAGGTAATTTGTTCCAGTTTGTTAAAGATACTATGACTTTGACCGAAGTACTGTTAATGTTACAAATGCGAAACATTGTGCTAATAATATGAAAAAAGATTATTAGAAGGTATCAGTTTATCCTCCTCTACGTGGTCACGAGAGAAAGAGAAATGTCGCTTCTAGTAGTCTTTAAAAAAAGCTCTGACTTAAAGCGACTAAAAAAATTGCCGAGTTAAGAACTTCTCTGATAATACGATTAAAAACGGTAGCGAATAAAATGTCGCCTTTTTTTTGTTTTTCATAAAACAGGAAGTTCAAGAAAATAAATTCCTCGGAATCTTTTAACGATTTTAGCAAAGCCATTGGCAAGTATTGAGGATCTTATTATTTAAGAGATTCAATTAAAGAGTAGCTTAGAAAAATAACCATATTGAACAACGAAACGTATAGTTTCTTAATAATTTCTACTAGGTCCACGCGTTCCTTCGAAAAAAGGTCTGGACAGGCAGACAGACAAACGAACAGATGGATAGAAAGACAGACAAACAGACAGACGGACAGCGAAGTGACATAAGGGTTCCGTTTTTCCTTTTGAGGTACAGAACCCTGAAAATCAATCTAGATTGAAATTCGATTTAACGTATCGTAGCCAGTTACTGCTTGCAGTTTGAAAGTGCCGGCCCGTCCGGGGTATTACCACACTCTCAAAACAAAAGGCTTGGAGAAGCTTGCAACTGCATTTTTAATGGAAAAAATGATATCTGGTAACCCAGAGCTGGGGCCTAACTCTAGATTACTTTAATTCTTATTGAAACTTACATTAAGTTTAAAATCTCTAAGCATAACAAATTAACAAAGACATCGTCAACATAAAACGTACTCTAAATAATCAAATATAATAATATAAAATATCTAAATAATGTCATAAAAATACAATAAATTAAAAATAAAAATGACAGGAATAAAAATAAAAATATAAAATAATTAGGCGCAATGGTTCGCGTATTATTTTAGAGTGACTGGCTCCTATGAGCCACGGTAAACCGCAAGCCAGTTTGGCACTCCTTTAAAAAAAAAAGGAAAACTTTAAGTGAATCACAAATGAGTTTGTAGACGAATTTTTTCCATTTTTTACGTCCCTCTGTATGTAACCAGACTTAATGGAGACATAACGTCACTCTAAGCTATTAGTCATATAGATGTACATCGCTATATCTGTCGCATCTGACGTTGATGAATTGATACGTAGGTAAGTATCTGTATGGGTGATGATTCTATTTTCTTTACGGTACAGTAAAAAAAGCAAAGAAAAGCTACATTATTTACAATTTGGAAGGAAATTAACTGCATAAATAATAAATAAATAAATAAAATAGCTATTATTTAGGCATATATCCCATTACAAATTACAATTTACATTACATTACATTATAAGCTAAGATTAGATTAGATTACATTAGATGAAAATTAAAATTAAATAAAATTATTATCATTACATTTTTACAATTTAATATAAATATATTGGTTTGAAAAGTCTTCCATTATAAAAATAAAAATGGGAGAATTACCTCCAATTGGCCTATTCCCAAAGTAAACTAAAGCTTGTGTACTAGACAACAGATCTACCTACATACTTACTTAGATAATTATATACCTAAATACATATAAAATCCAAGACTCTGGCACAATTCATATTCATCGTACAAATATTTGCCCCTCCCGGGACTCGAACCCGGAACCTCAGGCGTCCCTAACCACTAGGCTATCCGGTGGTATAAAATAAATATAATCAAGTAGTGGGACGATTTAAACCAATCGATCTGGTCTTAACTAAGCTAAGCTTGTAATATACTATTGTGTATTAGATAGGATATAAACATAGACTATGTAAGTAGATAAATATAAAATCCACGATACGGGTACAAACATTCGTGTTCATTATACAAATTTCTTGTGGTAGTTATTTATTTCAGTTCAACAAGAAAATTATTAAAAGCAAGTAATGAACATGTGAAGCAAGCGTTCGGAAATACGAAGTAGATACTCATCTACAATTTAGTATCGGATTAAATTTTACAAGAAAATTATTAATGCAACCCACGCGACACAACACATTCTTAACACTAATAAACTACTATTTTTACTGTCTGTGCGCACCAATTAGAACTGATTTCTAACAAAAATATACCCCGCGGAACGGCTTTATACTACACCAGCTTATGACAGTTAATAAAGTTTTCATAATTAAATTAATGGCTGGCGAGATGCTGAAAAATTACTCATTTGTTGTCGCCCAGTGCTGTTGCGGCCTCGGCGATCGCTAGTGGTTTCGGCGACTGGTACCGGTATCGGGTAATTCAGCGACCGGTTTCGGCTAATCCGGCTAATTCGGCTAATCACCACAACTGATAGTGTCATCAACGAAGAGGTAAAATTAGTGCGCGCGCCGGAAGTTAAAGGTGGTACGCAGTCAAGATGTAGGTTTTAAATATTATTAAAATGTTTTTAAAAAGTTTAATATGGACATTCAAAATAAGAAACATACTTAAAAAGATGCTGTTTTATTTGCCATCATTTACAGGTACAATTAAGGCCAATTATTTCTATAGAGAAATGTTTGACCTTAGACGAACAATTTAATTAATGCACGCGTGCATAAAGAGGTACAGCTATTGAAATAAAACGTGCATATCCACTAGAGTTTGGTACAAGTAGAAACATTTCCTACTTCAATAGTAATCTATATAATATATATGTTTATTCAGTGTATCTCGGTATTGTAAAGTTCAAAAAGTTCAAGTTCATTTATATCAAAAATCATGTTATAAAAGCTATTGAGTCTTATCAATAATGTAGAACAACATAATTCTGTTTTATAGTTACTATAAAATAAATATCGAAGTCAACGGGACGATATAAATAAGTCTTAAATTTGAAACATAAATAACACATACCCGTAATCCGCAAAAAATGTAACCTTTAAAAAAATTTGGTTTCAACAGTGGTGCACATCACTAGTGGCAGCGTCGCGCTGTCATACCAAATTGATTCGTAACATACGAGCGTAAAATCTATTTTTGAACGTCATTTGTCGATCCGACGGGTAACTAATGGTCTGTCCCGAGAGAAGAGATGTTATGTGTTCAGGTTAAATTTAAATATACTTAACTAGCTACCCGCCGCGGCTGTGACCGGGTTTCCTAACAAAAACTTAATCAAAGAGTAATGTACATAATGAAATTTCATAAAAAATCTTTATATTACAGTGTAAACTATATCAAATCCGTTGTGTGGTATAAAATTAGTCATCGGCCTTTATTTTATTCTATTTAAAGATATTCATGTACTAAGTTTTAACTTTATTCAAATAATCTTTCATAAAAAAACATTTTCAATTGTAATAATTTTACACATTAACAAAAACTCGCGATATGTTTCGAGAGTTCGTTCGCAGTTAACCTATTTCCTATGTGCCGTGACTTAATCGTCTGCAGGATGCCTATTACATCGCGATTACATTCGAGTAATTATCCATTACACGAACCCAAAGGAATGCACGTTCGTGATCTTACCGAAGACACCACTTTATTACCGTCTAGACCGGAACGCAATTAAATAAAGCATGCAAAACAATTAACATTGTTTTGTGACAACCCTAGTTTATGAGCGCTGCAACCGCGGGGGAAGTCCGTCAATAGCACGAGTGGATATGCTATGAGCTGACTTATGTTGCGGTTTATCTGACTGTCACTCTTTGTAACCCAAATATGCAATTATGCATCCAGGTTCAATTTTTTTTAACTTTGCGCCTTATCGGATCGGCACTAACCAGTGGTATTAAAGCACGTTTAAGACGTATGCACATGAATTAAGGCTTATTTAGGGGTGACACCTCATCCCTTCCGTCGATATCCATCAAGTGAAAACTAGGTAAAGAGGAAGTGTTGCCAAATAGAAGTTTTAATGAATTCTCCCTAAATCTAGAAAGTTACAATTAGGTACAGTACAGTGAGCCTCAGAAGTAGCTGAACACTTCAGAACCTTGTCGTAGTCACGTATGAAATGAGAGTTGCTCGAATTCGTTACATCACTGACAGTGACAAGGTACTAATGTTTACCGTACACGTCGATTTTCGCTCGAAGTTCGACCCTTAGTTCGGCCCGACTGTTGTTATTATAGGGCACGGTAGTGCCAAGGCCAAGTCGAGTAATAACGTGCTCCGGGCGCTACCGTGTACCTTTTTAGGGTTGTCAATAAGGAACTTTAATATATAGACGACCAGATAGCCTAGTGGTTAGTGACCCTGACCATGAAGCTTGAGGTACCGGGTTAGATTCCCGGTAGGGGCAAATGTTTGTATGATGAATACGAATGTTTGTGCCCGAGTCGTGGATGTTATATGTATTTAAGTATGTATTTATCTATATAAGTATGTATATCCGTTGTCTAGTACCCATAACACAAGCAGCTTTAGTTGCTTACTTTGGGACTATGTCAATTGGTGTTAATTGTCCCAAGATATTTTTTTTTTTTTAATACTTTCTACTCTCATGTCCGTCCGTCCGTACGCAACGTCACTCAGAGTCTCTTACTATAGTAGAAAGCTGTAACTTGGAATGTATTTGTATTGTTAATAATTAATAATAATACGTACATTAGTCACGATAATAAACTGGTAAAATGGAGTCTTGGAAAAATAAATTGAGGTTGGTACACGTAAAGTGATGTTTTTTTTTTCTCTCCTCTGGATATGTGAAGAAGTAAAAGAAGAAGAAGGTGTCATGCCCAATTAAAAAAACATGTAGGTACAGTCAAGGAATTTAATTCCCTACCCATTTCGTTGAAATGTCGTCTGACATTCGCAATGCATTAAGGTCGATATGTCAAACTAACGTCTTGCTCTATAGCTCTTATGGTGACAGTTTGCTGTATGCTATTGAACCTTAGGTGGGTTGGAAATTTAATTCCTTGACTGTACCTAAGTGCTCAACTCTCACGCCACGGCTCCTTTAATAATTATTATGTTGGATATGTATTTTATTTACCAACACAAAAGTTAAACCTTACGAAAATGTAAAACTTATTTATTAAACAAAAACACAATTGGACTTAATGGAATGATTTTACACTTAAAAAGTTATGAGATCGCATGTAAAACCAACCAAGTAAGATAATGCAAATTTATATTCAACTCTGTTAACTTTCGTGCTGCAAGGTAACTTAGTTAATTATTCAAATGTCAATATTTACATCTTACAGTAACCAATCATCTCAAGCCTATATGAAAAATGTTTTTGGTGGGACAGACGTTTAGATTTGTAAATAGTCTAGCAACAAATTGGCTAACAATCGCGTTCCTAAATCAAAACAGGAACGTTTATCAAATGTATTTCTTATCTCAGATGCTGGCAGGCTAGTTTTGGCACTAGACGTGCTTCCAAAGCGGCCATGACGTGTGGGCGGGGCTAAAAGCGCGGGCCCGCGCGCCATTGGCTGCCAAGTTCTCGCCGTGGGAACGTTCCACGTTTGAAATCTGCGCTTTGGGACCCTATTATAGAATCCATGACATTAGAATAGACGCTAGCGCTTTCTTTGAATACACTCAAAGTCCAGAGAAAGTCCGAGTTAATTAAGAATTATTGCAATGTTAAACAAAATTGACTGTTAGCGCGTTTTTACCCGATTGCTATCTGCTCGCATTGCAGTGAGGTTCAGTTTTTTGCCTTGTTGAGGGTATTTAAAGATATCAATTACGTTACCAAGACTGACGAGAGCTGTGAATGATGTAGTTTTAAAAACGCAAAAAAAAGATAACACGGCTTTTAATTACAGCTCTCAGGTTTCCCTCGCCGACGGATATCTCGGAATGCGCACCGAATCAAACCCAGCCCGTACACCCACTTAAACTTAAAAAAACCGACAAGCTCGAAAATTAACAACCTCCTTTAAAATTCAAATGAGGTATTAATTACAAATTAAGATAATTACATCTAACTTTACATTTTTAAATAACGAAAACCGTTTTTTAAATGCCATTTTAATATTTGCAATTCCACAGAATACAGACGTTTTAGCGCGTGCGTGTAATTGGGACGCGTTGAATGCGCGCGCGCGGCGGTGCCGAGCGTCGCCGAGCGCTGCCGAGCGGTGCCGAGCGGGCCCGAGCGTCACGCTCCGGGGCCGGCGCGGTAATCTCGCTAATTACTGATAAAATCTGCACCTCGGAACGCAACCCACAACGGCAGATCTCCGGAACGCTCTCACGTGACCCACAAAAAGCGCAGAAATGCGAAAACTGGCTTCCGCGTCCCGAGCTGCGAATACCTCCGAAGGAACGCCGCACACAATAAGAGTACGAGGTTCCACGTGACGAGGTCCCCGGCGCGGCGACGGCACTCCGGCTTGCGGCCCAAAAAAACAACTGCAAAGCGCAAACGCGAATTTTAGCTCAGCGACTCACCTTATAAGGCGAACGGCTTTCTTCCAACACCGCCTTGATTTATTTTTTTGTCCGCAGGTGTGGTTCCAGAACGCGCGGGCGAAGTGGCGGCGAATGGTCACCAAGCAGGAGAACAAGATGGCCGACAAGTGCTCGCCGGACGCTTCGCTCGAGATGGATATGTACCACGGGCCCATGGGATCGATCCAGTCGCTGCCTCCCCACAGCCCCCCGTACAGCGTGATGGGGGGGCCCCCGAGCCCAAACTCTATGGACTGCCCATAGCCCGAGTTCTGCGCCTTATGAGCGCGAGAGTAAGGAACTATAAAGTGCGGATCAAAGTGGTAATTGGGGAGACAGCTGGAACTTTTAGCGGTAGCACACTGAGTGAACTATCATTTAAGCAACTTTTCCATACAAAAGAAAGTCTCGAACTGTGTAAGGGACTTGGTCCTTACATTGGCGTAAGGGACCAAAAGTTGTAGGTGTTTCGTTGCAGGTAATCTTAAGATGACCTTCTGATGTAACTTTGGTAAAATGAATTCCTGTTAAGTTGTACCTAGGTATAGCAAGGTCCAATGTTGGTATTACAATTCGAAGTTGCTTCTAGCCAGTAAAGTCACAGGGAAGGGATGGGTAAATCCTGAAACTATTAATTCCCCTGGCACATTATGTTTAGAAAACATTAGAAAAAATGCAAAAAAAATCATCAGGAGAATTAACATTATCAAGGTTTATCCTCCTACGCTTGGACTTTGCCTTCAAAGTAGCCTAGTGGACTGATGTTCTGTCCTTTACACTAATCAGAGATCGGGAGTGGAAGTAAAATGTATCGTCAAATAATGGACCATCCATATTGTCTTACCCGGCAGTGAAAAAGTGTGAAATATGATGTAATTTCTTAGTTACAACCTGTTTGCGACTTGCACGTGAGTATGTATGGCTTGAACAGTTTGTTTTCCTATAATACCATGTGGCGTTTGTAGAAGGAATTTTAAATTGAGCTGTTATATCATTCACAATAAACAAGGACACAGTATATATTTTCGCCTAAGACTAATGTTGACTTGCGTCAGAAATGAAATGTTTGAGATACTAAATTATTTTGATTCCATCTAGAATTGATAATTTAGCGTCATAAATGTTTTCATTTCGCCCAAGTTAGTCTAAATCTAGTAAATCTTTGCTTTCGTAAAGTGCGTAACTGAAATCCTATCGTTTGAAAGCCTTAGTTTAGCGTACAGTTATTGAGATCAGCAACAGTTATGTGGCACTTACGACATTTTTAAAAGTCCGTTCGTTTCTTTCAAATTCTAAGCATTTTTTTATCCTTGACGGTTGTGGTGTTTAATTATATTTATTTACGTTACACACGTATTACTTTTAGGCATTGATTTGTAATGTATGAATCTCAAAAGGTTGTAAATAAATTTGATATTGGCAACGACAAAATACTTAAGAAATTTTTCATTCAATTTTATAATTGAAGATAAATATCGTGTAACGTAAGCGACGAAATTAATAATGTTGTAAGTGACAAACAAAAATGTGATTTCTCTTTGATACAAATTTGAAACAGATCGCTCATAAAACGATTTAACCTATACAGACAAAACAAGATCTGTAATTTTTGTTTATATGTTTACTTATTACATTAAGGATAACTTTAAATAAAATTGTATCTGGGCATTACGGATTCGGATATCCGTCCATTTCGCATTGTTTTAAGCAATGAAATTTATGAAATTACAACTAAATATTGCAAAATGCAATATGCAATATGCAACATGGTTTAATATCGCAAATCAACAGCCTAAATTTAGACAATAGTTCATACACTTTGAATTAGTTTTTTTTTTCAAAACGGCACGCTCTGAAAATTCTGTAACTAAGCAATATTGGATACCGTATTATGTTATAAAACTTTTCAATGAACTGATGATGAACGATAATGTTTTTTTTATTAATATATGCTATTTATTTATTGAAAATTAATATTTAACGTAAAATAAGATAAGTGGTAAGTTAAATGTGAATTTCCATAGCGTAAAGTTAGGCGTAAAGTGCTGGCGTGGCTTTTAAAAGAATGTTAAAGTCAATTTAATTTCTTCTTCCTGACTACGTGCTTTTATAAGTTATGCTGGAGATCGTAAGTGTAAGCAGGACAACGCTATCGCGGTGTAAGTAACAACGATAGTAATCAGGAAATATCTCATTCGAAAGATCTTTTTGTAGTTTTAAGATTAAGCCAAGTATGTCAACCGGTGAGTACACGAACTGTTAGTTCCTTTTTTGTATAGTTTTAATATTAGACTACATTTGACAGGATATGTCTCAAATGTCAAAATTGAGAACATACAGCAAGTGACATTCAGTGTCGCTTACGACAATTTTTTCTTTGCGTGGCGGGATGTTCTTTACAACATTTGAGACATATGGTGTCGATAATAAATAATACGCAATGATATTTATAGTAGAAAACTCGAAGTAACCAGTAACCCGTAATCAATTAGAGGCATAAGTTTCCTATTTGAAATTGTGAAAACAACCGGCAAAATGAAACGCTAACATTTCTACCAGGACGGTAATTTATTCATGTGACTGTAAAAAATATAAAGATCTGTTAATAAAAATATTCCAATTACAATGTGGCTTCTTTTATTTTAGGAAAACCTGGAAAACAACGTTTTTTTTTTATCAAAGTTAAAGTCAAATATCAAGATGATGCTTACAGAAAGCAATTAAGAAGAGTGTAAACCTAGCTCTCCATACAAACGACGGTAACGTTTTCCACCCTCTAAACCTTAACCTATAGCCACGATTTTTTTTATGTTGTCACTATGCCCCAGAACTAGGTTTGTATGTTTCGATTTTTTTTATAATTTAGTTTCAAAAATATCGACGCTTTTTGTTCTGTATGAAACTCCTAAAATGAAAATATTTTCAAAACTATGAAGAATATTAAAAAAATGAAAATATACAAACCTAGTTCTAAGGCATAGACAACATACCAAAAAATTATTGCCATATGTTAAGGTTTAGAGGGTGGAAAACGTTATCGCCGTTTGTATGGGGAGCGCTATTTGGGGCTGGGTTCACACTCCTCTTAAGCAAAACACATAACTAACACTTGAAGCTATATCCATACTTTATACAGTTATTCATTCAAGTTCAAATTCCCGCTAGATCAAAATGAAACGTTTTTTTAAATAAATACATCATTTTTCCAAAATGGCGGCAATCTGCTGCCAATCATTGGCTGCCAAATCTCGTTCAGAAACGTCCTCACGTTCTAAGATTATTTTGAACTAGCTTTTGCTTGCGACTTCGTCCACGTAGACTTGTTTAATCGAATCAAGCAAACGTGCACCCAACATGCAATCTGCAATATTTCCTGGACAAATTAATGAGAATTAGTTGCTTTGCTGCTCATGACGTCAAGGCGGCGTATAACTCGCTTATCGCTATCCCGTAGGAACTATGCGTTTTTACGGGATAAAAGGTATACTATGTGTTAATCCAGGTTATGAACTATGTGTGTGCCAAATTTCATCCAAATCTATTCAGTTGTTATTGCGTGATTGAGTAACAAACATCCAAACATACAAACTAGTAGGATACATCATCATTTTTCCAAAATGGCGGCAATCTGACGCCAAATCTCGTTCGGAAACGTCCCCACGTTCCGAGAATTGATAACGTTCGGAATTTTCTTAAACATCCAAGGGACCACCCAGCCGTGCAGGTGCCTTATTTATTGTTTTAATTAAATCAGCATAACTCTGAGGCTCTGCCCGAACGCCTATGCAGCCGTAACTCTTAAGTTTTGCTACTGAATTTAAAAAAAAAGGTGATGAAGAACCAAGTACATTCAAATGTTGCTTAAGAGGAGTGTGCAAGTACCCAGCGCTCTCCATAGAAACGGCGATAACGATTTCCACCCTCTAAACCTTAACCTATAGCCATGATTTTTTTGTATGTTGTCAGTATGTCCTAGAACTAGGTGCGTATGTTTTTAATTTTTTTAATATTCGTAATAATTTTAAAAATACTGACGCTTTTTTGTTTTATACGAAACTCCTAAAATGCAAATATTGTCAAATCTATGAAGAATATTTAAAATCCCACCAAAAACAAGGAGAGCCAAGTTTAATACAAAAATTATGCTTGGCTGTAGGCTTGGCCGCAAAAAGAATGGAGATCTAAATGAGTGCCAAGTTCTATGCAAAATCCAAATATGTATTTATAGGAACAAACAACATTATGAACAAGTATTAAACTCTATTTCTTTGCTTTATTGGATACCTATAACAATTGCTGTTATTTAAAAATGTGAGATCTTAAAGTAGGTTGAATAGTTATATACAAAAACATTGTTTCAGCTTTTGAGAAACGACCTTTAAAATTATTGTATCAATCATGCTGACAAACACTTTATCTCGAAGGCATAAGAACTAACCAAATCAATTGACAAAAAAAGCACTTCTAAATCATAAAATGACTTATTTCAACTTCGGTAACATTTAGAATTCAAACCTAGCGTCAGTTGACATAAAGTCTATTTAGAGTTTTATTAAGAAAAAAATAAGCCCTTTTGTTAGTTAGCCCTCATTAATGCGTAGAGTAAACGTTTGGACAATGGATTAGCGACTTGACTTCGTGAAATCCGGACCATTATTATGATTTATTCAAGCCTTTTGAGGGGATAAGGGCGTATTTACACTCGGATAGTGTTCTAAAATATACAAAGGGTGATTTTTTTATATTGCATCAGTGCACATGCTAGCAACGAAAAACTATTATACAGGGTGGAGGATGTTACCTGGAATAAAGTACCTACCCTAAAATTTTAAGATAGCAAATTTTAATCCAAGGAAATGTTATTATTTATATATCTTCTTTATTGTTACATAGTATAAAGTAAAGGTTAAGAGCGTACAAACAGATTTGGCAACGTCGCCTATAGCTGCCAAATAATTTAGCTGTTTTCATTGATTTATCAAAATTAATGAGTTAAATACGGAATATAGCAACGCGCGCGGCTTCGTCCACGTGAAATTAGTAACCTACGTCCGTTGGGAATAGTGTCTGTGTTTCTATCAGTGAAATATTTTTTAGAATCTGGTCAGTAGTTCCAGAGATACATACAAACAAATAAAGTTTACCTCTTTATTATATTAGCGTAGCAACTGAAAGTGAAAAATGTATTGCGATGACTGTATACGGCATATAAGCATTAATAAGATCATTATTGAAGCCCATAAGCATCACTATCATCATCATCATCATCATACATAGTATGAAAAAATGAAAAAAATGAAAAAAAAATTATTTAAACAGTTTTAACAAGTTAGTGGTTGACAGATAGTTAATACATATAGTTATAAAGCAAAGTTCCCGCGTCTGTCTGTATGTATGTATGCTTAGATCGTTAAAACTACACAACGGATTTAGATGCGGTTTTTTTAGATAGAGTGACTTAAGAGGAAGGTTTATATGTATAATAACATGCTTTATATATTAGAGAACCACTGATAATTTCAAGATTTCTAACGTGAAGTCGAAAATAAACACATTTTTTTGCGCTTCAAATGTAGATGTCATTTGTTTCCTGTGGGCCACGCGGGCGAAGCCGCGGGCAGAAGCTAGTAATAAATAAACATATATAAGTAAGTAGATAGAAGTATATCTGTTGACGAGCTATAGCTAGAATAATGACAGTGACAAGTTTATCACCGTCGAGTGACAGGTGCAACGAATTAACAACATTGACAGCTATTTTTAGTAAAAAAGATTGTCAGACTATAATGACGAATATTTATACTTAATTAGTAACAACCTGACGCTGGGTTGATGACGTTATTACAATTGAAAAATTATGAACTGACATATATAATTGTCAACCTGTAAATTTTTAGATGTAACTAAAAATAAAAAATTTTTTAACGGTTATAAAGTTGTCAATTAACTCTAGGTAGGTACTATAAAAGTAATAAATAGCACGTGGAGTCGTTAAAAGTAAAAAAAATGGCCAAGTGCGAATTGGACTTTCAAACCCTTGGCAACCAACATTTGCTAACTCAATAAATAAATAAATATCTTGGGACAGTAATATCTATTGGTCTAGTCCCAAACTAAGCAAAACTTATAATGGGTACAGGGCAACGGATCAACATACATAGATATAGATAAATACATATTATTATTATAAGCTCACGCCTGTTTCCCTTTGGGGTAGGCATAAATACATACTTAAATACATATAACAACCACGACTCTGGTAAGTACAAAAATTCATATTCATCATACAAGCTTTTGCGCTTTGTGGGACTCGAACCCATAACTTCTAGCTTCGTAGGCTGAATCACTGACCACTAGGCTATCGGGTCATCAGATTACTGAATATATTGGGATCCTTAGCAGGAGCTCGAAATACATACTGGTTTGGCTGGTTTTTAATATTTTTTCTTTAACATTGTGTCTCGATTGGTTTTATTCAGGCGATAAACGCTGTTTAACTGACAGTTTAAATTTGAGGTTAGAATTTGGTTTACATATAACAGCCAAAGTATTTATGAGTATGTACTTGGTACACGAGAATCAGCATGTATGTATGTATGATCGATTAAAAAAAACATTAGTCTCGACTGCCTCTGATCGAACACAATTCAAATTTGGAACGAGAGCAGAATTACATTTAAACTTTGTACTTTCTCAAGCACGGTTTAGGCTATTATAGCCAATTCAAAATTTACTCGTCACCCTGGAAGCAACAAGATCGATTTTGGAATAGCACTCGCAAATCAAATCTGAGCTTTGGTAAGTAACTGCGAAACTCTACTGGCCAGTATTATAAGCGTTTTCCTTTAGCTCATTACGTCGACTGGCTGTATGTAAGTATTTTTTTTCTTTTGTTCTTGAAACAATTTGAAATTCAATGCTGACAACTGAACAACGAGTGACATTAGCAAGGCGGTTATTGAAAACAATGTTTATGTAATAATGTTTTATCTACACACATATCATAAGTGCTCAATAACGCGTTCAAAACCCGGATAGGAAATGACCAGCATTATTACAACCAATGTTATTATAAGAATTTTCTTGTCTGTGGTAGTAGGTAAATCTGTTCTTTATTCACGTCTTTATTGGTCATCTCATTGCCGATATCTCTGACGTTATGAATTTAAATTTGGAACAGCTGTCAAAATTCAAGTTGGTCTCTATTCTAGTATCCATAGATATTAAAACAGTTATCGATACGAAACGTCCACTCAGTATGTTTTTTAATTTAACGCACGACATTTGATCTTGAGTGACATGACAATAGGGACTTCATTCGTTTGCCTATGATTTAAAAAAATACGTTCGTCTTGACGGATAGAACGAATTGCCGCCATTACTTGTTACCATGCGTTTGTCGGTTTTTTGCTGTTACGAATTTTGGCAGTTATAATATGTGTGTAGATAAAGTAATGAATGCAACTGTATATAATTAGGCCTTAAAACACTCGTGTGATCCTATTATGAAACTCGCTGACGCTCGTTTCATAAAACCCTACTCGTGTTTTAAGACCTCTCATTATATAGCAGTTGCATAAAATACTATTTTGTATTAACTTTCTTCGTTGAACTATAAATAGGTTACCCTAGAATACTGGTCCCTGATGTCTCCCGACGCGTGCAAAGGACGTACTATGGCACCTTCCTCGAGTTAAAACGAGATAGAGCCACTGAGGTTCCGGAACTGCAGTTGTGTGAATCATAGCGATGGTTTAGAACAATCAATCTAGTTAGTAGGTCCATAGATATCGTTGCCTTGATGTAAACATGTTATGAATGCAGAAATGTTTGTTGATGGTAAGTATTATTTAGAGTCCGACCGAAACTGGTTTTCCGGCCGAAACCGAAACCGAAACAGAAACTCACGTGGTCAAGTATAGAATTCCTTAAAATACTGAAATTTGGTGCATTTCACCCATTATTCTACTAAGTTGTGTTGCTACAGAGCTATCCGAACGGCGCACGACAATTTCCAAACAGGGTCGCCAGCGTCCACCAAAGCGTTGCCGCGAGAAACGAAGTTAGGCAAGCAAGGCACGACAACTTCCGAAATCAGTTTCGGTTTCGGCAAAAGTTTCGGCCAATTTTGGCCGAAACCGAAACTGCCGCCGAAACCGAAACCGAACTTTCTGTCGGACTCTGGTATAATTATAGTAACTTTGTATACATACATATTGATGGTATGTTTAAAACATATACCATACCCGTATTTTTACCAAAAAGTTCATAGACAATCACATAATACGAACAGCAATAAAATTAGCCGACCATCAAAGAGGGAACTTAGAGAAATTGTCTATGCTCGGAAGGGATATCATCAACTTCACAGTGCATAGGTACAGTCAAGGAACTTAATTCCCTACCCATTTCGTTGAAATGTCGTTTGACATTCGCAATGCATTAAGGTCGATATGTCAAACTAACGTCTTGCTCTATAGCTCTTATGGTGACAGTTTGCTATATGCTATTGAACCTTAGGTGGGTTGGAAATTAAATTCCTTGACTGTACTATGCCTTCCTTTCGGAAAATTACACTTTCTCGCAGATCCGTCTTTGATGGTATCTTATAAGTGTCTTCGATGGTACAGTCACCAGCAATAATATTTTATCCAGTGTTAGGCTCAAAAATATACGACACCTCTATTACTGAAGGCAATAGGGCATATTTTTTTGACCCTAACGTTGTATATGATATTATTGCTGGTGACTGTACCCAGGGGCGTAGCGACGTAAAATGGCGCCCAGGGCTCGCATCCAAACTGCGCCCCTTTCCCTTTGTAATTTTTATTTTTTATAATTTTACTAATTTTGTGATGTGATGTATGTAAAACAAACAAAATACCACAAATATGTCCCCGTCTGGAATAAATGTATCTATAATAAGGATTAAATGATCCTCAAAATACTTTTATTTGGCCATATACTTATATGAACTTGGATTGGAAATTGGAAATTGTCTTGTTTTGAAAAGAGAAGAAAAAAAAGATAAACTGCTGAGTTTCTTGCGGCGTTTCTTCTCAGCAGATTCTTCCATTTTCCGAAGCGCTAGTAGATTCAGACATGTTAAAGAGCCTATATGGCCTACTTGCAAAATGAATTTTTCATTTTCATTTTCATTTTCGTTTTTCATTTTCATTTTCATTCATTTTCATTTTCATTTTCATTGTATTTTTTTTTAATAGGTAGTTAGTTAATTTCGCTTTTTGCGCCCCCCCTTATTTGGCGCCCAGGGCACATGCCCTGCCTGCCCCACCCTAGTTACGCCCCTGACTGTACCTGTTTGAACTTGAACCCACACCCTTCTGCTAGCGAGGCGGCAGTTCAAAGACTTTAACCACTCCACTACAACCGTTTCTTTACTCTAGCAAAAAACTAACTTTCATGCCTCGTAAATTTCCATAACACGGTGAATTACACAAGGGATATTTGTAGACCACCTGTTGTAACGCACACTAGGTAACCAAGCTGTCATATATGAGCAAGTGCTCATACTTGTATGCGAGGGATACAGCAGGATTCAGTGGGGTCACGTAGTAGAAGTTCAGTCAAGACAGGATTGTCAATGAGATTAGAAAAATTACTAGTCGACCTGGATTTAGCTATGGGGGGGCTTAGGGGGGCGAGAGGAGGCTATGGGAGACCCAGGTATATGGTCGCGCAGTCACTGTTAGGCTAGTCGCTTGCGAGCGATATGTATATTAGGCGACGGGATCCCATCTAGTAGCACAATTTTTGAAGTCATAATTGTAAAGTTTGTCATAATTTTTGTTTGACATATTTTTTTTCCTTTTAAATCGTAAATGCCCTTTTTTGCTAAGAGCCGTTCTTACCGAACCGATGCTCCGACTTAAGTGAAAAAACAGACTCTTGATTCGTAAATAAATCATCAAATATTTATAAGTAGAGAACAGTTTTGCTAATTTAAATGAACTTTGATTACCATTAACGAAAATCACGAGTAACCAAACAGTTCGGTTGTCACTTTTTTTCAGTGTTCGTGCACGTGTGTTTGCGGGTGGTAGGACCTTGTGCAAGGTCCGTCCGGCTCGCTACCACCATCTTGCTCGCTAATCCTGCCGCTAAGCAGCAGTGCTTGCACTGTTGTGTTCCGGCGTGGAGAGCAAGACAGCCGGTGTAATTACTGGCACAAGAGGTATTCCATCTTATCCCTCTGGGTTGGCAACGCATCTGCACTCTCTTTGTTGTTGCAGGTGTCTATAGGCGGTGGTGATCACTTACCATCAGGTGAGCCACTTGCTTGTTTGCCTTCCTATGTTGTATAAATAAAAAATAAATAAAACATGACTTCTACAATAGCGACGAGGGCGTCGACCCCTTTCGCCGAATCGACAATTGTCACCAATTATGGCCGAATAACGGACAATCGCTGCTACACATTCGAAATTCGAAATTAAAAGAAACATTCGAATTGCGACTCGGTTCCCAGAATCGCCGCTTATATCAAAACAAAAGACTGCGCAGGAGCCGACCCGTTAGTTCGCTCGTCTCGCTCGGCCGGGTGAGCTGAGTGTATTTGCGTCTCGCTCGCTCTTGAATGGAACTACCGGATTGAGACCAGTTTTTGTCTCCCTGCCCACTGTCAGCAGTCACAAACTGAATTCGATTATAATTAGCTACATATAGGTATTATGTGGAGTCCTGAGAAGTAAATAAGGGACCGAATCCAAATCAAATCACACGAGGTAGACAGTCAAGTTCATTTTATATTATCATATTAACTTTACTCCATCCAGAGCGATATGGTCAAGAACTGTAAAAGTGAAAGTCAAAATATTCAGATTAGGCTTGCAGGTAGCTTATGAATGTCATAAAATTTACCACCGGTTCAGACAAAACCTCTGATGAGAACAAACCGGCAAGAAACTCAACGAGGTGTAATTTTTTAAATAAATCAAAATTACAATGTTATTCTACATCTTAAATATTTTAAAATTTAACAATTTAACACAGTAGGGGTACAAATATTTGGAGCCAGGGATCGCCAATACAAATCGGGATCATTTCCAAACATCCCTGTCCAAGATATAGGGTAAAGGCACCAGTGGTCAGCCAGGGACCAGTGGTCAGCCTTTTGAGACGTTTATTGGTCATAAATATCTGGTATATTCGTTTTAACAAATCGCGAGTATTTCAATTGGAACTCTGATTCCTTATTGGTCAATGCATCATGCGACAGTTGCGGTGAGGGATCGGGAGAAAGAGGTATACTCGTTAATACAGGTGCTGTTTGTCGGCGAGAGCAGTATTGTCATGTCCGCCATATTTTTTGTTACACGTGGTGTTCTCTTAACAGGTATGAAAAACCATGTTTTTATGTTTAGAGTTAATACTTTTTGTACATGATTGGTTTATTTATTAGTTTATCTAATAACTAACATTATATTTTAATAAAAATATCAATATTTAACCTATCAATTGAGGGGGCTGACTACTGGATACCACTTTTTTACAAAAAATCCAGTGCTCAGCCTCCCGCGGCTGACCATTGGGTTATTCATTTTTATTTTTATTTTCGAGCCGATACAACCATTACGACCGTTAGATTTAAATTTTCAAATTTAGTTAAACATGTTCTAGTCTATTTAAAGTAAAACCCAGTAGTCAGCCGCATTTGAAATAACGGTTATACGCGGCTGACCATTGGGTTTAGCGGATCCAGTACTCAGCCATTAACCTTGCGTGGTACACCGTTTTGAACTCTATCTCATTGAAATGAGGTTCAAAAATGTATAGATATTTTTGACGTTTACTGTACATAGGTATTGTTTGAATGATGGTTTTCTTAAGTCTGTTACGCAGATATATGTGAATAAAATTTATGTATCTTGTATATTCAAATAATTGAGTATTAATTACCTACATAATTTTAATTTTTTTATTTGTAGTAAAATGCCGAGACAAATACACACATACCCTCCAGAAAAACTCACTTCCGCCCTGGAAGTCATACGAAGCGGAATGCCGATTAGGGAGGCCTGCAGATCGTTTGGTCAACTTGGGGCCATATCCTCTAAAGACTGGAAGGAGTTAATGGGTCCCAACTATAGAAGTTCATGAAACTATTGAGTTTCATGAACTTCTATAGTTGGAACCCATTAAAAATGTAGACCGGCTCAAATGGTCCCAGTAATGGGACCCGACTGTTGAAGTTCATGAAACTATTGCAATGGTGTAGGTATTCAACATTACTTAACAGAACTTCAGGCTACTGGTCTTGTTTTAGTCTTTTCAGTCTTGATTTACTTTTAAAGCAGTTGGGTTTTTTGATTTTTTAAATTTACTTTTTTTTTATTTTACACTTTTTAGTTCGGATTGCGTCAGAACGGTTGCTAATCAACTTTAAATCGATTTAGATCCTCAACGGCCATTCAAAATGAAAAATGATATGAGAAACCTAATAATAATTTTCGAATACGTATCCAATGATACCCAACTCAACATAGTTCGTCGACTTAATTTTTTTTCTTTTTCAAAATAGGGCATCTGATGGTCGCCATATTGAATTTTAATTATTGTCATGTCTTTAGTGACACTCGCAAGATTAAGACGAATCGATTGACATAAGAATCATCCAAATCGGCCCACGCATTTGGTCTCTAGATCGCCACAAAGGAACAAACATACATACATAGGCTGATAAACACATTACCCTCCTTTGCGTCGCGCAGTCGGGTAAAAATAGACATAAGGGACAATAAATATTAGGAATAATATAGATATCGTTGATTTTGATATTATAAATATAATATATTTACACATATTATGTGATTTTGATCTCATTATGTTTAATAGTTTGTAAAGGCCGAGTACTGGGTATACCAAGGCTGCATACTGGATTTCGGAGGCTGACTACTGGAAAAAAGTGCCATTTATTGTTATTACTTAATTATAGATATAATAAAGAAGATTGTTACTTTTTTCTATGTTTTGTTTTGAATCTTTAATAAGCAAGTAATTTAACCACGTAATGCTTTTATTTATCCGACTAATCCTGTAGAAATGCCGACCGTTCAAACTTCAAAAAGTCGTTATGAGGCTGACCACTGGTGCCTTTACCCTAGTCGTTGATTTATACATTTATACATAGTTTGCGGGTGGTAGGGTAGTACCTTGTCCCAGGCCTGCCCGGATAGCTACCACCATCTTGCTCGCTAATCCTGCCGCTAAGCAGCAGTACTTACACTGTTGTGTTCCGGCGTGGAGAGCAAGACAGCCAGTGACATTATTGGCATAAAAGGAATACCTACCATCTAAGCTAAGATGCCGTCTGGGTTGGCAACGCATGCAAACTCTTTATTTTTGCTGGTGCCTATCAGATACGCTATTTGAATGTTCGAAAATTGTACTTAAGTCAATGATATTACAATACATGGATGTACAGTGTCATAATAAATGACAGCAGAAAAACGGCCCGACATAAGAATACAGGTTGACGCCAATGTTACATATGCAAATTATAAGTTTACCATTTATTTATAGTTTTTGGATTTACAACTTTACGTCTAACTACATTAAATAATAATTTAGTAAGTTTCGTTGCAAATATGTTTTTTTACAAAATAATAGTACCTATTGACAGCAGCGCGAGCGATTGTCGATTTGTTGTAATTCTGTTTGACTTTTGATGCGGCCGTATTTTAAACGCTGACTAGAAGTCTATTACTCAGGTCACCGACTTAAGTATTTTGTTTTCTTTCAAAACTTGAAAGAAGTTTTACTCCGAACAAAAAATTTATTTGTTTATTCTGCGACAGTACCATAAAGATAGTTCACTTCTCTAATATACACTTTCGTTGAAGCTCAGAAAAAGTAGGCCAAAAATAGGTCATGCGTCGTGCCCCTTCCGGGAGTAAATGAGGCGAAACCGGGAACAAAAACTCGCTAGTGGTACGTTTTGTTGAGCTGTGGGTGGCGTTGTATGGCATTCCAGCTGGGTTCGATTCCCATCGAAACTAGGGTTGCCAGATGTCCGGTATTTAAGCGTATAGTCCGGTATTTTCGAGGCCTGTCCGGTAAAAATAAATGGTCATACCGGACAGAACAACGTCCGGTATTTTAAAGAAAGTCGGTACTACTGGTCACAAGCGCCTACAAAAGTAGGCATATGAAATATTGTTTGCGACCAAGCTTCCACCCCCGCCACATTATTGATATTTTTTCTTTGGGTAAACTACCCTCGGTGTCATCTATGAGAAACTTAATCAAGTTATCTCATTCAACGTGAGGGTAGTTTACCCAAAGAAACAATATCAATAATGTAATGACCGTAAAGACGAAACACATTGAATATAGCATTTTAAATTTAATTTAAATGTAAAAAAATACAAAAAGAAAATCGAAAAATTTTGAAATAAATAATTTCGATTACAATAAGCCATAGGCGACGTTGCAAAATTTCTGTTTGCACGCTCTTAACGGAGAATTCGTTTCCGATGATGTTAACACTAGAAAGAGACAGAGGACCATAATTCGTGTATCTCGCTTTGACCGTTTATGCTGTTAACAACGCGCAGTCCTTAGGTAATACAGTGAACCTCAGAAGTAGGTGGACATTTTAGTACTTTGTCGCTGTCAGTAATGTGACAAATTCAAGCAACTCTCG
Organism: Ditula angustiorana; assembly: GCA_963691745.1. Lineage (NCBI taxonomy): Eukaryota > Metazoa > Arthropoda > Insecta > Lepidoptera > Tortricidae > Ditula > Ditula angustiorana. The sequence goes on along the minus strand of OY829472.1, from coordinate 2,823,747 downwards.
CTTCACACGTTACCACGACAAGGTTCTTAACTGTTTCGCTAGTTCTGAGGCTGATTGCACATAACGCACGCTTAGTATTAAAGTGACCCATTTCTGAATAATACACGTCCCAAAATATCACCTTAATTAAAAGACATAGGGTTTAATTTTGGGAAATATCAAATTCAGAATTGAGTCACTTTAATACTAAGCGTGCGATAAGCTCATGCTGTAAAGTCTTAGTAAAGGTACGATGCTGTATCAGGGGGGTTCCACTCCGCACAGTAGGTGCGCTCGCGGCATTACCTATGGCATAGGTTAATTGAAGTAGGTTGCCGGCTTGCTGCGCGCGCGTCCGCTCACTCTGTGTCGCGCGTTGTGATAGTATTATAGTTAGCAGCCCAACCCTAGCGGTGCGCCAGGGCATTGCGGGTGGAAGGCGGGCGCGGGCGGCGCCTTCCTTTTGACGCATGCCGCCTGGCGAATGTTTATGAAGTAATGCAAACTTTTTGTGCCAGATCATAAACTTGGAATTCGTTTAATGGTGGTCGAAAAAGAGAAGTTTCTGTACGTTAGTACTATTATTTATTCTGTGGCTGTATCCCTTTTGCACTTACAGATAACAAGCGAAAGGTGGAGAAGATACCGGAAGCGATATTGTTATTATATCGCTTAACGTCTCGAATAAGGGCTCAGGTCTTTTTGTGTCCCTTCTAATGTGTGACGCCCTGGATATTAAGTCTGCACGCAACATTACCGTCACAGAGTGATTTATTCGCGCCAAAACGCCAAATGTGCGCACGAGACGGTATTCACACATTCCTTCGAAATAATCAAAAATGAGGCGTATGAGGAGGTGTTACGGTCGATTCTTGAGTGGTAATGTGTTTAGGTTATTTTGCGGTTTAAATATTTCTTATTAATATATTGAATGCGTTCTTTTCTGTGTCCGTCCATCCGGTCAAAGTGAACCCAGCCCGCAACATCTCTATACACACACATACTTGTACTTATATATATTACTAGCAGACGCGCGCGACTTCGTTCACGTAAAATTAGTAGCCTATGTCCGTCAGGATTAGTGTAGCTTTCTATCTGTGAAAGAATTTTTGAAATCGGTTCAGTAGTTCCAGAGGTTACCCTCTACATACAAACAAACAAAGTTTACCTCTTTATTATATTAGTGAAGATTTAGATAGTGTACAGTCAGCGTCAAATATACCAGAGCGGGCAAGGTGGTCAAAAATATCTGAACACGCCCGAGCGTATTCGACAATAGAGTCGAGTTCAGATATTTTTGACACCTTGCCCGCTCTGGTATATTTGACGCTGACTGTACATGAACTAGCGACCCACTCCGGCTTCGCACGAATACAAATAGGATGTAATATACATAAAAACGATTTTGTGAACGAATTTGTATGATTGAGTGTCTGGGAGTGCGTTTGGTGATTCGTTAGCTGCTAGTTGTGTTCTTTTTTCCTTCCCTTTGATTTTATTTTAATTAAATTCTTTTAAATTCGTTTTTTGAGTTTTTCCTTCACGTGATCCCACATATGTGTAGATAAAAACATTTTTCAACCAACCATATGTGCAAGTTAGTTCTAAATCGTCCCCCAGATAGCGACCTCAGGTTGTCTGGAAGAGCATTAAATACTTTACCGGCCATGTGATGAACGTTTTAGCTGTGACACTGGCTTTTTTATTTGACTCTAATGAAATACAAAGAAACCAAACAAACATTAACATACCATGATTTCTCTGGACTTGTATTTCTCGAGCCCCGAGAATTCAAGAGCCAAAACTGTCGTGTATACACAATTTGGCGAGCTTTTTTAAAATAAAAAGTTATTAATTTACATCACCGCTACGAGATTTTGTTAAAGCATTCATTTAAATACGGCATAGAAAATGAACATTCAATAAAAATATGATTTTCGTGTCATTAGCGTCTACGCTTTCCTTTTCACGTGCGCCTTGATTCCGTTATTGAATTCCCGCTCTTAATCTCTGGCTATGTACGATCTGCCACAGAAGTAGCTGAACATTTTAGTACCTTTTCACTGTCAGTAATGGGACAATTTCGAGCAACTCTCATTTAATAAGTCACTACAACAAGGTTCTTAAGTGGTTAGCTACTTCCGAGGCTGTCTGTGCCAAGCTTTGTTTTGTGTGAACACAACCCGACATATTAAGGTTGAGCATGATTTTACTGTTCACTGAATATTTGGAAGTCGAACCAAATGCGAACATAATGTAACGGTGGGATTTGGCTTTTAAGAATAAGAATAAGAATAAAAAAGATTTATTGCCATAACATACATACTATATACTATGCCTTGGCAACAGGTACCAGTCTCAGCATATGCTAGGCACAGTACCTGGCGCTGGTTTTCAGACTGGCCCCTTGTGAGAGGCAGTTTAAGTAACAATTGTGAGAAATGCATTCATGACAATCTTAAAATAGGTACAGTATTTTCAACATTGCAGTTGTACATTCTTCTTCTTTATGTAGAATAATAAAGCAAACAGAAAAAAAAAAAACAAAAGTAACAACAAAAATAACAATAACAGTACTTAATACTTAAACTAGGTGGTGGTGGTGTGGTTTCGTGTTCGCGTTGCGGTTGTCGCATCCCCGTCGCTTACGTGCAAACCCACATATTGCATCTCTATTGTTCTATTGAAACACAAAGTGAAGTGCAACTAATCAATTATGCCTGATGCTTACTGAGTATTCGACGCATCGCAGCTAACAATGACAATAAATAATGATTTCGACTATCATATGAATTTATTTCTCTTAGTCGTGACTCGAATTAGCTTAAAAATATCTAATCTCAAAAAGACGATTTTTTGAGAATTTTTGACTCAAGGAGTCTCGAGCAGCAACCCTAGCGGCGATCCACTATAGACCCCGAGACAGGGGTGAGATGGTATGTAGCTTTGTGCGTTAAGTGCGGAGTGCATCGTCTCTGCCGTAGTTTACATTATTAGACATTGTTAGTTTAAATGTATTTATTGTGAGCTTAGCCTCCAGATCAAGTCAAACAGTAAATTACCTGAGTAGGTATAACCGTATAACCTAGACCAACCGGTCAGTCCATAAAAAAATAGAAGCAAAAAATGCTTTCCCTCGACCTACCGCCATCACTTGGAATGCTAGTGACATCTCGTATACGAGTCATTGAGCATTTGTTTTTTCTTTTCACCAGGTAAGCGATATAGTTAACATATGTTAGACACTGGCAGCCGCTTTTAAAGCTACGTGTCACCGTTGAAATTCGAACGAACTGCGCGCACGCATCTAGTGTAGACAAGATAGCGCAGGCGCCGAAATGGTGACGTTAGGAAAGTCATCGATCGATCAGGAATGATTTAGTGTGATTCCCGATGGAGATAGGACTCTGGGGAAATTTTGATGGTTTGGATTGGATCAGCTAGGAGGCTGTTTGAAACTTATTCTACATTAATTTAACTTTATTGCCATCATGCAATTATGTTTTTGCCCGTCAAACCTGTATTATTGCATTAACACATTTGTAAATGTTGTGTAGGAGTCGCCAATGCAATGTTTAAATCATCATCTGTTATGTATGCTGAGGCTTGTATATGTATGTAATGTTGTATGTTGTAAAATTAATGTGGCAAGGTACTACTATAAATGTGTGCAAGAAGCTTATTGAGCCGTCGAGTGTACATTTGTTAAAAATCGCAAAAAAAATTAAGGGGTTTTTTCATAGGAAGCAATTGGTCACGCCATCTATGGGGAAAACTCCAACTTATACGTAAGGCATTCTGATTTCTAGCCGGCCAGCAACTCGTTTGAACAACCTAACCTAACCAAACCTATTGAAGCCTTTAAGCTAAGTTAATTCCTCGGCGCAGATAATATCAGTATCATAATATTTGGGGCCTGAGACACAATCTCTTTTGTCAGGTGTAGTCAATGGGTCAAAAATAATTGATCGGGCGATGCCGACGTCTGTACACGGCCTTGTGACATCGTGTGGACGGGGCTTTAACATTTTTTGTTCTGGCCACACTGACACATGAATGAAAGTTTTGAATTTAGAGCTTCAAAGGTGATTTTGTGTTTTTTTTTGTTTCTTGACGTTTTGAGATGGCCAGTGCTATTTATTTAGTGGAGGACGCGATAAAGGGTTCTATACGTGGCGCGTTAGTGTTTTATTTTTATTGAAAAATCGAGTGTATCAGGTCCGTTGATATACATATGAACATATACATGTATGTTTCGAGCTACCTACAGAACAGTTAAAAAAATTGAACAATTTGTTATTACATAATAAAGACAAATATATTGAAAAGAAGGATTCTTTAGCTTATCAAAGCTACTTAAAATAAGTCATTTTTTTACAATTCTTGATATAAACTGCCTGAAGCCTAATTCAGAATTGACATTGAGCAGTCTTGAACATTACAGACTGCCACCAACAAACGAAACGCGCAAGGGGCCATAGGTTTAACGATGTGTTTGTAAATAATTATAAAATTTAAGGAAAATTTACGCAATCTACAATTTCATTTACAATATTTACTTGCGAACAACATGTTTTTCACCGACGCCGTACAAACAAAAACTTATTGCTTTGTCACTACACCCAAAAGTGCATTAAAAGTAACCAAATAAACAGCAAATTTCGATCTACCACCGATACCGTAATTAAATAACTAATAATACAACAACAAAAATCAAACCAGTGGCAACCCTAATAAACCAACCGCAAGCAATTTCCAACTCTACCCACTTTTAAAAGACTTGTATTTCCAACATCAACTAGCTCATAAAATTCATCAAGCATTACTAAAACCGGTTAAAACAAAATCAACTTTATCAAGTTGAGTTAGAATTGATTCTCCAATGTCAAAATGGTGGCACGTGGCCGACCCCAGTGGTACTTCACGGTTATTGTTCGGTCAAAAAACACGCCAAAAATCGGGTACTCTTTTCCATAGAAAACAATGCTAGCGTAAGATTTCTACGGTATTATTAAAAATGTTCCATTGTGTTCGGCCGTGGGTGAAAAATTGTGTTTGAGGACTTTGGGAAAATATTCCTTTTTATTATTACTCGGACTGTGTACTGGTAGACTACACTGGGCTTAAACCTCTTATAATGAGAGCGGTGTACTCTGTATGAAGGAGCTTCCTTCGACGACCTATATGGCACAGTGGCACATGTGTCTGCATGCTGTGCAAGAGGTCCCGGCTTCAAATCCTGGTATGGGCAAATATTTGTGTGACGAATACAAATGTTTGTACCTGAGTCGTGGATGTTATTTGTATTTAAGTATGTATTTATCTATATAAGTATGTATATCCGTTGTCTAGTACTCATAGTACAAGCTTTGCTTAGTTTGGGACTAGGTCAATTGGTGTAAATTGTCCCAAGATATTTATTTGTTTATTCCTTGAAGCATTTTCACAGTATCCGATACGACATTCGAGCAAATGAAATGAATGAAATTTATCGGATCTGATTGGATCGGACAGTGTGAAAGTTAGTTACAGTGACGTTAAAGAGATATATACACTTATTACCCTATTGCAATGGAATAAGGTGAAAAAATATAAACATCTCTTAGACGTCGACCGTCCATATTTCATACATTACTTGTTCCGATATCGTGTCGGCTTTGGATATATCGTTTCGGATTATGTGAAAATGCTCTTATGTTGGATCGCTTCCTATAAGAGAGTAATTTGGAAATTTTCGCAGTTATTTTGGCCAAATTATTGCTATTATGTGGTAATAAAACACTGCTTCTTGAGGTTACTGTGCTTTATTTTTGAAAATTAATGCATTTTTGTGGTTTGTTTCTGAAAGATCCAGCTGAAATTTTAAATAATTATAGAATTGTATGAGTAAAAGTTGATTAAAACAAAGTGTTTCATTATTTAAAATTGGGGGCTCGAACTTCTAAAATCATAATACAATCGCGTAAGAAACATTTTCTTTTATTGTTAAAAAACGGTTTCGGTTATTAAATAGTTGTGGTTTCGATTCCTTCGAGGGGCAAAAGTTTGTATGATGAGTATGAATGTTGGTACTTGAATCGTGAATTTTACATGTGTTTAAGTTTACATATATTTAATACTGAATAAACACATTTTTTTCTTATACTACGTGAAGAAAGGAAGATAATGATTTATTAGTAACTACATAATTATAATATCAAACAAAGAATTAACTAACCGTTCACCATAACGACTAATCCTGCCCACCCCACTGTAGCACTGAGTCGTGAATGTAAATCCTGTGCACCTGCAAATTGATAACAAATAGCCCTCAGTTACAAAATGAAAAGATAATCCCATTTTGATGCTGCTCCGCTCAACAGAACAGGTGGCAATTTGAGAACGGTAATTAATGTATTCAGAATTGGTTAACTAACTCCCTTATTTAATGGACTTCAAAAAGGAGGAGGTTCTGAATTCGGTTGTAATTTAAAAGTTCCGTACCTCAAAAGGAAAAGAGATTTCCAATGGTAAAGTGAAATTTGTCCATTTGATCTTCTCGTTAGTGCCTAAAATAAACATGAAGATGTATAAACACTTTTACAAAATTGTAGATGTCTCGAAATGTTTTCCTAGTAATATTACGTTAGTTCTCAACCGGGCCCCAATTTTTATTATGAATTTTCCCACCATCCTGGGTTTTTTATTACAGAAAAGTCTCATTTGGTACCCAAATTACCACTGCGTTACCAGTCCCCATGACTCCTCAAAAATAGTGTTCATTGCGTTACCAAACAATAGTTTTTTTCTTATTCTGACCCTAAATATTTCTATAACAGTCATCATTTGGGTATGCGTATGTCATTCTGAATTATAAAATAAAATGTTCTTTTAAGAATATCAGAATAAGTAAAAAATATGCGTTAAAATGTATAAGGGACGTTTTTATAGGCATCATAAGGAATTTTGGCCCGTTTATTAAATTTGTACGCAACCTTCGGTGCGCGTGTTCGATTCGCACTTGGTCGATCGTTCGTTACCACAGAGCTCCGTCTTTTTTTTAAAACAATATGGATTTTTTTATTTGAAAGAGAATATTTCCAGATTGGTCCCGTTTTTATCAAACTGGTTCTGCTGTTTGAGGGAACGCTTGATGCGTTCTGATGAAGAATTGAGAGAACTCCTCAAATTTTATAGGTATACATGAAGCAATTTTTAAATAGTTATGTTTTATGTACGTACTTCCTTCAGCAAAAACCACTGTGCATGAAATTTTTTTTTACTGTGTATGAAGCTTGGATGAAAAACTAAAGCATGGACAGAACCTCAGTACATGTCAAGCGTACACATCCAAAACTGTCAAAATGGTTACCTTTGGTGTGCGTCAAGGTAGTAAAACCTGTAAATTAATAAGAAAAATGTAGATTATCCCACCTTAATGTACACCAGAAGTAACCATTTTGTCTATTCATGAGTGTACAGGGTGTCAATTGATGAGAGAGTTTAGAGTATGAAGTCGTCTCTTCTTGGTACATTTTATTGCCATTTTAAGTAATCATCAAATACAATATCGCGTTAATTTTAAAACTCATTCTATGCTATACTATTTCTATGATTTCTATGGTAGAAAGTCGGGTTTTGATTTAATAAAGTAATCATAAAAGTCTATCAACCTCTTACAATTGAAACATGGTTTGTTTCTTTTATTTCAAGGCAAACGTGACCATGACAGATAATGACACACGTGTTAAGTAATGAAGGTTTACTGAGCGTTTATGAATCAGAAGAGTCCTGGCTACTAAGTTCGGGCGAAGTTTATTTTAAACTACAATCTCTGCTCTAACTTTTAAGTAATAGAGAAGTTAACGCTGACGTGTTCAAAACGTTTGTTCTGCCAAAAACTTGCGCTAAAGGTTTCCATTTAATGACAGTAAAATCACACAGTTCCATAAATTTTATCGCTTCTCCTAGCAAACGAGGCGTTAAACACGACACTAATACTACCATTGCGAATCCTCGAGTAAACATGTTAGATTATAATAAAAACAAATAACCCGATCAGGACCAAAACGGCCATCTTTGTTTCGATTCGGAACCCATTTTCAATCGTAGATTCTTTACTCAACGACCATTTCGCGGCGTCAACGATCAAACGCATAGTTCATTTTTCCCGTGTTGTTTTAACTTAATACTAGACACGTGCCCGACGTTGCTCGGACACGTGCCATGCCGACGTGCTTTACTAATGAGCACGTGACCATGGACCCTTTGTGCCCGTACCTTTGTGCTTCACGTCACTAAGTACTCTGCTAACAGGAAGGCTCAAGAAATAGGAAATTATTAGACAAATTATGTAAAATAGAGTTTCTTTTTTAATTTTGCGCGAGAGAAAATAATGGAACATCACAAATTCGCAACAAAACTGTAATTAAACAACCAGTTCCGTAAACAGGAAATGTAAAAGGAATTTCTCGGAAAAAGAAACGATAGAACCATAAGATCGTGTTGAAAATGCTTGAAAAAAACATATTATTTTGTTATTTTTTCCCTTAATCGTTTTGTCCTGTTTTTACCAAGAAATATTTACGTTGTAATACCACAATGATAGTCAGTGTAGTGAACTTGCAATGCGGATATGATGAAAAAAACTCGAAAATAGAAACCTATTGAAATATCTTTCATTTTTATCTTAAAAATACGAAAAGATAGCTTAAGGAAATTAAACACAACATTCTATCTAATGAAACGTTGACACCACAGATCAAAAGAAACTGTGTCTTTAACGTTTTTTTCCACGCTAATCATGACATTACTAACTAGCGGACGCGCGCGAGTTCGTTCGCGATAAATTTGTAGCCTATGTCCGCTGGGGATAGTGTATTCTATTAATGAACGAATTTTTTGGTATCGGTTCAGTAGTTCCAGAGATTACCCTCTACATACAAAAAAAAGTTTGCCTCTTTATTATGTTAGTTTAGACTAAAGCGTGGAAGTAGTTTTAAAGCCTTCAGACTTAAGAGACTCTTGATGGCCGAAATTGTTATTTTTTAAGTATTTACAGTTAGGTAGAAAAGGCCTTCGTCCGAAAGGCGCGCTAAACATGAAATCTTTACTTCGTATAAAGTAAAGTCGCTCTCCATTTCAGTCCATCCTAAATCTGCCGCTAAGCAGCAGTGCTTGCACTGTTGTGTTCCGGCGTGGAGAGCAAGACAGCCGGTGCAATTACTGGCACAAGAGGTATTCCATCTTAGCCCTCTGGGTTGGCAACGCATCTGCAATCTCTTTGGTATTGCGGGTGTTTATGGGCGGTGGTGAACACTTACCACCAGGTGACCCACTGGCTTGTTTGCCTTCCTATTCTATAAAAAAATCATTTATTCCATATTTGTATATTTCTTTTCAATTACCCAAAATAGACGCATAATACAAATCACCTTAATACTTTAAATGCCGGTCGAATAACATATCATGCAATATCCGATTACGGGGGTAGAATAAAGAAAAAAAACCGCAGAGGTCGCGTGGCGAGAAATAATAAGAGGTGGAGGGGGTGAGAGGTCGGTAATGAAGAGCGGCGCGTGCCCGGCGCGTGCGCAAGCTAACGAGCCGAGGCTGCGCGTTGAGGTCGGGAGGGAGTTTTATTGTTGGATAAAGAATAGCGTGCGAATGGTGCTTTTTTGCAAAGAATTCCGCTCAACAAAATGCCTTGTACAAACACGAAGTCTGCCCGAAATTGCGGCAACTTCACGTTGCTAGAACCAACGCAACGAGATTAAAGGTCACACAACACTGCTGCATGCATTTGTGTTCCGGAGAAATAGGTTCGAATTTAAAAAAAAATGTTTTGTTTCGCATGACGCTGTGTGTGTGTGTAAGCGTTTACTGTAACTCCTGTTGCGTTGTAATCAATGATATTATAATGCATGGATGTACAGTGTCATACTAAATGACAGCACAGAAACGGTTCGACATAAGAATGCAGGTTGACGCCAATGTTACAAATGCAAATTATTAGTTTACCATTTATAGTCATTTACAACTTTACGCCTAACTGCATAAAATAATTATTTATTGAGTTTCGTTGCAAATAGGTTTTTTTACAAAATAATAGTATTGACAGCAGCGCGGTCGGTTCGACAGACTGACAGCGCGAGCGATTGTCGATTTAGTCTTCTTTTTAGCCTCCTTTGATACGCCATTTTTTAAACACTGACTAGAAGTCCATATTACTTATAGGTCAGTGGTTGTAATAGTATGAAAATTATCCAGCCTACATATTTGGGAGCGTTCAAGTATTACGTAACGCAATTTGGGGGGGGACCTAGTGTAAGTTCCATCCAGATCCCTACCAGGACCTAGTGTAAGTTCCATCCAGATCGCTACCTCCATCTTGCTCGCTAATCCTGCCGCTAAGCAGCAGTGCTTGCACAGTTGTGTTCCGGTGTGGGGAGCAAGACAGCCGGTGCAATTACTGCCACAAGAGGTATTCTGTCTTAGCCCTCTGGGTTGGCAACGCACCTGCAATCTCTTTAGTGTTGCGGGTGTCTATAGGCGGTGGTGATCACTTACCATCAGGTGACCCACTTGCTTGTTTTCCTTCCTAGCCATTGTACGGTAACTATTATTTCTCTATATCGAGAGTAGAGTAGATCCGAAATCCTAAACCATTAATCATTTTTGGTCACCGTACATTAACCCGCTGTCTACACTCGATGACCTGTTAGTTCTTATGTCGAGGTAGTAGAACACAAAATTGTGGATGTTTTTTGATATTTACTGTCAAATGTTGGGGCAGGAAGTGAGCGGGAGAATAAAAGAATTCTACTATTCATATAAATGTGATAGAATGTATGTACATTCTTTATTGTACAAAGAATATAAATGACAAAAATAAACTACAGTAGTAAATACAGTAGTAGTAGTAGTTAGTAGGTACTTGATGACTGGTAGAGAATGCCTACTGGCATTAAGTCCGCCAGTTGTATTTGTTTTGTAAACTGTGCAATGAAGCTTAAATAAATAAATAAAATAAATACAGTGATTTACAAATTCAAATTCAAATCGTTTAATTCAGGAGCTGGTCCCATAATATGTTAGTGAAAATTGTTGCTTACGAAACTATGTTAGTCGGCAACTATTTGAATTACAATTATTTTGCATGTCAATTAGAAATAAATATAAAAATAAAAACAACAAAATTTAATGGAATGTCATAGTAAAATAAATAGAATCAATCATAATTAATCAAAATAAAAATTGCAAATGGTTAATTAATAAATTTTTGTAACCGAAATTTCTTTCGATTTTATTTTTAAATGTTTTTACATTCAAATTATTAAATTAAAATTGTAATGACAACACAAAGAAAAATATAATAACTTGAATATGATAACTTGTAAAAAGTTTCATATAGATGACACCGAGGGTAGTTGTACCCTTACGATCAATAATGTAATGACCGTAAGACCAGGCACATTGAAAAATTCGCAGGGTATGGCAGAGGCAGTGTGGCGAAACTGGCAAAACGCAAGGCACGGAATGCTGATGTTGCAGGTTCAAGTCCTGCCATTGCCCTAATTTTTCTTTGTGTTTGCATTACAATTTTATTTTAATTTAGGTTTATTAATAAATTTCAATAAAATCAAGTTAAATTAAATCAAAAATTAAAATTAGGACAAATTAAATTGCATTGCACAACGGCGAACAAATCCCTTTAAGGGATAATTTCGCCGCTACCAGTTAACTTTTGAGTTGGAACATTTTTGGGTGTGTTTTGTGTAGGTGAAATTAATGATGTTAGTGTGATTAACAGCTGGATGGGTTTATATGAAATTTGGCAAAAAAAAACCGTCCAAACTACATGTTCGATACCTAGCAAATCTTCACATAGTAATTAAAAACAAAAGACTATCCGTCCTTGTCTGTTTTTAACGTGTCTTCGTCCACTTAGTTCTTCTAAACCACGTAACGGATTTTGATACGATATTCACTGTTATTTTGAGATTTTCACGGAAGGTTTAAGGTACCATCATGGATTTTTATCGTTGAGCCTGTATGGAACCTTGTCACAGTGACATTGCTTTGTTTACTAAGACGTGGCTGTGGCTACAGATTGGCAAAGTCATTATGACAGGGTTCTGTAGTGGCTTAACAATTTAATGTCTGTGATCGTACGTTACATCTTAATTATAGCCAATGATATTATAATACATGGATGTACAGTGTCATACTAAATGACAGCAGAAAAACGGACCCACATAAGAATACAGGTTGACGCTAATGTTACAAATACAAATTATTAGTTTACCAATTCTGGTCATTGGATTTACAACTTTACGTCTAACAGCATAAAATTATAATTTAGTAATTTTCGTTGCAAATAGGTTTTTTTTACAAAATAATAGTATTGGCAGCGGCGCCGTCGGTCCGACAGACAAACAGCGCAAGTATTTTCGATTTGTTGTACTTTTGTTCGACTTTTGATGCGGCCATATTTTAAACGCTGACTAGAAGCACAGAATAAGTAATAGTACTAACGTACAGAAACTTCTCTTTTTCGACCATCATTAAACGAATTCCAACTTTATAATCAGGAACAAAAAGTTCGTATTACTTCATAAACATTAGCCAGGCGGCATACGTCAAAAGGAAGGCGCCGCCCGCGCCCGCCCTCCACCCGCAATGCCCTGGCGCACCGCTAGGGTTGGGCTGCTTACTGTAATACTATCAACGCGCAGGCAAGCCGGCAACCTACTGCGATTAACCTATGCCATAGGTAATGCGGCGAGCGCACCTACATTGCGGAGTGGAACCCCCCTGCTAGAAGTCCATTACTTATAGGTCAGTGATTATAGCCGTACATGTACCAAGTAGTTTCATACAAACTCACTAACCTCGTATCTCCTGGCCCGCGCAGATGACACCTTTACTTTTTTTTATACAAACGGACATTTTGTTATTCCTCGTCCCGATTTATCGGTTTTGGGACATCGGAAATAACTTTTTTTTAACCTGTCGGTTGAAATTATAAGTGATGATGATACCGGCTGGGGCCATTCACACGCAAAGGGTTGATAAGGCCCTAGATCGACAACGGGCAGATTTAACCCGTTTCCGTTCGGGTTCCGATAGGATTATCACAGAAACTTCTTATAGATTAGATTAGATTAATTTATTACTTATTGGAAATTACATTAAATTTTGAATGTCAAACATAACAAATTCGCAATAAGATCGTCAAAAAGGTAAACAAAATAATAAAATTAAAATATCTAGAAATACGTCTAGAAAAATGTCAAAATGTCAAAAATAAAAAAATTCAAATGTCACAATAAAAATAAAAATATAAACTCACAAACGGTGAATGTGGCGAAATATATTTTAAATGCGATGTCTTTTATTTTATGGAATAAACAGCTGAACCAATTTTGATGAATTTTGGTATTGAGATAGGTGGGCCTTGGAAAAGGGAGTAGGGTTACTTATTGGGGCTCTCTTTTGTGACCGTTGGGAATCGAACTCGGTACCTCACTATGTCAAGTCTACCTTCCTAGCCATTAGGCCAGCGAAGCTCATAGCTTTGAGTTTTCAAATACTGGGTCAAAATCAAAAACATTGTACGGTCGAAGTAGCTGAATATTTTAGTACCTTGTCGCTGTCAGTAATGTGACTAATTCGAGCAACTCTCATTTCATAGTTACTACGACAAGGTTCTAAAGTGTTTAGCTACTTCTGAGGCTGTTTGTACTTTCCGTTAATAAAAACTTTAAATGACAATTAAATCTAAAGTTGACATGACATGAGAACTGACAGAACCGGATAGGGACTTTGTTTTCAACTAAGTAAAAAAAAAAAAATTTAGCTAGAAAAATTTGCTGCCCATGCGCTCAATAAAAATTAACATCGGCATTAAAAATTGAATGACGCATAGAAAATGTTGACGACCCGCGCGAATCGCTAAAATCCAGGGGTCGTCAACATGTTGCTGAGTACACAAATAAAATTACACGCCTGTAAAGTTGAATGCGCCAGTGAAATACCAGTGGCGGGTAATTGGCAGCGATTACAATATTTGCTGAGCACCCCTGCTTTTGTGTTTATAAATACGAATATTTATGTTTTTTTCTAACTTGTATTCCCTGGGCAAATAGTGGTGTAAGTTACAAGCTTACAAGTGTATGTCGCGGAGAATAAAGTTACGATGTCTGTAATGAGAGACGATCATTAATTCACGAGAAGATACGAAAATATACGACTAAAAAGGGGGCGTCTATTTTGGTGATTTTAGCACTCGTGTCGTTTTAGTGTTTAGTGGTGGTGTAAAGTTGAGTCTGTGTGATATTATGTTGTTTCGTGTGGAAGCGGGGGAGGGTGGGTTTTTGCATGAAAGGAATAGTACATTTCGATACTAGTGCGGAAGGTATGTCATTACTTCACGAGTTCCGAGATATCTTGCCACGAGCCGCAGGCAAGTGGCAAGACTCGGGACGAGTGAAGAATGACATTTCCGCGCGTGTATCGAACGACGTTTTTCAATACAGTTACGAAAAAAAAATACAACAATAAATTTGCGACTTTTACTGAAGCTCTTAATTAAAGTAAAGTAAGTACAAACTTTAGCAGTGAAATTTTTTGACAAATTAAACGCGTTTTTGTTAGCTGTCGTATTTCATAAGGCAATGGCTTTTGCTATTCAGCCAACTCAATGAAATATTTTTTTTCAAATAGATATTAATATGAGCGTTAGGACAATTATTAAAGGATAACGAAATATTCTTGCCGGGAACATTAATATTTTCACTCTCCCGCCTATTTTTACTTTTTTTTTAACGATTCCGTTCTTAGTGGCCAGTCATTCAAAGGAGTTTTATTTTTTAATTTAGCGAAGCGCTTCGAAGTGCTTAAAAACACCCAGAATCGCTTATTGTTTGAATATCTTTGCCATTTATTTCTGAAGAAGTGGAACTAAAAAGAACCTTATTTTTTGATGTAAATAAATATGGGGTACCAGAAAAGACCCAGTGTTCTGATTGGTCGATTTTATGTCGTATGCAGCACAAGTCGTGTTCTGATTGGTCGAATCAGTGATCAGCGTGCTGATGTGATTGGTCGATTTGCTCTTTAAACAGGCCAACAATGTTTTTGTCTCAGAGAAGTCCGTTCCATTCAGCCACCTTAATAAGAACTGTTTTTAGGACTGTTATTATTTAAAAAATCATATTTTTTTGATGAACAGGCTAGTAAAAAATAGAAAATCTCAATATTTTGATATTCTTACATTAATAATAGGTTTTTAGTTTTAGTACGTCTTGGTACAAACTAAAACTATAAAAACTCTTTGGTAAGTAGTTGTGAATTGGAACAAGTACAAATTAAAAAAAAACTGGAAAAGTAAATCGCACTAGTTCGCAAAAACGAACTTTGCGCACGCAAAACAGCCAAAAAAAGGGCACTTTTTGAGCAACTGTATTGAAAATATATGTCGCACAGGCGCAGCTATCTTGCACGAACACGGCACGGTTTCTCGGAGTAGCAAAGTAAATTGTTCCAGTTTGTTTAAAGACACGACACATGAAAATGAAAATGAAAAATTCATTTGCAAGTAGGCCATATAGGCTCTTTTACATGTCTGAGCCTACCAGCGCTTCGGAAAATGGAAGATACTGCTGCTTGTTTAAAAAAAATTACAAGAATAGACAAGACGAATACTCTTTAATGAAAAACACACGGAAAATAATTAACAAACATTCATTAAAAAACCATTTACAAAGTTAACAATTGGCGGTCTTATCGCTTAAAAGCGATCTCTTCCAGACAACCATTTGGCATGAGAGACACGAAAAAATTACAATGTTTAGCAGGTGGTGCAGGTACATTTTTAAAGTTAATATAATTGCAGTAAGTATAACAATAAATAATATAAAAAGGACTTTATTTCTTATTAATTTTCATCTTAAATAATTATAAATTAAGAATAAAAACTTATTCTAAACTTAAAGGTAAAAATTTTGTCCCAAACCGCCGCCAATAGGGAGGGTGCCCTGAAGGCTGGCAGCATTGCCACGTTGGATGGCAATGCTGATTCTTTGGGCAACGTATTGCCAAGCCTTCTGATCACGGGAGGTCTCTATAAGGCGCGCCGATAAGTCTTTGTATAGACGGCGCGCACTTGGCCCCCAGGGCCCCAGAGTTTCGACCCCAAACGCCTCAAATATGTAGCTGTCACCAAGGCAGGTATTTGCGACGTTTGAGGTAAAATAAAATAAAGTGCATTGTATCATAAACATATAGATAAAATAAACATACATTAATAAACTAATATATATCCAAATATATACGAAAAAAAGCAACTAGGAAATAACGAATAAAAAGTCGACAAAGTAGCCCAATGATCCTTGGGATAGCTTAACCGAAATGACGTTTTCTTTTTCTTAAAACCTAACTATAAGCCAGATCGTTCCGTTAACGCCCCTTGAGCCGCAGTATTTAATTTGTGCCCTCGCGATGTGACGTTAAAATATCACCAAAAGGGACGTTCCCATTGTCAAAACTGGATAATGTTTGTTTTTATAATATTTTGTATTACAACAATGTACACTGATTTGGTAGATTAGCTACTTGTGTTAATATGAAAGGGTTCTGTGTTAGCATCGTGTTTTTTAATCAATGATATTATAATGTATGGATGTACAGTTTCATACTGAATGACAGCAGAAAAACGGCACGACACAAGAATACAGGATAACGCCAATGTTACAAATTCAAATTATTCGTTTCGTCTAACTGCATAAAAAAATAATTTATTAAGTTTCATTGCAAATAGGTTTTTTACAAAGAATAGTATTGACAGCAGCGCCGTCGGTCCGACAGACTAACAGCGCGAGCGATTGTCGATTTAGTCTTCTTTTTAGCCTCCTTTGATACGCTATTTTTTAAACACTGACTAGAAGTCCATATTACTTATATCAGTGTTTTTAATCTATCTTTAGGAAAGAAAACATTGAAATTAAGTGTGTTCGGGTAACATGCCCGGGCAAGATTAGTGTAGAACTCAGCGCTCTCCATACAAACGGCGATAACGTTTTCCGCCCCATAAACCTTAACCTATAGCCATGATTTTTTTGTGTGTTACCATTATGCCCTAGGACTTGGTTTGTATGTTTTGATTTTTTAAATATTCTAAATAGTTTCAAAAATATTGACGCTTTTGTGTTTTGTATGAAACTTCTAAAATGCAAATATTGTCAAATCTATGAAGAATATTTAAAAAATCGAAACATACAAACCTAGTCCTAAGGCATAATAATGATGGTATACCAAAAAATCATTGCCATAGATTTAGGTTTAGAGGGTGGAAAACGTTATCGCCGTGTGTATGGGGAGTGCTTTTTCGGGCTGAGTTCACATGTACACTCCTCTTAACGCGTGTCGAGATTCGTTCTTGGGGGATTGTATTTGACAGCGATGTATAACCACAAGCCTTTCCTAAGTACCAAACTAGCACTATGAAAGCTGTATAGTGTCTGTATAAAGGCGGTCACCTCTTTATAGCTAATTTTGCTCGCTGTGCTATTTATTTGTCATCTTTTTTTTTTACACTTTATGTGAACTATTGTTATGATTGTGTATATTGCTCTGTAATCTTGTTTTGAAAAGAGAAGAAAAAAAAGATAAACTGCTGAGTTTCTTGCGACGTTTCTTCTCAGCAGAATCTTCCATTTTCCGAAGCGCTATTAGATTCAGACATGTAAAAGAGCCTATATGGCCTACTTGCAAAATATTTTTTTTCATTTTCATTTTTTTATTTTCATTTTCATTTTCATTTGCAGGTTTTAATACCTCGACCACAGAATAAATAACGTACAAAAACTTCTCTTTTACGACCGCGATTAAACGAATGCCTACTTTATTCACCCGCCCAAAAAGATCGTATTACTTCTCACACCATGCGCCAGGCGGCGCGAGTCAAAAGGAACGCGCCGCCCGCGCTGCCTCCCCCCCGCTGCTTCCGGCGACACGCTAGGGTTGCGCGGCATTCGTTATCAATTACACTGACACGGCGGGGCGAGCAAGCGGGCGCGCGGCAAGCCGACAGCCTACTGCGATTTGCCTATGTCATAGGCAAGGCGGTCGAGCGTACCTACACAAAGGTAACCATTTTGACTTGGCATGTCGCACGCTTAGTATTAAAGTGACTCAATTCTGAATTTGATATTTCCCAAAATTAAACCCTATGTTTTTTAATTAAGGTGATATTTTGGGACGTGTATTATTCAGAAATGGGTCACTTTAATACCAAGCGTGCGATGTACGAAGGCTATATCCATGCTTTAGTTCTTCAACCAAGGCTGGTGTCGACTTATTAAATAAAATATAAACATTTGACACATTATTAATAGAAGTATTATCAATATGCCCCGACGTCCCCTCTCATAATTGGCAAGGGGTGGGATTCACTGACATATGCTCGCGCCCGGCCTCCCCTCATTATCGGAAATGAAGTGTAGCATTTCATTTTATTTGTACGTACAGTCAAGGAATTAAATTTCCGACCCACCTAAGGTTCAATATCATATAGCAAACTGTCACCATAAGAGCTATAGAGCAATACGTTAGTTTGACATATCGACCTTAATGCATTGCGAATGTCAGACGACATTTCAACGAAATGGGTAGGAAATTAACTTCCTTGACTGTACGTACAATATTTATTGTTTTCCTACGGTCCTGGGGGTCTTTTGGTTGGAGCTTTACCTCCTTTTTTTTTATGAAACAGCGGCCCTAACATGACGGCCCAGGTTCAGTTTAACACCTCCCTGCGTCTCTGTCTAACTAGTGTCATAAGAAAGGGACGCAGATAGAGATAAAGTAAACTTGGCCAGTCATCTTAGGGCAACAGGAAGGTAAACAAGCAAGACCCACTTGCTCACCAGTGATCACCACCGCCTATACACACCCGCAACACCAAAGAGATTGCAGATGCGTTGCTAACCCAGAGGGATAAGAAGGAATACCTTTTGTGCCAGTAATTGCACCGGCTGTCTTGCTCTCCATGCCGGAACAACAATGCAAGCACTGCTGCTTAGCGGCAGGATTAGCGAGCAAAATGGTGGTAGCGATCCGAACGGACCTTGCACAAGGTCCTACCACTCTTATTATAATACTTTTACCAACCTCTTTAAATTAACATATGGTTTACTAGCGGGCGCGCGCGACTTCGTTCGCGTGAAATTAGTAGTCTATATCCATCAGGGATAGTGTAGTTTGCTATTGATGAAAGAATTTTTGGAATCGGTTTAGTAGGTCCAGAGATTACCCCTTACACATAAACAAACAAAGTTTACCTCTTTATTATATTAGTGTAGATTAGTGAAGACTAGTTGCATATCGAAATATAGGTCGTTTCACAAGAGCTGCTACCGACAACGTTTGGAATTGTCATATAATTTCATATACATTCGGTAGTAGCAACCTGTACATACTCATACAAATAGAGTCCACGACGTATTAATCATACAAACATTTGCGTCTTTTGAGAATCGAACCCGCAACATCTAGATGTATTAACTAAGAAGCTAGCTTCGTAGTCAATGCCACTGATCAGGCAATACGGTCTAAAAATATCTAAACATTAAGCTTCATGTAATTAGAATGAATTAATTTGCTAATATTTATTATTAATTATTTACCTGTACACGCACTAACGTCTTTTCAAAATACAGTCGTCATATTATGATAGGAAAGCAACGAGAGTCGATTTAAAGGACAACACACACACAACCACACAGTCCATACAAACCAGAAAAATAATTTTGAAATTGGAACGAAACTCCTGTACACATGTGACATGCCGCAGTGTGCGTGATCTCAACTTCGATGCTCGTACGTATTACCGTATTACACACAACGCATTGGCTGTTCGAAAAGCCAGCCATGCTCATTAAAAACAAAACCATTACGATACGAGTATCATAGGGGTGTCACAATTTGTGGTTAATGAAGTCATTGTGGCGGGCAATTGTTCCGTTCAGTGGGCACAACCCTAGCGTATGCTCATCACATTTATTATAGCTGGTGTTTGAGCATTTGGGGTCTACAACGATTTGGCGTCACTGTCTACTGTCCAGACTGAAAGGCTACGCGTGCTTATTTCCTCGCATGCTGCTCAGAACGTCTCAATCTTACTGGGGTGCAATTTTGGTGAGCTTTAGTTAGCCGGTGAGATTCAAATGCAATTTTTGAATATCACCAGGTGACTAAAGCTCGCCAAAATGGCCGTTTTTCATGGAAATGCGGCCATTTTATGAGCTTTAGTCACCCGGTGATATTCAAAAATCGCACTCCTGGGCTATTTTAGAACGCACTAAGCGACAAAGAAAGTCGCAGTGTGTCATGCTAGCCGTTCTGGTTATTCTCGTATCCGATAAACTTGCTAGTTTACTTTCCTATTTAAAAAAATCGACATCGAGGCATTGCTGTCTAGCTCACTTGGGTTAAAAAAATTATTAAAACAAAAATGGTTTCTTCTGTGGTCACAAATTAACAGAGTCCGACCTATTACTGCTGCAATACTGCTTATACGAGGTACAGTCAAGGAATTTAATTCCCTACCCATTTCGTTGAAATGTCGTCTGACATTCGCAATGCATTAAGGTCGATATGTCAAACTAACGTCTTGCCCTATAGCTCTTATGGTGACAGTTTGCTATATGCTATTGAACCTTAGGTGGGTTGGAAATTTAATTCCTTGACTGTATATGCGTTTTCACGCAAAGAGGAGATTGCTTGTGTCAGCCGAAGGGTATTTACAAGATTTAGTAATGAAATACTACGTAATAATTTAATGTTGATTGAGACACACGTCCATCTGCGAAGTGAATGTTGTTTCGCAAATGTATTAAAAAACGCCGTTAGATGTAAACCCCGTCCATCCTTACTTGTCTTAAGCAGTAAACAATATTCTAACCTAAAAATTCAGGTTCAATCAAAATGTATGTTTGTGAATGTAATGTGTGTATGTAGCAGCGTTGCCAGATTTATTTTCAGACAAAGCGGGATTTTGAAATCTTTTGTATAAAAAAGCGGGACTTTTCCATCGAACGCGGGACATAACATAAAAGCTTGAATAATCAGCAGATTTTTATTACGTATCGTCTAATTTGAGTTTCAAATTAAATTTACAGTGATGATAGACAGCTACAGAATATGTTTTTTTATGAAAATACGGTGCTTTGCCAAAAAACGGCTACCGTCTGGGTTACTGGTCGAGTATATCCGTAAAACGGGACTGAGCCTGTCCTGGGACTGGGACATTTCAATTTTAACTAAAAAAACGAGATGTCCCGCCAAAATCGGGACGTCTGGCAAATTATTAATCACCTCTTCTGTTTACGTCCACAATTTGTTTTCTTAAAGCGATAAACGATGTTTAAGTGAACTTTTAGGTTAGAAATTTGTTTATATGTTACGACTGGTATGGATGAACAGACTATAGATGCGACATTGGTCGTCTCGTCCTTTTGACCTGCGTCAGAAGACAGCGGGCTCGTCAGAAATGTTGAAGTTTTTGCACTTGCATCACAATTTACTATTTCACTAGGTTAACCAATTTTGAATGTAAAAAAACAGTATGTATGTACAACTTTTTTTATACAACACAGGAAGGCAAACGAGCAAATGGGTCACCTGATGGTAAGTGATCACCACACGCAACACCAAGGAGATTGCAGATGCGTGGCCAACCCAGAGGCCTAGGATGGAATACCTCTTGTGTCAGTAATTTCACCGGCTATCTTGCTCTCCATACCGGAACACAACAGTGCAAGTACTGCTGCAGAGCTGCTTAACGGCTAGATTAACGAGCAAGATGGTGGTAGCGATACGGACGGACCATGCACAACGTCCTGCCACCCGCAAACAACTAAACTAAAAAGTCAAAATTAAAATAAATCTGAAACTTACAAATTGAATTACATGTTACAAGACTGAATAAAACTTTTTGCATTTTCTACTGATGTGACTGAACCCAGCGCTTTCCATACAAACGGCGATAACGTTTTCCACCCTCTAAACCTTAACCTGCAGTCATGATTTTTTGTATGTTGTCATTATACCCTAGAACTAGGTTTGTATGTTTTGATTTTTTAAATATTCTTAATAGTTGTAAAAATATTGACGCTTTTGTGTTTTGTATGAAACTCCTAAAATGCAAATATTGTCAAAGAATATAAAAAAATTAAAACATTCCACCAGCCTAGTTCTAAGGCATAATGACAAAATAACAAAAAATCATTGCCATAGGTTAAGGTTTAGAGGGTGGAAAACGTCATCGCCGTTTGTATGGGGAGCGCTTTTCCGGGCACACTCCTCTTAATTATCAATTTAGCTGAGTGCAGCAGATTTTATGAGGTGTTTCTTTTTAAACTATGCTTTGAAGACAAGGCAAAAGTGTCTAGAATCAAGTGCTTTTTTAAAGGGCAGTTATAAAAAAAATAGTAGTGAATATTAAATTATTTTCGGGCGTAGGTACCGGACGCATTACGTTACCTCGTTAGAGAGTTGCCATCATTATTACAAGGTGTTACAATTGTGTTTATCCACGCTTAGTTAGCTCTGTATTGCAGCTGATATGTCACGGTTCTGCACTAATGACTCCATTAGCTGTGTGATACTTTACGCTCAACGGTTGTTGCTAATAATATCATCAACGTATCCAACATCAAGTGTCATCAGACTTCCTGGGAGGGACAACGCTAAGCAACTCTTGATGAGCGTTACTGGCTCAGGTTTAAGCAATGATATTATAATGCATGGATGTACAGTATCATACTAAATGACAGCAGAAAAACGGCCCGACACGAGAATACAGGTTGACACCAATGTTACAAATGCAAATTATTAGTTCACCATTTATAGGCATTGGATTTACAATTTCACGTCTAACTGCATAAAATAATAATTTATTAAGTTTCGTTGTAAATAGGTTTTTTTACAAAAGAATAGTATTGACAGCAGCGCCGTCGGTCCGACAGACTGACAGCGCGAGCGATTGTCAATTTATTGCACTTTTTGTTTGACTTTTGAGGCCATTTTTTAAACGCTGACTAGAAGTCCATTATTTATAGGTCAGTGTGTTTAAGGTTTTTAGTTTTAAGTTCAGGGGCCCACTGATAATCAGGACTGCTGCTTGCAGTTTGGGTTTCTTTGAGCCTCAGTAGTGTAATTTTTTTTTTTTAATTTTTTTCTTTCTTTAGACCGCTTATCTCCTCTCTGGTAAGCAATGAAAGCTAACTTTATTATAAATTTAAAAGACAAACAAGCAAGTGCTTCACCTGATGGTAAGTTATCAAAACAACCCACAGACAATCGGAACACCAAGAAGACTGCTGATGCGTCGCCAACGTAAAGGTTTAGATGGAATCCCTCTTGTGCCAATTTCACCGGCTGTATTATTCTCCACATCAAAACTTGCGCATTCGCGGCTGGATTAGCGAGCAAGATGCTGGTAGCGATCCGGACGGACCTTGCACAATGTCCTACCATCCTCAACCCGCTGTACATTATTATTATGGGTATACCCTTCAAATATTACGCACATGATCAACCAAATTTTTCTAGTTCAAATTTTTAACATATTGCAAGCATCAACAACAAGTAGACAAACGTTTTAAACCTTAGCTTTACAGAAATAAAATTCAAAATTGACAGTCGCATTTATAAGTAGAATTCAACCCTTAGCAAGGGGTGTCGTTTCTATGGAACCGTTTGAGATAGAACCCCGATAAATAGATAGGTATCAGTCTCTATCTACATCTAAGAGAAGGTAGATACCATGAATGAATTTAATTGGAGATAAAAAAAATATTTTAAATGGTATATTTAGTTTATTAAACAAAAATTATATAGAAACACAGTATGGAGTATGTACACAACTAAACCAAAAATTTGAAATAAAACAGTTGTTTCAGTTGTTGCTCTTAAGCGATAAGACCGCCTATTGTTTCTTTGTACAGTCAAGGAATTTAATTTCCAACCCACCTAAGGTTCAATAGCATATAGCAAACTGTCACCATAAGAACTATAGAGCAAGACGTTAGTTTGACATATCGACGAATGCATTGCGAATGTCTGACGACATTTCAACGAAATGGGTAGGGAACTAAGTTCCTTGGCTGTACCTTTCCTATTCGTTTCTTTGTTTTCTTTGATTTTTTTAATGTGTTATTTGTAACAAATATTCTTTATTGTACAATAAAGAATATTTGTTGCTGTTGTTGTTTCAAATCGCTGCCAGCAGGGTGCCAAGAAGACTGGCAGCATTGCCACGCTGTATGGCAACGCTGATTCTTTGGGCAAGGAAAGTTCCAGCCCTACGGTTACCCGACGCTTCTATTTGTTTCGCTGCTACAGCCTTGAAAATAATAAAAGCGCCAGACCCCAAACGCTCAAGCGTTTCGACCCCAAACGGCTCAAACATATAGCCATTACATTAACCAATGGCTTCATATTTGCGCCGTTTGACGTCTCAGCGGTACCGGTAGCATCGACCCTGTACGTTAAAGTTTAATTAAATCCTTAGGCAATAAAGCTGAGAACCGCATACAATTTAGTGCAGTAGTTTTTGCGTGACGCTTTTACAAGATAGACAAAAATTCTAATAACAGTTGTTTTGGATCTGTTGCTGTCTTAAAGAACCTTTTCTTTAAATATCTTTTAATTACAGACGACGACGATGAGGAAGTTCAAATTATATTATATGTAAATATTATTGCGCTGTTTCTCGAATGCCCAAAGAAGTAATGCCAAACCTTCAGAAAAATTGCAAATGAACTTAAGAAAAGTGCCTAAACCATAAATGATTCTAATTATAATCCAAAAATTATGAGCACTTTCGAAATTTGCCATAAACTATCAAAGATATTCCACGAACTAATAGGTTTTACTCATCCACGTTTAAAATGACAACGTCCTAACTACGCTTAACATTTTCATGGGCCAATTAGACTATAGTTAGCTAACTCTAAAGCCTTAAAACCCTTAGTAAAATAAAGTCAGCCCCTTGATTTTATCAATTATTTGATCATTTCGCGGATCAGATGGCTGGGCGTAGGGTAGGGGATTCAATCCCGGCTAATCCCTAGAATCCGTCGGGAGTGACGCTTGACTGTTTGATTTTGTGAAGGGGACAGGGTTCCACTTGGTAACCTGTTTTCTCTCAGCTAGGAGTTAACATCGCGTCGGATCCGAAAAAACAAGCATGTGCAATCCGAAGATTTCGAAGTGGGCGTGGCTCTCGGTTTATTAGGCTTCGTTCTCAGTCCTTAATTTCCTGACATTATCTGATGCCTGAAGTGATCGGGCCATGATCTGTCCTATTCTTTTTTTATACATCATAGGAAGGAAAACGAGCAAGTGGGTCACCTGATGGTAAGTTATAACCATCGCGGATACACCGAGAAATTTATACACTAGAACACTCTGACTGTGAGATTAGTTTCTCTCTCTCTCTAAAGGTATTGTGTAGGTCAAGCAAGCCTCCTTATTTGTATTTATTACTGGCCATTGTGGAACCTCGTGACAGCAGCGCAGTTCGAAGAAGTATGGGCGTGGATGTGGCGTGGATGAAGGACTAAAGCATATAGTCTCAGTGCTTGTCAAGTGTACATAGCCAAAACTGTCAAAATTGTTACCTTTGGGTGCGTCAAGGTAGTAAAACCTGCAAATTAATAATAAAAACGTAGATTATACTACCTTAATGTAAACATTACCATAACCAAAGGTGACCATTTTGTCTATTGGTTGTGTACAGGGTGTCAATTGAAGAGGAGTTTAGAGTATGTAGTCATCTCTTTTTGGCACATTGTATTGCCATTTAAAGTAAAGAGATCAGCTAATAAAATATCGCTTTCAATTTTAATACTCTTTCTATGCTATACTATTTCTATGAGTATGAGAGACCCGCCGCGAGAGAAGCGACGACGTCTGCGTACCGAAGCCCTGACAGCTCGGCTGCTCGGGGGCTCATGATTAAGGACCACGGATTGGTCCGAAACATGTCGGACATTTCTCGACTTAAGTATGAGAGAGAGTTAGACGATCGGCGTCCGCTGACACTGCTCCCACGCGGTCACCTGTATATCCATATTTGTACATTCATAACTTTATTTCAATTAAATATTAGAGTCTCCATCTTTCTTATAAATACATAGAGTCCACTAGTTTGTGACAGGTATACAGTAGACCTGCACTCAGGAATATAACGAATGTAGTCTGATTGTAGGCTGTGGTACAAAGGGGAACATGCCGTTAATTTTAAAGGGGATATCTCGGCGAGATAGACAAATGAGTACAAAGCACCTGTGCCAGCATTGAGTATTCCTCGCATGTGGCAATTACTATTATACAGCATATGTTAGCGGCGTCAGTTTTTATTTTTTTATTTTTTGTTAGTATTACCATTAAAGGTAACGCAACGGGAGCTGAGGTAAATGTTTACGATACGATACACAGTTATATACCGTCATACAAAACGGCACACAGCATGCAGCAGTGTGTTGGAGGTCACGCAACTCTCGTTGCGTTGCCCATACGAACAAGTGTTCTAAATAATCTAGTTTTATTTAAGATTATTATTATTTTGAGTATTTATTTGGCTTTTCAAGCGCTTCAAAGTAAATTTGCTTGTAATTACTATTTAATTAAATTAAATTCATTTAATCAGACAGATAACAAGATCCATGTGTTAGTAAATGACTTAAAGCTAAATTGACAATTCGGTAATACATTGCTTGTCCACTATAAAGTTAAGTCTGTAAGTCTGTAGTGTTACTTGCCGACACAGTAATGTACGGTGAATTGTCACGGTCACTTGTCGCCTGTCGCGTAAATGAAATTGGGCTCTGTCCATGTAGGCTCACCCAGTGCCTCGCAATAGGACAACCCAGCCTACTTGCAATATTTCAAACTTAATGGAAATAAGAAGCAGTTGAAACGTCAAATAAAATATGCAATTTTTGTCGATAACCATAATTTTGTCATTTCTTAGAATCACGATTCGATGGCAATTCTTCGTTGGGAGTCTGATTCCTCGGTAACCAATTTTGACAATCGGTGGGATAATGTGCCAAAAATTGGGTCCAGCACGCGACGCAGGGTCACGACAAGAACAAAAGAACATTAAGAGCGTCCGCTACGTCCGGCGCACGGAGCGGGTGCACGCCTATCCAACAAATAGTATGAGTCTGCACCCGCGCGGGTTAGCGGACGCTCTCATAATATTTTTCTATAGGCGTGCACCCGCTCCGTGCGCCCGCGTGACCTAGCGGAGGCTTAGGCTGCGTTTCCACCACAGATGTGCGAGGATGCGTAGCGAGGGATGTGTTAGTAAAGAACCAACGAGCCGTTTCCACCAGAGCAGTGCTGACCGAGGCGAGGTAAATGAAGCTATTCTATCGGTTCTTACAAACACATCCGTCGCTACGCATCCTCGCACATCTCTGGTGGAAAAGCAGCCTTTTACTTCGTTTTTTTAGCATTAGTAAGAACTTGGCAGAACTACATGAGGAATATTTTATCATGCACAATTGGGATGTTGACAAAAAAATAATAATTAGTCCGTCTTTTAGAACGCCAGAAAATAGTAGATACGTATTTTTTCTTTTGCTTCTAAAACTTAAAATAACAAAGTTACAGAGCGGCGAAAGTTCGCGCTACGTCATTATATCGTAAAATTTTTACGAATCGAGTGACGTCACGAGCCCCTACTCCTGAATTTGAATGTGCTGTATCTTTGTCAATATTATTCGTATGGACAAATAAAAAAATACGTATCGAGTATTTTTCTATAATCTAACTGACGGACTAATTAGAATCTTGTTGTTTTAACCCAGGAGACATCCCTATTTATCTGTGACGCACTCTTTGAATCATCTTTCTTGTATTGACTTTTGACTGACGACTGTCATTAAAATATGTATCAATCTAAAATCTAAAAAAGTAAAAGGCTCGGAATTATTTACTCGGATTTTTCAATATCGCAGCGTAAAATTATATTTTTTGTGATAATCTCCGAAGTACTAATTACTACACACTGACCTATAAATAATGGACTTCTAGTCAGCGTTTAAAAAATGGCCGCTAAAGTCGAACAGAAAGTACAAAAAATCGACAATCGCTCGCGCTGTCTGTCAGACCGGCGGCACTGCTGTCATTACTATTATTATGTAAAAACCTATTTGCAACGAATCTTAATAAATTATTATTTAATGCAGTTAGACGTAAAATTGTAAATCCTATGACTATAAATGGCGAACTAATAATTTGCATTTGTGACATTGGCGTCAACCTGTATTCTCATGTCGGGCCGTTTTTCTGCTGTCATTTAGTATGACCCTGTACATCCAGGCATTATAATATCATTGTTATTACACCATAAAAGATCTAAAAGATCAGAGGTTTGAAGTGACGGTATGTTTTACTATGGCATTATGCGGCAAAATTTAAAAGTCTGTAATATCCGTCCAGTGCTAAGAATATTGCGATTTTTTAATTAGTCGGTGGTCAACTATTGAGATTACCCCAATGTTTGTTGTTGAAAAAGGTTTGCGATCACAGCTTCTTTGTTTATTGAATTTCTAAAAACCTTCGTAGTTTTAAGAAAACTGTTATTACATCTAACGATCACTGCAAAACGCATAAACTGTATTTTTAACTATAAGGTCTTCTAAGCGAAATTTCTGTAATTTCTTTAGACAATAAATATTCTTTAAACCGAAACCGAAAAAATAACAAAATGTAATAAAAAAAACAAATGTATTCATTTGTTTTTTTATATTTTAGCACTCGCTAGTAGGTACTGTTGCCGATATACTACCAATTTATACTTAACTGGTACTATAGACGATTAAGAAATAGCTTGACCAATATCTCTACAATTTTATTCAATTTCACAAATATAAAATCAAATCACATTACAAATTTTTAATCCCGACTGCGACCGTAATCCATCAGTGTTTACTTCATTTATTAAATTTATTAGTCGTGAACTAAAAAGTACTATTTCAATTTGTTTTGTTACATTTTGTACTATCACCGTTACCGATAATGTTCTAGATGAAACGGCCAAATTACAGCATGATTTCATAAATAAACCTGTCGGGCCGTCTGCGCCTGCGCCGGTGTCGAAAAACTACAAAACGCTTCCTAAATAATTTTAATGTCTGACATTTTGTTTTTCACGTCTGCCGACCGTACTTTCATGCCACCGACTTGACTCGAGGGGTCTATTCTGGGATCTGTTTTATTTAAAACAGGTGATAAATTGTATCATTTTTCTTCAACCAATTTCCAACGTAGGTACCAAAATGTTGTGGATGGTAAGACCTCGTACAAAGTCCATTCGGATCGCTACCACCATCTTGCTTGCTAATCCAGTCGCTAAGCAGCACCGCGGTGAAATTACTGGCACAAGAGGTATTCCATCTTCGCTCTCTGAGTTGGCAAAGTTTCTGGAATCTCCTTGGTGTTGCTGTGCTATGGCTGATGATGATCACATGCCACTTGTTTGCTTTCCTATTAAATAAAAAAAATGTTTTAATGCGCTAAATCATGTCAGATTCATACAAAAACTGAAAATTTCACGGTTTGTTAAAGTCCTCCCAATAAGTCCCTTGATCCCTTCGTAAAAACTAAACCAGGCCCCAATTTCATAAACACGACAGGCGACAGGTGACAGTGACAATTCGCCGTACATTACGTGTCGACAAGTAACGCTACAGACTTACAGACTTAACATCCTAGTGGGCAAGCAATGTATAACGATTTGTCACCGTCACCTGTCGTCTATAGTGTTTATGAAATTGGCCTCTGGTCAATGTCAATGTATGAAACACAAGGCGGTTTGTAACCTACACAATTTGTAATGGCGGCTAGCTTATATTCCGTACATTTAAATTATTGGCTTGAAAATATGAGAATCTCGAATCTCTCTGTATATTCAAATAATTATCAATTAGTTAAAACTAAAACGCGCGCGACTTTGCTCATGTAAAATTAGTAGCCTATGTCCATCAGGAATAGTGTAGCTTTTTATCTGTGAAAAATTTTTTGAAATCGTTTCAGTAGTTCCAGAGATTACCCCCTACATACAAACAAACTAACAATGACACCGTGGGTAGTTGTACCCTTAAAATCAATATTGTAATGACCGTAAAGACGAAGCACATTGAAAAATTCGCAGGGTATGGTAGCGGCAATTTGGCGAAACTAGCAAAGGGAATGATGATGTTGCAGGTTCGAGTCCTGCCATTACCGTAATTTTTCCTTTGTGTTGTCATTGCATAGCATTTTAAACAAACAAAGTTTACCTCTTTATTATATTAGTGTAGATTAATGACATTTTGCATTTATCTATAAAATTAAAGTTACATTTTCCAAAGGGTTTGGTAAAACTGTGGTCCTAACATGACTGGCCAAGTTTAGTTTATCTCTATCTGCGTCCCTTTCTTATGACACTAGTTAGACAGAGACCCAGGGAGGGGTTAAACTAAACCTAGGCTGTCATGTTAGGGCCGCTGTAATAGATAACTGTTAACCACTCTTGAACTCTATAATTTGCTTGCAGAAATAAAAATCAAGTAATTGAATAAAAAAATGACACTTTTAATGAAGCAATGAAGTGCCAATACGGAAGGAAAACGATTTAATAAATTCCATGTGTTTATTAAATGTAATGTGACATAGTTATTATACTGAAAACTTTAGGGACAATGTTTTTTTGCTTTACCACAAAACTCGTATAGCAATAAAGTAGTATTATTTATAATGCTTCTGGGTATTTTCAATTCACTTAGCATGCGGAAATTGAATGAATAAACTATTCTGTAATATTTGTTTTGATCCATCATTGTTGTCATTGCTAACTACACCATGCCGTAGGGATGGGTTATACCAGGGGGGTTCCACTCCGCACTGTAGGTGCGCTCGCCGCATTACCTATGGCATAGGTTAATCGCAGTAGGTTGCCGGCTTGCTGCGCGCGCGCCCGGTCACTCTGTGTCGCGCGTTGTGATAGTATTTTAGAAAGCAGCCCACTCCTAGCGGTGCGACAGGGCATTGCGGGTGGAAGGCGGGCGCAGGCTGCGCCTTCCTTTTGCCGCATGCCGCCTGGCGAATGTTTATGAAGTAATACGAACTTTTTGTGCCTGATCATAAAGTTGGAATTTGTTTAATTGTGTTCGAAAAAGAGAAGTTTCTGTACGTTAGTACTATTATTTATTCTGTGGTTATACTTGCTAAATGGCCTACCAGGGCTTAAAAGTACGCCCACCTTCACATACCAGGTATCTTATCTTATCTTATCTTATTTGTAAGGGGTCCTTTCGGATACACTTCGACCCAGTGGGATCTTTTGTGCATTTACCCCTCCTTCGCACTTAGTCCATCGCTTTTTCCACTTCCTCCATAAAGTGGATGATGTGGTTTAGCGGTAGTGCCTTGAATTCTCCTGGTTCGGGGTATCCGTTACCGAGGAGTTTCATTCTTGTTCTGGCGAGGGCCTCACAATCACATATAATATGTTCCATTGTTTCGGTCTCCTCTCCACACATTCTACAATCAAAATACTTTCAAAGTATTTTCTGTCCAACGCAATGGAATACTTGCTTCCTTGCAAGTTTAAGTCTTGTTGTTCTACTAATAAGATTCAAAATATTCAAATCAAGACGATACTTTTAAAGTATTTTATTTCACGTATAAACACTATGTGAACCTTATGTGTAGGTATGAGTATAAGATATAATTTTGCATTTTGGAAGGGACAGTGTACTTTAAGGGAAAAATACTTTCAAGTCTTGCAAGTATATCGGGTCGGTACCTGGTTGGTATACTTGCAAGGAAATACCTGGCATCAAAACCTGGTAACGAAAATACGCACCATCTCTACACCATCGCCATTTCTATTAAAACCGACTTAAGCACTTTCGATCAGTAAAATACGAACCAGTCGACATTTGTCTCTCGCTTTCAAAATAAGGGCCGTGCTACGCGAAAACGCCTCGTCACCAGCTAGCCTACAATCATGCCTCTTCATATAATTCCTTCGGTACGTAATTCGTGACTTACAAAAAACGAACTTCAAATAATGTAATTATGTGTTTTCTTTGAGTGTGAAATGAGCAGTTCAATAGGGCCTTCCGTAACGGCTTGAAATATCGAGAATCATTGAAGAAAAAAAAAACTTTTTTTTTTTATATGTAGCTTTGTTATAGTGTAAGAAATAAGGAATGTTTGAGTTGTTATGAATTCGAAGGTAAACTAAGGTTTGGGAATGAGCGGAAAGCCTATGGTCAAGGGTATTAGTTTCTGCACAAGGGGGGAGGGTTAACTTGTGATCCTGATTGACATTGTACCAACGTTTTAAGGTAAGCAAAAAAAATTGCGAGGTAACCTGCTCATATAAGCAAATTTATGTAACCTTAAGCATGATCCATGAAGGTTTCAAAATTACCGTATGTTACTTATCAGTTTTGTATAGAAAAAAATCAGTCGATTTCTCACCTCCCCCTTTTTTCATGTCGGTTAAAAAGCAAGCAAGCAGCGGTGACACCTGGGCCACAGACTGGGGTATGGGCCCCAATTTTCGGTTCACGCGAGATGCGTTTCACGGTCGAGATACGTCAAAAAATGACAGATTTCCAATACATTTGACAGTTGTTTTCGTGCGAGATGAATCTCGCATAAACCGAGAATCGCCCCGCAGCACAATTGAGTCGCCACGCGTGCGAATGAATACGAGTTACATACAGAGAGGCATGCAGTAGGACGCTTCTTATACCTAGTCAGGATAGCTAATGACGCCTATAGGCGTCCTTGGCGTTCAAGAGCTTAAATAAAGAGCTAATAAACTAGAGATTACTGGAGACACGTTAAAATAGAAATGAGAAACGTCTAGTCGTTCAGGACAACGGAAATATGAAATTGTTAACGACAACGTTCTAGAAAAATATCTGTTGCTTCTAAGCTAACCTTCCCACACAAAGTTAATTGAATACGAAATGCTATAACTGTTCTGTCGTGATTACACAGTCACCTATATTCGCCAGCACGTCTTGAACATTGTCACAGAATATTTTTCCATTAAAGTACAGTGTCCCTTCCAAAATGCAAAATTATATCTTATATTCATACACATACTATATCTTGGACAAGGATGTTTGGAAATGATCCCGATTTGTATTGGCGATCCCTGGCTCCAAAGATTGTACACCTGCTGTGTTAAATTGTAAATTTTTTAAATATTTGATATGTAGAATAACATTGTAATTTTGATTTATTTAAAAAATTACACCTCGTTGAGTTTCTTGCTGGTATCTTCTCATTAGAGGTTTTTCCGAACCGGTGGTAAATTTTATGACATTCATAAGTGCTACCTGTAAGCTTAATCTGAATTAAATATTTTGACTTTGACTTTGACATAAGGTTCAAATTGTGCTTATACGTGAAATAAAATACTTTTATCTACACATCTATATATATAAAATTCAAAGTCCTGACTGACTGACTGACTGATATATCAGCGCACAGCCCAAACCGCTGGACCTAGAGACTTGAAATTTTGTACATAGATACCTTATATAGTGTAGGCATCCACTAAGAAAGGATTTTTGGAAATTCCACCCCTAAGGAGGTAAATTAGGGGATGAAAGTTTGTACGAAAGTCTGTCAGTTTTGAAGTTAGGATCTTGAAATTTTGTGTTTAGGCTAAAAATTAAAAATTAAGTAATACCTGTCTCAGGGTTTTTGATAAATCTAACCCTAAAGGGGTGAAAAGGGGGATGAAAGTTTGTATGAAAGTTCGTCAGTTGAAAAGTTAGGATCTTCAAATTTTGTGTTTTGGCTAAGAATCAAAAATTAATTAATACCTGTTTCAGGGTTTTTGATAAATCTAACCCTAAAGGGGTGAAAAGGATGATGAAAGTTTGTATGAAAGTCCGTCAGTTTGAAAGTTAGGATCTTCAAATTTTGTGTTTTGGCTAAGAATCAAAAATTAATTAATACCTGTTTCAGGGTTTTTGATAAATCTAACCCTAAAGGGGTGAAAAGGATGATGAAAGTTTGTATGAAAGTCCGTCAGTTTGAAAGTTAGGATCTTCAAATTTTGTATTTAGGCTAAGAATTGAAAATTAATTTATACCTGTCTCAGGGTTTTTGATAAATCTTACACTAAAGGGTCGAAAAGGGGGATGAAAGCTTGTATGAAAGTCCGGCAGTTTATAAGTTAAGATCTTCAAATTTTGTGTTTAACTTAATGAATAACAATTAATTTACACGTGTCTCAGCGTTTTTGACAATTGCTCACCCGAAGGTGTGAAATGGGGGATGAAGTTGTGTATGGATTTTTTTTTATTTTTAAAGTAAAAATCACTAATTTTGTAAATTAAGCTTATAGTTGGAAACTAACGCAACACATCGGTGTTGTTGAAGTTTCAAGCCTTAAGTGGGTGAAAATAGGGTGAAGTTTTATATTTAAGTTTTTCATTCACGAAAATTTATATTGAAATACCTGAAAATAATGCACACGTGTAACGTGTTGTTATTAAATCTCTACAGCCACCCGTCTGTCGTCTGTCTGTCAATAGACATGGCCACTATCTTTATATATATAAAATTCAAAGTCCTGACTGACTGACTAACTGATATATCAGCGCACAGCCCAAACCGCTGGACCTAGAGACTTGAAATTTTGTATGCTTATATAGTGTAGACATCCACTAAGAAAGGATTTTTGGAAATTCCAGCCCGAAGGGGGTAAAATAGGGGATGAAAGTTTTTATGAAAGTCCGTCAGTTTTGAAGTTAGGACCTTGAAATTTTGTTGTTAGGCTTACGTAAAAAAAAATTATACGGGTCTTAGTGTTTTTGATAATTCCACTCCTGAAGGGGTGAAAAGGGGGATAAAGTTGTGTATGGAAATGCCTTCATTTTCACAGCAAAAATCACTACAAATATTATTATGGCTTATAACGTAACGTTTATATCTGGTGTTATTGAAATTACAACCCTTAAGGGGGTGAAAAGGGCGATGAAATTTTGTATTTGAGTTGTTCGTTCACAATTTTTTTGTATTGAAGTAAAAATAACGTACGTGGTAACGTGGTATTACTAAGCCTCTATTGCCACCCGTTTATCCGTCTGTCTGTCTGTCTGCCACGCGCAAACATCTCCTGACTGATTTGCGATCATCGTCCAACCGAAAGTATTGAATCAAGAATGCTGAAATTCGGAATATAGGTTTATTTTATAACGTCAGCATCCGCTAAGAAACTATTTTTGGTATTTTTTACCTTCAGGGGGAAAACGGGGGGTGGGGGTTAAACTTTGTATGAAAGTCTTTGTCGATTGAAGTTATAAACATGAAAATTTGAATTAGACAGTAGTTATAACGTGTTTTAGGATTTTTGCATTTTTACATTTAAAAGGGGAGAAGCGGGGGTGAAATTTTGTAAGGACGTATTGATTTTTTTTAAATAGTATCTTGTAATTTGGAAATACACCTACTTATCATAAATAAACAATGACGTGTCACAGGGGTTTTGGATTTTCAAATTGGTAGGGGGGAAACGGGGAGTAAAAGTTTGTATGGAGGTTTCGGGTTTTTAATATTGAAATTTTGAATTTTAGATACTTATCGTAAATAAATAATTATGTGTTTCAGGGTTTTATGACTATCGAATTTAAGGGGTGGGAAACGGGGGTGAAACTTTGTATGGAGGAGAGGTATCGGTTTATTAAAAAATAGGAACTTTAAAATGTTTGTTTGTTTTAGGGTACCTATTTGGATTTTTAGATTGGAAGGGGGTAAAACCTTGGTAAAACGGGCGATGAAAATATGAGAGGGAGTGAGAGCACTTATAAGTTTTTTGATTAAAAAAAGTCATTTATTTTCTGTAGGCCACGCGGGCGAAGCCGCGGGCAGAAGCTAGTATATCATAAATGCTCTATTACCAGCATTATAACAACCAATATTATTATGAGATTTTTTTCTAATTTGTTTCTATATTTGTTCAAATTCATTTTTTATTACATTATTTTAATGTGTACAGTCTATAGATATTTAATAGGTACCTAGCACTAGTAGCTAGTAGCAATGCAGGTCATTGCCCTATGGCTTCTGAACCCATCATAGAGTACTTATGATATGTGTGTAGATAAAGTAATGTATGCAACTGTACATAATTAGGTCTTAAAACACTCGTGTGATCCTATTATGAAACTCGCTGACGCTCGTCTCATAAAACCACACTCGTGTTTTAAGACCCCTCATTATGCAACAGTTGCATAAAATACTATAAAAGTATCGTCTTGATTGGAATGTTTTCAATCTTACACGTATAACAAGGCTTAAACTTGCAAGAAAGCAAGTATTCGACTCATTGCGTTGGACAGAAAATACTTTGAAAGTATATTGATACCTGGATTCTGCACCTGGTACCTAAGAAGGTGGCCGAACTTTTAAGCCCTGGCACGCGATTTATCAGGTATAACCCATCCATAGTCCAGTGGTTAAAGTTCATGAATCCTGGTTGTATTTTCAGTTAGTTCAGCTAGTGAAATATAGGATTACAAAGTGTCTGGCGCTCGTGCTTTGTGTGAACAATTGGCTTCAGAAGCTCAACAGTTTTACACACATTATTTTTGCTGCCTAGTTATTGGAAAACTTAAGTGTACTCGTATTACTAGAAGTCGTTGATAGCTACTTAGCTTTAATGAGTTTTGTTGTTTAATATTTTGTTATGTTTTGTTCTATTTCTGCGCCCACGCATTCGTCTGCGTTCAATTGATTTGTTGCTATATACTGATGGAACTATAGATAAAGGTCGACTAAGTAATACCTTGACCACATTTGAACCTTATAGCTTTGTAATACGGTCGAAATATGGTCAAGCAATTTCTTTGTCGACCATACAATCTACATAATATGTACATTGTGTCCAGTCCTAATATACAAACTGTCATGTTGAAATATTACAATAATATCTTAGGTCAATTCGCTCCAATAGACCTAGTCCCAAACTAATCAAAGCTGGTACTATGGATACTAGACAACAGATATACATACTTACATAAATAAACTAGATGTCACGTGGAGGTCGCGGCCCCAAGGACCCGGGGAGGGTGTCGTGCCCTTAGGTCTGGGGGCCAAACCTCGCATCCAGACGTAATTACGGCATCAAGACGAATCGAAAGGGTACCAACACTGGGTCCCTACCGTTCTATACCTCCGTTTTACCCTACCCCTTCACGTCTCTTCAAAACAGCATGTCAATGACCCAGTGAGTGGGTCAGTTGTAATCGTCGGTTTTCGGATTTATTGTTTTATTTGTGCTGTGGGACCTTGCTTCTTGCCAAATTTCATAGTTCGAGGTCAACGGGAAGTACCCCATAGGTTTTTGAGTGTCTTGCGAATGAATGAAACACGCGGCATAAACGGCCGTGTCTTTTGATGCGTTGACTTAGAAGTTTGATTTTCACGGCTCTATGGGACTACAGATCTGAGTATTTGATATTAATTTAAACTCAATACCTCCACGCGTTCTTGAGAAAAAAATGGTCTTGACAGACAGACAGACGGACAACAAAGTGATCCTATATAAGGGTTCCGTTTTTCCTTTTGAGGTACGGAACCCTAAAAAACATTTTAAGAAATCTCCGAAAATTCCAAGACGCGCATAAGTTTGACGACGCATCGGATGTAGACTTTGGTGCAGTTTTGCTCATGTTTAAGTAAGATACAGAGTTTCTTGGAAGCGGGATCGAGATGATCTCGATTGGCGTTCGGGTGCCGCGTGCGACGCGTAACCTGCGCCGACGCAGGGTTCTTCCCGTCTGAGCTTGTAAATTGTACGCGTATAGTAAACAACACAATACCTTACGGATAACTTAAATGCAACGTCACATTTTTAATTTCAAAGGAAAAATATGATACATTTTATTTTATTTTTCATACTATTAATAAATAATATATTTTTGCAATAACTCACGAACAGTAACTATTGAGGTTTTTAGGGTTCCGTACCTAAAAAGTAAAAAAAAAACCCTTAGCATTAGTTAAACAGTTCAAACCGATATTAAGTAAAACATTGCATTTACAGGCATTGCAAAATGTAAAATTACATTGAATAAACTTTGCAATAATTCATGAACACATGAACTTTCCAAAGTAAAAACTCAGAAAAATCAACAAAATTGACACGTTGACATTGATTGATTTGAATTGATTAATTGGTCGTACTGTTAGATCTTGATGATGCCTCGTATAGAGGCGAAACGCGCGTCGATCGTGTAGTTTTAGTGTTAAGTGGTGGCGGTGTGTAGTTGAGTCTGTGTGATATATGTTGTTCCATGTGGAAGCGGAGGAGGGTGGGGTTTTGCATGAACATATATGTGTCGCACAGACGCAGCTATTTTGCACGAGCTCGGCACTGGTTTCGCGGAGTAGCAAGGTAAGTTGTTCCAGTTTTTTTCTTTAGCCTGTATATTTTTCTAGCAAACGCACATGCGCACTTCGGTATCTCGTTAAGAATACATGCATTACCCACGAGTACGTAAAGCCACCAGCACCTCTGCACTGGGGCCGGCGCAACTGAGTAGGACGCTTCTTACACCTAACCGTTTATGTTCGATGAGAGACTTCTGACAGGGGGGTTCCACTCCGCACTGTAGGTGCGCTCGCCGCATGACCTATGGCATAGGTTAATCGCAGTAGGTTGCCGGCTTGCCACGCGCGCGTTCGCTCACTGTGTCGCGCGTTGATAGTATTACAGTAAGCAGCCCAACCCTAGCGGTGCGCCAGGGCATTGCGGGTGGAAGGCGGGCGCGGGCGGCGCCTTCCTTTTGACGCATGCCGCCTGGCGAATGTTTATGAAGTAATACGAACTTTTTATGCCTGATCATAAAGTTGGAATTCGTTTAATGGTGGTCGAAAAAGAGAAGTTTCTGTACGTTAGTACTATTATTTATTCTGTGCTTCTGATCTTGTAGGTACTATTATTCATTTTGTCGACCAGTTCAGAATACACCCGGTGTCCTATCTCGACGTCCGCACGTACCGCGCTACGTGCGACATTTCGCTGTGGGAATAGAAAACTTTATCGCAAGATTTAGAATAACCCACCCAGATTCTTAATAAGACATGTCTACTGAGTAGTTACTTGGTATTCGTAAAATTCTAGAAACATGACATGTGGACTAGGTATATACAGGGTGTAGTGCCGCGTACAAAAAAAATTGTAAGGGCTTAAACGTATTTTATTCTACACATATATCATAAATGCTTTATAATGCGTTCCGAAACCGTAAGCAATGACTAGCATTATAACAACCAATATTATTATGAGAATTTTTCTAATTTGTTTCTAAATTTGTTCAAATTAATTTTTTATTACATTATTTTAATGTGTACAGTCTATAGATATTTAATAGGTACCTAGCACCAGTAGCTAGTAGCAATGCAGGTCATTGCCCTATGGCTTCTGAACCCATCATAGAGTACTTATGATATGTGTGTAGATAAAGTAATGTATGCAACTGTACATAATTAGGTCTTAAAACACTCGTGTGATCCTATTATGAAACTCACTGCCGCTCGTTTCATAAAACCACACTCGTGTTTTAAGATCCCTCATTATGCAACAGTTGCATAAAATACTATTATCTCACTAACATTTTAAAGTTGAAAGTTTGTGTGTGACTCACATTTTGTAACTTCTTCACGCTAAAGCAGCTAAACCGATTTGGATAAAATTTGAAACGAAGGTACGTTATACTCTAGATTGACACATATGGTACTCTTTATTCGGTATAGTTGAGAGAAAAGTTGAGATATGAATGATTTAATTAAATATGCAGTACCTAGTTAAAATAACCTGAAGATACCTTATAGGTAGCATTTCATTAAAGAAGAAATCAAAATAAAAATGGAATGCCACAATTGGTACGAGCTCAGCCCTTTTAATAAGTATTTTAACGTACCATCTTTGTTATTGCTTTTTATCACAGGGTTCTTAAGTTACAAGACATTGATAATTACACAAACAATTGTTAATAGAAAGCGTTTGTCATCACAAGAAAATTTGCGGCATCAACTCTCTATTTGCTTATCATAAAACAGAAAACGGCACAAAATGATGTTACAAAGCTAAATAACCGACTTTTCTTTAAAAATCGAACACGAAGCAAGTACGATGAGTTAACAACAATTGACTCTATCACCGTGCAATAAGAACTCGGGCGTGTGATTAATTAATGTGGTTCTTGGAGCTGTCAATGACGCAACTACAATGATCCGCCATATTGAAAACAATTACGCCACAAACTTAATTGTGCGCGTGGCACAATTGTGAACTAACCTGCTTTCGTAATAAATGTGTGGTTTAAATTCGACGGCGGCGCCGCGCTCGGCTGATCAATTAAGTTTGTAAAAGATCAACATTTTTATAATGCGTACAATAGGAGTTAAGATATTGTAAAGGCATTTCTCTGGATTGTTCTCGACCAAACCCGGGGCAACTA
Source organism: Ditula angustiorana (assembly GCA_963691745.1). Lineage (NCBI taxonomy): Eukaryota > Metazoa > Arthropoda > Insecta > Lepidoptera > Tortricidae > Ditula > Ditula angustiorana. Next base: position 2,783,224 of record OY829472.1, on the reverse strand, counting down.
CTAGTATTACTGTGAAGTAAGACTCGTGATTGCTTATTGTCAGGTATTAGGATCCGTTGCTTTTGAAAATTGGTGTGGGCCAATTTGAAAAGGCGAGCGGTTTCTATAACAAATAATTTATGTATGTATGTATATAAAATATATATGTTTAGTTCAATTCATAAGAGTTAACGCAAAAAAAATGGACAGTCTAGTGGTTAGTGACCCTGATTACAAAGCTCCGGGTTCGATTCCCGGGAGTAATAAGTAATAAGTTTGATGAATACGAATGTTTGAACCCGAGTCTTAGGTGTTACATGCATTTAAGTATGTATTTATGTGACCAGTGACCTTACTTGTTTGCCGTCCTATTTCATAAAAAAAAAAGTCGCTGTTGCTTGTCATCCCACTGTTTATTTCTATCGTAGCTTGGACCACGACAAAATATGTGAGATCCAAATACGATTGAATATCACAAATGAAGACGGTCGGCGGCGGTAAGTAGCCACCGGGTCATTTATCAGCATGACAGCGCCACGGAGTCACTTACCATGGAACAGCCAACGATACCGAATAAATAAATTTAAAAAAAACTGTGTGAGTACTGTGTAGACAAAAGCCTATCGTATGTTCATCACTTCCGCCTACGAGCGTCAAGTGTTTACGATCTGAGACAATTTCAATTTTACCGCCCTAGGGGTACAATGTACTATTTTTGACCACTTCTGTTAAGCCAGGCTGCTCTAAAGTAGATACTGAACTGTAACCTAATTAATGTCCTATTATTAACGGAGTTTTTCCAATGATATAAAAAAGGTAGATAGGTTACAAGCGCTCCGGTAACGAGCTTCAAATTGGAGTTAAATAGCACCAGTGTCCTCAGTCGCAAAGCGACAAGCGAACGGTGCGCATGTTAACCTAAGCTGTGTGTTTGCGGTTAATTCCAAATTCCAAAACCCTGCAAGGCCGTGATTGGTCCGTTGGAAAAAAATATTCGCAACAGCTAATTACTAGCTGTCTTCTTTGTTTCTACGGTTTTAATCACGTTGTCCCCCTTACACAGTTCACTATGTGTGCATAAAAGTGAAAACGAAACATTTTGCATGTGTGTGTTCGCCACTGCATTTGGATCATTTTTCTTGGAGTTTTTATATGGGTATAACCTCTATTAATAACTAGTCACTGACTTTTTCTACTTCAAAAAGGATCTGACAATTCTTATTGACATATTCAAGATGTACCTAACGTCATCGCTATTGACGCAAGCATCTCAAATAAAACTATGTATTAAAATAGTGATTAAAATGCTATGTAATGACAACACAAAGAAGAATTAGGGCAATGGCAGGACTTGAACCTGCAACATCAGCTTTCCTTGCCTTGCGTTTGCCAGTACTACCACCCGAATCGCAAAATAGGCGTTTTTTCAAGACGTCGAGTTGCGAAAACCAGCCCGCTTGAACCTATGACCAAGTAGAAGGGTGTTCGGGCTTTGGATGTCTCTAAGCAAATGGGAAATTATCGCATCAGTAGAGATGAATTCACATTCGATATGGTCAAAAAAGGCCGTCAGGTCCCTTCATAAAATGTCAATTTTGACACATCTCGAATGTGAGGTGAATGCCGTTGAAAACCAGAATTGGGGCCTGGCATCGATATAAGAAGACAATAGATCTGCTTACTTGTTCGGATTGTTACAAGCCTAGCGTCACCACTTTGCGACGGGGTGAAGCAGGTGAAGAGGGGCTTTCAATATTTAGCCATTGGTTCAACTTTGAATCTTATCGTAAGTGAATAAAGTGCTTCTAAGTTTTCTAACTAGCAGCGACACAGGCGTCGGATAGCAGAACTAAAAATATGACGCCAATGTAAAACGTACAAAACGCAGAGCTGTTTACTTGACAATTGGCACCGACAGTTTTATTCAGGCTATCCAACATAGTCTACCAAATAGACTATGGTCGGCTACTCTGCCACTGCGTTGTACACAGTTCTATAGTTTTCTCATTTCGATGGGGCCTGGCTATCCCTATTTCTCCACCTAAAAAAGCTAAGTTAATTTTAGTAACTGTTCTGATGATACCCATGCATCCATTCAACCGACATCCTGTAGCGAAATACGCGGTCATACATTCTTTAACAAGCGATCCGACAAAAAGTCCGAAACCGCTGATCATCGGAAACCAAGCTGACAGGTGACAACGACATATCTTCATACACGGCTTCTCGAAGACTTTTTCTATTGCCGGGCCTCAATAGTGGATACGTAATGTACTACGAATTGTCGTTGTCACCTGTCATATGTCGGTTTGTGAAATAGGGCCCTGGTGGCTCCACCTGTCGGCACACAAAGCCGGATGACGCGCGATGATTGAAACGTCATGCCCGTTCTGCCGAATCACCATGCGCCCGCGCATGTAGCGCGCTGGATGTGATTTTATAAACGTATATCAATTATGATACTTTTACCCTACTGTGCGACGCAAAGAAGAATAATGTGTGTATCAGCCTATGCTTGTGTGTGTTTGTTCCTTTGTGATGCTCTAGAGACCAAACGCGTGGGTCGATTTTGATGATTTTTACGTCAATCGATTTGTCTTAATCTGGCAAGAGTCACTGAAGACATGAAAATAATTAAAATTAAATATGGCGACGACCAGACGTCATATTATGAAAAATAAAAAAATGAAGTTGACGAACTATGTTACGTCATCTCTACTGACGCAAGCATATCAATTAATATCGTTGAAAAGGTGTTTGAAAATCATTTTCTTGAATGATCATTTAGATTCTATCACGATTTTAAGTTGCTTGGCAACCATTCTGTATGTCAACCATAATTGACCGCTAGAGGCGCTGTACAATTTTCCATACAGTTTACGCCGTCATTAGCGAGTACTGTTACTGTCAACGGCGGTTCTTCACAGTCAGTCTTAACGTTAGTCTTTCCGAACCGACCGTAGCATAAAAATAAGTTGCTAGAAATTCTCCCTTAGCGGCCAAAGTCCGAAGTCGGCTCAATAGGAGCACCCTTTGGCATGCTAAGTAATACTCCCCTTGCTGAGCGCGGTCAAGGGGGTTTCCACTTCACACTGTAGGTGCGCTCGCCGCATCACCAATGGCATAGGTTAATCGCAGTAGGTTGCCGGCTTGCCGCGCGCACGCTTGCTCACTCTGTGTCGCGCGTTGATAGTCTTACAGTAAGCAGCCCAACCCTAGCGGTGCGCCAGGGCATTGCGGGTGGAAGGCGGGCGCGGGCGGCGCCTTCCTTTTGCCGCATGCCGCCTGGCGAATGTTTATGAAGTAATACGAACTTTTTGAGCCTGATCATAAAGTTGGAATTCGTTTAATGGTGGTCGAAAAAGAGAAGTTTCTGTACGTTAGTACTATTGTTTATTCTGTGGCGCGGTTCTGGTTGCTCGCTCTCTCTCCGGTAAGCTGACCAAGCCGTCTGAGGCCACCAGCCCACGTCCTACCAAAAAAAAAAATCATGGTAATGGTACCATTGTACTTTTAGGACCAGGGCGCAACTACGCGCGTAATGCATTTGTAACGAGGTTCTACGAAGCTAGTTGGAGCCGTGACGCATACGTACCTTTACCACTACGCAGGCAACGGTGCCCAATTCCATAAACGCGACATTTCGACAATTCCTCGCACATTACTGTGTCGACAATTAACGACTCGCAGACAACATCATAGTGGGTAAAAAATGTATACCGAATTGTAACTCTGTTGACTGTACATGTGTCTACTAATCAACCTGTCATCGCAAGATTCAACTGTCAAAACCCAAAAAACTCAAAAGATCGTAACAAGAGCGCATTGCTATTGAAAATTGAATCATATAACTCTGACGCTGGGAGCCTTTTGGCGTGTAGCTGTTGATTTTTTATTTACGAACGCATCTTCGGGTCATTCGAGTCTCGACCGAACAGATTTGACCTTTTCAACCCGCCGTTGAAGTGGAGCGAGTTTGAACGTTACAGGTAGGAGTGTAGGTTGCTTTTTGATTGCGCTCGCGGACGGATTAATCTGTCGTCGCCATTGAAAAGGTTAAGATAATCGTTATTGATGATTACGGCAGGGCTTTTGTTGCTCCCGGGTGTCATGGTACAAGGTATAAGATGTCGTCAACATATCGATACCGTTAAGCTCAATTGGCGTAAAGGACAAAATGCTACTTTTCAGGAGAAGCAACCCATTAAATAAAGATATTTCGGTGCTGAGCTATGAAAAAAAGTGGGTTGTAAAGGTCAAATTTTACAAGATATCGAAATTCTGAGTATACAGTTCGATAGTGCTCGAAATTCTGAATAAAACTGTATACATAACTCATTTTCGGCATTTTGTCCTTTACGCCAATTGAGCCTAATGGTATCGAATATGACCATCCTGAGAATTTATATTACCATTAGAAATAGAATTGCTTTGTGTTACAAAGATCTTAAAAATTAAACATGTTCCAACATAAACCATGTATGGGGACTGCAATTACACTTAATCTGATAGTTAAGTATAGTCGACCCAGAAATTGCTTGACCACTTTTCGACCTTATTACAAAGGGGTAAGGTCCAAAATTGGTCAAGCAATTACTTGGTCGACTATACAATACGCAAGCATAATATAATGTATTTCATAAAAAACAAAAAAAACATGCAAATTACAAATACAATTTAACAATAACAATTCTTTTAACAGCAACATTTTTTTTTTCAAATTTTTTTCTTTGTTGTCATTACAATTTTAATTCTTTTAATTTATTATAGAGTTAATAGAAATACATATTTATAATCTTTCGAATTTTACCAAGAAAGGTCAAGTCCTATTTTGTTTTCACAAGTTTACATTCTAATATCTTGGTAGGACCTTGTGCAAGGTCCGTCCGAATCGCTATCACCATCTTGCTCGCTTATCCTGCCGCTAAGCAGCAGTGCTTGCACTGGTGTGTTCCAGCGTGGAGAGCACGACAGCCGGTGTAATTGGCACAAGAGGTATTCCATCTCAGCCCTCTGGGTTGGCAACGCATCTGAAATCTCTTTGGTGTTGCGGATGTCTATAGGCGGTGTTGATCACTTACCATCAGGTGACCCACTTGTTTGTTTGCCATTTTATTATATAAAAATAATCGTGGGTACCTCAATGGGTACCAAATCGTTCTTGTACCACACACGTAAAAATAGCGAGTCACCCCGCGCATGCGCAGGTACCGCCAACAATGGGTGTCGGCTTTGATTGACCGAGTCTTCGCTGTCCGTACTTGAGCCATTCGAACACCCTAAAGTGGACCGTCCGAGACGGAACTCTAGGCGTGTACTTTTTGGGGTTCTGTAGACAAAATGTGCCAATCAGCGTTGCCAGATTTATTTTCAGGCAAAGCGGGATTTCGAAGCCTTTTGTATAAAAAAGCGGGACTGATTCGTCGAAAGCGGGACATAACATAAATAGCTTAAATAATCAGCAGATTTTTATTACGTATCGTCTTATTTGAGTTTCAAATTAAATTTACAGTGATGATAGACAGCTATAGAATATGTTTTTTTAATGAAAATACGGTGCTTGGCCAAAAAACGACTACCATCTAGGTTACTGGTCGAGTATCTCCGTAAAAACGGGACTGAGCCTGTCATTTGGGACATTTAATTTTAGGCTAAAAAACGGGACGTCCCGCCAAAATCGGGACGTCTGGCAACGCTGGTGCCAATGGGAGCTTATGATTAAGCTTCCGCTGTCCGTCCGTCTGTTATACAGAGGGCTGTATTTTTTTGAACCGTAATAGTGAACGTTTGAAATGTTCATAGATTTTATTATGGCCGACTATGACGGCAATGTATAACGGACATAAACAGGTTGAAACCTCTTCGTGCCAGTAATTGCACCGGCTGTCTTGCTCTCCACGCCGGAACACAACAGTGAAAGCACTGCTGCTTAGCGGGGGGATTAGCGAGCAAGACGGTGGTAGCGATCCGGACGGACATTGCACAAGGTCCTACCACCCGCAAAATAGTGGGTTTAGTTTGATTTTGTTTTTTATCTTGAGAATATTAGCGTTTTTTTTAAGGTAATTTGTAAAAATAAGCGCAATTTATTCAACATTGACAAATGCGGCGCAGCAGGGCACCATATCAAAACGGTTGTTATAATAATAAATAATGCTACTGCGATATTAAAAAATAGATTTATTGGTCTCGTAATAAGTTATTTATGACATTGGTGAGTATTTTTAAAATATAAAACTATATAGATAGCATTGGCCACTCATTTCTGAAATATTATTATACTCAGTCGTTTAGGTCCATTACTAGTCCCAAACTGAGTAAATTTTGTGCTATGAGTACTAGATAACAGATAAAATACTTGGTTTCTTAGATAAATAAGATAAGGTTGACTGGTAGAGAATGCCTTAAGGCATTAAGCCCGCCTTTTGTACGTTAAAATGCTTTTTGTGCAATACAATTAAATAAATACTAATGTTCTTTAATTTAATCTTTCTTTTAATCTTTTTTGATACTGACAAAACAAAAAAAAGTTAAAATCTAAATAAACATAAATTAAAAGCTAAATCTAATAATACTAATAATAAAAACTATTCTAAACTAAAGTAAATACATTGAAACAAATTTAGAATAATAAACAACGTATGAATATATTCAGAAGATTCAATCAATACATATACAGAAAATATTTACACTGGAAAAATTAACACTAATACAAAGAATATAATATACATTTACTAGCTTTTGCCCGCGACTTCGTCCGCGTAGACTTGTTTAATCGAATCAAGCAAACGTGCACCCAACATGCAATCTGCAATATTTCCTGGACAATTAATGGGAATTAGTTGCTTTGATGCTCATGACGACGTCACGGCGGCTATCGCTATCCCGTGGGAACTATGCATTTTTACGGGATGAAAAGTATCCTATGTGTTAATCCAGGTTATAAACTATATGTGTGCCAAATTTCATCCAAATCCATTCAGTTGATTTTGCGTGATTGAGTAACAAACATCCAAACATCCAAACATACAAAGTTTCACATTTATAATATTAGTAGAATTTACAGCAAGAACACGTCTTCCAAGTTTGTGTTGCGAGCCATGGACCCCAGCGACCCGTTTCACGAAGCTACAAGTTACAATTTTACAAGTCTAAACCGGCAACATTGGTCATTATGCCCATTGCCATTGGTCATTATTGACCAATGTTGCCGGTTTAGACTTGTAAAATTGTAACTTGTAGCTTAGTGAAACGGGCCACAGAACGCTGGCGCGTATCACCCCGCTGTATGGCGAGACTGAGCCTCTGAGCAAAGTAGGCGCCAGCTCTGAGGTCCCCAGTCCTCAGTCCCCAATAATAAACTATAAAATATACTAAAAAATAAATAAAAATATCCCATACTGAGTTGTGGCCGGAAAATTCCCAGTCATAACCCAGAGGGTGCAATTTTTGAACCTCACCAGATGACTAAAGCGCACCAAAATAGCCGCATTGCTATGAAAAACGGTTATTTTGGTAAGCTTTAGTTACCCGGTGAGATTCAAATGCGATTTTTGAATCTCACCAGATGACTAAAGCTAACCAAAATGGCCGCATAAAACGGCTATTTTGGCAAGCTTTAGTCACCCGGTGAGATTAAAAAACCGCACTCCTGATCATAACCCTAGCCTAGCCCAGCGGATTAGCAAGTTGAAGTGGCAGTGGGCAGGGCACATAGCACGGAGAACTGATGGCCGATGGGGTCGGAAAGTTCTCGAATGGCGGCCGCGTATTGGCAAGCGCAGCGTAGGACGACCAGCCACAAGATGGTCCGATGACCTCATACAGGTGGCAGGAAGGCGCTGGTTGCATGCTGCTTCCAACCGGCCACTTTGGAAATCCATGGAGGAGGCCTATGTCCAACAGTGGACTTCTTGTGGCTGAGATGATGATGATGATGATGATCATAACCCTAGTATAGTTAAGATAGTATAGTATTAAGAAGCATACTTGAGACATATCCCAAAGTATTTATACATAGTTATAGTCGAGTCATGAAAAAACGTTTCAAATCCGCATAAAACCAAAATATGAACCCACACTTCCTTTCGCAATCCATCAACTTAAAAAAAAAACCGCTCTCTCGTTAATGAATTGCCAGAAACCATTTTAAAAATAACACTGGCTCACTACGTATAATTCTTATTAGGAACGGATAAAGTTGAATATAGTAGTTTTACAATTCCTTCTAAGTTTGTGTAGTTCTTTGCTCGGAAAGTAAATCTTCAGTTTACCGTTTAGGCTCCTAATGTTCTTTTTTCTACTAAAACGTGTATTATAATAATAAATTATGACACGTAACACCCTCTAGCCAGTGTGGATATTGGGTCGAGTTACCATCGATTCTCGAACGATAGTGAGTTGAAATCAATTTTTACTTTATAACAATATATCTAATAGTACTTTTTTAAATCAATACATAACTGCAAGTTTTCTGTAATGTGCGGCCCGCAGCCCGAAAAATAATATAAATAAATACCTAACTATTATTTAGGAATAATTGACATGTCAAATATATGTTTATTGTTTTTATTTCAAAATTGTGTAAGTCAAAGTACCTAGCCGTAGACCTAATTGCAAAGTGGGGCCAATTTGCACTATGCGGCACAAGTTTTTTTTATCCGACTTAAACAAGGAGGTTCTTAATTTGACTGTTTTTTTTACATTTTGTAATGTCTATTTTTCAGTTAAAGTAAAAAAATTTTTTTCTCTGATTAAAAACATTTCACTTTCTGACATACTAAAAATCACTGCATAGGATGCAGCATTCCCTGAGCCTGACGTTTTACCTACTTACCACACTCTTACGTTACAACAACAATAATGTCAATAATATTTCAAGTGTCATAAAAAGAATGTCAAATTCCCTATCGCCCGCTTTGAAACCCGAGCTGGCGCCGTCATTCGTGCGACACAAAAAAATGACATCCTTAAAGTAATCTGTTTTTTTTTGACAAACATACGCTATGAGTGTTATGAGTGATGGTTTCGCAACCGCGGTTTGACGTGACGACTTTTTTTTATTTAGGGTTCCGTACCTCAAATGGAAAAACGGAACCCTTATAGGATCATTTTGTTGTCAGTCTGTCTGTCTGTCTGTCTGTCAGTCAGTCAAGACAATTTTGCTCAAGAACGCGTGTAGGTATTGAGTTGTTATTAATATCAAATACTTAGGTCTTAGAGCCGTGAAAAAAAATCAAACTTCTAAGTCAACGCAATCAAAAGATACGGCCGTTTATGCCGCATGTTTCATACATTCGCAAGACCTTTAAAAAACCTATGGGTTACTTCCCGTTGACCTAGAACTATGAAATTTAGCAAGAAGCAAGGTCTCACAGTTCAAATAAAACAATAAATCCGAAAACCGTAAGATTCGGTAATCTTCGTCCGCCATCGTCGCGCGCGGTTTTTTGGCAATTGCACCGTGCATTTTGCCAGTGTCTACTACGCGGTTTATTTAAAAGTTAGAGCATAAGGCCCCGTTTACACTTTGATTAGTAATTAGGCGAGTTCATACGTGTTCTGCGAGATTTCCAGACTACCTCTGGGTACGCCCATGGTATTAGATGTTCTTGATGACGGAACTTGTGCGCGAGTCCTACCCCCACTTGGCAGGTTTTTTTATGTCATCCTTATTGGTAGGCCAGTGCCTATGGGAATAGGGAACGTGCACAGTGTTTATTTTATTGCTAAAATCTGTAGTTTTTTTATTCAACAAAGGAAGGCTGACGAAGAACGCCAAAGGGATTGCAGATATGTTGCCAACCCTGAGAGCTAAGAATACCTCTTGTGCCAGTAATTACACCGTCTGACTTACTCTTCACGCCGAAACACAACAGTGCACTGCGGCTTAGCAGGATTAGCGAGCAGGATGGTGGTAGCGATCCGGGCGGACCTTGCACAAAGCCCTACCACCCGCAAAACCACCACCACCTTTTACCGCTCCGATATATTTGACGCTGACTGTATTTGAAATATACAGTGTGTATTTAAACCAGTGTTGCCAGACGTCCCGATTTTGGCGGGACGTCCCGTTTTTTAGCCCAAAATGAAATGTCCCGCGCGGGACAGGCTCAGTCCCGTTTTACGGAGATACTCGACCAGTCACCTAGATGGTAGTCGTTTTTTGGCAAAGCACCGTATTTTCATAAGCGTAGTTTCATATAGCTTCCACAAGGTCGCCACCCGCAAAAGAGATGTTTAGAATGTTAACATCTAATTTAGTCTGACACTAAATACAAAACGTTCTGTACCGTTAGTGAGAGATTTAGACATAACAAACGTCTAGAACGCTTCAGTGTTAACTGCTCCATTACTATGGAAGTAATAATGATATTATAAAACATGGATGTACAGTGTCATACTAAATGACAGCAGAAAAACGGACCGACATAAGAATACAGGTTGACGCCAATGTTTAATTGCAATTATAATTTGAATAAAATGTATTTTATTTTTATTGTAACGTTCATCAAATGACTTAAATGTCTAAGTAAATATCTATTTTGTAGTATAAACGTCAAAAATTTGACATTTTTAAAACTTTATGTCCGTAAATTCCTTTATTGAATACATTTGATTTTACAACAAACGATTCTTAAGTTGGCACAAAATTGATTTGATTTGGCCATAATTTTATTTTAAGCTTAACTCGGACACTTGAGTGCGTTTCACGTTACTTTAACATTTGGCCTTTATACAGAACTTTGGGTCTTACGAGGTTAAGGTATTCAAAAGGAGTTTTATTGTAAACTTTGAAAAACCCAAATTTCTCAATATTAACGGTCGGTGACGATTCAAATATCCGTCGGAACAGGTCACAAAGTACGATTTCTGATTTCGACGACATCACAAATTAGACTTTAAATAAATGAAGGAACAGTCTAAATTGAACTATTTTTTCAAACCAAAGTGAGCCCTTTTGAAGTTATTCTTTACAGGGTCGGCTCGTTTGTGTTGGCTGCATTTTTAGTCTTTTTATGGCTTACGAGCTTTATCCCGTGGCACAGAATAAATAATAGTACTAACGTATAGAAACTTCTCTTTTTCAACCAACATTAAACGAATTCCAACTTTATGATCAGGCACAAAAAGTTCGTATTACTTCATAAACATACGCCAGGCGGCATGCGTCAAAAGGAAGGCGCCACCCGCGCCCGCCTTCCACCCGCAATGCCCTGGCGCACCGCTAGGGTTGGACTGCTTACTATAATACTATCTCATGCGACACAGAGTGAGCGGGCGCGCGCGCGGCGGACCGGCAACCTACTGCGATTAACCTATGCCATGGGTGGTGCGGCGAGTGCACCTACAGTGTGGAGTAGAACCCCCCTGCCCGTGGATTCGCCCGCGTTACCTTTATTCGAAATAAAATGTAGTCTATGCGTTAATTCAGGGTATACTCATGTCTCTACGCCTGATTTCAGGTCTTCAATAGCGTCGTGGCTTGTTTTGTATACTCCATAAATAATGTATTTATAATTGTATTTTCCGGGTGGTAGGACCTTATGCAAGGTCCGTCCAGATCTCTACCACAATCTTTCGTTAAACGTGCCGCAAAGCAGCAGTGCTTGCACTGCGGTGTTGCGGCGTGGAGAACAAGACAGCCGGTGCAATTACTGGCACAAGAGGTATTCCGTCTTAGCTCTCTGGATTGGCAACGCATCTGCAATCTTCTTGGTGTTGCGGGTGCCTGTAGGCGATGGTGGTACTTACCATCAGGTGACCCACAAACTTGTGTGCCTTCCTATTTCAAAAATAAATTAATAAAAAAACCATGGCTAGGTTAAGGTTTAGAGGGTGGAAAACGTAATCGCCAGTATGGAGAGCGCTAGGTTCACACTCTTAAGTTTGTTAATAATTAAATTTTGATGATGTTTAATAAATGTTTTGGGTACATTTTCTATTTTCACAAGTTGCACAAATCAATGGCTAAAAAAACACCATTGATACAACGCCTCGCGACTCGGGTTCGGATTACAAAGGGCGGTGGATCAAACGCAAGCTCTCGGGTTACGGATAGCGTCCCGACGGAACACATTTGGTGTCTTATTTTAGGAAAGGGGTGGTTTCTGGTTTGCTAATTGTGGGGGATTGATTTATGGTATTTTGGGGTTTTTTCTGGGTATCACTTTTCGGTTTTTGTGAAGTGTGCTAATTGTTACTGTTATCGTGAGGTACGGAATAATATTGTTGGAGTTTATTACTCTGCCTTTATAGGCTATGGTCTTTTAGTATTTAACCAAAGGAGATGGCACGCCGTGTATCACCTAACAAATTTTTCTGCCAATTTTAGCAGAGGGAGACGGGTCTAGTGTTGCCAGATGGCTGGGAAATCCAGGATTGTCCTGAAATTATGCGTCTTATAATATTTACATTAGAACTTAAATCATCAAATGTTTATCACTAGAAAATAGTGTTTCCAATTTAAATGAATTTTGATTACCACCAATGATATTATAATGCATGGATGAACAGTTTCATACTAAATGACAGCAGAAAAACGGCACGACATAAGAATACAGGTTGACGCCAATGTAACAAATGCAAATTTTTAGTTTACCATTTATAGTCATTGGATTTACAACTTTACGTCTAACTGCATAAAATAATAATTTATTGAGTTTCGTTGTAAATAGGTTTTTTTACAAAATAATAGTATTGACAGCAGCGCCGTCGGTCCGACGACTGACAGCGCGAGTGATTATCGATTTAGTCTTCTTTTTAGCCTCCTATGATACGCCATTTGTTAAACACTGACTAGAAGTCCATATTACTTATAGGTCAGTGATTACCACTTCGGTTATCCCTTTATTTCAGTGTATTAAAATCCATGTGTTTAATTCAATTGAAATAAGTAACGATTTTTAATTTTCGTTTGTTAATCACTGAAAGACAACACCGTGTGCTGATTGGGCGTCACAGAAAGAGCATTGATTGGTACAGTCAAGTAATTAAATTTCCAACCCACCTAAGGTTCAATAGCATATAGCAAACTGTCACAATAAGAGCTATAGAGCAAGACGTTAGTTTGACATATCGACCTTAATGCATTGCGAATGTCAGACGACAATTCAACGAAATGGGTAGGGAATTAAATTCCTTGACTGTACAAAATGACAAACAGCCAGTAGGTAAGCAATTAGTCTGCTAACCTCCTCGAATAACGCAATTAAGAAAAATAAGGCGCAACAAAGTTTTTGTAAGTCGATACACACAAAAGTAACCATAAATTTGATAGAACAGGAACAGAGAAACCCCGAATAGTAAAAAACGCCACTTCACAAAAGAGCCTCATTTTTTTATACGAACACTTCTTAATTATCATCGGGTTAGCGCAGCACCGTGAGTCTACGGTTAGCACCTCGCAAACCACTGACAATTATAGAACAAAACCTCTTTTGTCTAGCAGCTGCGTACGCGCATCGCAAGCTTACACTGCCGAGCGACAGTGGCGCTACTGTCATACCTTAAAACCGATTTATTTGAGAGAACGCACTAGTTCACATTTTGGACACCTTTCGGAATATGTTTGTGGTTTTTAAATTTAAATTGAAACATTCACACCTTTTTTTCTTGGTTTGTTCACGTGCCTCGGTTTATCTGGAGTCTAAGTGTTTAGGATTATTTTCACGTTTGACACTACCAGCTAATCAGGATGTCAGTGTGTGTTGTACTTCATTCTTTACTAGCTGTCGTCGCTTTCCCCGCGTGAAAAATATTAGATGTCCTGTCCATTCTGAATGGCTAAATATATTGGTTAAACAACTTATGAAATCGTTCGATCGAAGATTACCTCCTACATACAAACTTATACACTTTACCTCTCCATAGTAAAAAATGAATAAGTCACTAACCAGTGTGTTTTGCCAGTAAATGGCACTGAAACGGGTTCCTTGCCATGGGCTAAGATGGCTCATAGTTGCTCAAAGTGCAATGTAAAGAATTATGCTCATAGCAGGGGGATCCACTCCGCACTGTAGGTACGCTCGACCGCCTTGCCTATGGCATTGACAAATCGCAGTAGGCTGTCGGCTTGCCGCGCGCTCGCTCGCTCGCGCCCGCCGTGTCAGTGTAATTGAAAACGAATGCCGCGCAACCCTAGCGTGTCACCGGGAGTAGCGGGGGAAGGCGGGCGCGGCCGGCACGTTCCTTTTCACTTGCGCCGCCTGGCGCCTGATGTATGAAGTAACGAACTTTTTGGGCGTGTTAATAAAGTTGGAATTCGTTTATCGCGGTCGTTCTGTACGTTAGTACTATTATGTATTGTGTGCTCATAGTTTCTACGCGAGATCGAATCAGAAATGAGGAGATCACCAGAAGAACCAAAGTTACTGACATAGCTTAGCGTGTCAAGCCTTAAGAAGTTGTAGCACATTGTTCGTAAAACCGATGGCCAGTGGGGCTGAAAGGTTCTCGAGTGGAAACCACGTACCCGACAACGAAATGTTGGCAGGCCTCCCACATGGTAGACGTACCAACTGCCGAGGATCGCAAGATATCGATGGATGTGTATGGCCCAAGACCGACGGTCGTGGAGATCCTTGTGCCTATGCCCAGCAGTAGGCAGTGGGCGTGATGAAGATGATGAAATGATGATGAATATGAGGTAAACACGTGAGCACATAAATAAATAAGTCTTTCAACGCCTCTAAAATAAGTAAACGCACTGATTTAATAAGGTTGCCTTACTGATCTTAATAAATAAAACAAAAACAAAGTCGCTGTTTTTATACTACCATCATGTAAAGGACCGGCAGTAAAAACATTCATCAGGATGATTTTCAAACCCCAAACAACAACCTGCTATTATTTCATTTAAAACTAGTGTTGTTATAATTCTAGACCATAAAACGCAGCGTTTATTATATCTGATTGCACCCTCTGTTAAAAATTTAATGACTGTAAATCCGATTGCGAGGTAAACTAAGCCTACGCTTCATAGATTTAAGATCCCAGTTTGTTTGTCATATGAACTAGGGCTGTCAGACAAGAGTGACAGTAAAATAAAAAATGGATCATAGACACGTACTTGTTATGTTTATTTACGGTTTTATAAAGTGACGTCGTATTTGAGAATTAACTCTATATAATCTTCTTTATGGTACTTTTTTATGACATACTGTGTGGCACAAGTTGAGGCGAAATATATTACGCTTGGCGTCCACTTTTTTAACTTAGGTCTGGTTGTGAAGGTCCAACCAACAATTTTAGCGGCACTTCAGGTGTCTTTGGCGTTACCCTTAATGTTGTCTCTAGGGTTACCGCTTCATGGTGTTTCGAAAAAGTTATTTATCTACACACATACCATAAAGACTAAATAACGCGTTCAAAAACCCTAGGTAATGACCAGCATTATTACAACCAATGTTATTATAAGAATTTTCTTGTCTGTGGTAGTAGGTAAATCTGTTCTTTATTAGTCATCACATTGCCGATATCTCGTGACTGCTCGTGACGTTATGAATTTAAATTTGGAACAGCTGTCAAAATTCAAGTTGGTCTCTATTCTAGTATCCACAGATATTAAAACAGTTATCGATACGAAACGTCAACTCAGTATGTTTTTTTAATTTAACCGCACGACATTTGATCTCGAGTGATATGACAATAGGACTTCATTCGTTCGTCTATGGTTTAAAAAAAACGTTCGTCTTGACGGATAGATCGAATCACAGAGAACCTTTTTAATATACATGGCCGCCATTAGTTGTCATACGTTTGTTGGTTATTTGCTGTTACGGTTTTTTGCAGTTATGATATGTGTGTAGATAAAGTAATGTATGCAACTGTATATAATTAGGCCTTAAAACACTCGTGTGATCCTATTATGAAACTCGCTGACGCTCGTTTCATAAAACCACACGCGTGTTTTAAGGCCTCTCATTATATAGCAGTTGCATAAAATACTATTATCTACACATATATCATAAATGTTTTATAATGCGTTCAGAAACCGTAGGCAATGACCAGCATTAAAACAACCAATATTATTATGAGAATTTTTCTAATTTGTTTCTATATTTGTTAAAATTTATTTTTTATTAGATTATTTTAATGTGAACAGCCTAGAGATATTTAATAGGTATCTAGCACTAGTAGCTAGTAGCAATGCAGGTCATTGCCTGAACCTCATCATTTTCTGTGATAACTTTGTCACAGAAAATGTTTGAATATTTAAATTTTGGATGTTTGGATATTTGGACGTTTGTATATTTTGATTTTTGGATATTTGTAGGGGACTTTATTTTGAAAAAGAAACAAAGTTATCGTAGAAAATGTTTGAATATTTAGATTTTTGGATGTTTGGATATTTATTCCGCAATCGACATCGAAATTTGGTACACCAATAGATCATGGCCTGGATTAAAACATAGAATACTTTTTATCTCGTAAAACCCCGTGGGGGCGAAGCCGCGGGCAAAAGCTCGTATTGTATAAAATAAAAAATACTCTACCTTCCATATTTTGCACCATAATTCGAAATGACTTCATCTCATGTAGTTTAATCTTGCTACACGTGATACCAAGACTCGAACTCCACACCCAATAGCCAGCGGGCACCATTAAAACGAGTGTAACATGCGCGCAAATTCGCTGTGTCATTAATATGCAGTAAATACTGGAAATATGCAGTTAACACCGGAGATATGCAGTGAATACCGGATAAATCCAGTTTGAATGCACATACGCAAATACGGCAGGTGTTTGTTTTAAAGCTGCTTCAGACGGAGCTTCTGCTCAAATATCATTAGTAATTACTGATAGTAACAAGGTGTTTTCTATAAAATTCTACTAATATTGACAGTAATCTCAAATGTCGTAAGGGACATTAAGGGACATGTCCCTTACAACATTTCAGATTTCTAGTATCGAATTATAAATAAAATAAATAAATAAATAAATATCTTGGGACAATTAACACCAATTGACTTAGTCCCAAAGTAAGCAACTAAAGCTGCTTGTGTTATGGGTACTAGACAACGGATATACATACTTATATAGATAAATATATACTTAAATATATATAACAACCACGACTCGGGCACAAACATTCGTATTCATCATACAAACATTTGCCCCTCCCGGGAATCGAACCCGGTACCTCAAGCTTCATGGTCAGGGTCACTAACCACTAGGCTATCCGGCCGTCCGTATAAATGCGTAAGTATTTAATGATGTTTGGAGAATTTGGATGTTTGTTTTTCAATAATGCTTTAACGGCTGGACGGATTTAGATGAAATTTGGTACACAGATAGATTAAATAAATAAATAAATATCTTGGGACAATTTACACCAATTGACCTAGTCCCAAACTAAGCAAAACTTGTACTATGGATACTAGACAACGGATAAACATACATATATAGATAAATACATACTTAAATACAAATAACATCCATGACTCAGGTACAAACATTCGTATTCGTCACACAAATATTTGCCCATACCAGGATTTGAACCCGGGACCTCTTGCACAGTAGGCAGACACATGTGCCACTGTGCCATACAGGTCGTCACAGATTATGTGATTATGTGTTGATTGTGTGATTCTGCGTGTGTGTTCTTGTTTTATAAATATGTATGTTAGTCTTTAAGGTACTTTTTTCTATAGGCCTATGCAGCCTGAAATAAATGGTTCTATAAATGGTTCCATGTCCTAGATCAATGGTTCCCAACCAGTGGTCCCTGGACCACCAGTGGTCCGCAGAAGCCAAAATATGGTCCGCGAATTATTTTAAATTAGCGGGCGGTGAGCCGTCGGTCGCCGTGCAGAGCCGCCGCGCGCCGTTAGAAGAGTGCGGGTGGATGCGGGTGGACCTAAATAGAGGTCCATGCCAAACAAAAAAAATGTAAAAGTGGTCCCTGACCAAGAAAACGTTGGGAACCCCTGTCCTAGATTAAAACGTAGGATACTTTTTATCCCGTATGGCAGCAACAATGATATTAATAGGTCAGTGGGCAGCAACAACGCATACGGCGTGCTTCCTTTTAACGTATTTTGAGGGATCTTAATTGCGTCGGCCCCAGTGCAGTGGTAGATCGACATTTTTGTAGCTCCGCGAAGTGAGCCAGCAGTGGCCAATAATCTTGTAGCTCAGCGGAGTAAGCCTCACCTGCTACGTGACCCCTTTGTGAGTATTACTTGCTCAAGGCCGTTTTTTTATGTCGTTGACATTAAAATTTTTTTTTTTTTAATTACCTAATTGATTCAAATGGTTTTACAAGTAGAGCTTGTAAACTTTTTACATCACCTTTTTACTGCAAATAGCTCCATTATATCACCTTAAAAGGAATATACCTTTCAATCACCTTGACTGTAATTATTACGAGTATTATTCAATTCATTATTAGACAAACCCTTATAGCACTCTAGGTTATTATTTAAGAACTAGAAAGGCTCTTTAAGAGGAGTGTGAACCCAGCCCCAAAAGCGCTCCCCATACAAAGGGCGATAACGTTTTCCACCCTCTAAGCCTTAACCTATGGCAATGATTTTTTGGTATGTTGTTATTATGCATTAAAAATAGGTTTGTATGTTTTGATTTTTGTAATATTCTTCATATATTTGACAATATTTGCATTTTAGTAATTGTATACAAAACACAAAAGCGTCAATACTTTTGAAACTATTAAGAATATTTAAAAAACAAACCTTAGGGCATAATAACAACATACAAAAAAACTATGGCCATAGGTTAAGGTTTAGAGGGTGGAAAACGTTATCGCCGTTTGTATGGAGAGCGCTGGGTTCGCACTCCTCTTATAATTGTTTAATTTGTTTTTTCTAGCCTCTCGCCCTAGCTCCACTCGGTGTAGTTTACTAAAAACGAGACGCCCTGGGTTATGTAGCGAGTTAAAAGCTGTATAGTGGTGATAGCTTTATGCAGCTGCTATATCACTTTTGTAGTACCTACTTGTGTACTTGGATACATAGCTTCGCAATGACAGACCTAACATGAAGAACAAGGGCTGTTTGCAGTGTTGCCAATGCTACGGCAATTGCCGTGTTCTACGGCTTTCAGGCCTAAAAATCACAAAATCCACGGCCTAGGGCTGCAACCCTGTTGCCGTAGTAGATTCTACGCTTTTTCGCGAATTTGACGGTAATTAATTAATTTCTTTAAAACAAATCCATTTTTAGAATATTCGACTGTTCTTTTAAGTATGGTTCGACTGTGTACTGTATCCGATTCCGAATCCTTTGCAAAGTTGTCTGGGTATGTGGGCTAGGCTTAATGTTAAAAACCTTAAAACAGCGCCATTTGGCTAATGCTGAAAAGTTGTTGCTTTTTTAAAGTAGTGACACGGCCCACCGATTGGTCTTTTTCCATAAAACACGGCTTTTTTACCTAATATTCACGGCCGCCTAACAATTTGCATTGGCAACACTGGCTGTCTGGGAAGTAACTAAGTTAATAGCTTCTTAGGGTCCCCAAAGGGTCCAAACGGAGCGTTTACTCGTCCGTCCGTCTGTCTATCTGCTCCTCTGTCACAGGCCTGTATCTATTGAACTGGAACAGGTAGACACTTGAAATTTTTACACCGCTTTTTTGGTCGATATAACCAAAAAAGTTTTGAATGGGGTCCCAATATAAGAAACGGAACCCTTCGATTACTAGTCGCGAAGTTGGCCAGTTTTTTGCCGTAGCCAGCAATACCTTTAAGCTTAGTTTGATGAAGTTGACAGCACACTCTGTCCGTTGGCGTCAAGTCGTCCAAAGCAGTGGTTTAAGCGCAGGTAGGTGCGTACCTTCGCTGACACTATTTTCTTTTCACAAAATGGCGCTAGCGAATCTCAACAACTCCCAAACCAACAAATAATACCTGTGTTTACATCCTAAAATAACAGCGCTACTGATTCCAAAGAGCCGAAGTCAAAAAAAAAGAACGGTGCTCCACTGAATGGCCCAATAAAATGTTCGCTTTCGAAATGCTCTCACGGTCGCTTTTGATTGAGTTACTAGTTGTAAATCCTTGATTAGGGTTTGAGGTATTGTAAAATCATATAATATATTTTACTGCGGTATAAACTATACCTTTTTGATGGATTCGATCCGGAGATTGCCTCGGTTTCGGGACCGCTATGTACAATAGGGATCATATAGCTGAAGCGGCCTTGTAGAATGCGGCTTGTAGTTCGAATGGGTTCTATAATGGTTGTATAACTACATGTGAAGTAGAAGAGGTCCCGTTGTTTTGAAAAGTTTTGAATTAAAATCTTACGTGGTATGAATTAAGGTCGCTATTTTTTTTAGCTTTCCGAAATTCTTAGTGTGTTGTGCCGCCTTTTCCTTCTAAACCAAGCAACGGATTTTGATACGGTTTCCACTTATATTTAGAGATTTTCATAGGCAAGGTTTTTATGTGCGGTTTAAACGTATCCACGCGGAGCGGGGGAAAGTCACCAGTAATATTGTAAGTAATAAATAAAAGCCCCAAATGTTGTTCATTAAATATTGTATTATTTATTATACTTAAATGCCTTTGTAAACTTTACTCAACTAAAATGAGCGACAAGTCATACGGTTCCTATCGATGACATGACAAAATGCGCATGCGCATGTCATCTTATATGAAACACAACCTTTTCTTTCGTTGTTCCGTCAAACAAAAACAAAACCTGTCGATAATTTCTAACAAGCCCGGGTGGTTATTCTGTAACCGCGCGAAATAATTTATCGCTGACAATGTATCGAGCAAAACAACAAGAGATTAACAGTGAAATAGAGTGTTAATTGCATGGAAACATTGAAAAATGATCAACATATGTTATATAAATAGTAATAAATAATGTCTCGGATTCAGTTTAAATAATAATAAGTGTATGAAGAACAAAAATTAAAAATCAACATGTTATTAATTTCGTGGCCGGCAGAGGTGTGAGATTAGCTCACAGCGAGAACTGTGGAGTCGCTTTCGTTCATCTATCAAAAAAATTAAAAAGCTAGTCCTTCCATTTTATGTATTGATTATAACATTTGACAGGAAATTATAGTTCATAAATAAATTAGACTGGTTAGTATTAGACATTAAGCATAAGGTGAGGCGTTATTTTAAGGCCTGGAAAATGTTATCTGTCGACGATGCTTTCATTGTTTAAAGTATGCTATTTAAAAAATAAATACATATTAGTTCGTGATCTTCGGATTGATTTTGGATTGGATCAGAAAATAATATAAAGTTACGTATTGTACTTCCATAAAAATGTAGTTTTTGTATTAAGTACTGTCGTAAACGAATCCAATGAATTTAAAGTTACGGGCGACAACAAATGAATTACTATTCAATAGAATATTCTGTAAACGGAAATCATCCAATCTACTTACAAACTGTATTAAATGACTGGGGTCATACTTTTTTTAACCCTAATTTCACAAAAATAAAAAATAGAAATCGAGGCTCCTATTTTATGTCTTTAAAATTTACACAAAAAACCATGAAATATGACATTGAGTAAAAACACGTGCGCAAATTTTACCATGTTAAAAGGTTGTCTGGAAGAGATCGCTGCTTAGCGAAAAACCGCCTGTTGAATCCCCTGTAAAATTTCCCTATGTGTATTTCTTTTAATGTGTGAATCAATTAACAGTGTTTGTTGTTGTTAACAATTCTTGGCGACTCCTCGCCACCGCTGTTCCGAGTTCAATTTCGAACCAGCATTTGACTTACGACTCGGGCTGAGTAACGGCCTCCTTCATTACAAGGCAATGGCATTTGCATAACTATTGGATTCGAACGTGTGTGCTTAGGCGGCGCTAAATGAACGAGTGACGTCACGGGGCACTGTGACGTCACTGGAGACGTAATATTTTGAAAAAAAAAAGGTTTTCTGTAATCGTGATGTTCGAATCCTCAAGTTAAATAATTAAAGATTGTCAATTAAAAAAGCTTTGAATTAATTGAGTCTAAAGTTAAGGTATTTCGCCCCGATAAAGGGAATTCAGAAATTTTCGCAGTTTTTTATTTATTTCTGCTAAATGGTTTTTGCGGTAAGTTTTATTAACTTAAGACAATGTTTTAATTGCGATAGCATAACACTGTCTTAAGAGGCACTGTGTTTTTAGAATTTCGACCTACTATTTTGAAATAATTGTACATAAAATGCGTAAGGCTTTTAAAACACGTAATTATAGTAGGTATGTAATTTTTAATCAACGAAAAAAAAATGGAGGAGGTTCTCAATTCGACCTGTATATTTGTTTTTTTATTACAATTTTTAACACAACGAAATAAAAAAATACATAGGGTGCTTCGCAATCACTTACTCTACCACCCTGTGTAGGTTTTTTGAAAAAACGCCACGTTTTGGCGCGTAATTGATGCTGATTGTACACCATAGTCCTGAGGTCCATGGTCCACGCGCCACCCAAGTTCCTAGTGTGATGTAATGACAGCCCGGGGCTATGGTCCGACAAATGGTACAACGTTTGTTGCCCTCTGAGTGACAATGTCACCGGAGGGAATACAAATACTATTTGTCTGTGAAGACAAAATGTATTGGGCATTGTATGACAGTTGTTCCGTATTTTCATATATTTGTCAAACTGGCTGCCTATAACTGCATCGTAAGCCTAATTTGTCTACTAAGCTACATCTGAAGTAATATAATAAAAAGGTATAATTTGTTTGTTTGTATGTTCGGCAATCTCTGGAACTACTGAACCGATTCCGAAAACTCTTTCACTAATAGAAATCTACGGACAAAGGACTTTTTTGTAACCGAAATTACGTTCGTTGTTTTAATTCAAATTTTTAAATTTTAATGCTATGTTATGACAACCCAAAGAAAAAATAGAGTAAGGCAGGACTTCAACTTGCAACTTCCTTGCGTATGTCAATTCTGCCACATTAAGTACCAACTAGTGTAGTTTAGTCATTACATGCTTAGTCTTTTGCGGGTGGTAGGACCTTGTGCAAAGTCCATCCGGATAGCTACCACCATCTTGCTCGCTAATCCTGCCGCTAAGCAGGAGTTCTTGCACTGTTGTGTTCCGGCGTGGAGAGCAAGACAGCCGGTGCAAATACTGGCACAATAAGTATTCATTCCTAGCCCTCTGGGTTCTCAACGCATATGCAATCTCTTTGGTGATGCGGGTGTCTATAGGCGGTGGTAATCACTTACCATCAGGTGACCCACTTGCTTGTTTTCCTTCCTATGTCATAAAAAAACAGCTCTAAAATTTCATAGGCTACTAATTTTACTCGAACGAATTCGCGGGCGTCAGCAAGTTTAATGATATTTAGACTTTAATTTTGAAAAATAATTCGTCAGCTTTTCTAGACTTACTTTCTAGTTTCACTAGATCCACATTAAATTCCACTTGTTTCTTGATTTATTTGGATAGGTACTTTGTGAAAGAATTAAACGAAACGTTCATACAAAGACCGATGAACGAATCAGGCGCAGGTACCAATGGCGAATATTAATGAATAAGCGTCGGAAAAAAAGAAGGACTTAATATAAATAACCGTCTTGACTTCGATCGTTACATGCAAGAGTTTTTGTTTTTGAAAGTTTGTTTTTGCAGGCCTGTTGTGTATAATCGACCAAGTAATTGCTTGACCACTTTTGAACCTTATCCCTTTGTAACACAGTCGAAAAGTGGTCAAACAATTTCTTGGACTTTACTTACACTTGGGTATAATTAAGAGGTCCCAAAATGTTTTTAGTGAAATTGTCATTCGGTTTGTGAGTGGTAAACCGTACTGTCGTTGTCACATGTCACCTGTCAGCTTAGTCAAATAGTAGTCTGGGTCCAATTTCATGAACACTACGGGCGACAGGTGACAGTGACGATTTGCCGAACAACACTGTATCGACAAAATGATAATTAAGTAAAGACCTGTAGCAAATATTTTTTGGTACAGTCAGCCTTAGAGGTACCTAAACGATTAAGAACCTTGTCGTAGTAACGTATGAAATGAGAGTTGCTCGAATTAGTCACATCACTGACAGCGACAAGGTACTAAAATGTTCAGCTACTTTTTTTTTATACAACATAGGAAGGAAAACAAGCAAGTGGGCCACCTGATGGTAAGTGATCACCACGGCCTATAGACACCTGCAACAACAAAGAGAGTGCAGATGCGTTGCCAACCCAGAGGGCTAAGATGGAATACCTCTTGTGCCAGTAATTACACCGGCTGTCTTGCTCTCCACGCCGGAAACAACGGTGCAAGCACTGCTGCTTAGCGGCAGGATTAGCGAGCAAGATGGTGGTAGTGATCCGGATGGACCTTGCACAAGGTCCTACCACCCGCAATACTTGTAAGGCTGACCGTACATCCTAAATCAATAACATTGTCGTTATGTTTTAAACATAAAATTGTCGTCTTCAAACACGTGAGTGATCCGTTTTTGTTAATATTGTCTTTTTTTTTAAATAGGAAGGCAAACAAACAAGTAGGTTACCTGATGGTAAGTGATCACCACCGCCTATAGACACCCGCAACACCAAAGAGATTGCAGATGCGTTGCCAACCCAGAACTAGGTTTGTATGTTTTGTTTATTTTCAATATTCTTCGTAGATTTGACAATATTCTCAATTTAGAGTTTCATATGAAACAAAAAAGACAACGGATTTTCGTAAATTTTTGTATGAAATTAATCTATTAACATTTGTTAATATTACCATGCTTGATTGATAGCGAAAAGACTAAGTGATAATTAAAATAACTGTACCAGTGGTGGACACTTGTAGGAAATTGTTTGTACCAGTCTTTGACATCATTAAAAAAAATTAATTTCACCTCACAAAGGAATTATGATAACAAAGTGTATTAACGATTAATTTAAGAACAAGTCTTTGTGTGGGGCTGGGGTCCGAACTAAGAAAGATCCTGTAATACAGATCTCCAGGCCCCCATCCCAGAAATTGCCGATATATGAATAGGCAACAATGTTTAATATATAACTAAGTTAGGGTACAGTCTTCTTAGAGGTAAGTCAAACATTCAAACCAAATACTTATGAACTAAGAACCTGTATGCCCTAGTGACACGTAAGCGCATTGTCTCTTTTTTTCTCGTATCCTCTCGTCAACCATTGGTTCACTGGCAAAGACTGGGACCTTTAACTTATTCGAATCAAAAGCAGAGGTTTAAGAGGAAACCTCAAGACCTAGAGAATTGAAAAATAGGTATTTGTTAAATCTATTGCTGCCTCCATCTATCAAGCCTCCCCCGCAGAGCGCAATAGAGACAGCTGCAGCTTGGACTGAAAATTCCTATTTAAAGTACACAAAATCAACGATTCGTAGACCCCTGATTCCTTCTCCAAAACTTAACCGATTTAACTACTTTTTTCATTAAAAATTAAAGAAAGGCTTTGGCAGTGTTCCTATTTCTTTCCTTTTTTAAATAATCTAGTAAAATTTGTTTTCTGAATGTATGAACGCAGCCGAAAATCTGGAAATTTTTTTAAGTTTTTGAATGTTCATATCTCTTTTAATAATTAATTTATTGAAAAAAGGAAAACATAGAAACATGCATAATAATGTCCATCGATTTTTTGGAAAAAAAAAATTGCTATATTGGCATTATCCAGAGAGGAAACAGGGGACGACGTTTGTATGGAAAAACGGCCCTTGTGTTTCCTCTTAATAACAGTTGTTAAGTCATCTCTGGCTAACCCAATACTGATTAAACAATCAGCACGTCAGTGTAAAACTGACTCGTAAATCATTAACAAATATAATCTCAGTTTAACTTTAAATATGGCCGCCTTACACACCGTACAGTTGATTTCATTAAAACTTGTAGACCTTGTCAGCAAACTGCCATATTGATATTGTCTATGATTTGAAAAGTAGTAGTTGTTAACGCACCTCAGCGACACCTAGAGAGGTTAGAGCGAACCGTCAAGCATATCGACCATATCGACACATATCGATAAAGCAGCAAGCGCCGTCGCGAGTGCTGCCCCCTGACAGCCCTTTATTCAACTAAATTACTTGTATAAAAATTGTATCGAGTCATTCCTCACCCCATTTGCCTAAAATATTTGTACCTTAACGGACAATAAATCATTATTAAATTTAAATAAAAACGTTTATTCTGCCCTGGAGTTGGACAAAGACCTCACTATAGGCAGGAAAGAGAAAGGAGCGGCTGACCGCAGCGACCTAGTCCTAGAAGCACTAACAGTAGGTAGTAGTAACATTTTGTTTGTTAATAAAACATGGGCTAAATTTAAAATGCTATATAATGACAACACTAAGAAAAACTAATGTAATGGCAGGACTCGAACCTGCACGAAATGCAAGGCACGGAACGTTGATGTTGCAGGTTCGAGTCCAGCCATTACGGTTATTTTTCTTTGTGTTGTCATTATCTTGTAAGTATTTTCAATTTAATTTCAATCTATAAAAAATAAGACGAAAATCTAAAGTAAAGTTTTCGATTACAAAAATAAATCATGGGCTAGGTATTTCCTTTTGAAGGGTTTTTAAGTAATAACATGTCTAGTTTTAAGATACCCAAGCACAATAATGTAATACACTGGTTTTTATAGACAACTCTATAGTTTAAACGAAACGAAAATGCCAATAGAAATGTTGTTCAAACATCGACTGCAAAATGATTTTAAACTCAATACGCGTTAAGAGCTTACAAACAGAGATTTGACAACATCGCCTATAGCTGCCAAATATTTAGCTGTTTTCATTGATTTATCAAAATTAATGAGTTAAAATATGGAATATAGCAACGGTATGTACTAGAACTTGTGTTCTTACATTTGTTGGTAAGTAGTAAACCTTATATACTTATACCGAAATGTACACATTTACAAATGGAAAGTTTCCAAATGCTTGTTTTACACTTAACTATATCTATTTAGTATAACTGTATTAACTATTGCAATGCACATACCATTAGTACATACCGTTGCTACATTCCGTATTTAAATTCATTAATTTTGATAAATCAATAAAAACATCTGAACATTTGACAGGTGACGTTGCCAAATCTCTGTTTGCACGCTCTTAAGTCTCTACTTAATTCAGTGCGTCTCTCTTTTACTGTGCTTGTTAGAACGAGACGGACTAAGTTACGTAGCGATTTGGTGTACGTTACGTAGGATTATCGGTTTTGCGTTCCCTTGCTCAAACGGTGTGGTGTGATAGGGGGCCAAAATTTCTTATTTCCTCCCTTGGTAGTAAAAACGTTATTACTACAGGTTTAACTATCTCATACACCTTCATCTAACAGCCACTGTTTAAAACCGGATCGTTTTGCAAATAACAAAACGATTAGCTTCCAAAACTAGTGAATTTTTAGTTTACCGCACTAAAAAAGTTAAAAAACTGGCCAAGAGCGTGTTGGGCCTTGCTCTGCGTAGGGTTCCGAAGTTGCCTGATCTACACACATATCGTTACTGCTCTATAACGCGTTCAAAAACCGTAGGAAATGACCAGCATTATTACAACCAATGTTATTATAAGAATTTTCTTGTCTGTAGTGGTAGTAGGTAAATCTGTAATTTAATGGTCATCAAATTACCGATATCTCTAACGTTTTACATTTAAATTTGGAACAACTGTCAAATTTCAAGTGGGTCTCTATTCTAGTATCCATAGATATTAAAACAGTTATTGATACGAAACGTCGATCCTTTATGTTTTTTTAATATAAACTGCACGACATTTGATCTCGAATGACACGAGAATAGGGACTTCATTCGTTTGTATATGATTTAAAAAACTTTCGGCTTGACGGAGGATCGAATTGCCGCCATTACTGTTGTTGTTCGTTTGCTGTTTTTTTTCTGTTACAGTTTTTTGCTGTAATACGTGTGTAGATAAAGTATTGTAGGCAACTGTATATAATTAGGCCTTAAAACACTCGTTTGATCCTATTATGAAACTCGCTGACGCTCGTTTCATAAAACTACACTCGTGTTTTAAGGCCTCTCATTATAAAGCAGTTGCATAAACTACTATTACATGTTTATCTTCTTACCTCTTTATTGGCCATTTTACAGCTTCATAGTAGTATGTATTTCTGAGCTAGGCTGCGAACAGACATGGTGAAACTATAAGGGTTCCATCTTGAAACAACAAAACCCTAAAAAAGGAACCCAGTGAAACTCTGTTCGTTCGTCTGTCTGTCTGTCAGAGCTGTATATTTCAGAAACTGTTGAAGAGTTTGCTTACCCAATTTTATTGCAAATTCGTTACAAAAATAGGATTTAAAAAGGGAACTAGTTAAAAAATTTAACTGACATTCTCATTATTTCATTTTCAACTCTAAATCATAGCTTTTACAATTGCGTATTCTTCAAATTTCGTTGTTAGTGTTGGGCCCTTTTGTTCCTCAGGACCGTATTTATATACATAAAAAAAAAGTATACGATTTCTCGTAACTTTTTTTTCAATCAGAATCCCATACCGAAGCAATTAAGTCGAACAATCAGGTTTTACAGCTAACTAAATTCTTTCGGACCCCTACTACCGTCTATAAAATCCTCCCAAAAGGACTATAATTGTCGTCCAATAAACTTCTCACTTAAAACTTAGGGTCAAGTGGTATCTATAGGGGGTTCTGTAGAATAAAAAAATATGAACCAAAACGAAAAACCCGTTTACTTAAAAAATAAATGACTAAAAAAGAGAAAAATAAGCCCCATGATTCAAAAAGTAACACAAGTGTTTTTTTTTATACAATATAGGAATAAGGCAAACGAGAAAGTGGGCCACCTGAAGGTAAGTGATCACCACCGTTTATAAACACCCGCAACACCAAGGAGAATGCAGATGTGGAGCAGTGTAGAGGATTAAGATGGAATACTTCTTGTGCCAGTAATTGCACCGGCTGTCTTGCTCTCTTCACCGGAACACAACAGTGCAAGCACTGCTGCTTGGCAGTAAGATTAGCGAGCAAGACGGTGGTAGCGATCCAGACGGACATTGCACAAGGTCCACCATTCGCAAGAAGTGTAGAAAGAAACACCGTCAATGCCTTTTAAATATGTTAAATGTTATAAGGTATTTAAGGGGAGAGAGGAGAGACTTAGCCTACGTCACTCCTCCGATCAAGAGGAATCCAATGATACTTCACACGTCAAAATCTATCAAGCCGTTTAGGCTGCAGCGCTTGCCAAAGAAATTGAGATACATTCATACATACACTACAAAAACACAACCCTCCCTTCTGGCGGCAGTCGGGTTACAGTATTACCAAAAATAAATTGTGCCACGATGTATCTGCGCAGTAAACCAATTTTAGTAGCGCGAGAAATTTCGATCTACCAATGATAAAGTAGAATTTTACGCGCGCTTAACTCTTGCCCTTTTTTTGGTTTCTCGATTTCGCAGCAACATGGCGACAGCCCGTGCGCCACAGTGTACGACAAAGCTAAGAATGCATAGCAAGCAATACTCTGCCAGTTGCGCTTGCAAATAAAGTACAATATGGATTATTCACACGTTCGGCTACTGTCGGAAACCGGTCTGCGCTTCTCTGCGCAAACGAATACTGCCGATGTACAATATATTTTTGGTAAAACTGTAAAAGGATGTGTATGGACAGAATGCAGAAAGTTCTTGAAAATGTGGGTGGTAAATTAGAATGCTTACTTCTTTTTTTTTTACTTTACTGTAAACCTTGCCTTGTTTTATTACGGAAATATCATTTTTAACTTTGTCATTCTACACTGAAAAAACAGTTTTGTTACACGTAACCAAAATTTAGTTTAGCTATTACTAAAAAAAAGAGACTACCGAACTATTTGTTACACCTTGCCTAACTATTGATTTGTAGATAAATCATCAAATGTTTATCAGTAGCAAACAGTTTTGCTAATTAAAATGAATTTTGATTACGATTAATCACGAGTAACCAAACTAGGTCAGCTGTCCCTTTTTACCCGACTACGGCAAAGCCAAACGAAGGGTCATGTTTTTTTAGTGTAAGCTTTACCCCATTTACAGAATAACTATATACTGGAACAAAACCATGAAGTCTGGTATAATTCCCATTTAGCGCAGTTCACATTTTATTATATCATCATCATCATCATCATCATCATCTCAGCCACAAGAAGTCCACTGTTGGACATAGGCCTCCTCCATGGATTTTCAAAGTGACCGGTTGGAAGCAGCATGCAACCAGCGCCTTCCTGCCACCTGTATGAGGTCATCGGACCATCTTGTGGCTGGTCGTCCTACGCTGCGCTTGCCAATACGCGGCCGCCATTCGAGAACTTTTCGACCCCATCGGCCATCAGTTCTCCGTGCTATGTGCCCTGCCCACTGCCACTTCAACTTGCTAATCCGCAGGGCTATGTCGGTTACTTTCGTTCGTCTGCGGATCTCCTCATTTCTGATTCGATCACGCAGAGAAACTCCAAGCATAGCCCTCTCCACAGCATAGCTTTATTATATCAATACGTATTTATCAAAAGCAACCAAATGGTTGCATCTAAACGTTGATTTTTAGTGCCTATATCAATTTAGTGCTGGACCGTACAAAAGGTCTAGGTTTTATTACCGTAGAACGTAGGGTCGGCAAAGAAATCATTCCTATATAAAGCTACAGAATAAATAATAGTACAGTCAGCGTCAAATATACCAGAGCGGGCAAGGTGTCAAAATATCTGAACTCGACTCTACCTCTATTGTCAAATACGCTCGGGCGTGTTCAGATATTTTTGACCACCTTGCCCGCTCTGGTATATTTGACACCGACTGTACATTAACGCGGCGGGTGGTAGGACCTTGTGGTAGGCCGTCCGGATCGCTACTACCATCCTGCCACTAAGCAGCAGTGCTTGCACTGTTGTGTTCCGGCGTGGAGAGCAAGACAGCCGGTGCAATTACTGGCACAAGAGGTATTCCATCTTAGCTCTCTGGGTTGGCAACGCATTTGCAATCTCTCTGGTCTTGCGGGTGTCTTAAGGCGGTTGTATCACTTACCATCAGGTGAACCACTTGCTTGTTTGCCTTCCTATTATATAAAAAAACTGTAGAAGTCCCTACTAAATAATAGACATAATAAATTACACACTAAGTACGTTGTACTGATTTAACGTGAATAATTTTGTTGAGTCTGTCTCGTGGGGTCCAGAGGTTACAGTTTTAGCCTTATAGTCTTAAAGGTTTTTCCTGTACCCTAAGGCTGCTTTTCCACCAGAGATGTGAGGATGCGTAGCGAGGGACGTGTTTGTTAGAACCAATGGAATCGCTTCATTTACCTCGCCTCGGTCAGCACAGCTCTGGTGGAAACGGCTCATTGGTTCTTTACAAACACATCCCTCGCTACGCATCCTCGCACATCTCTGGTGGAAACGCAGCCTTAGAAGATGGCATCTTAAGTTATTTAAATGCTATTATATTGACAACACTAAGAAAAATGTAGGGTAATAGACTCGCACCTGCAACCTTCCGTGCTGTGCGGAGCCAGTTTCAAAACGTTACTAATGCTTTTTATTTGCGAATAGCTAAAAAATGAAACTTAAGAGGAGTGCAAACCCAGCGCTCTCCATACAAACGGCGATAACGTTTTCCACCCTCTAAACCTTAACCCTATAGCCATGATTTTTTTGTATGTTGTCATTATGCCCTAAAACTAGGTTTGTATGTTTTGATTTTTTAAATATTCTTAATAGTTTCAAAAATAGTGACGGTTTTTGTTTTGTATGAAACTCCTAAAATGCAAATACATATTGTCAAATTTATGAAGAATATTAAAAAAATCAAAACATACAAACCTAGTTCCTAGACATAACGACAACATTCCAAAAAATCATTGCCAAGATTGAGGTTTAGAAGGTGGAAAACATTATCGCCGTTTGTAAGGGGAGCGCTTTTGCGGGCTGAGTTCACACTCCTCTTAAACGCTGAATTTTATTCGCCAATATTTCTTCATGACACACGTCGTGACGTCACCATTTTTTGCCAACCTTACTAATCTGACGTTTACGACCACTCTAAATTACTAGCCCTAGGTTTTAGATCAACGCTAGCTTGAATCCAAACGACCGAGACTTAAATGCCATAATTTATGTAAGTAATTCAATTTGAATGACTGCGTCTGGCCATTTATACGACCAGCCTGTATAACATACTGTACTACTAAAAAATAAAAAAACGATTCAAACCTCACACGACGCATGCATGTCGGTTTTTGTTTGGAAACGACTACACTGAGTAGAACACAAGCGGCAATGGATGCTGTGGAATTGCAAACTGGTTTGGTTCTTTCCTTTAGTGGTAAGGCGGGAAGGATAAAATATATTGTTTTGCAGTTATAGTTTACTAGAAAAATATTGGTCCCGAACGATGACAATAAAACGAATGTACAAATCAATAATTGTACGTTTAAGACGTAACGGTACATTATATATTTTAAATCTGTGACATAAATAGCTGTAGAAATTGGAAACATGACATACAAATCCTTTGCATACAAGGTAACGATCGCAGTACTTTATAAGCACTGTGACCCAGAAAATGTGTAACGTAAAACGAAACCGTATTCTCTGTTTTAGCTACTTCTGGTGCACGGAGCGGGTGCACACCTATCAACCAAATATTATGAGCACCCGCACCCGCGCGAGTTAGTGGACGCTCTCATATTATTTTTCTATAAGCGTGCACCCGCTCCGTGCACCCGCTCCGTTCACCCGCTCCGCGCATTTGCTCCGTGCACCCGCTCACTGCACCCGCTCACTGCACCCGCTCACTGCACCCGCTTCCTGCACCCGCTCCGTGCACCCGCTCCTTGCACCCGCTCCGTGAACTCGCTCCTTGCGCCCTTGCGACTTAACGGAGGCCCATAGAGAATCAAATCGTCGTACAACTAAACTTTTAACCAAAGAGATACTTTATTCATAGTTATTTACCTAATTAATTATCTTCCATTCGTACACGGTCAAGTAAAACGGTTTCAAATTTAAATTATTGGCAAAAGTTTTGAAAACATATTTAGACGTAATTCCATTCATACGTGTATTTGATATTAATTTTAACTTGGTACACTCAGAGTCAAATACATCGAATCGAGTAAAGTTTTTTTAAAATATAAAATGAAAGGCAAACGAGCAAGTGGGTCACCAGATGGTAAGTGATCACCGTTCGTACCCCGCCACCAAGGAGTTTGCAGATGCATTGCCAACCCAGAGGGCTCAAATGGAATAAATTTTGCGTCAGTAATTGCTCTCCACGCCGGAACACAACAGTGCAAGCAATGCTATTAGCTGGATTAGCGAAGAAAATGGTGGTAGCGATCCGGACGGACTTTGCACAAGGTCCTACCATCTGCAAAATGTGCTCAAAATTATCTGAACTCGACTCTATTGTTAAAATGTTCTGGCGTGTTCAGATATTTTACTGAGAACCTATTACTGAGAACACGGAACACGAATCTGCCTTCATACTCAATAAAACCTAGATTGAGAAATGTCGAGACCAGAAATAATTTAAAATTTTTAATTTTGAATTTGGAACTATTATATTTTTAACAATAAAAAGAAAAAACAAGGAAGGTTGGCTTGCAAACGAGGTTTGCTGCCTCGGGCCTCGTAACAAGATTATACTCCGAGTTTATCTGTGAGACACAATCAGGAATGAAAAGATCCAGAGACCAGAGCATGGCATTGCGAACTGCAAACCTTAATAGTGTGAACCCAGCGCTCTCCATACAAACGACGATAACGTTTTCCACCCTCTAAACCTTAACCTGTATCCATGATTTTTTTGTATGTTGTCATTATGCCCCAGAACTAGGTATATATCGTCACTTGGATTGGTAAAACTACTAAAGCGACACTTACTCACATGTCGCTTTAGTAGGTTTACCATCCAAGTGACGATATGTTTCAATTTTTTAAATACTCTTAATAAATTCAAAAATATTGACGCCTTATTGTTTTGTATGAAACTGCTAAAATGCAAATATCGTCAAATCTATGAAGAATATAAAAAAAAATCTAAACATATAAACCTAGTTCCAAGACATAATGACAACATACCAAAAAATCATTGCCATAGGTTAAGGTTTAGAGGGTGGAGGGGAGCGCTTTTTGGGGCTGGGTTCACACTCTTCTTAAATGCCACTGGGCAGGCGCATTGCTCGTAGAACCGATGGCCGTTGGGGCGGAAAAATCGATATAAGAAGACAATAGATCTGATTACTTGTTCGGATTGTTAAGCCTAGCGTCACCACTTTGCGACGGGGTGAAGCAGGTGAAGAGGGGCTTTTAATATTTAGCCATTGGTTCAACTTTGAATCTTATCGTAAATGAATAAAGTGCTTCTAAGTTTTCTAACTAGCAGCGACACAGGCGTTGGATAGCAGAACTAAAAATATGACGCCAATGTAAAACGTACAAAACGCAGGACTGTTTACTTGAAAATTGGCACAGACAGTTTTATTCAGGCTATCCAACATAGTCTACCAAATAGACTATGGTCGGCTACTCTGCCACTGTGTTGTACACAGTTCTATAGTTTTCTCATTTCTATGGGCGGAAAGGTTCTCGAGTGGAGACTGCGTACCGGAAGACGAAGTGTTGGTAGGGTGGGTAGTCTAAGTGTTGGTAGGCCTCCTACAAGGTGGACCAACAGTATGGTAAGGATTGCGGGAAACCGGCGGATGCGAGCAGCACAAGACCGACCGTCGTGGAAATGCTTGGGGAAGGCCTAAGCCCAGCTGTGGGGTATCCTAGCTGATAACTAACCACATTTTATTAAGCAAAATCTGATTTCCGATTTGTTTATAAAAAATGTATGTTGTCAATTGTAAATTAATTGTTATAATAATAAAAACAGGGATAAACTTGACCTTTTCCTTGTGTTTTGTGCGGCTTGTGGTATGTTAGATGCATAATGTAACAATAGGATTTAATTGCGATACAAATAAGTTGTAAAAAACTTATTTACCTACACATGTATCACCTAATAATATATATTATACATATATATATTTTTACGAAATAGGAAGGAAAACAAGCAAGTGGGTCACCGTTTTGACGAGTAATATTATTAAATCTTTATTTCAGGTAACAACACCCATACAATAAATAACTTATCTATAGACTAACATACATATAAAACAAAAGCAATAAAACTATTTAAACTATTTTGGCGACAAAACGGCGTGGCTCCGAAGCATCGTCACTTCTGATGTCGTGCTCGTCAACGGCAAGGTGCCCCAGAACCGCCGGAACACAACACCCTTCGGCCAGAAGGCTGCGTAAGCGACGGTTTCCAACAGCAGTCGCGGTACGCGCACCACAAACGAGGTGAAGTGCACGTAATGTCGTGACTGCAGCTGGAACACCCTCAGCGTGTAACCAGTCTTCCGGCGGACATGCTCCACCACATCTGCGACTGCGGCGGTGTGATGCAGGC
Organism: Ditula angustiorana; assembly: GCA_963691745.1. Lineage (NCBI taxonomy): Eukaryota > Metazoa > Arthropoda > Insecta > Lepidoptera > Tortricidae > Ditula > Ditula angustiorana. The sequence goes on along the minus strand of OY829472.1, from coordinate 2,747,850 downwards.
GCGACACGTAGAGCGCCGTGTTCGGTGTGGCCGCTCGCAGCCCGGAGTTATCCGGCTCCGCAGTACCACACTGGCTCTTGCGAGGCTTCCTGCTAGCCCCGCTTATGTAATGCGGGGTAAAATTCATTTATGCATCTTCATTTTCATATTTCACTAATAAAGAGCTATCCCTGATGGACATAGGCTACTAATTTTACGCGGACTAAGTCGCAGGCGTCCGCTAGTCTATACAAATAATAAAAATTAAATGTTGTTCGCTAATAAGCGCATCATTATAAAACGGCTAGACAGATTTGTCTGTTTTTCAAGGTTTCTACCAATGATATTATAATGCATGGATGAACAGTGTCATACTAAATGACAGAAGAAAACCAGCCCGACATGAGAATACAGGTTGACGCCAATGTTACAAATGCAAATTATTAGTTTACCATTTATAATCATTGGATTAAGAACTTAACGTCTAACTGCATAAAATAATAATTTAGTAAGTTTCGTTGCAAATAGGTTTTTTTTACAAAATAATCCTATTGACAGCAGCGCCGTCGGTACAGACCGACAGCGTAAGCGATTGTCGATTTATTGTGCTTTTTTAACGCCATTTTTTAAACGCTGACTAGAAGTCCATTATTTATAGGTCAGTCGTTTCTACGAAAAACAAAATTGAAACATTCCTCGGATCTATATCAAAATCGGGAAAAACTGAGCGTTTTTTTTAGGGCTGTTGTATGAACTCAAGACAATATATTCGTGATTCAAACAAGTGGATGGACAGAGCGTCGGTTGGGTCAGCCAGCTCATAAAAACCAAATTCATTATAAATACAGCCATGAACAGCCCATGCATATTTGACAACACGTCAGTCCTCTTTTTTCTGATCCCGAGAAGGCGTTCCTGCAATTGATATTAATTTCATGATGTGGTATTACGAGAAAAACGTTCCACCGCCATATATGCGGTCGACAAGATAGCTTCTTTTTGTAACAATCCTGTTTCATATAATATATTATTCAGTACACATAGGCTTACGTGGCTCGGATAAGATAATATGTGAAGGAAAATTTAAGCCTACTCACTAAGGAAAAACAGCGGGCTTAAGTAGGTATATAATTTGAAAACCACACTGGTTGACGTATTTATCGAAGAAACTGCCAAAGTAACTTACTAAATTTAATATTATATACAATACAATCATACAATTCATATGTATGTTACTCTTTAAAGTATTTTCTCTTCTTAAGGGCCCATGTAACGTGAAATAACCTATGGGATAATAAGTACCCTATGATATGATCTATCTATCTACTCTTTCTGCCAAATTTCGTCTAAATCCGTCTAGCCGTTAATTGAGGAACTTACAAACATTCAAATATCTAAACATCATCAATTTCACACTCAGAATATTGATAAGAAGTACGATAACAATGTACCTATTCACGCATTTTCCTTAAGAATTACAGGTCATTTTCCGAGTTGTGACCACGGAGCATATATTATGTAGTGACCTTTCGCAGTGATTTGTGTAGATGATGCGTATGAGCAAATGCTCATGTGTTTGTATGGTCCCGTTGTCACAGTTTCGGTGCACCTAGCATGAAACTTCTCTCTCACTGCGTAACTCAGCGCATATCTCTCCCACTGAGCTCGTTAGAACGAAACGCACTGAATTACGTAACTAGTTAACGCCAGTGCCGAATTAAGCCAGCGCGGGGCCTGTAGCAAATTCTGTCAAGGGGTCCTTGGTTTGCTTTAGGTTCTCAAGTTTTCTTATTACGGTCAGACAGGCGTTGGAGCGCGGGGCCCCAAATTCGCGGGACCCGTTGCATTTGCTATTCTTGCTTCGTGGCTAATCCGGCAGTGGTTAACGCGTGTCAAGAAGATTCGGTGCTCAATACAAATCACAGTGAAAAGTCAACCCATGTAACTCCGTGGTCAAAACCAAGGTAAACATTATGACGGATTATAATTGACTAGCGGACGCCCGCGACTTTGTTCGCATTGAATGAGCAGCCTATGTCCGTTAGGGATTGTGTAGTTTTCTATTTGTGAAAGAATTTTTGAAATCGATTCAGTAGTTCCAGAGATTACCCCCTACATACAAACAAGCAAAGTGTACCTCTTTATTATATTAGTGTAGATGTAGATAAACGCTGACTGATTGACTGCATCCTGTAAAACAGGGAAACCTAGCTCAGAGTCCAAAGTCTTACCTTTTTGTTATTGTAACAGTTTAAACCAACAACCTTTTTTCTTTTTTAATCATTAATTAATAAACCATTTAGTAAAGCAAATGTATAAACTGCTCGGCTATTTAGCACTAAGTAGGCTGCCGTTCCCTGGCACGGAGGGGAAACGAATGCGGAAAATAAATAAAAGGATGGTACCTGGACTGGCTGGGTTAATGGACTCTGAGGGGGAGGGGAGGTGGGGAGGGGTACTAGAGTAATATTGAGAGAACCATCTCAGTTCTATATGCATAGCATCGAAGTGAAAAAACTATAGAACTGTGTACAACGCAGTGGCAGAGTAGCCGACCATAGTCCATTTGGTAGACTGTGTTGGATAACCTGAATAAAACTGTATGTGCCAATTGTCAAGTAAACAGTCCTGCGTTTTGCACGTTTTAAATTGGCGTCATATTTTTAGTTCTGCTATCCGACGCCTGTGTCGTTGCTAGTTAGAAAACTTAGAAGCACTTTATTCACTTACGATAAGATTCAAAGTTGAACCAATGGCTAAATATTTTAAGCCCCTCTTCACCTGCTTCACCCCGTCGCAAAGTGGTGACGCTAGGCTTGTAACAATCCGAACAAGTAATCAGATCTATTGTCTTCTTATATCGATGATGCATAGTATAAACAGTACAGTACTACCTCAAGTAGCGATATACAGGGTGGCTCAAACCTCTTCAAAAAACCTATACAGAGTGGTAGAGTAAGCCCTACGTATTTTTTTGTTATTTTTTTAAAAATAAATTTTTTTTTTAATTTTTTTTTTAAAGGTTTTGGGCCAACCTAAATAAGTTGTATAATGACTGTATATAAAAGCGGTAGACTTTATACAGCTACTATACTGCTTCAGCTTATAAAGGGTTGTGTTGAATAGTCAAAGTGCCAAGGTGATATCGAAGTCATGGTTTCAAGAAGAAATAGTGGCTATTGGATTTGCTAAATGGAGTTAGGAAATTTTGCGGGTGGTAGGACCTTGTGCAAGGTCCGTCCGGATAGCTACCACCATCTTGCTTGTTAATCCTGCTGTTAAGCAGCAGTGCTTGCACTGTTGTGTTCCGGCGTGGAGAGCAAAACAGCCAGTGCAATTGCTGGCACAAGAGGTATTCATCTTAGCCCTCTGGGTTGGCATCGCATCTGAAATCTCTTTGGTGTTGCAGGTGTTTATAGGCGGTGGTGATCACTTGCCATCAGGTGACCCACTTGCTTGTTTGCCTTCCTATTTCATAAAAAAAAAATTAACTTCAAAAAAGGGAAAGAGATTCCGTTAAAAGAATTACATAATTAATTACGTTATGACGTAGTTAGTGTGACAAAATCAATTAATACATGAAGTTTATTTTTAGATTTTTGTTACGCAATATTGGACCTTACTGTATGGTGTTAAAGGATATACATGACGTCATCAATCTTCTAAGGCATAATTGTGTCGGTATAACGAGACGAAATGAGATGAAAGCTATGAACTATTTTGGGCGTCTCTACACACGGTACGAGAGTCTAAACAGCAACTAGAATAAAAATCCAAACTTAAAATTATTAAAGTACGAAAACAATTCTGACTGTCTGTTACGTTATCACGCCTCAACCGATGAACAAATTCTGACGAATTTTGATATAATTATAAGTGTTGGTGGTGTGTAGTTGAGTCTGTGTGATATATTTTGTTGCGTGTGGAAGCGGAGGAGGGTGGGTTTTTGTATGTATGTTGCACAGACGCAGCTAACTTGCACAAGCACGGCACTGGTTTCGCGGAGTAGCAAGGTTATTTGTTCCAGTTTGTTAAAACTTCAACCCTTAAACAACTACCTTCTCTACATAGTCCATAGACTATGCACACTATACAATATCAAAACTCAAATATGGCACGCCGTTAATGTCACAAAGTCCGACATGGCTACGTTTTGTGACACAAATGTCATGGAAATGCATTATCCACTGTTTAGGTTGATTGAAGCCCTTAAAGCCTAACCATCGATATAAGAAGACAATAGATCTGCTTACTTGTTCGGATTGTTACAAGCCTAGCGTCACCACTTTGCGACGGGGTGAAGCAGGTGAAGAGGGGCTTTCAATATTTAGCCATTGGTTCAACTTTGAATCTTATCGTAAGTGAATAAAGTGCTTCTAAGTTTTCTAACTAGCAGCGACACAGGCGTCGGATAGCAGAACTAAAAATATGACGCCAATTTAAAACGTACAAAACGCAGAGCTGTTTACTTGACAATTGGCACAGACAGTTTTATTCAGGCTATCCAACATAGTCTACCAAATAGACTATGGTCGGCTACTCTGCCACTGCGTCGTACACAGTTCTATAGTTTTCTCATTTCGATGAGCCTAAATAACCTCCTTATTCATAAAAACTTAACAATCTTTTTAAGCTAACAAATGTTTTGTCCCTTTCATTTGAGGGCAAACGTCACAATGACAGATAAAGACATAAAAAATGTAAACTAACAAACATTTACGAAGCGTTTATATGAATAGGGGGTAAGAATTTACTCCAGATTTTGTAAGTCCGTTAAAAAAAGACTTGATCGCGCCGAATACATGCATGTTTGCTTTCCGTTCTGTCCGTGTGTGTGTGTCTAATTATTATAAATCCGTCGGCGCCTCGGATACGGTGTTTATTAAGTGTGTGTAAATTCACACAGACAAGTGTCTAGTTTGTCAAACATGGTCTGTAATCCTGTTTATGGATCTGTAAAATATGGTGAAATAAGTAAATAGAAAGCTAATCGGATGCTTCATTCATTACAAGAACATCATCAACATAAAATACTAAAACATTGGTTTAGAAGTTTTATCCAGTTAATTAGCTTTCTACTGACTTCCTTTCAAACTCCATTTGAAAGAAAGTGAGGTGATTGTTCCAGTAAGTGACTGCGACCCAGTAGTTGACGGGAAAATCGTACGAGTAAAAACGAGACACAATGATGTCAACCACTGGTGTTACCAAGACATCATGGAGTTATCTTATACATAAAATTTAAAGTTACTTTAATTCATATGAGATCGCATAGTATTTATTTTATGAAATAGGAAGGCTAACAAGCAAGTGGGTCACCTGATGGTAAGTGTACACCACCGCCTATAGACACCCACAACATCAAAGAGATGCGTTGCCAGTAATTACACCGGCTGTCTTCCTCTCCACGCTGGAACACAACAGTACAAGCATTGCTGCTTAGCGGCAGGATTAGCGAGCAGGTGGTAGCGATCCGGACGGATCTTGCACAAGGTCCTACCACCCGCAAAAGTATTACTATAAAAGTAGAACTATAAAAACTACGCTTTTTTATCACACTCATACAAAACTGAGCAAGTCTTGGCTGTTGTGACGTCATTTCCGCCTGTGGAGTGGATACACTGTAAATTAGAATACATGTACTTATACAGCGTTGGAAAAAAAACTTTTTATTAATTTAATGACTCAAACTCCCAGTCGGCAGCCCTACCCGCCCTCCGGAACAAATCCGCGACCAAAGTCGAGTGCGTTGATATTTCTAACTATTAGTATATTGTCAGGGGTGTCACAGAGGGGTCTCGTGAGCCCTAACGACTGCGCTCAAGTGACTGCGCTCGTAGATTAAAACTACCTATAGACTGTACAGAAGCGACATGCAGTTGGAAAAAATTTTTTCCTCTGCGAATCTCTCAGTTACAGTCAACCTAAGAAAAAAGTGGTTTTCAGTGTGAGTCTCTCTGAGCAGTCAACCAGTTTGATGCGCCACTCGGGACGTTTTCAAAACAAATGTAATACATAACAAATAAATGTCAAAATATCTCAGTGGTGAGACATTGCGACACTGTCCTTCACTGGACTATGAATCAAGTTGGTTGACTGTACTGTTGAACTTTGTTGCAACAATTAATGCTGTCACATTAAGACATTTGCTATGAAAAATCACTATGACATTTAATTTGCTAAGAGCAGATTCGGCTTCTACAGTAGCCCAGAATTTAGTTTAAGAAAGAAACAGGTAGAAAGGCATTAAAGTCGAAACTGAAAGGTGTAATTTTTTAAAAAGGATGCATGTAATATTCACTATGAAGTTGATATATATCTATCTCTCAAGCATACACAATTCCCAGTTCAGTTATGTTCGTTGCTGTTTGTGTTTGTGACAAATGGAATCACACCGCGTTAATTATACCATTGTAATCTAATACAACGAAACATTAAATCAGCTTTAAAAAAAATTAAAGTGCATCAAACGGTTTGCGAGTTGCGATGCATACAGCAGACATTCAGACAGATCCAGACTTCAAATGAAACACATCTCGTTTTTCATCGAAATTTTAAAATTAATGAAACTCATTAACCGAAGTCGTGTCTACATTTTTAATCTTTGTCATAAAGGCGGGACGACACGGTAGAACGCCACGCACGCCCTCGTGTGAGCGCGCTTGCATCCCTGCTCAGTGGTTCCCTCGCATCGACGAGCTCGACATCGAGCCGTCGCTCTGCCTCGCTCACACGGCCAGTGTTGAAGCAAGACAGAACGATGCATCGACGACTAGGTAATCTTGTGATGTTTCTGCGTGGGGACCTACGATTCTTGCATTTTGGCTTCAGACGGGCATGACCATGGAAACACGTAATTAACACGTCTTTGATGAAATTAAAACGATGTTTTTCAGGGATAGCCTAGGCTCTTAGCCGCTAAACAGCCTAGGCTTCGTAATCAAGATGGTGATGGCGATCTGGACGGATATTAAAATCTGTCTGACGTGTAACATTTGTAATAAATGGATTGTAATCGATAAAGAATTTCATTTCATTTTTCATTTCATTTCATTTCACAAGGTTCTAGCTCCCGCATATTATGTTGCTCTGTAGTTTTATTTTAAAGAGATAATTTTCGCTTTCTTTATTTTTTTTTTATAATTATGTAATTTTGACGATCTCAATATAAAAACGTGTAATTTGACATTACATGCAATTTATAATGTAATTTTATATTTACGGAATAAATAAACAAAAACTAACAAACAACTTGTCAGCTTTTACGCTAATATAAGTTACTATTAACAGTGTCTTTCTTAAAGTTAACTTTCTAACTACAACCTTATTACGAGTCCTAATGAAACTTAGGGTCAAAATTTAAAACCGAGCTCAAGTTCCAAGTTCACACTAAGTTTGTATGAAACTGGAATTTTAGTGTGGTTTAAACTACGACCTGGGGGTTCCACTCCGCAATGTAGGTGCGTTCGCCGCATTACCTAAGGCATAGGCTAATCGCAGTAGGTTGCCGGTTGCCGCGCGCGTGCCCGCTCACTCTGTGTTGCGCGTTGTGATAGTATTATAGTAAGCAGCCCAACCCTAGCGGTGCGCCAGGGCATTGCGGGTGGAAGGCGGGCGCGGGCGGCGCCTTCGTTTTGAAGCATGCCGCCTGGCGAATGTTTATGAAGTAATACGAACTTTATGAGCCCGATTATAAAGTTGGATTTCGTTTAATGGTGGTCAAAAAAGAGAAGTTTCTGTACGTTAGTACTATGATTTATTCTGTGCTACGACCTAGCCAGCGGGCTTTACAGCGCCATTCGAAGTACAGTAGCTAAACACTTAAGAACCACGTCGTAGTAACGTATGTAATGAGAGTTGCTCGAATTTGTCACAGCACTGACAGCGACAAGGTACCAATGTTCAGCTACTTCTGAGGCTAATCTACATCTACATCTACACTAATATAATAAAGAGAAAAACTTTGTTTGTTTGTTTTTTGTTAGTTTGTTTGTATGTAGGGGGTAATCTCTGGAACTACTGAACCGATTTCAAAAATTCTTTCACAGATAGAAAGCTACACTATTCCTGACGGACATAGGCTACTAATTTTACGTGAACGAAGTCGCGCGCGTCCGCTAGTTGTACTTTAAACAAACTACGCATTATCTGAAATCTTTGTAAAATGGGTCAACTTTACAACGATAAAGTTGTAAGTTAACAGCGGATGTTGATAAGGCAATCTAACGATTGTGTTTAATTTAGTATTAATTTATCGTTCGATTTTACTATTTCCTTTGTTAGTTATCCACCAACTATAGTACCTACAGTCAAGGAATTAAATTTCCAACCCACCTAAGGTTCAATAGCATATAGCAAACTGTCACCATAAGAGCTATAGAGCAAGACGTTAGTTTGACATATCGACCTTAATGCATTGCGAATGTCAGACGACATTTCAACGAAATGGGTAGGGAATTAACTTCCTTGACTGTACCTACCTACGAATTAAATGTTTAACGGTATTTCTCCAGCGTTTTTACCGTTTGCTCATTACCGTTAATAAATTGACGAAATACCTAACGTTTAGCACCAAATTCTGCTAAAACTGGTATTCAATTCCGAGTACAGCTCCTGTTCTTGCCTGAAGTCCATGTTTGTAGACCTGTGTTTCAACAATTTTTTTTTTATACAATATAGGAAGGCAAACAAGCAAGTGGGTCACCTGATGGTAAGTGATCATCACCGCCTATAGACACCTGCAACAACAAAGAGAGTGCAGATGCGTTGCCAACCCAGAGGGCTAAGATGGAATACCTCTTGTGCCAGTAATTACACCGGCTGTCTTGCTCTCCACGCCGGAATACAACAGTGCAAGCACTGCTGCTTAGCGGCAGGATTAGCGAACAAGATGGTGGTAGCGATCCGGACGGACCTTGCACAAGGTCCTACCACCCGCAGCGCAATTAATGAAGGAACGGTAATGAACAACACCGAAAACGCCGAAGAATTATCGTTAATATTTTATCCCTCCCATCGTCTCTGTCTAACTATTCTAAGATAGTAAAGTAGAGATAAACTCATAAAAACTAAACTTGACCGGTCATATTAGACCTCTGGTAATTAGATTTGATATATATATTTATTTCATAATATTACTTTGCATTATAAAATTCCCGCAGAAGAACCAGAGCCACCGACATAGCCTTAAGAATTGCTAGACTTAAGTGGCAGTGGGCGGGGCACATTGCTCGCAGAACGGATGGCCGATGGGGCCATAGAGTTCTCGAGTGGCGACCGCGTACCGGAAGACGCAGCGTGGGCAGACCCGCCACAAGGTGGACCGATGACCTGGTGATCGTTGCGGGAACCCGCTGGATGCAAGCAGCACAAGACCGGTCGTTGTGGCGATCCTTGGGAGAGGCCTATGTCCAGCAGTGGACGTCTTTCATCTGAAATGATGATGATGATGATTATAAAATTTATAAATAACAGTGATGTCAATTTATACGAATTAATGTTATGATCGTCAACAATAATTATAATAATATATGTAATTCAATACAACAAAATTTAAAAATAAATCAGCATGTGAAAAACATTTTAACTAGAGCATAAAAAATAAGAAATTAAGAACATAAAAAAAATAAAAATAAAATCATCAAGAAAAGACAAGAATAAATAATTAATAAGTTCATCCCACTGGTCTTTCCCGAATCGTCTCTAGTAAATACTAACTAAATGTCACTTGTTATTCAACCGCGATTAGAAGAGCATTACAGAGTAACGTCAGCATACGGTCATTTCATAGATATAGGAATGAAGCTTGACGCAAATCTATGAAATGACAGTGTGCTGACGTTACTCTCCAATGCTATTCTAATTGATAACTACCTCCAAATGCATCCTATAAGATCAAATGGCAATAAATGCGAATGTCATTAAAAATGTTTATGGCTGTACAAGACTGATATTGGAGCCGCGGGAAGCGTTCGAAATCACAAAGAGTTGTTAAAACCACCTTGAAATAACGTTATAGCTTTTAAGATATTTTTACAAGCTAATTTTTTTTAAGAAATTTGGTTACAAAATAAACTCTTATTATTGCACATTTTGTATTTTTTTATATTTTTGACATTTCACAAGCTTAGAATTAAAGTGACCCATTTCTGAATAATACACATCCCAAAATATCACCTTAATTAAAAGACATAGGGTTTAATTTTGCGAAATATCATATTCAGAATTGAGTCGCTTTAATTCTAAGGGTGCGATTTGTTCTGTTCAATCTCTTTATTGAAATCTAGTTTACTTTTTGTAAAGATCCAGGGTTTGCCAGCTAAGGCCCAAAGACGTCTGTTTAGGTCTGTTATGTCTGTTTATTTAAGTTTATGGCCTGACTGTTAAGTTCCGAGGTCTAAGACTGCCTAAGTCTTCTACTGTCGGTTAAGGTCAAAGGTCTATCAGTTAAGATCCAAGATATATCAGTTAAGCTCAGATTTATGGGCCTAAAAATGAGCTAAGGTTTTTCAAAAGCTTCAAATTCGACTTCGTACATTTTATTCCTTAATTAAAATTATACTAAACGACATAAGGCTTAATCATAATTTACCGGAAATTATCATAAAACATAATTTGTTTATCCATACTTATACTAAATAATTTTTTAAAGGAATATTTACATTGACGCAGCGGGTGGTTACATCTGCTTCATACAAACATACAATCCGTTAATTTGGACTCAAACAAAATGTTGTTTTTAGGGTTCCTTACCTCAAAAGGGAAAACCAACCCTTATACAATATATCTGTCTGTTGGCCTGTCTGTCCGTCTGTCAGTCAAGACTCTTTTTCACAAAAACGGGTGTAGGTATCCAGTTGAAATTAATTTTAAATGCTCAGGTCTACAGTCTCATCTTATGAAGCCGTGAAAAAGTCAAAGTTCTAAATCAACGCAATCAAAAGATACGGCCGTTTATGCTGCATTTTTTATACTTTCGCGAGGGAATCAAATATAGGGTAGGTACGCTTTTGTGTTGTATGAAACTTCCAAAAATGCAAATATCGTGAATATAAAAAAAATCAAATGTACAGTCAAGGAATTTAATTCCCTACCCATTTCGTTGAAATGTCGTCTGACATTCGCAATGCATTAAGGTCGATATGTCAAACTAACGTCTTGCTCTATAGCTCTTATGGTGACAGTTTGCTATATGCTATTGAACCTTAGGTGGGTTGGAAATTAAATTCCTTGACTGTACAAACCTAGTTCCAAGACAATGACAACATACAAAAAAATCGTCGCCATTGGTTAAGGTTAAGAGGAAGGCAAAAGTTATCGCTGTTAGTATGGGGAGCACTTTTTCGGGCTGGGTTCACTCATCACGCGTGTTGAAACGATTCATGCAAGATGTTCAGTTTCTCTTGTCATTAGATCAATATGTCCTCTGCTTATTAAGTTTGTAATTAATAGGAAACATTTCTTTATTAAACATTTGATAAACACAGACCATTTATTATCTGATAATCTTATAAGCTCATTCTTATGAAATACTACACTTTTGCAAAAAGGGATTTCGTCGGAATGTTTTGGAGCATTTGGAAATAGTTAGGTACATACAACAACTGGGGGTCCTTTATCAATGAACAGGTTAATTTTCCTTCTTCTCCTTTATTGCGGGTGTGCTTAAATTCTGTCATTAACAATGGGGGTAGCTTAGATTGAGATAAATTATGTGGGTAAAAATCAAGTTTCGGCGGCAGTTTCGGTTTCGGCCAAAATTGGCCGAAACTTTTACCGTAATCAAAACACACACACACTCGCCAAACTTCGTTTCTCGCGGCAACGCTTTGGCGGACGCTAGCGACCCTGTTCGGGAATTGTCGTGCGCCGTTCGGATAGCTCTGTAGCTACACAACTTAATAGAATAATGGGTAAAATGCACCGAATTTCAGTATTTTAAGGAATTTTATACTTGACCACCATGAGTCTCGGTTTCGGTTTCGGTTTCGGCCGAAACTGAAGCCACGGCCGAATATTCGGTTTCGGTTTCGGCCGGAAAACCAGTTTCGGTCGGACTCTAGATGATAGTAGATCTCTGATCGGAGCTAATAGCTACTTTATTATTTTCAAATGTAACTATACCAGTGTTTGACACGCGTATGATATGGTTTTTACTAGTAGTTGATATTTTTGGGGGTGGTAGGACCTTGTGCAAGGTCGGTCCGGAATGTCCGGATCGCTACCACCATCTTGCTTGCTAATCCTGCCGCTAAGCAGCAGTGCTTGCACTGGAGTGGAGAGCAAGACAGCCGGTGTAATTACTGGCACAAGAGGCATTCCATCTTAGCCCTCTGGGTTGGCAACGCATCTGCACTCTCTTCGATGTTGCGGGTGTCTCTTTGATGTTGGTGGCGTACACTTACTATCACGTGACCCACTTGCTTGTTTGCCTTCCTATTTCATAAAAAAAATATTGTCTTACTTTTTTATTCGTATGTCTTCTCGTCATTTATTGGGGCACTGTCAATGACTGGAACCGTTTCTTTATGACTATATAGCATTTCTTAAAATGTTTTAGAGTATTTCTTTTTTTTTAGGATCCACGACAATACCTTCAAACGGTTTTTACAGCTTAGGGATTGTGAACAGACTGACGGCTGTTCAGAGAATTTTAGAGTTTGCCAAAGCTTCCAAACAATGCGCTACAACGACGCGATAAATAAATAACAACAGAATCAAGAGTTCTCCAAACAAAATAAACAATATGCTAACTGGGAACGCTACCAATTTGTTTGAGAGCATCGATTTGGCCGTCGAAATCGCAATGTATTCAGTTAAGTTTGCCTTGAATGTCTCCCAGAATAACGCTCAAAAAGCGACAAACCCAATACCATTCTACACCAACCCGATAAAATCTAAAATCATAAAGCCAAAACAAGTTTCTACGACGTTATTCCACGTGGCACTCCGTTTGAATTTGGAATAAAGTGGTATATGCGGGCCGTTTCATCTCGCTCTACGCTACTAGTTTCTTTACTGACGAAAGAGACGAGTGTATCCGCGTCGTTCTGTATTCAAACGAGATTGTCGAGCCGTGAGCGGGATTGGCCGTCAGTAGTCGTAGGCGGGTGCAACGTCGCAGTCCGTTTTCGCCCCTTCCGCTTCCAAATTCGAACATTCGAACAGTACCGCGTTTCTAACAGTTGGATTCGTATTGTAGCTGACCGCGCGACGTTGCCAGTTTTACTTTTAGGAGGTAAATTTAAATTTTAAAAATTGTGTAGTTGTCAATGTGACCAACGAATTTTGGCTAAGAAATGTATGACTATAGGTCGGTAAGTGATGTTTAGGAGCATTTTAGCGTAATCACTGTTATGGGAGGTCAAATTTTTTGCAGTCAGGGGTTATTGTTTGTTGATTTTGTACTCTAAAACTGTACTTAAGATGAAATAATAATATGATTTAAACAAAAAAAGGCCAAGCTGTTAATGTACGTTTACACGCCAATGTTTTACTTAATTTTAATAAAAAAGTATCCCTTAAACGTATCGTGAGTTGCTTTGGAATATTTGCGAGTTCACGGCGACATTTAAAATTAAATAAGAACGCAATGGTACCAAGAAAGCTGCTATTTGTAACAGCTATCCTTATCTAGTAATATTATGAATGTAAAAGTAACAATGTTCAGATATTTGGATGTTTGGATGTTTGTTGTTCAGTCACGTAAACGGCTGCAAGGATTTAAGTAAAATTTGGTATATAAAATAGACAGGTAGATCATGTACAGTCAAGGAATTTAATTCCCTACCCATTTCGTTGAAATGTCGTCTGACATTCGCAATGCATTAAGGTCGATATGTCAAACTAACGTCTTGCTCTATAGCTCTTATGGTGACAGTTTGCTATATGCTATTGAACCTTAGGTGGGTTGGAAATTTAATTCCTTGACTGTACCTACTGGATAGAAACATTTAACAGTTTTTGCTTTGTCAGCAAGCAGTTTTTATTTATTTATAAGTAAAAAATCGCGTTTTCGAAAACTTGGGTGACCACCTCTGTGTCATTACAGTAGGATCTAAAATTACACGATTTAATGAAAATGCGGGATAATGTCTTTATGCTATGGCATGTTTGGTCCTGTGCTTTTGTTATTAAAATAGAGGACACTACCAAAATTATAGTTGACAAATTGGACGTCCTGTTTAATACAGAACTGTAATTGACCACACTAAAATGACGACCGGATAGCCTAATGGTTAGTGACCCTGACTATGAAGTTTGAGGTTCCGGGTTCGATTCCCGGGAGGGGCAAATGTTTGTATGATGAACATGAATGTTTGTACCACGAGTCGTGGATATTATATGTATTTAAGTATAAGTATATATTTATCTTTATAAGTATTTATATCCGTTGTCTAGTATCCATAACACAAGCAAGCTTTAGTTGCTTACTTTGAGACTATTGGTGTTAACTGTCCCAAGATATTTATTTTATTTATTTATTTATTATATTTCAAGCTCTAACGATTTCGATGGAATTTACGGTTTAGGGGTTTCCTGCGTTTTATTTACATCTGTCATGAGATAGGTACTGAATGTGATAAAATTTCGTAAAGTACGTTTATTAAAACTGTGCCTCATATTAGTTGACGACGATCGTTTTTAAGGTTCCGTACCCAAAGGGTAAAACGGGACCCTATTACTACGACTCCGCTGTCCGTCCGTCACCAGGCTGTATCTCAATAACCTTGATAGATAGACAGTTGAAATTTTCACTGATGATGTATTTCTGTTACCGCTACAACAACGAGTCTTAAAAAACATACTATAGAATAGAATAGAATAGAAAAAAATTATTGCATAACTGTGTACATGGATGACAAACAAAAAAAGTCTCAACAGTATATCCGTCTCGGACGTACAATAGGTATAATACTTAAAACTAAAAACAAACAACTTAGGTGCAATGATAATTTCGAAAAAAAAAATACTACTGTACATCGGTAAAAAATTCGTTCATACTGTAAAATGATTTATAAAAAGCCAATTTTTAAGAGTATTTTTAAATTTTTTGCCTTCTAAAAAACTTCTACTTCAGAGGGCTCCCATACAACAAATGTGTTTTTCCCGTTTTTATAGATATTGGTATGGAACCCTTCGTGCGCGAGTTCGACTTGCTCTTGGCTGGTTTTTGATTTATTATGCTCAGTGGGTAAATTTTCGGTGTTTTATTTGTTAGTTCCTCCTATGTCTCCTATAGCTAGTCAGCCAAGACATTGCTTGAGCACTTTTCGACCGTATTACAAAGGGATAAGATTCAAAAGTGGTCAAGGAATTACTTGGTCGACTACTTAGCACTGAATAAACTATTTTCTTTCTTTCTATTTGCATTGCGTCTTTGGAGTATTACCTATCACCAGACCTTGATCTTCAGGCAGTAATGTACTTCGCTTTTTTACTACGGAATTTCCGATGATAGCCGAAGTCTATTCGTGAAATAATAGGGAAACATCACGAATCAAATGGGATAGTTCTGACAAAATGTGACAGATCATCATTAAAAGTATATTTATGTCCAAAGAAGTAGATTAAAAAACTGATAGTTTAGAAGTTATAGCGGTACAAAGTTACAAAAATAACGAAAAAAAAAATTTTTTTTTTGCTTTGAAATATTATTATGCTCGATTGAATCCAGATAAAAAAAGTAAAAAAAAAAATATTGTGGGAGAATAATGAGCCGTTTTAGTTTTGAACCCATACATTTGACTAGTGATAACGTAGACTGTGACGTCATAATGTATGTCCATTTGTATGAAGCGTTTTTGTGAGTCTTTTTTACTATTAGATTTCTATTGGAAATATTTCAAAAAATAATTTAGTGGGTGGTAGGGCCTTGTGCAAGTTTCGTCCGGATCGCTATCACCATCGTGCTCGCTAATCCTGCCGCTAAGCAGCAGTGCTTGTAATGTTGTGTTCCAGCGTGGAGAGCAAAACAGCTTTTGTATTTAATGGCACAAGAGGTATTCCATCTTAGCCCTCTGGGTTGGCAAGGCATCTGCAATCTCTTTGGTGTTGCGGGTGTCTATAGGCGGTGGTGATCACTTACTATCAGGTGACACACTTGCTTGTTTTCCTTCGGCAGACGCGGTGGCAGATCGTCCATTAATCGCGTGAGGCTCAAAGGGGGGGGGGGGGGTTAGTTTGACAAATATCACAAAACATAACATCACAAGGGGGAGGGGATGTAGTGAAATATCACGTGTATTTATTTGGTCGATGAACGCGCGATTTCTAAACCGAAAAGTGGATCACCACGGGGAACGGGGCTTAAAAAAATGCAAAGAAACATCATATGATTAATGGATGACCCCCAGGACCTCGTGCAAGGTCCATACGGATCGCTACAACCATCTTGCTCGCTAATCCAGCCGCTAAGCAGCAGCCAACTTGCACTTGTGTTTCGGCGTGACACGGTTTTCAATGTCTTTAAAAGAATTTTTAAGGATTTTTTTTATGAAAATCACATTTTAATTGAACCCGGGCCGAGTCACTAGTTAAAAAAAAGAGATTGCACACTTAAACTAATTAAATACAAAAAAATGCTTGTTAATGAAAAAAAGTGGTACTCGTAGAGCCATTTCTTAGTTAACCATTACATAGTCGGTTACAGGTTGCAGTATCGACCACGTCAGTACTACACTCTCTCAAAATACCGGCGTAAAGTAGTAACGTACTACCGTCTTTTGTACGGTAATTGAAAATTCCAGAGGCCGGAAGGACCAAAATGCCGGCAAATGTTCAGCGATTCTCTAGGTTAAATTTAAAATGCTATATAATTAATGACAACACAAAGAAAAATTAGGGCAATGGCAGGATTAGACCCTGCAACATCAGCATTCCGTGCCTTGCGTATTCCAGTTTCCACCACATTACCGCTGCCGTAACCTGCGAATTTTTCAATGTGTTTCGTCTTTACGGTCATTACATGCATCATGCATCATGGTCATTGTGCTGATGTTGCAGGTTCGAATCCTGCCATGACCCTAATTTTTCTTTGTGTTGTCATTAATCATATAGCATTTTAAATTTAATTTGAATGTAAAAAAATGCAAAAAGAAAAATCGAAAAAAAATTAGAAATAAATAATTTCCATTACAATGATTCTCTAGGTGTCACTACCCAACTAACAAAATTCGGTCGTATAATCATCGAGACGACGTTTTGGGCACAACTGAAGGTAGGACTGTTTTAGTTATTTAAAAGTCTTGTTAACGTGTATATAACGCGAAATAGGCGCAAATTATAAAACTTTCATTCATATAAAGGACGTGATAAACTCGTATTAATGTCTGTTTAGGAATGTAACAGTCATATAAATGTCAGATATATTATAAATATTCGTTTAGAAGTCATAAAAGTGATAGCTATATGACCATTTGTCGTATAAACCTCATATGGACATCGTATAACTTACCAAAATTTTTAAAGCAATTATTGGCATTAGGTAACCGCAGTCGAATACAAACTACGAATACGTACTATAATTCCTAAAAGCGGCTTTGATCCACTTGCTTGTTTACCTCAAAATGCTTTTAGGATTTAAGAAGGAAATAGCGATAAAAGGATGTTGAGAGATTAACGGAAATAACTTCATTTAATTATTGTTTCGAAAAGCTTTGTAACCGTTAAATAACACCAACCAACGCCCACTGCATAAAACTGTTTTGCAGAGAATTAAGCTATCTGTTTTTATAAAAAAGGCTAGCTTTTAATTTTGTTTAACCCAAAAATTTCATTCGAAAAGCCGTTTTTATTCTAACACTCTTATTTATAAAAAGTTAACAATCTTTTTAAGCTAACAAATGTTTTGTCCCTTTCATTTGAGGGCAAACGTCACAATGACAGATAAAGACATAAAACATGTTCCAAAATCCAAAATCATTTATTTGTCAACACAGGTGGATAATAAGATGTTACACAATTTCAATAGCATCACCATGTTTCGCCATCAGGCATACAAATATTTCGCAAGTCAGCGTACAGCAGCATACATAATATTATCAAATGTCAACTTAAAACTAACTGAATAATTGAACAAAAATAAATAAAATGCAAATTAAAATGTCAAAATTAGAATAATACCAATATTACTATGAGAATTGTTAACTAATAAATGTTTACGAAGCGTTGCAATTCTCGACAACAAAACCACACTCGTGTTTTAAGACCCCTCATTATGCAACAGTTGCATAAAATACTATTTTGGAAACACGTTTTTGCTGTAAACTTAGTGTCATTAAAAAAAAGCACATAGAGTCAAGTGTTTTTTTTCTAATTTAATTAATTGTGTACCTACGTTTATTCATGCTATTCAACAGGAGTTAATAGTATTTTATGCAACTGCTATATAATGAGAGGCCTTAAAACACGAGTGTGGTTTCATAATAGTATCACACGAGTGTTTTAAGGCCTAATTATATACAGTTGCATACATTACTTTATCTACACACATATCATAACTGCAAAAAACCGTAACAGCAAAAAACCAACAAACAAGTATGGCGGCAATTCGATCTATCCGTCAAGACGAACGTTTTTTTTAAATCATAGACAAAAGAATGAAGTCCCTATTGTCATGTCACTCGAGATCAAATGTCGTGCGTTTAAATTAAAAAAATCACACTGAATTGACGTTTCGTATCGATAACTGTTTTAATATCTGTGGATACTAGAATAGAGACCAACTTGAATTTTGACAGCTGTTCCAAATTTAAATTCATAACGTCACGAGATATCGGTAATGTAATCACCAATAAACACAGACTACTAAGAGATACTACTCAATAAAGAAAGATTTACCTACTACCACAGACAAGAAAATTCTTAAAATAACATTGGTTGTAATAATGCTGGTCATTTTCTATGGTTTTTGAACGCGTTATTGAGAAATTATGATATGTGTGTAGATAAAGCTATTTTATAGTAAAATACTTAGCAGTAACAAGACAGAAAGACAAAAGCCTGAACCTTCATAAACTGTGTTTTTATTGCATTTTAAAACGTATATTTTATTATTCAACCCCATCTCTGATACAATTCATGTCATTGCAAATTACTGCATGCATATGCGTCCCATTAAAACGCTCAGCTAATTAGTTGGCTCCTTAAAACAGTTAACACTTCGTTAATTATCAATTAACTTGTGAATGGTATCGTTTGCAATGAAATGTCTTTTTAATTAATTTCGCAATGATTTTATGACTGAGTTACGACGTTGTTTCTTCGGTAACTTTTAGTATTTCAATAAAAGCTATGTGCGAACAGGCGATGTCAAAGTAATTGTGCGTATTTTTTTGATGAGGTATTTTTTGAGGCCTCCTTTCACCAGCCAATTTAGCAATGTTGTATCAAAGAGGTTAATATAAAAAAACAAATGATGCGATAAGGTGGTGAATTTTCTCTGGAGAGCGGCGTTTTTTTTTTATACAACATAGGAAGGCAAACAAGCAGGTGGGCCACCTGATGGTAAGTGATCACCACCGCCTATGTACCTTTGTGCCAGTAATTACACCGGCTGTCTTGCTCTCCACGCCGGAACACAACAGTGCAAGCACTGCTGCTTAGCGGCAGGATTAGTGAGCAAGATGATTATACCCACTATTAGGGTTACGGACCTCAAAAGGAAAAACGGAACCCTTATAGGATCACTTTGTTGTCCGTCTGTCTGTCTATCTGTCAAGACCATTTTTCTCAAGAACGCTTGGAGGTATTGAGTTGAAATTAATATCAAATACTGTCTAAGTCAGCGGACGGACAACGAAGTGATCCTATAAAGGTTCCGTTTTTCTTTTTGAGGTACGGAACCCTAAAAAAATACATTTGGATTTACTGTAGATTAAGTTACAGGTAACGCAACGGGACTTGTGGTCACGTACACTACAGCATGTCACGTATATTCCGGAGAGTTAATTCGATTTGTTTTTTATTTTGTATTGCATGGCGCTTTTTAGTCGTGTGCGTAATCATATATCTCAATCGTTAGTTGCGTTGCGTATAACGCCGATGATCCAGACCACAGTAACATACTCAAAATTTACTAACTACGACTACTAATATAATACAACTTCAGATCGTTTTTATCGGATTCGGATCAGATTCGATGCGTAAGCACTATTAGGCACGGAAATAGCGAAAAAAAAGGGACAACCGACCTAGTTTGGTTACCTGTGAATCAAAGTTCGTTTAAATTGGCAAAAATATTTGTTACTGACAAACATTTTGATTTACAAATCAAGAGTTAGGTGTAACAAATAGTTTGGTAGTCACTTTTTTCACATGCAAACGAAATTGGCTACGTGTAACAAAACTGTTTTTTCAGTGAAGCCTTTTCGTAACGTTTTTCTCTTTTCCCTGCCGTTCGTAATCCGTTGCTAGGTACAGTACAGTCGGCGACGAGACTCACTGAGCCCAAGGGTCATGTCGCCCACCGTTCCTAGTAACGAAATCCAGAGGGTCTACGGAGGGTGTGGCTGAGAGCCGCCCCTCTGTCGGAGTCTGCAGAACGTTGCATATGACGAGTGCTGAGTTTAGGGACGATCGTCGATCCGAATCGAAAGTTTCGCGTTGTTATAAAATTGTCTATCGTTTTACTAACGCGTTGCGTTCAGTTTAAAAAGTGATTTGGTTCAGTGAAAGATAATCTTAAGTGGGTGGGATGGTTGTCTACGGTTCTATGGTTCATAAAGACTCTGTAAGTATTCTATAAGAGGACCGTCTGTAAAGTTTTAAGACGCAATGTATTTTAAGAAACTTTTTAGTCCCTGTCAAAGTCAAAGTCAAAATATTTTATTCAGATTAGGCTTACAGGTAGCACTTATGAATGTCAAAAAATTTACCACCGGTTCGGAAAAACCTCTGATGAGAAGATACCGGCAAGAAACTCAACGAGGTGTAATTTTTTAAATAAATCAAAATTACAATGTTATTTGACATCTCAAATATTTAAAGTTTTTACAATTTAACACAGCAGGTGTACAATCATTGGAGCCAGGAATCGCCAATACAGATCGGGATCACTTCCAAACATCCTTGTCCAAGATATAGTCATTGATTTTATAATACGCCCGAGAAATTAATGTCTTCTTGACAATAGATTTAAATTTTGTATCATTTAGTTCAGTTACTTCTAAGAGCATGTTTGGTAACCTGGTGTAAAATGAAATGTGGTAAATGTATTTTATTACAAAGGAACGTTATAATTTGTAGTTGAATGTGTAATTTTTGCGTATTTTTAATTTCATCTTTATTTGGGCATAGATTTTTTTGAGCACCCTATGTCATCGAATTTTATGGATACGTAGATATTTATTATTATTTATTTTATTAGTTACTAAGTATGTCATTTGATATTGATATAAGTTTTTGTTATAGTTAGGTAGTATTTACAAAAAGAGCGACTTAATCGAATACAAAAATACATATACTATGTCCAAGAAGCTTTGCATTTCAGTTTTTGTCTTAAAAAAAATAAGTGTCTCATTTTTCACTGTAAATAGAAGATACTGCATCGTTTAGAATAAATCTCGCGAAATTTCATGTTGGTAAAAATTTATTATATTTGCCAAATATCTTACTTAAACATAATTGTCTTCATCTCCATTTGGCAACAAATAAAGAAAACCAGAATTTAAAGCAAAAACGTTTTCGCTTTACTTATGCAGGTAAATAATAAAATTAATAAACATATTAAATTAAATAATGAAATACAATTATTAATATTTTTATTACGTTAAATTGTTAATATTCAACAGACCAAAGCGGCATCTCAAAAATGCAAAAAGTACGCAGTTTAAGTAATTTAAAATTATAAAGGCATCCGTTTTTAAATAATTTAATTATAGATAGCTGTATGATTGCCCATTATTAATAAACTTGCGTAGTCTTTAATATTTTGAAAAAAATATTCGTATAATGAACGATAAATAACCAAGATAGCTAATCGAATTAGGAAACTAATTTTCTAAATAACTAATAAATAACAAACGCTCCTATTTCTTCCCTGCATTTTGGCTTTAAATATATTTTTATTCATTTACATCTTCTAATTGTAGCCGTCTCTGTATTAGTAGATTTTTTTAAATTATGTTTATACAAATTCATTTTTTAAGTTTTCATGACAAAAAAATCAAAATGCGTGTATTTATTCAAATTCATTTATTGCAGAAACTGATCCCATAATGTGTTAGAAATAATAATTACTTACAAAACTATGTTAGTGCGCAATGTAAATTTTAATTTAAATGTTGATTATCTTTATATACTATGGATGTCAAATAGAAAAAATAATAAAAGGAAACGGAAAAGTCAAATACATAGGGATCATAATTATCATAAATCAAATTTAATAAATAAGAATTTAAAATAAAATTGTATGTCGTTAATTATATGTATATTTGTTTTAAAAATATTGTATTACATTATCAAAGTAGACTTTAACGCTAGACGCGTTCGCGACAATTGTCGCGACAAACAACTTACACGTACGGTTTAGAGCTGAACATTATAAATAGGTTTTATTTAAAAAATTAAAACGACAAAATTCCGGACTATGCGTGTAGTTAAGTTTTTTTTTAATATCGTATTATTTTTAAAACATTGATGTATTTTAACGCTTACGCGTTCGAGACGATTGTCGCGACAAACAACTTACATGTACAGTCAAGGAAATTGAAACACGTACCACCGTAGAACCTAGTCGAAGCGACATACGTATGACATTTGTATGACATAGACTGGCGTTTAACGCGTCGCGTCTTTGCGATATGGTTCTACGGTGGTACGTGAATATATTTCCTGTACAGTACAGTTCAGAGTTATAGAATCTAAACGACATTACGACGTATTTAATAGGCGTTTTATCTAAAATTTTAACCTACGCAATTCCGTGTTTAAGTGAACGCAGTAAACAAACATAAAAAGCCGCAAGCTTTGAATTTTAACAGCTTATTCCGCGTAGCGCTTTTATCAGTAACAATAACATAAAAACCTTATCAAAGTGAATTCAAATTTAATTACGCTCGTTTCCAAGTAAAGCGTACTAGCATTATCGAAACAACTGATGTATGTTGTTCAATATACATATATTGAACTAAACTATACATCAGTTAAATTTTGTAACCGAAATTTCTTTCGATTTTTATTTTAAATGTCTTTAACATTCAAATTATTAAACTAAAGTTGTAATGACAACACAAAGAAAAATTAGGGCAATGGTAGGACTTGAACCTGCAACATCAGCATTCCGTGCCTTGCGTTTTCCAGTTTCGCCACACTGCCGCTGCCCTACTCTGCGAATTTTTCAATGTGCTTCGTCTTACGGTCATTACATTATTGATTTTAAGGGTACAACTACCCTCGGTGTCATCTATATGAAACTTTATAACAAGTTATCATATTCAACTGGGTACCTTTACAGCTACCGTCAGCTGACGAGAGATGGCGCCATTGCCCTAATTTTTCTTTGTGTTGTCATTACAATTTTAATATACATTAGTTGTTTCGAAACAACTGATGCCTGCGCGCAGCCACGGCGGGTTGATAGTTATACATACATCTATCAACCCCCCCGTGGCTGCGCGCAGGTACAATCTAGATGTAATGTTTTTTTATGAAATAGAAAGGCAAACAAGCAACTGGGTCACCAGATGGTAAGTGATCACCACCGCCTATAGACACCCGAAACATCAAAGAGATTGCAGATGCGTTGCCAACCCAGATGGCTAAGTCGGAATACTTCTTGTGCCAGTAATTACACTGGCTGTCTTGAACTCCACGCCGGAACACAGCAGTGCAAGCACTGTTGCTCAGCGGCAGGATTAGCGAGCAAGATGATGGTAGCGATCACTTACCATCAGGTGACCCACTTGTTGTTTGCCTTCCTATTTCATAAAAAAAAAAGGTTTCTTAACGTCGTCATCCTTGCTTGTAACTTTTAACGTCCATTTTCCGTGATATTCGATTAGCTTGCGGTTGAAGTCACGGCAAAAGGTCAGCGTGTTACATAAATATGTCATTCATTCAAGTAGCGAACGGTGGTAGTGTTTGATGGTGGTGAGTGCAGTTGAGTCTGTGTGATATTATGTATCTTGTTTCGTCTGGAAGCGGAGGAGGGTGGGTTTTTGCATGAAATTTATATGTGTCGCACAAACTCGGCTATCTTGCACGTGTACGGCACTGATTTCGCGGAGTAATTTGTTCCAGTTTGTTGACATGGAACTTCGCAAAGTAACGCCTGAATCTATTAACCATTTACGCCAACAGTTCTTTTTTTATTCGATTTTATTTCCGATTGTTCAGTTAGCTCGTTAAAATTGATTGTGCTAAACCATCGTAAACCTTATCGACTATTATTATTCAATTAAAGCTTGATAGCGGGCTTGTTTCACATCATCTGTTTTTTCATTGTATTTTTGCGTTGAAAACAAAAGAAGTGGGTTGTAGGCAATGATATTAAAATACACGGATGTACAGTGTCATACTAAATGACAGCAGAAAAACGACCCGACATGAGAATACAGGTTGACGCCAATGTTACAAATGCAAATTATTAGTTCACCATTTATAGTCACTGGATTTCCAATTTTACCTCTAACTGCATAAAATAATAATTTATTAAGTTTCGTTGCAAATTGTTTTTTTTACAAAACAATAGTATTGACAGCAGCGCCATCGGCCCGACAGACTGACAGCGCGAGCGATTGTCGATTTATTGTACTTTTTGTTCGACTTTTGAGGCCATTTTTTAAACGCTGAATAGAAGTCCATTTTTTAAAGGTCAGTGGTTGTAGGTATATTTTTATAGGTTGAGTGACTAATGGTTTTATTTATAGCCGCAAGGTCCCAGTGTTCGACACGCGTAGGATATTGTTTTTACCAGTAATTGACATCGTCTCTCGTTTAACTCGTACGTTTCCGTATGTTCACTTAACATTAAGTGGACCGTATGCTCCTTTGCCGTTCCTTTTCTTAAGATCTCAAAGATGTAAGTTATTGGCACAAGAGGTATTCCATCTTAGCCTCCTTACCACTTACTTCTCCTCCTCCTTCGCATTGCGGGTGTCTATAGGCGGTGGTGCTTACTTACCATCAGGTGACCCACTTGCTTGTTTTCCGTTCTATTTTGTATAAAAAAAATAGTAACAATAAGTTAGTTCTAAGTTTGATTATCGATTTCAGGACCAGTGGCCGTCATGACTGGCCAAGTTCAGTTTATTTGAGTTTCTCACTACCTGCGTCTCTTTCTTATGACACTAGTTTAGTTTGCGGGGGGTAGGATTTTGTGCAAGGTCCATCCGGATCGCTACCACCATCTTGCTCTCTAATCTTGCCGCTGAGCAGCAGTGCTTGCCCTGTTGTGTTCCGGCGTGGAGAGCAAGACAGCCGATGTAATTACTGGCACAAGAGGTATTCCATCTTAGCCCTCTGGGTTGGCAACGCATCTGCAATATCTTTGATATTGCGGGTGTCTATAGGCGGTGGTGATTACTTACCAACAGGTGACCCACTTGCTTGTTAGCCTTCCTAATTCATAAAAAAAAGTTTGACAGAGACAGTGAGGGATAAAATTTATCTGAGCCGGTCTAGTTAGGGCCATAGGGGCTGATTCTTTAAGCGTAACATCGTCGAGCTCGACGATGAAGCATCACCTAGTCTCGCTCACTCTTGCTAGTGGGCTGGAGCTAGACGGGTTGCTTCGCGAGCTTGGTTCATCGCTTGAGCTTCTTCAGCTTGAGTTAAGAGGAGTGTGAACCCAGCCCCAAAAGCGCTCCCCATACAAACGGCGATAACGTTTCCACACTCTAAACCTTAACCTATGGCAATGAATTTTTGGTATGTTGTCATTATGCCCTTGAATTAGCTTTGTATGTTTTGATTTTGTAACTATTCTTCATAGATTTGACAATATTTGCATTTTAAGAGTTCTATACAGATCACAAAAGCGTCAATATTTTTGATACTCTGAAGAATATAAAAAAAATCAAATGATACGAACCTAGTTCTAGAGCACAATGATAACATGCAAAAAATCATGGCCATAGGTTAAGGTTTTGAAAGTCAAAAACGTTATCGCCGTTTGTATGGGAAGCGCTGGGTTCACACTCCTCTTAACGAGCGAAATAGAGCGATGTCTCGACGTCGAACGCAACGCTGATGCACTTAAAGAATAACGGAACTCGGGTACAATAGTAAATTAGATGCCGTGTTAGTTGTCCAATTAAAAAACGAAAAAAATATTATTTTTGTGTTCAAATTTTTTTTTCGTGAATCACGTACCGTGACAAACGTATGGAGTCTCTCATAATTAATTATTTTCCTATGAGCATTTCGCTTGGGGTAACTCGGGGCAGGCTAAGTAAACTGATTATTTATAATTAGGCGCGGTCTCGGAAATTAGCTGCAACTTGGAAAAAAGGCGTTTACGCCGATACCGGCTTTGAGTCGTATTTGTAAAAACGGCGATCCGCGTATATTTCAACTTTAGTTGAAAACATGAAGAACTAAGCGACGTAGGTAAGGAATACATGTCCCTAGACAGTTTTAGGCCCTAACAAGACCGGTCATGTTTCGTTTATCTTAGTTTATATCTGTGTCATCATTATCATCTCAGCCACAACAAGTCCACTGTTGGACATAGGCCTCCTCCATGGATTTCCAAAGTGGCCGGTTGGAAGCAGCATGCAACCAGCGCCTTCCTGCCACCTGTATGAGGTCATCGGACCATCTTGTGGCTGGTCGTCCTACGGTGCGCTTGCTATTTCGAGTGTTTTAATACACAAAGGGGTTACAATTTAAAAGCCTCAGCCAGATGTCAGAGGCTTTTAAATTGTAACCCCTTTGTGTATTAAAACACTCGAAATAGCCAAGAGGAAATAGTGAAAATCGTAGTAAATTTTAGTAGAAATTTATTCAGAATATCAGTGACTTCTAATTGCGTAAATTGTTTCGCAAGCGCCTTTGAATAAAGGAAATTTTGTAGTTCAAACTGTGAACTCGTCAATTTCGAGCTCAGTTTTAACGGCAAGGTGGAACAATTTTATTACGAAGACAGAGTTGTTATTTCGTTCTATCTACATTTTACACTTTTTATTGTTTGTCTTTGGTTTAATGTCTGACTAGTTTGTTATAGTTTCGATGGCTGCCAGAAGAACGGTTCATTAATACTTATTTCGTTTATCGGGACTTAAACGCGATAATAAACTGTTTATTAAACTAAGTGTTTATTTAACTGTTTATTTGTGTCAACGGTGACACCCTCTACTTCAGTCTGCTCGTGACCACGGCCGCTGCAATGCGGCCGAAACGTCGAGGTAAATGAATAAACAGTTTAATCGCGTTTAAGTCCCGATGAACGTAATAAGTATGTGTGAAAATAGCGAAAGTTTAAAACAATTCACTAATGTCCAACAAAAAAAAAAATGCGGCAGATGTTTCAATTTACACAATTATTAATTTCGCAAACTTATTTCTGCTGAAGTTTACTTTCAGAATATTTACACGGTAACCGTACCAGTGTTTGACACGTAGGATATTGTTTCTAACAGTAGTTGACACCATTTCTCGTTTTTACTCGTGTGTTTCGGTTAGTCAACTATTGGGTGACTGTCAAGGACTGGTACCGTTATCTTTTGCTGTTTCATGTGGAAACAGAGGAGTGGGTTTATGCATGAAATATACATCGCATAGACGCATTTATTTCCCGGGGCCGGGACGGGTAACTATATATATATATTAAAGTAAATAGGCACATCGCACGCTTAGTATCAAAGTGACTCAATTCTGAATTTGATATTTCCCAAAATTAAACCCTATGTCTTTTAATTAAGGTGATATTTTGGGACGTGTATTATTCAGAAATGGGTCACTTTATTACTAAGCGTGCGACATATGAAGATAAAAGTTGTTTGTTTAAAAATGGCGACGTTATTCCCGTAAGCATAGAATAATAATATCTTAGCTGCTTACCATATCATTTACTATTCCGTCGATCTGTATACAATGGGAGGAATATTACTGAGATATATGTATGTATAATAAAATACGGGTATAGATTGTCTCGCAGTTTCTGAGACAATGGGCAGTTTTTTTCTATCTCTTTATGTTGGGATGGGATGAAACCAGTTCGAGGAGAAATGGCCATGCATTCACACAAACACATACCTATGTAGCACGATTCGAGTCAATCCTGATAAATACCTTTACATATATTTGTTATGTTAAGAGGAGTGTGAGCCCAGCGCTCTCCATACAAACGGCGATAACGTTTTCCACCCTCTAAACCTTAACCTATAGACATGATTTTTCGGTATGTCGTCATCATGCCTTAGAACTAGGTTTGTATGCTTTGATTATTTAAATATTCTTCACAGATTTGAAAATATTTGTATTTGAAACTATTAAGAATATTTTAAAAATCAAAACATACAAACCTAGTACTAGGGCATACTGACAACATACAAAAAAATCATGGCTATAGGTTTGTACGGGGAGCGCTTTTTGGGGCTGGGTTCACACTCCTCTTAAGCCAGGAGCTTATACAATTTAGACTTTCAATATAGGTTCATATTCAAAAATTATGATAATATTCTCTCGTAGATACTTCAAAGTCATAGGCTTATTTTATTCAGATTAGACTTACAAATAGCACTTATGAATGTCAGAGATTTACCAGCGTTTCGGAAAAAAGTCTGCCGCAAGAAAATCAACACGGTGTATTTTTTTATTTAAGTAATCAGAATTACAATGTTATTTCACATCTTTAATATTCAAATATTTAACACCTACGTGTGTATTTTTTGGCACCAGGGATCGCCAATGCAAGTCGGGATCGTTTCCAAACATCCCTGTCTAAGATATAGACTTCGGTTACACGCTAATTCTGGCGTCAGTTCAGTCCATCATTCCGGTATAGTTTTGACTGATGCCAGAATGATGACAAATGGACACGGTTACGATCAGTTCAGACTGACACGACACGAGACAGGTTACACGATAATTCTCTCGTCATTCTGACCAGAACGATGGACTGAACTGACGCCAGAATTAGCGTGTAACCGA
Organism: Ditula angustiorana; assembly: GCA_963691745.1. NCBI lineage: Eukaryota > Metazoa > Arthropoda > Insecta > Lepidoptera > Tortricidae > Ditula > Ditula angustiorana. Next base: position 2,718,777 of record OY829472.1, on the reverse strand, counting down.
AGTCTTAGGCATTCATTTTATACTACGCCCGAAAACGAATATCTTTTATGTAGGTCAAAAAGTCAAAAGTCAAAAGTCAAAATATTTTATTCAGACTAGGCTTACAGGTAGCACTTATGAATGTCAAAAAATTTACCACCGGTTCGGAAAAACCTCTGATGAGAAGATACCGGCAAGAAACTCAACGAGGTGTAATTTTTTTTAAATAAATCAAAATTACAATGTTATTTTACATCTCAAATATTCAAAATTTTTACAATTTAACAATTTAACACAGCAGGTGTACAATCTTTGGGGCCAGGGATCGCCAATACAGATCGGGATCATTTCCAAACATCCTTGTCCAAGATATAGTCATTGATTTTATAATACGCCCGAGAAATTAATGTCTTCTTGACAATAGATTTAAATTTTGTATCATTTAGTTCAGTTATGTTTTTTGGAATTTTGTTGTAAAATCTTACACAATTTCCCATGAACGACTTATTGGTTTTAGCCAGTCTGTAAGTTGGAACTTTAAGCTTTCCTGTGTTTCTAGTAGCCTTTGGCTTATCGACGTTGGTAGGGAAATTGCATATATTTTTCCTAACGTACATGATTATTTCAAAAATATATAGCGACGGTAGGGTTAAGATGTCTATTTCCTTGAAAAATTCCCTTAATGACTCACGAGTATCCATATTATAAATTGCTCTAACTGCCCTTTTTTGCAAAATGAAAACTGACTCAATATCTGCAGCAGATCCCCATAAAATAAGGCCGTACGAAATAATGCTATTAAGGTCTTATAGATACGACCGGTTAGCCTAGTGTTTACCGATCCCGGCTACGAAGCTAGAGGTTCTTGGTTCGAACCCTGCGAGAGATAATTCATCACACAGTTTGTATGTATATAATATTTTCTTTTGAGATAGGTAGTTAGTGTCTTTACGTCGACAAAACTTAAATACTACATTTTGGGGATAAAACCAAATCCAGCCGTAAAGGGTATAAACGATTAAACTGCTACAAGAATTTGGGTACAGAAAATTTTGTTACCGAAATTTCAGTCGCCGCGACCAGATTTGGTAGCATGGGGTGGCGTCTAGGATAAAAACATACAGTATTTATATGAGTTACACTTGACTGCGGAATATCCATTTTGCGTCTTACGTCCTTTTCCCGTTAACTAACTCAAGCGTTCTAAAATTCATTGATTCAGGAACGAGGAATCCAGTCCGCTAAAAAAGATGGCTGACTCCAGCGAAAACGCGCAAGGATTAAACCTTGTTATTTGAGACATAGAGTCCCAATCTGAGGTGGTGACGAAGCAGGAAGCGATGCTAAAGGAGCGAGAGAGCTCTGAGGGTTCGCCGGGAGCGCCAGACGAGTGTGCGGGCTGCGGGGGGCGAATCCAGGACAGGTATGCTTTTTGTTTCAAACTCGCGATTGTCGATTGTCGACGGTTTTGCTATAAGTAAAAGTGTGTGTTTTGCCGCAAAAAGACCCGAAATCAGTTTTCATCCATTTCTTAAAAATGGGCTAATGGATGGTTTGTTGTATTTTGACGACCTGATAGCCCAGTGGTAAGTGACTCCAACTACGAAGGTTGAGGTTTTGGGTCGATTCCCGGGAAGGGCAAATGTTTGTATGATAAATACGGATGTTTGTACCCGATATTGGATATTATATGTGTTTAAGTATACTCGTTGTCTAGTACCAATAACACAAGCAGCTTTAGTTGCTCAGTTTGGGACAAGGTAATTTCGCTATGGATGAACTCTGGCAAAGTGCTGGGTTATTTTTCAGTTAGAAAGTAATTAGCTTCCAAAGTAAACAGAATTAATATCAGATTTTTTCATTGTGTCATAAAATTGTAAAAATAAAAACATGTTATGACAGCTAGGATAGATTAAATATTGACTACATTAGTCCATCACATAAAAAAAAACTATGACAGATATCAGATATCCCTGTGCACCCGGGGGATCGGTCAATAATTTCCTTGCCTTTATGGTGGGATATCATTGGCCGATGGCTAATAACCCGACGGGGGGTGGGGGGGGGGGGTCTTTTGACCCAAACCCTCCCCAAACCGTACAATTTTATTTTACACTGACATTGGCACAAGCCTCGTGGCCGCCATTAAAGAAGAATGAAGAAGATATCCCATTGACAGCTTACTTGTCAAATTCCCTTCCTTCAAGAAGTCAAAGAGAAGGCAGGGAATAGAGAAACATGGGAATTGCTCGGACGATGAGAGAGTATAGCTCTAAGATTTAGTGTCCAAAGGTACAGCAGTTGCCTCTAATGTAGTCATCATCATCATCTCAGCCACAAGAAGTCCACTGTTGAACATAGGCCTCCTCCGTGGATTTCCAAAGTGACCGGTTGGAAGCGGCATGCAACCAGCGCCTTCCTGCCACCTGTATGAGGTCATCGGACCATCTTGTGACTGGTCGTCTTACGCTGCGCTTGCCAATACGCGGCCGCCATTCGAGAACTTTTCGACTCCATCTAATGTAGTAGTGGTTATGAAACCATGTTAATAAGTACGTGTCCTAGGTACTACTTGCTGGCGGTGGACAGGCAGTGGCACGGCGCCTGCCTCCGCTGCTGCGAATGCCGATTGCCCCTGGACTCTGAACTCACCTGCTTCTCCCGGGACGGGAACATCTACTGCAAAGAGGATTACTACAGGTAACCAGTCAAAAGGTGACTTACATTGCAATTCGCCTGGTCGACTTGTACCTTCTAATTCATAAACGGTTCGTAAACCTATGTTAGTTAACAAGTCTTGTCTTTAACCTGTCATTATGACGTTTGCTTTCGAATAAAAAACTAAGCGTTTATTAGTTAAAAGAGATTGGTAAATCTTTTGAATAAGGCGGAGTCGTTTGCAAAATCTAAGACAACCTTATGTGGTATTGTGTGTTATAGTAATGGTCGGCAAATTGTCTCCTTTATCTTACGCCTGTCGCGTTTATGAAATTGGTCCCTGGAGTTGAGTATACGGGATTCCACGTCACTGACCGATTGAACCGAGATACTTTAAACGTCACCGACGAAACGTGACACTTCAGTTTCGTTCACTTTACTGCCCCCTTATTCTTTTCGCACATTAGAGTCGAACTCGACGACGAGGCAATGCTTTAACTCACTCGTGCTAGCACGCTAAAGCAAGACGGGGTGCTGCCCCAGCGTCGAGCTTGTCGCTGTTGCGCTTTAAAATCACGCTCCAGGAAGTTTCCAAAAGGAACTTAAAAGGAATTTGCATAAGTGTGCGTAAATTAAGTTCCGCAATCTATTATCGCACAAAATTAAATGCGTTGTTTGGATTTTCATAGTGACGCACGGGCGAGCTCATCGTCGAGCCGTAGGTACACAAACGTACTCGTCTATCTATCACCCTTTTCAAGAAGTTTTTGCTTCAACAACGATGTTAGCTGCGTTGTTACTGTATTTCTCTGTAATGTGTGCCTAAGGTGTTTTAAATCCGAATGCAGTAATCTGCAGTACCTAATACCTGCCTATACTAGTTAAGTATCTATTAAACTTGTGTTTTGATTTTTAATAAACGCGCAAAGCGAATTTATTGTCCATTGCGATGCGAATTGTTAAAAAAGCAATGCTGCGCTGTAATTTTAATATTGTAATTTTCTACATTATATTTAAGCTAGTAATAAAGTGTATACCCCGACGCAAAATGAGGGGGTGTTAAAAGATCGAACAATATATTTCTAAGTACCTAAGGGTCGAGCGGTTCATCGGCGACCTTCATGAAGCAGGAATTCTTTCCGAAGGGAGTCGCTTTCCGTCGTTTTCGCGGTCGGTTGTTGTACACCCCGAAACTAGGTCACACGTTGACGAAGTAACGTGCTAATTTTAATGTTTTGAGGTTTTAATGATTGGTCTTATAAATATGTATGTTAGTCTTTAAGGTATTTTTCCTATGGGCCTAAGTATGTGTCTACATGTACAGTCACCAGCAATAATATCATTTACAACGTTAGGCACAAAAATATATGACACGCCCTAATGCCTTTAGTAATAGAGAAGTGTCATTTATTTTTGAGCCTAACACTGGGTAAGATATTATTGCTGGCGACTGTACACTTGTTGGTGTGTCATAGTCAAAGTATATTGTTTGTAGAACATAGGTAATAACATGGTTGGGTTGGAACATGAACTTCTGTCCGTGGCATTGTAGCTCACAAACGGGTAGAGCGATATATGCATTTTTTACGATTCCATATTCAGATTTGTTGTTTCAATCTCCTGAGGTCCTTTTCTTTAGCTAACTTTCCCATGTTTTCGTAATTTTTCGTGTCACAGCTTTTCCCATTTATATTTTTTCCCATCTTAATTTTTTTGCTACAGGGTCGACGGAGCCTCTTTCTAGTCAAGTGTTAATTTAAAGTCTTTTTTTAAACAGGCAACTTTTTTGATGGCTGAAGACAATTTAAATGGAAATTTGTTATTTCAACCGAAATAGGAATTTGCATAGTTTTCAAAATTGGTACGATTAAATGAGCTATAATGATGAACAATTTAAGTCCTAAAGGGTAGGAAGATGGCATAAGGTCCTGTTTTTCAGATACTTCGCTTATTTAGAAAACCTAGAATACAAAAATAACTTCACTAAGATCCTATTGATCCAGTATCAAACTGGAACTTGAGAATCGTCTATAACTGCCACGTTTAATTGTCATTTGCTCAACCTACTGTTAGCGTTGCGGCATTATATCGATGGTATTGGATTTTAATGACTATCGATAGGCACCAATACTATAGATTCTATCGACAGTATTGGTTAAACACTATCAATACTATTGATAGTATCGATACTGTGAATATTTTTCGAGGTCAACTATCGATAGTTCAGCAACGCTAACCTACTGTTGTTGCTTTTACAATGTAAAAGTGATTATAATCGATGATTGATGATCTAAGCACTAAAATTACACACCTCTTTTAGAAGTCAAAGTTAAACCTTATTACCGCCTTTACGTACAAGGAAATATTTTCGATGTTTACTCGGAACTCAACAAGTCAATCTGAGTCTTACTGACTCAACTTTGGTATCAATTCATCATAGCGGCTGTAGCGGCGAAATTAATAGAAGCGTCGGGTGACCGGAGGGCTGGAACATTCCTTGCCCAAAGAATCAGCATTGCCATACAACGTGGCAATGCTGCTAGTCTTCTTGGCACCCTACCACTAGGCAGCGATTTGGAACAACTGTTTTATTTGTAAGTTTTAGTTTTATTTTAGTTTTTAGTTGTTTAGTTAATTGTGTACATACTGTGTTTTTATTCAATAAATTTTACATTTAATATGGACCCATTCATCATTAATGTAATGACGTAGGTACTCTAGTTAGCACACTAACAGTAGCTGTCCTCGTATATTGTGTTATGTATATATATGTATTACTTAGAATTTTAACCTTTGATTTTTGACTTTTTGTTTTAGATTATAGTGTTTTTGTATATAATTTAAACTGTTATGACGATCTTGATGTGAATTGCATATATGTATTTTGACATCTAAAGTAAACTGTACTTGTTGTAATTAATTAGAAATTAAAATAAATCAAATCAAATCATTACGTAGAATAATACTCGACCTGTGGAGTTATTTTGATCTTTGAGTCCTCGAAACTCGCAAGCACCGCGTCAACCAGCACTGGCCAAAACATACGCTCGCGTGTTCGATTGGCGTTGGCGAATGTCGAGGGCTCGAAAGTCAAAAAATAACCCGCTAATTACTTATCTGATAGTAACCAATCAGGCGATAAAGAATAGAATAGAATAGTAATAGCCTTATCCTAGAGTCCGACCGAAACTAGTTTTCCGGCCGAAACCGAAACCGAATATTCGGCCGTGGCTTCAGTTTCGGCCGAAACCGAAAACGAAACTCACGTGGTCAAGTATATAATTCCTTAAAATACTGAAATTCGGTGCATTTTATCCATTATTCTATTAAGTTGTGTTGCTACAGAGCTATCCGAACGGCGCACGACAATTCCCGAACAGGGTCGCTAGCGTCCGCCAAAGCGTTGCCGCGAGAAACGAAGTTAGGCGAGCGTGCACGACAACTTCCGAAATTAGTTTCGGTTTCGGCCAACAACGACCGAAACCGAAACTGCCGCCGAAACTTGATCGGTCGAACTTTGATTATTACGTAATCAATATATATATTTTAAAACAAATTCATAATCTAACAAGAAGGGTAGTTTTTAACACGTGACGTGTAAGAAGTATATCTGAGGCTATATGTTTCTATTATGAAAATGAAAAATTTATTTTGCAAGTAGGCCATATAGGCTCTTTTGCATGTCTGAATCTACTAGCGCTTCGGAAAATGGAAGATACTAATGAGAAGAAACGCCGCAAAAAACTCAGCAGTTTAATTTTTTTCTTCTCTTTTCAAAACAGATTACAATGCAATATGTCTGTGTATGTTTGTGTGTGTGTGTGTCTGTGTTATAATGAAAGTAACTTTCTCTGTTTCATTATAATTTAAGGTGCTAGCTGAGCCAGATTTGAACTTTCAATTTGGAGTCCCTTATAGAACGTGTTCGAATGTCACAGATGCAATTTTTTACGAACAAAAATCAGTATATGAACTTATATGTATAATAAGATTTTTTTTCTAATGAAGTTGCGCTGGTAGACTCAAACAGCTTTGGCAGCTCCCAAGAGAAGGCAACTTAAATGTATGGCATGTGCTACTTGGGGTAGGAATTTGATGCTTAATCTTTCAAGATAGGGTGCAATTTGGGATGCCAGTGGAGCAATTAAGGGCCGTCCAAACGATACATCGAGTGTTCCCACACCTGGGATGTTTCATTATGTTCGTCTGATGTCGCCCTAATTATTTTTATCCGCGGTCGTATTTCAAAATATACGGTCAACACAAAATATTTTAAACATATTTTTGTGTCTCTTTGTGTGTATAATAAGAATAATAATTCAGAATTTTAGTTTTAACCAAAGTCATTGTCACCCTACAAAGTACAGGTACTTTAACTTTTGACTTAACTGACGTATGCACCTCAAAAAATGTAGAGTGACCATAAGGTCAGCTAGTATAATTTTTTGCTTTTTGTTATTGAAATAACTCTGCAATCAAACTAATTGGCATTGTTCACTTTTTTATAATTTCCTCTAATTCCAAAACCATTTCGAGGAATAGGGATATTAAACCGTTTTCTGATATTCTAGTAAAAAAATACTTTGTATTTGTGAATATTTTTGCGAAATAAAGTTTGACCTTTGTTTGACCTTATCGCAAGCATTAACTTTTGAATTTCTTTGCACTTTTCTCAAAAAGAATTAATTTGCCAACCGTCTAGGCTTCTCTATGGCATTAGTGTTATTGTTGTCGCCTGTCACTGTCACTTTAAGCACTTTTTATTTTGGATTGATCACAAATTCACTTTTTTAAAGTTTTTAAAATGGAATTATACAAAAAGTGTTTTATTCCTACTTGTAGAAATGATTATTTTAATAGCCCAAATAATCACGACGTGTAGGATTTTAAGGTTAACTAACACTGGACACTGACAGATGACAGAACTGACACTCTTTTCTTTTAAATTTGGGGTAGGCGAAGGCAAACGGTAGTGTAATGCCACTGCGTAATATATTTGTCTACAATTTTCCGGTAACTTATAAATAGGATAAAAAATTTAAAACTCGCTTAAAACCAAAATCCTTCAATATGGTATCTTAAATTAGTCTATTTTTTGATAAAAAAATTTAAAATTTAATATTGTTTTTTAAGACCAATGCCAATTACTTAACACAGCTTAACTTTTATTTTGTTCAGCTAGTAAGAAAAGATTCCTATACTGATATAAATTTAAAATTTACCATTTTGTTTTGCTACTCGGCCATCCCTAGTTACAACACCTGCAGTTTTCCGTAACTGTCAGTTGGAGGACATCTTGACATTTTGACATTCGTGCCCAATGATAACAACGCTACAAATTACGCCATATGGCGCAGGGGCGACCCCTAGTGGATTGGAATAACAACAAATTAGGGAGCATTTTAACTTTGATGCGGTCTCTTCGCGATAGCTTCGTCATAACAACGAGGCATATGTAGTTTGGATGAAGGACTAAAGCTTGGATATAGCCTCAGGACTTGTCAAGTGTACATAGCCAAAACTGTCAAAATGGTCGCCTTTGTGTGCATCAAGGTAGTAAAACCAGCAAATTAATAAGAAAAACGGAAATTATACTACCTTAATGTAAACATTACCATAACTAAAGGTGACCATTTTGTCTATTGGTTGTGTACAGGGTGTCAATTGAAGAGGAGTTTAGAGTATGTAGTCATCTCTTATTGACACATTGTATTGCCATTTAAAGTAAAGAGATCAGCTAATAAAATATCGCTTTCAATTTTAACACTCTTTCTATGCTGTACTATTTCTATGATATGTAGCCATTCTGAGTACAAACATTAACAAACTTAGCCGACCAATTAAGACGGAACTGTAAGAAATTATCTATGCTTGAAACTGATAGATATATCAACTTCATAGTGCATACTAAGAGCGGTTTCGCACTACGTCCGATCCGGACCCGATCCGAACCCGTGAAAACATAGGTCTAGAAAACTCGGACTGAATTCGGATATTGCTTACGCACTAGTCCAATCCGAACCCGTGATAATATAGGTTATTTTTAACATTTACAAATTAAATTAAAAAAATCGTAGGGAAACAACGCAAATAACAACGTGCGCATGCGCTCGCTGCAACACTGAACTAATTAATACACCGAATGCTTGTCGCTTCACGTCACCCAGCCGCGTACCCCGCTCGCCCCGCTGCCTCTCTGCTCGTACGCAGCTCGGCTTTAACTCGGACGCAGTGCGCGAGCGTTCATACAAATAATACTATGGCTACTTCGGTCCGTCAAAAGTCTTTTTCAGAATGGAGATTCTAGAATGACGGAAAGAAATCGGATGACGGAGATCGGATCTAATGCGTAAATTACCATAAAAACGTTCTACTACTACGGACCATATTTTCATGGATTCGGATCGGATTCGGATCGGACTTAGAGAGAAACCGCTCTAAATATATGCCCCCCTTTCGGAAAATGACACTTTCTCGCAGTTCCGTCTTTAATGGTTACATGGATGTGTCTTCGATTGTATATCGTAACGCTGTTTGAGCGCTGGGCAAATTTTAAAGCTGCAGACCTTTAGTCAAATTTTGCGTCGAAGTCAAAGTCAAAATACCTTTACTCAGATTAAGCTTACATCAAGCACTTATGAATGTCAGAAAATTTACTACTGGTACGGGAAAAACCTCTGATGACAATGCAAACGAAGTCAGCCAAATCTATAACGTCGTCAATGATGTTACGGTAGTCTCGTGATCGTGCCTCGGTTCGAAAACGAGAGCGTTGCGAGCGATGTAAACCAATTCGGACCGCGGCTCAATAAATTACCTAGTCAAATAACACACATAATCCAATAAAAAGTAATTTATGCTTTATAAACGCTTCGTAAACGTTTGTTAGTTAACATGTTTTACGTCTTTATCTGTCAGTGTGACGTTCACCCTTAAATGAAAGGGACAAAGCATTTGTTAGCTTAAAAGGTTTGTCAACTTTTTATGAATAAGGATGATAGTCATTTATAGCGTTGCCAGGCGTCCGGATAAAGCTGGATATACATAGTTTGGCTTTTTGGATGTGTGTCCGGGCAAATAAGATGGCGTCCGACTTTAGTTAGACTTATTGCAAACTTGAACAAATTACCTTGCTACTCCGCGAAACCAGTGCCGGGCTCGTGCAAAATAGCTGCGTCTGTGCGACACATATATGTTCATGCAAAAACCCACCCTCCTCCGCTTCCACACGAAACAACATATATCACACAGACTCAACTACACACCACCACCACTATACACTAAAACTACACGATCGACGCGCGTTTCGCCTCTATACGAGGCATCATCAAGATCGACCCGTACGACCGTTCGCTACTTGAACGAATGGCGTAGACTTATTGCATTTGACCAGTCACGTGATCGGTCTAGCTCCGCCTGCCTCACGTAGCATCGCTACTAATACAAAACCCTCAATAGTGACGGATGTCCGGCCTTTTACCCCAAAATGTCCGGCTAAACTGTACCATTACCATGAGTTTCTATTGAAAATTCGTATTACGTTACTACAGTCGATAGCGGTTAAATACGCTCCCATTTGTCAGTGAAAGAGTTAACCATAGTCGATACGGTATTTTTCGATGACATGTGTCAAAATTGTGACTCATGGTACCAATATTCTACGGCAACAGCTACAAAACGTTAGACACTGACGTTCAGATTTCGATAGGTAATTTACCGTTGGGCTCATACTAACGATCTTTAGTTATCTAAGTGAGCGCTAGAGGCGCTGTGCAATTTCCCATACGAATCGTTTTACGCTGTCGCTAGCGAGTATGGTTACGGCTTGGTGCACTATACTCATGGTAAGGGTACTGGCTAGACCCAATTTCTTAAACGCGACAGGCGACAGGCGACAGTGACAATTCAGTACACATTGCTTGCGAACTATGATGTTAAGTCTGTAAGTTTGTAGCGTTCCTTGTCGACGCTGTAATGTACGGCTCATTATCACTGTCACCTGTCGCATGTCGCGTTTATGAAATTGGTCACTGGTCTGTCCGGCTTCGGGATTAGGACCTGGTATCCCTACTCGTTTATGAAAATGAAAATGAAAAATTTACTTTGCAAGTAGGCCGTATAGGCTCTTTTACATGTCTGAATCTACTAGCGCTTCGGAATATGGAAGATACTACTGAGAAGAAACGCCGCAAGAAACTCAGCAGTTTATTTTTTTTTCCTCTCTTTTCAAAACAGATTACAGTGCAATTTATCACAATAGTACATGGCATAGGTACACAAGTTACATAAAAAATATAATAAAAAAAAACAGTAAATAGCACAGCAAGCTTAAGCAAATTGAACGTACTGGCACTAGTTAAGGATGATCAGGCGATGTATAGGGTCCCCAGATCAAAGAAATTAGATAGGGATGTATATGGTCCCCGAAATAATAACAATCAAATACTTAGTCTAAATAACTTAGAGAGAGATGTATAGTCTCTAAGGGTCAAAAAACAAATTAATTACCTTAATCTATGCTTAGCAGAGGTGTAAAACGCCTCCACGGTCAAATTGTGCATAACACTAAACTATATAACACTGAACTTAACAAGGAACGTTGCTTCAGATTATTCTGCGTGAAACGATGCGCGCGCTGCGGGAACGGCATCACCGCCAACGAGTTGGTGATGAGAGCTCGAGAGATGGTTTATCACCTCACCTGTTTCACCTGCGTGGCTTGCGGGACACTGCTCTCAAAGGGTGATGTATTCGGCATGAGGGACGGCCTCGTGTACTGCCGGCCGCACTACGACAGCGCGTGTTTGGACGACTATTGTGATGACGACATGAATGTGTACAGGTGATTTGGAAGCGCATTGTACCACCTACGTTAGCTATGTTAAGAGGAGTGTGAACCCAGCGCTGTCCATACAAACGGCGATAACGTTTTCCACCCTCTAAACCTTAACCTATAGTCACGATTTTTTGGTATAATATCATTATGCTATAGAACTAGGTTTGTATGTTTTGATTTTTAAAATATTCTAAATAGTTTCAAAAATATTCACGCTTTATTGTTTTGTATGAAACTCCTAAAACGTAAATATTGTCAAATCTATGAAGAATATTTAAAAAAATCGAAACATACAAACCTAGTTCTAAGGCATAATGACAACATACCAAAAAGTCATTGCTATAGGTTAAGGTTTAAAGGGAGGAAAACGTTGTCGCCCTTTGTATGGGGAGCGCTTTTTGGGACTGGGTTCACACTCCTCTTAAGAGGTGATTAGAGATAGCACATTTTCTTGCTTTAGTGCTAGCACGAGTGAGCAGGACAGCGATAATGCCTCGACGTCGAAGTCGACACTGTTTTTCTCTAAGCGCTTCAGCGACGAGATTAAAATAGATTTGGAGGAAAATGAAATCACTTATATTATGTTTTGTAGATTTTGATTTTTTGATGAAAAATGCACTGGTGGTAAAAAAAATGTTACAGAGTTATTTCGTTTAATAATATTTTGGTGGTAGTCTTCAGGAGCTTTCTAAAAGTTGGTTTTAAATAAAAAGTTGTTCATTTAAGCCGTGGAAGCGTTGAGAGACCTTTTTCTAGCATTGGGGCTAGGGTTGACAGAAGATTAAAATGTTTAGACAAAATTTTATATAGTCTGGATTTTTGGGATTGTTGTCTTTAGATGACGTTTGGAGGTGTATGAGAGTCAGCATGAAGGTTGTATGAACGAGTGTGAAATAACATGAGAATGAAAAGATTCTATTCGAATTTGAGAGAAGATGGTATTTAAGCGTACAGTACGGTATTTTCGAGGCCTGTCCGGTAAAAGATAAAAGTCATACAGGACAGAACAATGTCCGGTATTTTGAGGAAAGTCGGTACTACTGGTCACAAGCGCCTACAAAAGTAGGCATATGAAATCTCTCAAACGCAAAACTCGCGCGCGCTCCTCGCTCGCTGACCTCGCTGTCTGTATCCCCGTATTTTTTGCGACCAAGCTTACACCCCCCCCCCCCCCCCCCCCCTGTGTGGGCTTGTCCGGTATTGTTTCGCGACTCACCTGGCAACCCTAATCTCAAATAAATATTGCAAATGAAAAGGTTACTATTTATTATGAGTTGTTCTTTTTTAAAACGCGCGGTAGTTTTGAATGATTTTGTTTTATTTTACAAGGAGCTGTTAAGTCGGGAAATTTTGTGTTTTGTCGAGATTCTGGATGTCATATGAAATGTCGAGACAATGCAAAAAAATCCCGACTATGTGGCAACCCTAAGTGGGACAGAGCAGGCTGATAAGAATATTTATTTCATAGGTGCCAAGAGATGCATAGCGAAGGCGACTCCCCCCAGTACTACGGGGGGCCTAGTCAGAAGGGACGCCCTAGGAAGAGGAAACTGGCGCAGTCTTCCGACGACATGCAAGTTCAAACCATGAGGATGGCTAGTACCGCCCTGGGTAAGCATTGGGTTGTTTTTGTTTGTACGTTCGATAGTTGTACAAGGAGTTCGCGAGTGAGCCGCCAGATGGCGCTGTTCGCAATTTCCGTAGATCTCTGTTTAAACAAAAATATATTATGAATAATTCATATTGAAACATAAATTAGTGAGCAATCTTATATTTGTGAAACCTCGTTTATACCTATATTCTTTTATGAATTAATTAGTTCAGCCGTATATGGTTAATTTCAGCATCTACGTCTCCCCGCTCTCCCCTACCACTCGTGTCAGTGATCTATGGAGTTGACGTAACATTATGGTTCTTAACCCCTATAGTTTTTATAAGTGTTTTTCAATCTTTTTGAATATCCCCTATGTGAGTAAAAAAAAAAAACCAGCGACCCCCTAGGACCGTAACAATGCGGCGAACGGGGGCAGTGTTCTAGCGATCAATTTCTAGCTATCGCGACACAAGACTTTTAGACCCCGTGGGGTCATGACGTGACCATTTATTTATTTGGTCAGTTTTTAGTGTTTAACAAGTATTTTGTTATAGAAGATGGAATAACGAAATAATCAACGCTCTAAACACAAAATATTTAAGTTGGCATGGCATGACCTACTAACTAAACCCCCAGTTGGCGTGTAGGTCCGCGGATTTCGAGCGAAAAAATAAATTTTAAACTATCGTTGGGTCTGCTTGCAATACCGGGACTATGTTGGCTTTGCTGCGGACACCGGGACAGACTGCCTGAAACCAGGACTGTCCCGCCCAAACCGGGACGTATGGTCACGTTAGTCATGACCTATATCTATCGCTTTATGGTATTTGTACGTAACTGTTTGTAATATATGTACTTAGTCATGTAGTAATTTTGCTTGTCCATCCGTCACTCAAAGAGTGTCGCAGCTGAAAATTAGCGATGTGACTCGCGTTACAGTATACGCTGAGTTACGGCCTTTTTGACGTTGGCTAACAACCTTTTCAAAAATTATTTTCTTCTTTTGTTTAGTTCTTAAGTTTATGTGACGTTGTCAATGATATTATAATGCATGGATGTACAGTGTCATACTAAATGACAGCAGAAAAACGGCCCGACACGAGAATACAGGTTGACGCCAATGTTACAAATACAAATTATTAGTTCACCATTTATAGTCATTGGATTTTAAATTTTACGTTTAACTGCATTTTTTTTACAACATAGGAAGGCAAACAAGCAAGTGGGTCACCTGATGGTAAGTGATCACCACCGCCTATAGACACCTGCAACAACAAAGAGAGTGCAGATGCGTTGCCAACCCAGAGGGCTAAGATGGAATACCTCTTGTGCCAGTAATTGCACCGGCTATCTTGCTCTCCATGCCGGTACACAACAGTGCAAGCACTGCTGCTTAGCGGCAGGATTAGCGAGCAAGATGGTGGTAGCGATTCGGACGGACCTTGCACAAGGTTTTACCACCCGCGACCCGCCCGCCCGCTTTATAATTAGGTATAATTTAAGTGTTAAGAATAAACTATGGCAAAGCGAACGCTCAGAAGTTTTTTCCTTGATTTTTCAACTAATATTTTGAAAACAAAAAAGAGATAGTGCCTGTAATAAATGAGTTTTTTCAACTAAGTGTTTCCTATGATAAACTTATTGTTGCCTATGTTTAAAGTATTCCATTAATAAGTATCATCTAATCTTTGTATGTATGCCAAATGTCAAGCCAATCGAACCAATAAAATTGGGTAAAATTCGATTATTTATATTTATTTAAGGTGAATTGAGGTAAACTCGACAAATGGGAAAAATTCAAAATCGCGATTTCCTTACCAAACAGGGAGTCATTTTATACTCTGGGTGCATTTACCAAAAATTCTATTTTATAAGCTGGGTGGTAAATGCACCCAGGTTATAAAATGATTCCCTGTTTAGTAGAAAATCACTACCTTTTAATTTTCCCCAATTGACGGCTTTACCCCAACTCACCTTACATACTTAGTTATATATAACTAGCGGGCGCCTGCGACTTCGTTCGCTTGGAATTAGTAGCCTTTGTCCGTCAGCGATAGTGTAGCTTTCTATTTGTGAAAGAATTTTTAAAATCGGTTCATTAGTTCCAGAGATTACCCCTACATACAAACAAACAAAAAACAAACAAATAAACATTGAAATAAAAAAATTAAACTGTTTATATCGCGTGTATTGTAACGCTGGTAGAGTCTGTAGTCTTATTGCGTTAATTGAAACGATTTCTTAGTAGTTTTTAATTTTTTCAATTATTTTTCAATTGGGTAGTTTAAATTCTAGATTTTTTTTGTCTGTCTGCCGGGAATTAGATTCGTTAGAATACACGCGATATAAACCGTTTAAATTGTTTTATTTCAATGTCTACAAGTCGCAAAAACATCAGATAATACTATACAAACAAATAAGGTTTTCCCCTTTGTTATATTAGTGTAGATTTAGTCTATAAAGGTAGATCTAAATAAAACTTCGTAAAAAAACTTAATACATGCGGCCAACGTCGCATACAAAACCTTGTTAAGACTTATTATAACCAACGTAGCGTTCCATTCAAGACATTTCTGGACAGCGCCGGTTAAAATTTCGCCTGAAACTTCAAAAAGAAAAATCACACTCCCTGTCCCAGATGTCAATTCATCCTATTCTGTAATCTCTACTAATGAATGGGTCGCGGATCGCGAGAACTGTGGCCGTCTCGCTTTGGGGCGTTCGCCGCTCGCTGGTTAGAGGGAGAGGGTGGGTGATGGCTCCGTTGGGTTGGCGGCTAGGGTCGGTATTCTAGATTATTCTCTATAGAGGCACGGGGTTCAATGAGGTGGCTATTCAGGCTGCGGGCTCGCGACCTGTTTAATCACGAAGACGCCTGCATTTTTTACCGTTGGGCTCAAGTGTTTTTTCGTCCTTTTAAGGGATTTTAATGCACTTTCACTGTTAATTTGGACGCTAAAAGCCACATGGGTAAACCAATGGGTTGTATGTCATCGTTTCAAACGTCTAGTGTAGGTTTTTGTTACAATAGACGCAACGAACGCGTTAGAGTTAACTTCTCAATTACTATGGAAGGAGAGACAGCGTCTAGCGGCGCGTACTTGCAACAAAATGATTCTATACAATTAAGAAGAATTTTTTTTTAAAGAAAACTTACACTAAGCGCTTAGAAGTCCCTTAACTGTTTTGTTATTGGAGACCACTGGCCTTTTTTACCCGACTACGGCAAAGCCAAAAGGAAGGGTTATGTTTTTAGCAGTCTATGTATGTTTGTATAGCAGTTGCCCGTGTCTGCCTCCGCGTAAAATACTGACTGAGGAAGTAGGAACTTGTGCAAGGTTGCGTATATTGTATATTGTTTTTATTTTATTTCTTACAATGCTATATTTTTCTTTATTCAAAAAAAGGACAATTCTTTTGCAATTACGGGTTTTGGCATCGTCGTATTGGCATTAAACACGCGGGTTGTGCGGGTAGCAGGACCTTGCGCAAGGTCCGTCCGGATCGCTACCGCCATCTTGCTTGTTAATCCCGCCGCTAAGCAGCACTTGCACTGTTGTGTTCCGGCGTGGAGAGCAAGACAGCCGGTGTAATTACTAGCACAAGAGGTATTACATCTTAGCCCTCTGGGTTGGCAACGCATCTGCAACCTCCTTGGTGTTGCGGGTGTCTATTCGGTGGTGATCACTTACCATCAGGTGACCCACTTGCTTGTTTGCCTTCCTAAATCTTAAAAAAAAACACTATGAACATAACACTATATTTATGGCATCCACATGATACACTGGGAATAGTTCCGAATTATATTTGCTTATTTGTAGAAGTACTATTTCCTTTGATGTGTAACCAAAAACCGACAATTGAGCCGGTGGATCGGTATGCTAGCTATTCGGGTAGGGAATGCTAAACCGGTCACATTACAAAACCGGTTACACGGTTTTGGAAGGAAAACCCGAAAAAATGGTTCTCACACTGTTATTGTTTTTACATTTGCACGTTTATGTCAAAAAACCGGCTAAATGCGAGTCGGACTCGCGCACCGAGGGTCCAGTACAAACTTAATAAACTCCAACATTACGAAAGAAAAGCTAAACTGAATTGAGAGTTAGACTTTTGCTATTGGAAAACTGTTGCTCTCATACCTACCAAGTGCAAATTGTAAGTTTGTAATAGCCATAGCAAAAAAAAATGTGATTATAACCACAAATTTACGATTTTATGATTTTTTTCCTTAATTTGGCCTGTGAATATTTATTTCATAATTTCATAGTTCTAGACACTGGCCAATAAATAATGGATTTCTAGTCAGCGTTTAAAAAATGGCCGCATCAAAAGTCGAACAAATACTATTATTAGGTAAAAAACCTATTTGCAACGAAACTTAATAAATTATTATTTTATACAGTTAGACGTAAAAGAGAATGGGCATTTTTGTATGGGCGCTGTCCCAACCCTTGTATACAATAGTGAGTAGTATGGACGTGTAGTACTCGGTGTAAGGATCATCATAGGCCATGTTTCGAAGACCAGGTGTCTGCAGGGGTGACGTGGGACGCAAAAATAAAAAATTTTTTTTTAATTAAAACTTAAGTGTAACACACCCTAATGTATGCGACGTTGCCATTCTGTTGACTAAAAAGTCATAACGAAATGTGTCACGTCAAACTGAGATAAGCCTTTGTCATTTAAGTCATCAACGTGATCGAAAATAAATAACCATTATGACCTAACGTGTTTAAAGTTAAAGTAGTACATTGCCAGCTCATCCTAAAGCACTGTTCGACTGTGGTTTACCTTAAGAATTGTAATTAACAATTGTTTTGTATGAAAAAAGAGAAAAATAAAACAGCTAATTAGACCTATGCTCACATTACGTTTTTTACTTCTAGTGGTTCCAGGAATGCGTGGTTAAAATTTTTCGGCTATATCTCGAACATGATTTTACAGATATTTTTCAAACAACTGCTAGTACAAAGTGAGGTATAAAATGGGCTGTAGCTTTTTCCCTGCAAACATCTCGGTTTTGCTGTCATATAAAATAATTAAGCTCTTATAGAGAGCTTTCAAATAAGATATAGCACTACTGTATACAGCACTTGGGACAGTTTGCCCATTCTCCATTGTAAATCCAATGAAGTCACAAATGGTAAACTAATAATTTGCATTTGTAACATTGGTGTCAACCTGTATTCTCATGTCGGGCCGTTTTTCTGCTGTCATTTAGTATGACACTGTACATCCATGCATTATAATATCATTGGTTCTAGGTCACCGGGAAGTAGGCCCTATGGTTTCAATTGGCATCCCAGTGCTCCCTTGAAATCTGCATGCGTCAGAGCATCGATAAGGCACGGAGGAAGCTCTAGGGCACTTTAGTCCCCGCTACCGTCGAGTGGCCCTGTTGTCCCAACACTGGATTGGGATATCTGGCAACTCTTTGTTTTTCTTTGTTAGTCAATCTATAAAAATAGCGGATTAGGCACGTTTTTTTGATCAGTGTACTGAGGGTTATTGACTTTTATATTGAACTAGCTGTTGCCCGTGTCTGCCTCCGCGTAAAATACTGACTGAGGAAGTAGGAACTTGTGCAAGGTTGCGTATATTGTATATTGTTTTTATTTTATTTTTTACAATGCTATATTTTTCTTTATTCAAAAAAAGGACCATTCCTTTGCAATTACGGGTTTTGGTATCGTCGTATTTGCATTAAACACGCGGGTTGTGCGGGTGGCAGGACCTTGTGCAAGGTCCATCCGGATCGCTACCACCATCTTGCTCGCTAATCCTGCCACTAATCAGCAGTGCATGCACTGTTGTGTTCCGGCGTGGAGAGCAAGACAGCCGGTGCAATTACTGGCACAAGAGGTATTCCATCTTAGCCCTCTGGGTTGGCAACGCATCTGCAATCTGGTGTTGCAGGCAGTGGTGATCACTTACCACCAGGTGACCCACTTGCCTGTTTACGTTCCTATTAAATAAAAGAAAACGGATAAAAGTCAAATTAGTATTTTGTTTTGAAAAGTTTACAATTTGATCTTTATCGACCGAAACCGATGTCTCTTTTTGGAATAACCGCACTTTAGCAACTTACTGCTTATGATACATAGCTGAGCATTGTAGTACTTTGTCGCTGTCATTGATATGATGAACTCGAGCAACTCTCATTTCATACGTTATTACGACAAGGATCTTGAGTGTTTAGCTATATTAGTACCCTTACCATGAGTACAGTGCACCTAGCCGTAACCGTACTCGCTAGCGACGGCGTAAACTATTTGTATGGGAAATTGTGCAGCGCCTCTAACGCTCACTTAGAGAACTAAAAATCGCTAGTATGAGTCCAACGGTAAATTACCTATCGAAATCTAAGCGCTAGTGACCAAAGTTTTGTAGCTGTTGCCGTAGAATATTGGTACCATGAGTCACAAATTTGACAAATGTCATCGAAAAATACTGTATCGACTTTGGTTAATTCTTTCACTGACAAATGGGAGCGTATTTAACCGCTATCGACTGTAGTAACATTGAATGAAGGACTAAAGCATGGATAAAATGGTTACCTTTGGGTGCGTCAAGGTAGTAAAACCTGCAAATTAATAAGAAAAACGTAGATTATACTACCTTAATGTAAACATTACCATAACCAAAGGTGACCATTTTGTCTATTGGTTGTGTACAGGGTGTCAATTGAAGAGGAGTTTAGAGTATGTAGTTATCTCTTTTTGGCACATTATATTGCCAGTTAAAGTAAAGAGATCAGCTAATAAGATGTCGCTTTCAATTTTAATACTTTTTCTAGTAGTAACGTATTATGAATTTTCGATAGAACACTCATGGTATAATGGTACTGAACACCACGGCGGCAGGTGACAGTTATACGGCTGTCATAACAAAATACCACATGATGTATAAACTGATAATTGTACATACCAGATCTAAAGATAAAATAACAAACGCACGCGCATAAAATACTGTTGCTTTTCAAATTTATTAATTTCTCACTAAGAAACACTTGGGTGGGTTTTTTTACGGCCACCGATGTGAATCGACCTAATTATTAAAATTTATAATTAAATATATTAGACAGCTAGAATGATTTAAGTGTGGGGGGAGGTCAATTATTTTTTATTGTGCCTTTTGGACGGGCACGGTGGTTTAACGAAGTTTTGTTTTAACGTAAAGAAGTGAACGTCACTTCTTTTAAAGGAGAGTTGAAATAGTATATTTTAATGCGAGTGCGGAAATAATGTCTTTTTACACGAGTGTCGAAAGTGTCTTTGCCCGATTTGCAGGCGAGATACAAGACTTGGAACGAGTGAAAATAACGTCATGTACGGGTATTTTTAATACGTTTGCGAAAAAATTACAATGAAATAAAACAGTAATTAATAGAGACAATGTTTAATTCCGTGTTTGATAAGAATTCAGAGTGCAATTTGAAGGTTAAGGAAAATGAAAAAGTAAAAAGCACTTGTGCGAAAAATGTAACTTTCTGCACGATGAACAGTTATAAAATGTACCACTTTGAGTATCTGTGTTAAAATAAGATATTATCGTTGCTTATTATATTGGAAGCCATTGTAAAATTATTGAATAAGAATGCACGTACTATATTTACAATACTTTATTTTATACCTTCTCTAGTCAGTAGGAGTTAAGTAGATCAATAAGATGAACACAAGCTCACTCTCTCTCTCTTATTCTCTAGACAATAGCAGGCACGGCTTACTTCGATACTACGAGAGATCGGCATACCCCTGCACTGGGGCCAGCGCAATTGAGTTGCCGCGCGTGCGACTGAATACAAGTTATACGATAGACAGAGAGGCATACAACATGACGTTTCTTCTACCTAAGCGCCGTTTTGATTCGAAGTGAACCTTCTGTAGTTGTACTATTATTTATTCTGTGGCAATAGAGTGCGTGCAAGCTATTTTATACCTATACTTTACAAAAAGCAGCAGTTGAGTCTGTGAGGTATATTATGTTGTTTCGTGTGGAAGCGGAGGAGGGTGGGTTTTTACGTAAACATATATATGTCGAACAGACGCAGCGAACTTGCACGAGCTCGGCACTGGTTTCGCGGAGTAGCAAGGTAATTTGTTTCATTTTGTTGATATGGACCTCCGCAAAGTAACGCCTGAATCTATTAATTGTTTATTATTTTATTAAAAGCAGCAGTGCTTAGAGTATGTAGTTATGTAGGCATTTAGAGCAAGACAGCCGGCGACATTAGTTGGCATAAGAGATATTCCATCTTAGCGCTCTGGATTGCAACTAGGGTTGCCAGATGTCCGGTATTTAAGCGTACAGTCCGGTATTTTCGAGGCCTGTCCGGTAAAAGATAAATGGTCATACCCGACAGAACAATGTCCGGTATTTTGAGGAAAGTCGGTACTACTGGTCACAAGCGCCTACAAAAGGCATATGAAATTCCTGAAACGCAAAACGCGCGCACGCTCCTCGTTTGCACCACGCTTACGCGACCAAGCTTGCCCCCCCCCCCCCCTGTTTGGGGTTGGGTTTGTTTTTCGCGACTCATCTGGCAACCCTAATTGCAACGCATTTACGATCTCCTTAGTTAGCGTTACGTGTGGTGATGACTTTCCTTCCAATACGGCATTCTAATGACTTTTTTTATTTCTAAAATTGGAAGAATTGGTTAAAAGAAGAAAAACTGTGTTTTGAAGTTTCTTCTACGATCATTATTTTTCGAAATATCGCGTTTAATAAAATGAAAGCGGACATGCGTCGCGAAAATGCTCTATCGCGCTGCATACAGGACCAGCGACATCACTATAGTGATTTGCAAGGAGCCTACACTAAACCTCATTTATTTTAACACTGTAAGCTTTTAACTGATTACTCATATACTACAATTTTCTACATTTTTTATTTGGATTCGAATGAGCATATTTGGAAACAAAAAAAAGAACTTTTTTTCTTCGTCATCTTTGTAACATTGTATCGCTGTAACTTCTAAAATATTAGGTTTTTTTACCTACTTCTTTGGACAAAAATATGTTTTTAGTGGTAATCTACAACAATTTTGCACTTTTATGCCATTCGATTTTTGAGTGGAATACCGTACCGTACGACAAGGTACTAACATGTTCAGCTACTTCTGAGGCTGCCCGTACATCTTGCATCAATAACATTTGAATACAAGCATTTCTTTTTGTTTGTCAATTTATTAATATAGTCGACCAAGAAATTGCTTGACCACTTTTCGACTCTAATACAAAGGCATAAGGTTCAAAAGTGGTCAAGCACTTTCTTGGTCGACTATACCTATAAAAAAAGTATTAGTTTATTTAAAAGTCCGCTATCTATAGAAAATCAACATAATTGAAGAACAAACGCTCCTAATAGAACTAAAAAGCCGTTTGTCAAAAAAAGTTAGAAATCGTTTAACCATCGGTCGAACATTAAACGTAAAGTCAAACCATAGTAATCACTTAACTGGCGATAGCATCGCTAACAGCCACCTGTCCCTTACCAAGCTAATTAGACGCCAAACGCCTCCGACGGGAACTTGAAATACACGAAACTATAGATTAATAGATATTTAATTGATTTCAATGTTTGCCCCACAAATGGGGTGGTATAATTTACAGTGGGTCGCGTCTGTCAAATTGAATTATGGCATTCTTTTAAATCGAAAAAAACGACCATAGTTATCAGACCACCATCTTGCTCGCTAATCCTGCCGCTATGCAGCAGTGCTTGCACTATTGTGTTCCGGCGTGGAGAGCAAGAAAGCCGGTGTAATTACTAGCACAAGAGGTATTCCATCTTAGCCCTCTGGGTTGGCAACGCATCTGCAATCTTCTTGGTATTACGGGCGTCTATAGGCGGTGGTGCTCACTTAGCATCAGGTGACCCACTTGCTTGTTTGCCTTCCTATTTCATAAAAAAAAATACATAAAAAAAAGATAACAAGAAATAATAAATGATATGATGAATTATATTGCTATTACCCCATTCCTTCACCTTGTAACCGCATCCTACAGTTTTTACCACCCGTCACGGGAGGCAGCGGTCGCGAAACGCTTGCGGTTGGCCGACGACTGTTTTTGCCAGTATATTAGATTCGGTTCCGGCGGAAGTTCAGCGGTGGCGCCCATTGGTATAGAAAGTTGGATAGATTCAGTAAAAAATGATGGGATATTGCGTTCACGGCTTCCTTTGGACATTACTAGAGATTTAATCATAATTCTAGTACAGAAGTCACTATTCAAACAAAATCGGCGTTTACAAGCAGGAACCCGTGAATATAATAGTATTTTATGCAACTGTTGCATAATGAGGGGTCTTAAAACACGAGTGTGGTCTTATGAAACGAGCGTCAGCGAGTTTCATAATAGGATCACACGAGTGTTTTAAGACCTTATTATGTACAGTTGCATACATTACTTTATCTACACACATATCATAAGTACTCTATGATGGGTTCAGAAGCCATAGGGCAATTACCTGCATTGCTACTAGCTACTAGTGCTAGGTACCTATTAAATATCTATAGACTGTATACATTAAAATAATGTAATAAAAAATAAATTTGAACAAATATAGAAACAAATTAGAAAAATTCTCATAATAATATTGGTTGTTATAATTCTGGTCATTGCCTACGGTTTCTGAACGCATTATAGAGCATTTATGATATATGTGTAGATGAACTAAACATTATTAGTGACATACTAAATTATACAATACACTGTGCTGAGAATTCTACCTGTCGTCGGGATGTGGCGTGCCCACTTCCACGTACTCTTGAGGTACCAATAAGCATATCCTTGAGATTAGATAAAAATATATTAATAAAACGGATCACTCACGTATTTTTAAGTCGAGAAACATTTCTTTGAATTTTCTCGAGATTTGACATTAAAAATAATGAAGCAAACGAGGGTAGTTGTTCGCCGCCGGAGCCCGCGCTGCCTGCACCGAGCAGCCGAGCTGTCAGGGCTTCGGTACGCAGTCGTCATCGCGCCACCGCCGCAGGGGCTCATAATTAAGGACCACGGACTGGTCCGAAACATGTCGGGTATTTCTCGACTTAAAAATACGTGTGTGATCCGTTTTATTAATATGTCTGAGTCTCACGGTAGTTTTAGATGAAAATAAACAATTTTGTTTCAGAAATCCTCCACCGGGGTGACCTCTCATCTTCCATGGAGTCCCTGGCCTACGACTCCTCAGTAGCATCCCCTGGTTCTGTGTCTAGCCACACCCAGCGGACCAAGCGCATGCGCACAAGCTTTAAGCACCACCAGCTCAGGACCATGAAGTCGTACTTCGCGATCAACCAGAACCCTGACGCTAAGGATCTGAAGCAACTGGCTCAGAAGACCGGGTTATCGAAGAGGGTTCTACAGGTGAGATGGGTTTCCAGGTCCTGACCCCCAAATAGAGACACAGACCAGCCAGTTAACTATTAAGAATCTTTGTATTAGTAGCGATGGAACGTGAGGAAGATGAAGCGAGATCGACCCAGTGACTGGCCAGCCGGCCACTGTCTAATTTGCCTGGACATGCATTCAAAAAGCCTGACTATGTCCAACTTTATTCGGAAGCCTGGTAACGCTGACAACGGTTTCCAATTAGAGAGTATCCAGATGATAGCATTACTCCACAAATTGGAACAAGTTGCCCTGGTACTCCGCGAAACCATATGTTCGCATGAGCCTCACTATACATAAATATACCGAAATGTAAAGCTGTCAACGTCAGTCAGTAACGCCTGAATCTATTGATACGTAGTCATCATCAAAATAGTAGGAGCAGCTAAAGTGGTCATTAAGACTAATATACTAAATGGTATGACGATAGAACCGTGTGCAAGATCCGTCCGAATCGTTACCACCATTTAACTTCCTAATCCAGCCTCTTACCACCACTGTTTGCACTGCAGTGAAGAGCAAGGCTACCATTGAAATTACTAGCACCAGAGGTATTCTGTCTTAGCCTTCTGGGTTATCAACGCTTCACAGTCCCCTTGGTGTTGCGAGTTATGTCCAGTGGTGATCACTTACCAGCGGGTGACCCACTTGCTAGCTTGACATCCTATTTAAAGTTCTCCAAAAATGACTAGCTGAAGTCAGTTGGCTTGTTACAATTTAAGTAGTAAACATGGAAAATTTTCACAGGTATGGTTCCAAAATGCTCGAGCAAAATGGCGTCGGAACATAATGCGACAGGAGACCAACGGGAACCCGGGCCACTCCAGTATCCAGGGTCCTGCACCGTCGCTCATGATGACTGACTCAATGCAGAACTTGGACGAGCTCAGGGTACATACACCTCTTCACCCCATGGCGTTCAGCGAGATGTACTGAATGGGTTACAAAATGCTATTCTAATCTAGTATGGGAGCTTTAGATATTTCGGAGCAGGCAATGTGGTCAAAAATACCTGAACACTAAGACAATAGAGTCACGAATGACATTTTGCGGGTGGTAGGACCTTTTGCAAGGTCCGTCCGTCGCTGGCACCATCTTGCTCGCTAATCCTACCGCTAAGCAGCTTGCACTGTTGTGTTCCGGCGTGGAGAGCAAGACACCCGGTGCAATTACTGGTACAATAGGTATTCCATCTTACCCCTCTGGGTTGGCAATGCATCTGTCATCTCCTCGGTGTTGCGGGTGTCTATTGGCAGTGGTGATCACTTACCATCAGGGAACTCACTTGCTTGTTTTCCTTCCTTTGTTGTAGATAAAAAAAAATTGAGTTCAGATAATTTTGGCCATATTGCCCGATCCGATGTAAGTTGATGACTGATTTCTTTAGCATTTCGTGTCCGACTTTTAAACTGGAAATATTATTTCGCAATACGGTTTGCTACTGATTTTTTGAGGAGATACCGTCATGATGTAGTAGCTTGCTTCTGTTTTTCGTACGGTGATTGACGAGAACGGTAAGCCCATGGGTGCTACCTAAAGTTTTGGTACGGATAAGGGTTTAGAACATCTCTTAGGGTTGCTGATACCTATGGGTGGGGTGTCACCCATCACTTAATTTTTCAACACCAAGGATGGATATCCGCACCATAGGTTTTACGCTGTCGGATATATCCAACAGTGCGTACAGTGCAATAGGGACTAGATTCAAATTCGCGTCGCTAACCAGCCACGTTTGGCATGTGAGTGGCGACTTCTGAATTGAAAAGGTCCACCGATATATTATTTTGCGTTCAATTTGAATCAAAAAAGAAATGCAAAATACTGTTTTCCATTTTCTAAAAGAGTAACAAAACTTAACTTTCTCATTTAGTTGAATGTTACCTTAGTTACTTTTTTATCCTTTCTGACAATAGTACTTATTGGTAATTAAAGCCTTGCCCTGATATCTAGATACAACATCAGTTTCGAACTCAGTTTTCGAGTGTCTAATTAAAACCTACAGAAAAAAGTGGTTTGCTGTGTCGTTCTAAAATAGTACTTTATTGTCATAAGGCCTTTATTATTTTGAGTGTTACTAGTCAGTCTGTTCAGGCCCGGTTTTATAATTGTTCGTTAGATCAAATGTCTAATCTATCATTTATAAAACCCAGCCTTAGATACAATACCATGCAAGGTACAATATAGCTGAAGGTGTATTGTATCTAAACAATAGTACCTACCTAATGCAAAATAGCAAGCAATAAAACACAGTAATTTCTCAACGACCAATCAGAGCTTAAGGATAACTTATCCGTCAGTGCAGCTCTACGTACCTACTTATGTATCTCTTATACAATTATAAGAAAGGGATGCATTGAGGGATAACTTCAACTTGGTCAGTTTTGTTGGGGCCGCAAAGACCAAAAAAGACACTCCTAGCGCTTAAAAAACAGAAATTAACTTTATCTAGGTAAGTAGGTAAGAACCTACTTCTATATGTTTGTATGTATACATATGTGTGTAATATATGATGACATTAACAAACTAAAGGATAGTACAGTCAGTTTCAGAAGTATCTTAACACTTAAGAGGAGTGTGAACCCAGCGCTCTCCATACAAACGGCGATAACATTTTCCACCCTCTAAACCTCAACCTATAGCCACGATTTTTTGGTATAATATCATTATACTATAGAACAAGGTTTGTATGTTTTGATTTTTAAAATATTCTAAATAGTTTCAAAAATATTCACGCTTTATTGTTTTGTATGAAACTCCTAAAACGTAAATATTGTCAAATCTATGAAGAATATTTAAAAAATCGAAACATACAAACCTAGTTCTAAGGCATAATGACAACATACCAAAAAGTCATTGCTATAGGTTAAGGTTTAAAGGGAGGAAAACGTTGTCGCCCTTTGTATGGGGAGCGCTTTTTGGAACTGGGTTCACACTCCTCTTAAGAACCTGGTTATTATAACATATCAAATGAGAGTTGCTCGTATTTGTCACATTACTGACTACGACAAGGTACTAACATGTTCAGCTACTTCTGAGGCTGCCCGTACATCTTGCATCACCTATAACATTTGAATACAAGCATTTATTTTTGTTTGTCAATTTATTTGTATAGTCGACCAAGAAATTGCTTGACCACTTTTCGACCGTATTACAAATGGATAAGGTACATTCTCGTCAAATTATGTACAGTCAGCGTCAAATATACCAGAGCGGGCAAGGTGGTCAAAAATATCTGAACACGCCCGAGCGTATTTGACAATAGAGTCGAGTTCAGATATTTTTGACACCTTGCCCGCTCTGGTATATTTGACGCTGACTGTATCCAGAGTGCCCTCTTGCAGACTTAAAATTCGATGAGTGTACGTCCATCCTATTTCAATGCAGTAACAAAGTACCTACCGTCAAAAAAACCTAAGTGAACTGTCATGAACAGCTAAATGACAGCAGGCAGCCGCAACTTGCCAGGAGTATGACGGTTACTCTTATGCCTAA
Source organism: Ditula angustiorana (assembly GCA_963691745.1). Lineage (NCBI taxonomy): Eukaryota > Metazoa > Arthropoda > Insecta > Lepidoptera > Tortricidae > Ditula > Ditula angustiorana. The sequence goes on along the minus strand of OY829472.1, from coordinate 2,690,813 downwards.
AGGGCCATTTACATTCGTACTATCAAGCGAGTTGCATTACGCTGCGGGCTACCGAGGTACGATGTGGTCAAACGTGTGATCGACCGGCGCAATGTAATGCAACTCGCATACGAGTACTTGCTCCATGTAAGTGGCCCTCAAGTCTCACGTAAGCGAGTTGCTGCCATGACGAGGCGAGTTGGTTTGTCATTTGAATGTCACTTGCTAATGTAATTTTGTCCTGCCCAAGCCTATGCCGCGGAGAGACGTTCGAGTAACGTACGAGCGATGTGCAAGCTCACCGTCAGGTGTGTTATAGGTAACGCAGTGAGAGTTAACGTCAACGATACACTCATACAACACAGTCCGTACAAAACAAAACAATAATTTGAAACTTGGAACTAAAGTCTCGTGTACACAAGGTACAGTAGGAGAAATATATTCACGTACCACCTTACTTGACTGTACAGTCAAGGAAATTGAAACACGTACCACCGTTGAACCTAGTCGAAGAGACATACGCATGACATTTGTATGACATAGCCTGGCGTTTAACGCGTCGCGTCATTGCGATAGGGTTCTAAGGTGGTACTTGAATATATTTCCCCTACTGTACATGCTCTAGTGTACGTGGCCTCAACTCTCATTCCTATACATATAAGGCGAGCAGAATTAAAACAAAAAACGATGCGAGCTGCTCGTCCGCTTGAACACGACATGCATTATTACGCGGCCACACCAAGCGAGTAGCTGCACTACAGTAACTGACCTCCAACTTGCACATGACAACAACGCAGGCAGCACAAAAATGTAGCCCCAGTGACCCTGAAATGACTGCTCAAGTTAAATTTACCTCTATGTGCATCCCTTTATGGCATTCATTAAGCAGAGCCGATGGGAGGGATTAATTATGCTGAAGGAGTCATACTAGGGTCGATGGGTTAACCTATTCTAATATAAACTCAGGTATTATATACGATACTGTATTTATAATTGTAGGAACATAGTATAGAGAACGTCTTAATTAAGAGTTTGTACATAGTTGTTATAGGAAATACGCGTAATTTTACCAGTTTGTAGCGGCATGTATGTGTTGACTGTACCATAATTCTGTCTATTGATATGATATCGGTTTCAATCAACCCTACCACCTAAAAAAAAATATCGAATTGAGAACCCCCTTCTTTTTTTGAGGTCGGTTAAAAAAAGGTTGCATATGCTACTTAAAGCGACGAACAGACTAATTCTCTACTCTAGAAAAAATACATTTGAACTGCCCTACCCTCCTCTTATAGTATATCCCCTTTTTTGGGGATGGAAAGCTTTATGGCCACCCCTGAACCTGGAAGAACTAGGGACGGTTATCCTAACAAAATCACTCTCTGGCGTTACCATCCGGCCGGGTTATTTGGACGCCGTAAGACCCTTCAGAAGCGTCACAAAATACATGCGACTCTAAGCGCCTAGGTAGACGCTAGGATGAGCCAGACAGCCATCTGTGCCTCATATTACGGGGGAGCTCCTATGTTTTACAAGTTAGCTATTCATATCAATGGTCAGAATTCATTTAGATTGTAGCGATAATATGACAGCATTATAAAAACTTATTTATACATGGAAATTTAATATATTGATTCTAAAATATTTGCGCTGTTTTCATTTATAATGGACAAAGTTACCCATCACTACAAAACACTAATCAGTTTCTGGTATCCCTATTTAATAAACGTGACAAGTGCTACAAGTCGACATAATTGTCACATTTTAGTATGGACAGGGTTACATTTATGAAATGTTTATTTAACGGGAGCCAGGGGTGCAATTTTTGAATCTCACCGGGTGACTAGAGCTCACCAAAATGGCCGAATCTCTATGAAAAACGGCTATTTTGGAGAGCTTTAGTTACCCGGTGAGATTCAAATGCAATTTTTGAATCTCACCAAGTGACTAAAGCTCACAAAAATGGCTGCATTTCTATGAAAAGCGGCCATTTTGGTAAGCTCTAGTCACCCGGTGAGATTCAAAAACCGCACTCCAGGAACCAATTGCATAAACGCGACATGCGACAGGTGATGGTGACAAATTACCGTACATAACTGTGTCAACCAGTAACGCTACAAACTTACAGGCAGATATGGAGGCATTATTTTATTTGTAATTAGTGTTTTTAAGGTTAATGGTTTTTAATGTATTTTTTTGTAACTTTTTTAAATAAATTTACTTACAGACTTAACATTATAGTGGGCAAGCAATGTCACCTGTCGCCTGTCGCGTTCATGAAACTGGGCCCAGTGGGTCTAGTGTACGACTCAACTACGCACAACCACCACTAAACACTAAAACTGCACGATCGACGCGCGTTTCGCCTCTGTACGAGGCATCATCAAGATCTAACAGTACGACCGTTCGCTACTTGAACGAATGGCGTTCTACTCTATTTATACGAGTAGGTATGTGGTCAATGTTGTCAGCTCACCGTGTGAGATCCATGATCCATAATGATTTATCCCATGTCGATTAGATCAGCGAAGGCCTCATTAAAAAGGGCAAAATTCACAGTAGCTGAAATCTTGTTAAAATAGCTATTGGATGGAATAAATCTGATTCGGTATGTTAACAAGCTGAATGGAATCATGAGTCATTTGATGAGAGAATACTGGATTAAACTAGTTCAGAAGCATGGATATGCTTGGAGGGCTATTTTTGATTTTATGACTGAGTAAGAGCATCGGGCCACTTAGTAGAGTTCCGAATAACGAAAACAGTAATTTTATCATTTATACCGGACGCCCGGGAATTCGTACGCGTGAAATTAGTAACCTATGTCCTTCAGGGATAGTGTAACCAAAAAATATTTTTTTCTGTGTGCATTAACTACAAATTTGCGGTTTTCGGATTTATTGTTTTACTAGCTTTTACCGGCGACTTCGTCCGCGTAGACTAGTTCAATTGAATCAAGCAAACGTGCACCCAACATGCAATCTGCAATATTTCCTGGACAAATTAATGAGAATTAGTTGCTTTGCTGCTCATTACGTCACGGCGGCGTATAACTCACTTATCGCTATCCCGAGGTAACTATGCGTTTTTATGGGATAAAAAGTATCCTATGTGATAATCCAGGTTATAAACCATATTTGTGACAAATTTCATCCAAATCCATTCAGTTTTTTTGCGTGATTGAGTAACAAACATCCGAACATCCAAACATACAAACTTTCACATTTATAATATTAGTAGGATAGTAGAATTTGTGCTGTGAGACCTTGCTTCTTGCTAAATTTCATAGTTCTAGGGAAGTACTCCATAGGTTTTTGAGTGTCTTGTGAATGTATGAAACATGCGGCATAAACGGCCGTATCTTTTGATTCTGTTGACTTAGAGGTTTGGTTTTTTCACGGCTCTAAGGGAATGCAGACTAAGTATTTTATATTAATTTCAACGCAATACCTCCACGCGTTCTTGTGAAAAATTGTCTTGAGAGACAGACAGACAGACAGACGGACAACAAAATGATCCTATAAGGGTTCCGTTTTTCCTTTTGAGGTATGGAACCCTAAAAATAGCTAAAGTCGGTCTAGCCAACCCTGAATCATACGAACAACGAACACCATTTCATTTTTGATTGACTAAAAAAAGGAGGTTATCAGTTCAAACTGACAAACAGACGGACAACAAAGTGATCTTATGCGGGTGGTAGGACCTTGTGCAAGGTCCGTCCGGATCGCTACCACCATCTTGCTCGCTAATCCTGCCGCTTAGCAGCAGTGCTTGCACTGTTGTGTTCCGGCGTGGAGAGCAAGACAGCCGGTGTAATTACTGGCACAAGAGGTATTCCATCTTAGCACTCTGGGTTGGCAACGCATCTGCACTCTCTTTGTTGTTGCAGGTGTCTATAGGCGGTGGTGATCACTTACCATCAGGTGACCCGCCTGCTTGTTTGCCTTCCTACGTTGTATAAAAAAAAATTATAAGGGTTCCGTTTTTGCTTTTGAGGTACGGATTCCTAAAATGTATAGGTACATATGGATAAGCCAAACACAAAGGTTCAAAAGTTTACATCGAAACGCCAATTAGTGAGGAAGATACCTCAAGTTTCCCGGAACAGTTATTTTAGACGAAGAACTTTTATAAAGGCTTAATGTTTTTGTTGATTTTTGTTCAACTGCCTGCAGAAAAATTGGAACGGCCATGATGCCCAAGATATTGTGAATACAGCCTTATTTCCAAAATAATTAATATTAATTAACTAATTAATATGCAGGAGTGCGATTTTTGAATCTCACCGGGTGACTAAAGCTCTCCGAAATGGCAGTATTTCATAGAAATGCGGCCATTTTGGTGAGCTATAGTCACCTGATGAGATTCAAAAATTGCATTTGAATCTCACCGGGTGACTAAAGCTCTCCGAAATGGCAGTATTTCATAGAAATGCGGCCATTTTGGTGAGCTATAGTCACCTGATGAGATTCAAAAATTGCATTTGAATCTCACCGGGTGACTAAAGCTCACCAAAATAGCCGTTTTTCATAGAGATTCGGCCATTTTGGTGAGCTCTAGTCACCTGGTGAAATTCAAAAATTGCACCGCTGGCCCCAGTTTCAAAAACGCGACAGGCGATAGGTGACAGTGACAGTTCGCCGTACATTACTGTGTCGGTGTGACGCTGCAGATTTACAGACTAACATCATTTTCCCAAGCAATGTCACTGCATTGTCACTGTCACCTGTCGCCTGTCGCGTTTATGAAATTGGGCCGGTGACATGAGACAACGACAATTCGGGATAGATGGCTAACTCGAAGAGTGTTTGTGTTGCCGAAAATGAAAATTAATAGGTTGACCGACTTCGTTTCACATTTTTTCACACTTAGGTACAATTTTTTTTTGTCTACTTTTCGAAAAAGACGCATTCAGCAAGATACTGTGTGTGTGTGTGTGTGTGTGTGTATATGAAGCAATTTGAGAGTTTAATTATAAACAGAGAAGTGATAAATAAGAAAAAAATCAGGATGTGAAGGAAGTTATCAGTCTCTAAAAATTCTACTAATATTTGATATCAGCGCCATCTAGCGGAAATGTTAGGAAACTGCTTGAAGTATACTATCCTAAGTTTGTCGCACGCAACGTTACTAAAATTAGAGTTGGTTGGTTAATTATCAAGTAGATGGCAGTGTAGCCGTACTACACTGATACCGCATAACTTTATAAAGTTAATAGTTTTGAGTTATGTACGAAGTACGACTGGTTTATAATAAAAACAAATAATACCTATTAAAACTGTGGATTAACTTTCATATTACAAGTAACTTAAGCAAGCGGTCATTAAAATTATCGGTGTCAACTGTTGTGGTGTAATAAAAGTTATGATGTTTTCCAGCGCTAATAGATTATTACGGCTTGAAACAACTTGACTCGACGTTCTGATAGCGCCTAACATACTTGTGATAGTACTTACAGTAACCGATAGATGGCGCACAAATAAATGCCCACAAAAAATCTTGTTGAAAATATTTTATTGTATAAAAGTAAAAATAAGGTTATCTTAAAAATATCTACATGACGCTGTTAGTACACGGTTGTTGTATATAATTCAGACAGAATCCTCTGTTGCCGATGTCTAAAGGCGCCTCCACATTGTCTGTGTGAAACCATAGTCGAAAGGGTTTGACTGTACCTAAAAAATAAAGTTTTTTGCTGTATGAAATAGGCAGGGAAACAAGCAAATTGGTCACCTGATGGTAAGTGATCCCCACCAAACAAACAACAAAGAGATTGCAGATGCGTTGTCAACCCAGAGGGCTAAGATGGAATACCTCTTGTGCCAGTAATTGCACCGGCTGTCTTGCTCTTCACGCCGGAACACAACAGTGCAAGCACTGCTGCTTAGCGGCTGGATTAGCGAGCAAGATGGTGATAGCGATCCTGACGGACCGTGCACAATGTCCTACCACGCGCAAATAATATAACTAATGAATTTTGTCGTAAATAAATTAATATGTTATTTCTATTACACGCAGAAACTCACTCTGCGAGTGCAAAACAACAATGCTTGTAGGGTGCTTCACTTACTTTGATTCTGTAGTGCCTCGCCAATGTTTGCATAATGCATAAGACAAAGACTGTCTTCGACCACAGAATAAATAATAGTACTAACGTACAGAAACTTCTCTTTTTCGACCACCATTAAACGAATTTCAACTTTATGATCAGGCACAAAAAGTTCGTATTACTTTATAAACATTCGCCAGGCGGCCTGCGTGTAAAGGAAGGCGCCATCCGCGCCCGCCTTCCACCCGCAATGCCCTGGCGCACCGCTAGGGTTGGACTGCTTACTGTAATACTATCAACATGCGACACAGAGTGAGCGGGCGCGCGCGCGGCAAGCTGGCAACCTACTCCGATTAACCTATGCCATGGGTGGTGCGGCGAGCGCACCTACAGTGCGGAGTGGAACCCCCCTGCTTCAACATTTTATTTATACTTACTCATAACTGTAGAAGGTTGCATAGTCAATTCAGCAGAGAACGTGCCCCCGCAGATGCGGTCTGTGCAAAGCGCCTGCGCCGGTTGGACGCGGCCAACGTTTGACGCGCACGGGACCAACAGCCAATCGTTGGCGCAATTGTTGGGGCCAACACCGGACCCTATCATGGCGTTGACGGGGCCATTGCTGTTTCCGGAAATGGTGAAGGCGCGGGAGCGGTTGTTAACTGTGAAAAAGATGAACAAAATGTACTATCGTTGATAGAAGTGAAGCTTAAAAAAAAATAGTCCAAGTTCGCTTAAGCCTCGCTCGCACACATCGATATAAGAAGACAATAGATCTGCCTACTTGTTCGGATTGTTACAAGCCTAGCGTCACCACTTTGCGACGGGGTGAAGCAGGTGAAGTGGGGCTTTCAATGTTTAGCCATTGGTTCAACTTTGAATCTTATCGTAACTGAATAAAACGCTTCTAAGTTTTCTAACTAGCAGCGACACACGGCGTCGGATAGCAGAACTAAAAATATGACGCAAACTTAAAACGTACAAAACGCAGAGCTGTTTACTTGTCAATTGGCACATACAGTTTTATTCAGGCTATCCAACATAGTCTAACAAATAGACTATGGTCGGTGACTCTGCCACTGCGTTGTACACAGTTCTATCGTTTTCTCATTTCGATGACTACCAGTTAATACACAGGGCTTTAAATAGTTGCTACTCGACAACAGATGGCGTTTTAACCCAATAATACAGGTGCTCAACAGATGGCGTTATAATTTTAAGAAAAAAACGTCGAAAATAGCACGATGCTTCTTCTTAGAATTCCGTAAGTCCGTCTGGCGGTCTGTCAAGACCCTTTTTCTCAGGAACGCGTGGTATAGAGTTGAAATTAATACCAAATACTCAAATCTGTAGTCCCTTTGAGCCGTGAAAAAATCAAACTTCGAAATCAACGCAATCAAAAGATACGGCCGTTTATGCTGTAGGTCTCATACATTCGCAGGGTACTTTAAAACCCTAGGGGTACTTCCCGTTGATCTAGAACTATGAAATTTGGCAAGAAGTAAGGTCTCACAGCACAAGTAACATAATAAATCTGAAAACCGCATTTTTGTAGTTACATTGGTACGGAACCCTTGGTGCTCGAGTACGACTCGCACTTGGCTGGTTTTTTATACCCATAATAGTATTACATAGCAGCAACCATCAAACGTACAGTCAAGGAAATTGAAACACGTACCACTGTAGAACCAAGTCCAAGAGACATACGCATGACATTTGTATGACATAGCCTGGCGTTTAACGCGTCGCGTCATTGCGATAGGGTTCTAAGGTGGTACGTGAATATATTTCCCCTTCCGTACAAAAAAAGGCAAATCACATTATCCGATTTTTTTTTAATTTTCCTCGTTTGTTGTTTTTTATTTGAACTGACCGGTATCAGGACAAGCGGAATACTGGACTCCGCAGAAGTTTCTCTCCATCCTTATGCAGATGCCGTAGTCTTGGTTACTGAGCTGCAACCCTGACGCTGGGTCGTAGTTGAAGGAACGCAGCTGCCCTGATACTCCTGTGTAGTACTGGAGGCAACCTTCGTCAGCTGAAAGAACATTAAAAGTATGAAGATCCCACTCATATTTTCTATCTTCTGTATAGTCGACCAAGAAATTGCTTGACCACTTTTCGACCGTATTACAAAGGGATAAGGTTCAAAAGTGGTCAAGCAATTACTTGGTCGACTATACATAGTATTAGCGACTCGCTTTGGCTACACACAGGTATACAATGCAATGGGATAGTGATGCAACGAATGTATTTTTTTGAGTATCCGCGGATGCGAATGCCAAGGCAAATATCTGCTACCAACATTCGCGAATGCGAATTATCAGTTTTGTTCAAATTTGGCGCCAATTGTGTATGGCCATAGAATTATTATTCTATGCTGTAAGTTACAAATGAAATCGCAGCGTGTTGTGCTAGCAGAATTAGTTTCAAACGGACCTTTGTAGATGGTGCTGCAGGGTATCTGCGTCACCTTGACCTTCCACATCCTCTCGAAGGCGGTGCCGCTGGTCACGAAGGTCAGTTTGACCGGATTGGTGGTTCCGATACCAGCGTCGATGTACACTGTGAAAATGAAATACGAGTTGCCGTGTACATACAGTAGGGAAAAAATATTCACGTATCTTAGAACCCTATTGCAATGACGCGACGCGTTAAGCGCCAGGCTATGTCATACAAATGTCATGCGTATGTCTCTTCGACTAGGTTCTACGGTGGTACGTGTTTCAATTTCCTTGACTGTACCACGAGACGACGACTGAATAGTGTCACAGAATAAATAATTGTACTAACGCACAGAAACTTCTTTTACGACCGCGATTAAACGACTTCCAACTTTATTGACACGCAAAAAAAGTTCGTATTCATTCATATACATTCGCCAGGCGGCTCGCGTCAAAAGGCGCGCCCCACCCGCGTCAGACGTCTCCTTGCAGCTTAGAAGGGTTAGGGTTGCGGCGCATTCGTTTTCAATTGCATTGACACTGTGAGGGCGAGCGAACGGGCGCTGCGATTTGCCTACTCTGTAGGCAAAGCGGCCGATCGTACCTACACTGCGAAGTGGAGCCCCCTAGCACTGTTGGTCTCTTAGGGCATTAGCGTCGGACTCGACGTCGAGGCATGGCCCTGTCTCGCTCACTTGAGATCGCACGCTAGAGCAAGACAAGGTGCTGCCCCAACGTCGAGCCAGGGGGGTTCCACTCCGCACTGTAGGTGCGCTCGCCGCACCACCCATGGCATAGGTTAATCGCAGTAGGTTGCTTGCCGCGCGCCCACCCGCTCACTCTGTGTCGCATAAGATAGTATTATAGTAAGCAGCCCAACCCTAGCGGTGCGCCAAGGCATTGCGGGTGGAGGGCGGGCGCGGGCGGCGCCTTCCTTTTGACGCATGCCGCCTGGCGAATGTTTTTGAAGTAATACGAACTTTTTGAAACTGATCATAAAGTTGGAATTCGTTTAATGATGGTCGAAAAAGAGAAGTTTCTGTGCGTTAGTACTTTGATTTATTCTGTGATCGAGCTCGCCGCTGATGCGGTTAGAGAACCACTCTCCTGCACTCTTATTCGGTCAAACTTGCACTCGGCGCATTTCTACTTCCTTTATATTAGTTACTAGCTCTTACCCGCGGCTTCACTCGTACATTTTACGGGATTTTGCGGATTAAAAAGTATCATTTTTATCCAGGGTTTATGATCTATCTGACTGCCAAATTTTATCTAAATCCGTCCAACCGTCAATGCGTGATTGAGGAACAAACATCCAAACATCCAGACATACAAACATTCAGACATCCAAACATACAGACATCCAAACACCCAGACATCCAAACATTCAAACATCCAAACATCCCGACATCCAAACATCCAGACATCCAAACATAATTTTTGCTTTTAGAATATTAGTATGATTGTTTGAAGGACTATACTCAACTGTGACTCCCCTGGTTGACGCCGCATATCGCTGGGACGGGGTTGCCCCCCGACACTATGAATTGGTCCTGGTTGCACACGTTGTTCATCTGCTCGGGACCCGCGATTGTAAACCGGTTGAAGTCCAACCTAGACACAAACCAGCGTTGCCAGACGTCCCGATTTTGATGGGACGTCCCGCGCGAGACAGGCTCAGTCCCGTTTTACGGATATACTCGACCAGTAACCTAGATGGTAGTCGTTTTTTTGGCCACAAAGTCATACAAATGTAGTGCTACGTTTTCCTAGTCCTACGCTTGGAAGTTTTCAATTCCACGGCACTACATTACCTACCTCTTTGAGAATATGCACATAGGAAAAACTTGGGCGTCTCGTGGAACCGAACGAACTCACGAAGATTCAGCCTGTTATTAATCACTTAAAAAAACAGGGGGGGGGGGGGCTGCTGGACCATACCTGTCAACCTCAACTTACGACTAACTAGCCGCCATATTTTTCAATCATTATAGGCGAATGAAGCGATTTGGTGGGACCACCAGGTAGCCATTACTCGGACCTCGGACGTGAAGGAAACATAAGTAATAATCATTTTATTGGAAGGTAAAATTTTATATTATGTGTTCCGTATCACGTCCAAGGTCCGCTTTAGAGACCTGTTTTTTATCTCCTGGTGGCGAGTTAGGAGTCAAAGTGGTGACTAATGGCAATAATGTGACAATGTGAAGAAATATCGCATATTGCACATTCCAATAAAAATATAAACAAATTCAGTTAACTTAATAAAGGAGTTACGACAGGCTATTTAGTACTTTAAATAACACATACAATCTGTATTCAGAAAAACAGATTTAACACCGCGTTTATAGCACACTTCTGAAGATAATCAGACAGTAAAAACAATTTAATACCCAACTGCCCGTTTAAGCTAGAAAGGCAGCAAATGGGTGATTGTCGATTAGGAGCGAGACGCACTTACACAAGAGAGAAAACTAGCACGCGTGCTAGCTGTAATGTTATTTTATCTACACGTATATCATAAATGCTCTATAATGCGTTCAGAAACCGTAGGCAATGACCAGCATTATAACAACCAATATTATTATGAGAATTTTTCTAATTTGTTTCTTTATTTGTTCAACATCATTTTTTTTACATTATTATAATGTGTACAGTCTATAGATATATAATAGGTACCTAGCACTAGTAGCTAGTAGCAATGCAGGTCATTGCCCTATGGCTTCTGAACCCATCATAGTACTTATGATATGTGTGTAGATAAAGTAATGTATGCAACTGTACATAATTAGGTCTTAAAACACTCGTGTGATCCTATTATGAAACCCGCTGACGCTCGTTTCATAAAACCACACTCGTGTTTTAAGACCCCTCATTATGCAACAGTTACATAAAATACTAGTAAGATTTTGGACGTAGGTACGCTACATTTCATGTCATTTGCGATCTTGTGACAGTTTTTTTCCATACCTTATCTGACATACATCAGGGTGAGCCTTCACTACTGTAAGCTCACAGGAGCCAGTCCCGTCAAACGATGAAGGGTAACCATTATTCACGAAATATGTCCCGTTTTCGGACGTGGTACTGCCGCATGACGTCATGACTGCAAGAAAGAATGTAAACAAGTTAATGTGGTCTTGTAGACTGGCACAGTTCTGTAATGATGGTTTAGGATTAAATATTTATGGAACTTTGGCCCATTTAAGTATGACTTTGTAACTATGGCCCAGAAAGCCAGGGGTGCGTTTAGTCATAATGGCCCAGTTTAGTTGTAATTTCGCAGTTTAGTTACAAATAGAGAATTTTCTTGCTCTGGCCAGACAGAATACGTGTAGAGTTCGCTTCGAACGATGGTAAGTTTGCCCTTCGATCTTTTAAATAGTTTATTTTAGTGCATGAATAATTTATAATTTGTTAAGAGATCGTAGTAACCTTTCGGCAGTAGGCTACCTTAGGGCAGCGAATAAAAATACAGTACTTTAAACAAAAAACCCAGCCAACATATTCACTTAACGAAAGCAAATGCCCAGATTTGTTTCTATGGTCCAGTTTAGTGAAATAGTTTAGTTTAGCAAGATGACCCAGTTTTGTTACTTTACCCCAACTTTGTAAGAATGCCCCAATTTAAATTTAATGAACTCACAGATGCAGCACAAGCCGTAACCACCTGCGCAGTGCCCGTTGGCGGCGCCGCCGCGCGCAGAGCACTCCCGCGCAGCCATGCACGTGCCGTTGTCACCCGACGCGCCCGCGCAGCCGCCGTTTGGAAACGTCACAACCGTGAACACAGATAGAACTGGAAAGTTCTAAAATTCTAGGTAGATGTTCTACGCATCGTCCAACAGACCCACTTTTCAAGACAAGGTAAAGCGAGACCCTATCGATATTGACTGTAATGTCATGTTTTTCTCTTGCTCAACTTTCGTAAAGTATTAAGATTAAATAAGATACAGTATCAGATTTTCGCTCATTTTATTTATCTCACTCAGACCGTGTTGTCCCATAGATCCATTTCTCTACAGACCACACTAGATCGAAAGAGTTGTAACTCTAAAATAAAACCAGTCTTAATTAACCTAACAATATGGGTACCTGAAATAAATGTGTTTAATTTAATTTAATTTCATTTCATTTCATTTCGAAACCACAAGATTATGACATAAATTATTCTATTGAATAGCTTCATACGTTGAGTTACAACAGTTTGGATTAGGTATGCGGTCTTCAACATTGTCGCTATATGACTCCGAAACGCTCCCTTTTGAAGATTTTTGACCCCCCCCTCCCCCCTTGTAACGCACCGTAACGTTTTTCTGTACCCCCCCCCCTCTCTAAACGTTACGTAACACTAAATGACAAAAAAAACATTAATGACAAAAACAACATTGAATGACGTTCAATGCAATCTAGGGATTCCCCGTGAAATATAAACGAAAAGGTTTGCCAACCTGCGAGAACAAATTTAAAAAAATGACGACCAGACTAATACAATCGAGGGATTCCCCGTAACGTTAATGAAAAGGGTTGCCAGTTTAGGAGTTTTAATTCCCTAATTTTTTAGAAACAATGTTACGTAACGTGCTGTAAGAAAGACCTCCTCCCGCCCCTGTAACGCATCGTAACGTTTTACGAGACCCCCCCCCCCCCCCCAATTGCGTTACGTAATACTTGACCGCTCCCCTACATAGTATAAAACAAAGTGACTATCCGTTCCTTTATGTCCTCATAACTTCAATCACTTACTCCTTCTAAACTACGCAACGGATTTTGATATGGTCCGTCCGGATCGCTACCACCGTCTTGCTCGCTAATCCTGCCGCTAAGCAGCAGTGCGTGCACTGTTGTGTTCCGGCGTGGAGAGCAAGAAAGCCGGTGTAATTACTGGCACAAGAGGTATTCCATCTTAGCCCTCTGGGTTGGCAACGCATCTGCACTCTCTTCGTTGTTGCAGGTGTCTATAAGCGGTGGTGATCACTTACCATCAGGTGACCCACTTGCTTGTTTGCCTTCCTATGTTGTATTAAAAAAAATTGCCAGCATTTACTAGACGACCGGATCGCCTAATGCTTAGTGACCCTGACTACAACCTTTGAGGTTCCTGGTTTGATTGATATTTGCCTTTAAGTGTATATTTATCTATTTAAGTATGTATATTCGTTCTCCAGTACCCATAACAGAAGCAGCTTTAGTTGCTAACTTTGGGAATATGTTAATTGGTGTTAATTGTCCCAAAAATATTTATTATTATTTATTTGGACATTTCTTCAGAAGGTTTTTATGTAGGTACAGTAAAAATATTTAGACACGCCCGAACTTATTTGACAATAGAGTCGAGTTCAGATATTTTTGATCGCCTTGCCCGCTCTGATATATTTGATACTGACTGTACAAGTAATATACATTCTAATTAAGTATTCGTCAGTACACTGCATCTGTTCAAAGCCGGGGCGAATCGCTTGTTACATGTAAAAGAGTTCCGCTACTGACAGACTGACAACGCACAATCTAAACATACATACATTAACCGCTGAAGATGAAAACATGAAATTTAGTACACTGAGCACTGAGAAAGATGCAGTAATAGTAAATTAAAAAATCCGCAATTTAAGCAGTCAAAGATGCTGGGAAATAGTATGTAACCGAATCTACGCAAAGCCGCAAGCAAAAGCCATATGCCACAGCCTCCTGGGACCAATTTCATAAATGCGACAAGCGAGAGATGACAGTGACAATTCGCCGTACCCTACTGTGTTGACAAGTAACGCTTCCAGACTTAACATCATAGTGGACAAGCAATGTATACCAAATTGTCGCCTGTCGCGTTTATGAAATTGGGCGTCGTCACTGAGGACTCGGGTACTGAGGACTGGGGTAACTCGGCACTGGTCCTCCCTCCTAAGTTTAGGTACTAACAGAGTTATACAAGTTTCATTTGTAATACTAACAGCATAGATTATATTGTCCGCAATATATTTTTTTTATACATTAATACTTACACCGGTTTTCTTTCTGGGGCCAAAACCTGCCTCTTTGGCTTTCGTCCCCAATCTTCGAATTCGCCAGCCGCCATTTGGGGAATCCCCCATTGAGCTGCCCCTTGCCAAACTGGCGATTCTCAGCTGTTTCACTTATAACGATCACAGAAACAAAAACGAACGTACAGACGAACATTTCCGCAGTTGTTTTGGTTATTATAGGACGTGTGAAGGTGCGATGTTGGAATATATAAACGTTTTTAAGTGGAAGGGGCGGACAAAGGGGAATTTCTCCCATTGTCTGTACGTACACAAAAGGTAATTTCGTGATAATTTTTGTCACGCAGTGTTACCCCGTTTATCGGGTAAGTGGCCTATTGTGGGTGTACAGTAAGTTATGTGACATTTTTTTTAAGCTAGCACGTTGCCGCGGCTAGCACTTTTGCTATGTTTGTCTAGCTCGGTATAGTTCTCGGCAAACTTCTTCAGCCGTTTCTAGAACAAATTTGTATGCACAAAAATACCCCCTCCACTCGATTTATGCTCAAGATATTTGCCTGAAACTATAACAAAGACGTGTAAGTAACCGGTTTTCCAGTGAAACCGGACTGACAAGATTGTTACCCAATAATTCACTTGAATGTGCAGGTTTCCTCACATTTTTTCCCTTACCGTAAAGCAATTGCTGTCTATAGTAGGTACTTAGGTAATGTATGTAAGATAGTAAACTCATTGGTATAGTCGACCAAGAAATTGCTTAACCACTTTTCGGTATTACAAATGGGTAAGGTTCAAAAGTGGTCAAGCATTTACTTGGTCGGCTATACATGCCTATTACTAGAAGTGAATCCCCGATCAGGGGGGTTCCACTCCGCACTGTAGGTACGCTCGACCGCCTTGCCTATAGCATAGGCAAATCGCAGTAGGCTGTCGGCTTGCAGCGCGCTCTCCCCTTCACCCCCGACGTGTCAGTGCAATTGAAAACGAACGCCGCGCACCCCTAGCGTATCGCCGGGAGTAGCGGGGGGAAGGCGGGCGGTTTGACTCGCGCCGCCTGGCGCATGGTGTATGAAGTAACGAATTTTTTGAGCGCGTGGATAAAGTTGCAATTCGTTTAATCGCGGTCGTAAAAGAGAAGACGCTCTCTAAGCAATCTAAACTTTTCTCTCTACATATTACAAAACAAAGTTGCTAACCGTTTCTACCCTCATATTTTCGACCGTTTACTTCTTCTAAACCACGCAACGAATTAGCGGGGGGGGGGGGGGGGGAGACAAATTTAATAATTTTTTGTATTGCTGTTATTTTAATTTATTAACTCACTAGCTTTTGCCCGCGACTACGTCCGCGTAGACTTGTTTAATTGAATGAAGCAAATGTGCACCCAACATGCAATCTGCAATATTTCCTGGACAAATTAATGAGAATTAGTTGACCTGCTGCCTCCTGCTGCTCATGACGTCACGGCGGGGGTATAACTCACTTATCGCTATCCCTTGGGAACTATGCATTTTTACGGGATATAAAGTATCCTATGTGTTAATCCAGGTTATAAACTATATGTGTGCCAAGTTTCATCCAAATTCATTCAGTTGCTTTAGCGTGATTGAGTAACAAACATCCAAACATACAAACTTTCACATTTATAATAGTAGAATAGGATATTTTCGAAGCCGACTGTATTCAGCTTCAATACATCAACCATTTATTACTATTCCTTTATTTGCGGTCCTAACTATCCAATATGTGTATTAAAAACGCACAATAACACTATTCTAGTAAAAAAAACCCGCCCATGTGCGAGTCGGGCTCTCGCACCGAGGGTTCCGTACGTAACTACAAATTAACGGTTTTCGGATTTATTATATGACTAGCTGTGCCCGCGACTTCGTCCGCGTGAAATAGTGTCTTTGGGTATCATTTTTAATTATTTTGGCTAATTATTTTACAAATAAGACAAACGTTTTAAATACTTTAATGAGCTATTTGCAGTGCATTTGCCTTCACGTGTCTGCCCGTTTCGGATAAGCACACTTAGGCATATTTTCCTACCTACACCGCGCTGTACCACACCGCGCTCCCCCCCCCCCCCCTGATATAATGACTTCGTAAATGCTACATCAGAATAGCTCTCATATTTTGTCTCTGGTCGCAAACTTGTAAAACATTAACATAAACCTTACATATTTCCATACAAACTTTCACCCCTATTCCCTATTGTCATTTTACACCCTTGAGGGTAAAACTTTTACAAACTTTGAATGTCATATTTATTTACATCGATCAACAGCCTCAAAATAAGTTTCAAACTTCTAGCTCTAAAAATGACAATACTTCCGTACAACTTTTCATCCCCCCTTTCAACCCCTTACAACCCTTTTTGGCAGACAGACAGACAGACAGAGTTACTTTCGCATTTATAATATTAGTAAGGATTTGTGCTGTCAGACCTTGCTTCTTGCTAAATTTCGTAGTTCTAGGTCAACGGGAAGTACCCCATAGGTTTTGAAGTGCCTAGCGAATGTATGAGACATGCAGCATAAACGGCCGTATCTTTTGATTGCCTTGACTTAGAAGTTTGTTTTTTTCACGGCTCCAAGGGACTACAGATTTGAGTATTTGGTATTAATTTCAACTCCATACCTCCACGCGTTCCTGAGAAAAAGGGTCTTGACAGACAGACGGACAACGAAGTGATCCTATAAGGGTTCAGTTTTTCCTTTTGAGGTACGGAACCCTCAGGGGCGTAACTAGGGTGGGGCAGGCAGGGCATGTGCCCTGGGCGCCAAATAAGGGGGGCGCAAAAAACGAAATTTACTAACTACCTATAAAAAAAATACAATCCAAATTCGTATACATGGCCAAATAAAAGTCTTTCATCATCATCATCATCATCATTTAATCCTTATTGTAGATACATTTATTCCAGACGGGGACATATTTGTGGTATTTTGTTTGTTTTACATACATTATTACATACTACAAAATTAGTAAAATAAAAAAAATGTGTAAGTATCTGTTTTTAAAATAATTTACAAAGGGAAAGGGGCGCAATTTGGACGCGAGCCCTGGGCGCCATTTTACGTCGCTACGCTCCTGGGAACCCTAAAAACGAGCTATTAACCGATTGAGAACAACTCTCACTACATCCGCTTTTATAAAACCGACAAGGTAATCGTTCGTATAATAAACTACCGGACGCGCGCGACTTCGTTCACGTAAAGGAATAGTGTAGCTTTCTATATGTGAAAGAATTTTTGAAATCGGTTCAGTAGTTCCAGAGATTACCCCCTACATACAAACAAACTGACAAACAAAGTTTACCTCTTTATTATATTAATGTAGACTAGCGGACGCGCGCGACTTCATTCACGTAAAATTAGTAGCCTATGTCCGTCAGGAGTAGTGGAGCTTTCTATCTGTGAAAGAATTTTTGAAATCGGTTTAGTAGTTCCCGAGATTACCCCCTACATACAAACAAACTAACAAAAAAACAAACTAACAATAAAACAAACAAACAAAGTTTTTCTCTTTATTATATTAGTGTAGATGTAGATGTAGATAACGTGTTATATAACGAAATACATATTGTTGGCCCATTTTGACGCGTCAGTATCGGCAAGTCTGAAACTATAAGACAATAAAGGTCTGTTCTTTTAGAAAAGTCCGTCCGGATCGCCACATTCGCTTCCATCTTGCTCGCTAATCCAACCGCCAAAAGTGCTTTTCACTGTCATGTTAAATTCCGGCGTGGAGAACAAGACAGCCGGTGCAATTACTGACACAAATGTATGTCATCTTAGCCCTCTGGGTTGGCAGCGCATCTGCAATCCCGCATTGCGGGTGTCTATGGGCGGGGGGGATCACTCACCATCAGATAACCCACTTGCTCGTTTGCTTATGTTGTTAAAAAGCCACGTCATCGATTTCAGTGACAAGAAAAACTGCATTCTAGATTTTCAAAAACTCGCACTCTATTCAGGATGGAATCCGGTGGACCAGCTTTGGGCACAGAATAAATAGCGTACAGAAAATTCTGTTTTACTACCGCGACTAAACGAATTCCAACTTTATTAACACGATCAGAAAGTTCTTGTTATTTGTGGCGCGAGTTTTGACGCGCAGCCCGCGCCCGCCTTCTCCCCGCTAATCCCGGCGACACGCTAGGGTTGCGCGGCATTCGTTTTCAATTACACTGACACAGCGGGGGAGCGAGCGGGCGCGGACAGTTGCCCCCCCCCCCCCCCCCCTCCATAAGCGTGATGTAATTAACAAACTGGAAAAAATTACCTTGCTACTCTGCGAAACCAGTGACGGGCTCGTGCAAAATAGCTGCGCCTGTGCGACACATATATATATGTTCATGCAAAACCCACCCTCCTCCGCTTCCACACGAAACAACATATATCACACAGACTCAACTACACACCACCACTACTAAACACTAAAACTTCACGATCGACGCGCGTTTCGCCTCTATACGAGGCATCATCCGCTCGCCACTTGAACAAATAATTCGTGACGTAATTTATGGAAGACCCCTTTGTGATGCAACTCGCATGCGAGAACTCGCACGGTCTGAATGGCACTTTAAAGTAAAACTCCAATAGCTCACATTTCTATTTTATTAAGTTACAATTAAATCAAGTTTCTCATATAACTAATACAATACTGGAGAGTGATTCTCAATCGCAACAGCGGCGAGCTCGACGCAGGGGCAGCGTCCTGTCTCACTCTAACTGTAGCTCGAGTGACCGAGATAAGGCGATGTCTGGACGTTGAGTTCGACGCTGATGCGCTCATGGATGTACCCAGGGGGGCGGGGAGGGGCAGCTGCCCCCTCCTGGAAATCTCGCAGAACATGTATGAACTCGCGTAATTACTAATCAAAGTGTAAACGGGGCCTTATGCTCTAACTTTTAAATAAACCGCGCAGTAGACACTGGCAAAATGCACGGTGCAATTGCCAAAAAACCGCGCGCGACGATGGCGGACGAAGATTACCGAATCTAGCGTCTGACGTGCCCCCCCCTAGGCCAGAAGCTGGGTACGCCCATGGATGCGCTTAGAGAATAATTGCAGCTTTCCTAACGTGAATGACACAAGAGTGGGTAACTCGTCCCTCAGAGCGGTTTTTGTTTTAAAGGGCGTGCGCTGGTGGCCTCAGACGGCTTTGTCGGCTTACCGGAGAGAGCGCGAGCAACCAGAAGGGCGCTCAGCAAGGGGAGTATTACTTAGCATGCCACAGGGTGCTCCTATTGAGCCGCCCTCGGACTTCGGACGCTAAGGGAGAATTTCTAGCAAATTTATTTTTATGCTACGGTCGGTTCAGATCAGTGCGGCTGTAAATAATTGTCTTAAGAAAGAGATGCACTGAGCGATACTTCGAACTTGTGTCATTAATGTTAAGGCGCATGGTTCTATTATGAATAAAAAACCGGTCAAGTGCGCGTCAGCCTGCACCGAGGGTTCCGTATCATCTAATTATATTTGATGTACTTAAGTATTTGTGTCATCTAAGTACTTACTCAACCTGTGAAAGAAAAGAAAACAGTTTATGAAGGTTTTTTATTTTTAAAAATTGTCATAGAAAGATTGCTTTTCCCTTTTAATAGTTTCTTAAGTACAGTCAAGGAAATTGAAACACGTACCACCGTAGAACCTAGTCGAAGAGACACACGCATGACATTTGTATGACATAGCCTGGCGTTTAACGCGTCGCGTCATTGCGATAGGGTTCTAAGGTGGTACGTGAATTTATTTCCCTTACTGTACATACATTGACACTTGTAAATGTAAACTTCAATTACTTTTAGATTTTTAACTTTACAAACTTTGGAGGTGTTGGGAATAGCATTCTTTAGTGTTAATTTTCACTATGATTCTATATCCAAACACAACTAAAAATAGTAAAAATGATCTTCCAATAAATAAATAAATTAATGTCCTGATTTATGAATTGACTTCGTTTGTACAGAAAGTTATTCCCTTCAGCATTAATAATGTAATTTTGTACCTTTAGTCTTTTTTTTCTGTTTTGCTGAATAAATATTTTCTTTCTTTCTTTCCTTATTTTTTGATTTGCAATAAGGTTGAGTAAGCTTTATTTACAAACATTCCAAAGTTCAAGGTTAGCATAGTAGTTGCTGAGATGTGACGCTGTACTGTAACAGATGGACCGTTAGGTCCTTTTTCACCTTCTGATACGGAACCCTAAAAAGTAAAAAATGTATACAAATGACTAGCATAATTCTTTGTATATAATTTTATAATTTGACACAATATTGTTCAAAAACATATGTTGATGTTTGATTAATTTTAAACTAAAATACTTTATGAGACTAAATAAATAATATTTATTTTCTTTCTTTTTGATTCAATAAAGATTTAAAAATTGCGGCCGAAAAATTCATAGCCTTAAATAGGATATTTTTTATTTCTCCGTCTAAAAAAGTTCTTACATTTTTCACATTCCATTTCGTGTCATGACACCAAAACATGCCAAGTGGCAACACGGGACCAAAAGGTTTATTTTAATACCTTGGGCTTTGTGATTTACAGACGCCGGTCGTACAAGTACGGTCAGCTTCACAAGTAGCTAAACACTTAAGAGGAGTGTGAACCCAGCGCTCTCCATACAAACGGCGATAACGTTTTCCACCCTCTAAACCTTAACCTACAGCCATGATTTTTTATATGTTGTCATTATATCCTAGAGCTAGGTTTGTATGTTTTGATTTGTCAAATATTCTTCATTGTTTCAAAAATATTGACGCCTTTTTGTTTTGTATGAAACTCCTAAAATGCAAATATTGTCAAATCTATGAAAAATATTTAAAAAATCAAAACATACAAACCTAGTTCCAAGGCATAATAACGACATACCAACAAATTATTGCCATAGCTTAAGGTTTAGAGGGTGGAAAACGTTATCGCCGTTTGTATGGGGAGCGCTTTTTCGGGCTGAATTCACAGTCCTCTTAAGAACCTTGTCGTAATGTATGAAAATGAAACAGGGGCGTAGCTACCGCCGTATCAGCCGTATCAACGATATGGGGCCCCCGGGTTACAGGGGCCCCAATTTGTAGAACCATAACCCTCTATTTGGGCTTCGCCGCAAACGGGTATAGAAGAGCCCCCCGACAAATATTGATACCATCCCATGCCCATCCCGGGCAAGCTACAACAATAGTATGAAATGAAAGTTGCTCGAACTTGTCACAATATCATTGACAGCGACAAGGTACTAAAATGTTCAGCTACTTCTGAGGCTGACCGTACGAGATGACAAATTAGAATAAAAAAAAAGTTTGTTGTACAAGAGCGAGTTTGTTTATATAAGTATTTTATGCAACTGTTGCATAATAAGGGGTCTTAAAACACGAGTGTGGTTTTATGAAACGAGCGTTAGCGAGTGTTTTAAGACCTAATTATGTACAGTTGCAAACATTACTTTATCTATACACATATCATAACTGCAAAAAACCGTAACAACAAACAAAACCAACAAACGAATGACAACAGTAATGGCGGCAATTCGATCCATCCGTCATGCCGAACGTTTTTTTAAATCATAGACAAACGCATGAAGTCCCTATCCTCATGTCACTCGACGTCAAATGTCGTTCGTTTATTTAAAAAAAAAACATACTGGATTGACGTTCCGTATTGATAACTGTTTTAATATCTATGGACACTAGGATAGTGACCCACTTGAATTTTGACAGCTGTTCCAAATTTAAACTCATGAAGGTAGAGAAGTCGGTACTGTAATGACCATTACAGTACAGACACCGGTATTGTAATGACCATTACAGTACAGATTTTCCTACTACCACAGACAAGAAATTTCTCATAATAAAATTTGTTGTAATAATGCTGATTATTTCCAACGATTTTTGTACGCGTTATTGAGCACTTATGATATATGTTGATAATAATTATTTACAAACACTTGAATAATAAAGGTTAGAATAGGCTATTTAGCTCTTGTCAGACCCTTATATTGTTTCATTCGTGATAAAAAAAAATACCATTATCAAATCAACTCACACAAGAATTAAAATGTACTACATATTTTTATTATTATTTATCTGTAAGCAACTTCATTGTTTATAAAGTTATTACGTCATTGACTTCTTAATAGTAGTTTTTGTAAACGGTTTATATTTCAAGAAGCGGCAAACTGAACGGTCAACAACTCATCACATACGAAATATTAATTTCGGCATTGAAAATAGCGCCATCTGTAATTTTATGAAACTAACTATTTCAACTACACTAGCATCAAAGTCAAGGTGTCAACTTAGTCGCTAGGTGGCGCTAACTTTTAATATAATTGACTTCGAGCGTTGATAATAGCGCCATCTATTGTAGTAAGAAAAACGTGATGAACATTTTAGAAAATTTGAGAAAATTCGAAACGCGGTGATATTCAAATCCAACCCCATAATTAAATGTTTCGCATGGGCATTGTTCTGCGACAAAACATTATTTAAAAAAAAATTAATAATAATAAAAAGTACCACATTTAAGTCTAATTAATTCTCAAATAAAGATCTAAATAAATTTTACTACTTGCATATTTATCTAAAAATATACATAATGGTAAAAATTAAACCAAATGTTTAAATATGTATTTGCAAAACAAGCGTGTTGGCGGTCGGGCTCGGAAATAAATTACGCTTGTAAACTAAATAAGAAAGTTTATTAATGAGCGGTAAAAACAGTAGGAAAGAAGACGTATGACTGACAAAGGATTTTCAAAAGCAGTGAAAATTAACCTCGTAAGGCCCACATCAAATTTCATTCTATGAATTTTGAACCATATCGTTTGAGACAGTGAGTTCAAAGTCAGTTTGACATTTTTCCTATATTTAGGACTTGGGGCCTTACGAGGTTAAGGTATTCTAAGGAGGTCGCATGAGCCTGTCACTGACAAAGCGATAATAACAGAACAAAGTGAACTTCAAATCTTTTGAATTCTGTGAGTAGACCCAGCCAGTTCTGTTACTTTTATTTTAAATCGAATTTTGCTCACAGCCTTTAAGCAGCAAAACCCTGGCTGTTTGAGTTGGTAAGGTGCAAAATATATGTATAGAACAGCATGTCAACTAGGCCATGCACAACGGCTCAACCCTCCTCTCCCCCTGTCGCCCCCGATTCTCCGCCCGTGCTACGATGACTGCATTGTGCAACTCATTGAGACTTGTTGCGGCGTTTGTCTGTTGTTTCGGACGGTTATGTGGATTTATTTTACTGTTCTAGCTATAGTTTACTACGCCTTAGTATTTATAGTTCGGTATTGTGGTTCCAATTAAATTTTACTCACATAATGTCATAATATAATTATATTTGATTGTTTTATTGTAGAAAAATACTATTGATTAAGCTCTTAGTTTATTTTAAGTTGTACCTATAATAATTAGACAATTATCATGCATTATGATTAAGTACATTGTACATTTATCTCAAAACTCCATTCCAAAAATACAATTTCTTTAGGCATTACCAACCTAGTAGACAAATTGGTCTAACAATAAAAAATAACTATTTATTTAGTATAAATATCGACTCCGTTGAGTCCCTAGGATGGTATTACCTCGCGACTTTCTTTCGAATTTATTTATTTTAACAACAATAACTTACTAAACATTTTTTATGAATAACAAGTACTTAATTAACTATGTATAAAAAAACTTGTTAAAGAAAATCACAAGTTCAAACAAGAATAATATTCAGGACTAAGAGTTTTGGTGACATACTTACCAAAAATCTAGAATCCACAGGGTTACTATTTGCTATTTATATTAAGATTTATCTGTAATTCTGTCAAATTGTAATGTCGTTTCAATGAAGCATATTGTATTGTTTTGTATTGTATTTATTTAAAATATTTTTAAAGTCAAAGTAAACATGAAATTTGTAATAAAATACATTATGTATGTTCGTTAATTTAGTTTTTGAAAAACATGTTATTCAAATAGTGACTCCATGGATTCTAGAACCAAGGTATGCTATCAAAAGTCCTAACCCTAAAATAAAAAATACATAAAATTAAAAAATAATCCCGAATAATACATTATTAGAAGAAATTAAACATTAGTCGTCGTTGCGCCGCGGGGGCTCATAATTAAGGACCACGGACTGGTCCGAAACATGTCGGGCATTTCTCGACGTAAAAATACGTAAGTGATCCGTTTTATTAATATGTCCGAGTCTCACGGTAGTTTTATGTTAGAAATTAAACAGTGCTACCAAAGTAACAAAAGAAGGCGTTGATGTAAACATTGAAATCATAGAACGTGTTATGACAGTTAATTCGAAATGATTTCGTTTTGGCATTATATTATCATTGACGAGAATAATGATTGCTGTCAAGATGAACTGAACTGCATTTGTTAAAACTGAATAAACAATACTACCGTAAATAATAAAATTATGAATTAATGCAGCGGTTAAAATAGCTCCCTGTTTGAATATGAAACATTTTGTGATTACTAATTTATGTTTTCATACAACTTATGCGTTTTTTTTAAAGGCAACAAACAGTCGTTTAGAAAACGTAATACAAACGAATCACATTAATTACGTTAAATGCAAAATTGAATGTTAAAAAATTCTTATACATATTATGTTGATTTTTTGTCCCAACGACGATGAAATATAATTAATTCCTAACAGGTCGATTGATAAATATCTATCATTTGTTACCTACATATATATTTCACTAACTATTCGTTTGTATAAAGCTTAAATTACTTCATTTGTATTTACTCTTATCTATAGTAAGTCGAAATTTTATCGATATCACGCCTAGCACAAGCGGCCACGAGTTGTTCTGTCACTAAATACATTTCATCTATTTCATTCCGGGTTGATAAGAAAGGGACAAAGATACATATCGACAAAAGAAGTCACAACTCGTGCTAAACGTACAATTTCTCTATACTTAGACCAACCGATACACTAAATAATGTTGAAGAATTTTGAACAATGACATAAAATTATTAAATTAAAAAGCGTTCTAAATTACCAAACAAATTAACAAACACTGACTTGCGAAATATTTGTATGCCTGATGGCGAAACATGGTGTTGCTATTAAAATTTTGTAACATCTTATTATCCACCTGTGTTGACAAATAAATGATTTGTATTTGTATTTATTTATTTGTATTCCAATAATAGTGCAAAAGTAGCAGATAAAAAGCCGACTATTTGTATTAAAAAACCTATACAATTAATTAGAAATGCGGATGTGTTTAAACCAGGTAAGTACTCAACTCATTATGATTTAATAATTGATGCCAGCAAAGGTAAATAGACAACACCTCGAAACTTGAAATATATGCACATACAGTCAAGGAATTAAATTTCCAACCCACCTAAGGTTCAATAGCATATGGCAAGCTGTCACCATAAGAGCTATAGAGCAAGACGTTAGTTTGACATATCGACCTTAATGCATTGCGAATGTCAGACGACATTTCAACGAAATGGGTAGGGAATTAAATTCCTTGACTGTACGTTAACTTTATGGATTAATAAAAATAAAAACTCTCACTGAAGAGAAACTTAAAATGAACCCATATAAAAATGGTAAATATTAAATCATTAGACAATATAAAAACTTAAACTTCGAAATCATGCTCTTCTATCTTCCGTGATCGTACATGTTGCTAATTATTATAACAGAAAGTACAAACGCCCATAATTTAAAAAAAAATACAATTTTTAAAGCGAAATGACGGGAAAATCTATTGAAATGTTCACCTAATCGTGTATACGGTTGGCCATTTGATCCATTACAACTTATCTAGTTAAGCACTCTTGTTGAAAGATGACGCTGTTCGCAGTTTCTTTCGGATACGCGGCGAACTCCACCTCGGGACCACTCGGGTATCTCCGGGCGATACACCTTCGTCCACGTCGTCTGCTTCTGTTTTGATCTCCATTTTCTGGAAAAGTCGCAAAGATTTCGTAAGCCAGTACCGAAGAACGAAGGTTCAGACCGCTTAAAATAAATACATCGTTTTGTAGTGAATGTTAGTACAATCATGGCGGTAACTGGTTCATTTGTTACGAGAAATGTATCAACATTTTAATGCTCAAAGGTAAAGAGCTTTAAATACTGGGAACTCCCATAAGCAAGAATCCAGTAAGTAGGAGATGACGAGCCTTGAGAATACAAAACAATGTAAAACATGGTCATTGTCTGTAAATATTATCAACGTGAAAGTAATTAGGTTTGCATGTTCAGATGTGTGTTCCTCAATCGCGAATCAAGGTATGTAGTCGTTGTAAGCCTAACTAGTGACGAAGCATTTGGGTATCGACTGCAAAACCTTTTGTTAGCTAATCCATTACATACAGTTAGGGAGTTTTTAGATATTTTAATTTAGTTAGTTTTTGTATAATTTCACATAATATTTAACGACTTGAGTATTTAATTTCATAATCTTCTATTTTTTATCTTGTTTCATTTATTTGTTTTGTTTATGTTTTTTTTGACGATCCCTATCGGAGACTAATTTAATTTATTTGACATTCTATTGTAATTTTGTATCAAATATCGTGTTATAAAATTTTGTTAGTTGATTAAAATTTTTGTTATTATATATTTTGACGATCTCAGTATAAATTCGTGTAATTTGATATGCAATGCATTTCATAATGTAACTTTATATTGACTGAATAAATTAAACAAAACTAAACTAAACTGTTGGAAAAATCTGTGAAGAACTTTCTTGGTCAACTTTGTGGCTAGCACGATAGCAATGTCGCGCAGTGGGTTTAGATGCGAAGAAAGTTATTAAGAGGAAACACAAGGGCCGTTTTTCCATACAAACGTCGTCCCCTGTTTCCTCTCTGGATAATGCCAATAGAGCAATAATTTTTTTCCAAAAAATCAATGGCCACTATTATGCATGTCCCTATGTTTTCCTTTTTTCAATAGATTAGTTATTAAAAGAGATGTGAACATTCAAAAACTTAAAAAATTGGCCAGATTTTCGGCTGCGTTCATACATTCAGAAAACAATTTTTACTAGATTATTTAAAAACTAAAGAAAAAAAATAGGAACACTGTCAAAGCCTTTCTTTAATTATTAATGAAAAAAGTAGTTAAATCGGTTAAGTTTTGGAGAAGGAATCAGGGGTCTACGAATCGTTGATTTTGTGTACTTTAAATAGGTATTTTCAGTCCAAGCTGCAGCTGTCTTTATTGCGCTCTGCGGGGGGAGGCATACCTATTTTCCAATTCTCTTGGCCTTGAGGTTTCCTCTTAACGATTTTAACTAAGTGGCTAAAAATGCTTTTTTTTGTTATTAACGGTTATTTAACCGCATTCGTTCCGACTGCCGCCAGAAGGGAGGATTATGTTTTCGAGTGTATGAATGACTCGCATTTAGCCAGTTTTTCTTTTTGTTAGTTTTTATTATTCATATTTTAGTTACGTATAGGTTAATACTATCAACGCGCGACACAGGGCGAGCGGGCGCGCGCGCGGCAAGCCGGCAACCTACTGCGATTAACCTATGTCATAGGTCATGCGGCGAGCGCACCTACATTGCGGAGTGGAACCCCCCTGCTTGTACAAAGGACTGGCCGTTTGTTCAGATAAGTTACCTGCACCACCAGCCTGATGAGGGTGTGCTGCTGTTCTAGAAGCTGAGACATCTCTCGAAGGCGCCTCTTCTGTTTTTCCAGCTCGGCGCTGATGTAGTCCTCGCTGCTTTCCAGCACCAGGTCTAAACCAGCTGGAAAAAACGAGCACATCAACCTTCATATGCCCTTCGACGGATTTACCAATATTATGTAAACCTTTACATATAAATTAATAGCGGACGCGCGCGACTTTGTTCACGTAAAATTAGTAGCCTATGTCCGTCAGGAATAGTGTAGCTTTCTATCTGTGAAAGAATTTTTAAAATCAGTTTAGTAGTTCCAGAGATTACCCCCTACATACAAACAAACTAACAAACAAAGTTTACCTCTTTATTATACATATTAGTGTAGATGTAGATTTCCGTTGCTAAGTGATTGATATACAATGCATTACCTAAAAGAACATGTTTTTTAGGGAATTTAAAGTTGTACTAACAAAATTATTTAGGAAATTCCACCATTAAGGGAGTTGAACTGAAGTGAAGTATATATTTGTATATTCCACTGCCACTGTCAGCGGCGTTAAAGTCAAGTGCGACTGATAAACATAAAGCAGGCGTAGTTGGGTTGACCTGTCATAATACACTGTTACGAATGGCGATGTTTGTTTAATCTTCATTACATGTACCGCCGTCCTTGTCTACGCTCACTGTTCACTGTCACGACGGTGTGCACTAGGACGTCCCATTCTCCGCTGCACCGAACACTGACGGTCTTAAACGATGTATTGGGCTTTCTCCCATGCACACTCAGAGATATCGTAACTATTATACTTGCAAGATTTATCTAACAAACTAGACTGCCAGGTTTTTTTGTGTGACACTTGCATCTTTCATTTAAAACTAACTTACAGACTTTTAAAATTAATACTTGCAAACATAAACACATACCATCGTCAGTGAAGGGATTGCAGAACCATTTCCGTAGTATCAGATCCAAGAATCCGAGTTTGCATTTCTTGTTGTTCGGGTACTCGATAAGTTCGTTCTTATCAACCTTCTCCAAAAGGATCGCCGGCAGTTTCCGCTCCAATTCAGTGTGTAACACCACCTAATAGTTGAATGAAAGCCAAATTATGATTAGCCAGAGTTCATTTGCTTATAGGCAACAGTAGAGGATCTAGAACAACGATTTGGAAGGGACTTGACTTAGCTGTGGTTGGGCTGGAGAATTATCAGGGGAGGATATAAATGCTTTTGGAGAGGGTCTTGAGCCCGTTCGCCGTCCCCGTGGATCTGCTACTAGTAGCCAGTCAAAGCATTCGTTTTACTGCATATACTAAACAATAGCTGAAATATGCCGCTGTGACTGACGGACCGACTACGTCGCAGCAGATTGTTTCATTTTTTTACCTTTTGGTACAGCAGCAGAAAAATGTCTATGAAAAATCTTCAGCTCCATATAATATTAAAATCAAAAATTGGTTTAATACGAATTTAAACTTGATTTACCTGCATGGCTAGCCGTTTCAATTGCGCATTCCTCCGCACGCTCTCAATGTCACCGACAGCCAAACCGATCAGCAAATTCATTAGTAAAATTGGCATCAGCACCATGAAGGTGCCCAGTATTATGAAGGTTGGCATAGGGAATGGTAAGGCTCGGTCTGTCTCTGATTCGTAGTAGGGTTGGACGTATGTTCCAACGAAATCTATCTCTCCTAGCATCATGGCGAAGGTTCGCATAAGAGACATGGGTATACTGTTGAATGATAAATGATGACCCTGGAAATATATTTGCTTCATAGCATAGGGTGTGTGCTGTTCGCAATGCAGAGGCTATTCGCATGGCAGTCCGACAAATTAGACCCTTAATCCAAGCAGTTAAACTGGAACTTATAAAAATAGTAATATACGTTAAAATTCTAATGCTCAATCGTTTGAGTGCCTGGATTAAGATTAATTAGAGGAGACAAGTGCGGAAAAGGCAGAACAGGTAAAAAGCAAGGCAAGGTAACAATGGCTATTTTTCGTTGAAATCAGTTCCAAACGAATCTGCAGAATTCAGTTAACCACATTAATGGTAACTTGTTGTCTATCGAAAAATTAAGTACAATAAAGTGCTCAATACGGTACTCCAACCACAATCCAATTGGCAAAAATGTGTGATATTGCCGTAGATTGTCACTGAAAATATTTTATATCAGTCATATTTGGAGATACAAAATAATGAATAAATAGGTTATTTTTATTTGGTTTCTAAATACATGAATTAGAATCCACATAAGAGATATAAAGCGTTTTATTATGAGAGCTATGCTTAAAAACCATTAGTAATAGAATAAAAGCGATTTAGTGTTACACTTCAAACATTCTCAATAGTCCTATTATAGAGCTCGACCGAGTGCTTTTGGGGAGCCTTCTCCGCTGTCTTTCATTATCTCGTACAAAAAAACCCATTAATAAACTCTTTCGATTTCGTTAAAAAACATATTAAAATACCGTATTAAGTTGATTAAATCAAAGTATCAATGACTATAGTGCAGATTTATTTGAAACGAGCATATTGCTTGACATCACATTGGCATTTCAATCGGGCCTCTATTTCACCAAGCTGACAGCTGAGATGTGACTACGACAATTGGCATACTTAGCTAACTCAAAGACCTTTTGTATTGCCTGGCTTAATTAGTATGCTTAATGTACTCTGAATAATCGTTGTCACTTGTCAATATGTTAGTTTGATGAAATTGGAGCCATGTATTGAGGGCAACCAAACTGAAACTAGTCATTTCAATGGCGCTAGTTAACTGTCGGATATGCTGTAGGTATTTCCAGCGGCTGAAATGCTTTCCGTTAACTATTAAACCAGATTGTGTGACACACATTCAATTTCATTTGTCTTCTAGTGGATACGTGGGTATTATACTGCTCCCCTGGACCATAAAATAAATGTCACTTATTTTGTTTGAAATGAATTCCGAAAAACCGCTGCGAAGATCGCTACTGTATAGAGTACAATTATGTTCTATGGAAATAAGTTTTAACATATAAGAAGAAATTGAAAAGTTAGCTAAAATTGTTTTGTATTATGTGCATTATTTCGGAATATACGGAATATTATTATTTACAACATAATATTTGTAACTGTGCGTGTACTACTACAGCGTTAGTGACGAATGCTGTTCATTAGTGACACAACACTAATCAGTTTCGAAATTGGATGAGGAGTATTAATATTGCCGCTCTCTTGGAATTTATTCGGGTTGCCCCACTTTGTGCTTTCGTGTACTAAGAGTGAGACAATGGAAAATTTCAGAAAAGAGCAAGAACTGAATATGGCACTTGTGCTTGCTACTACTCTTGTTATTAATAGGAGATCAGTAATCTTCTTGACTGGATCAACCGAAAAACATATCACACAGTTCAGTAGAATATGCGCTTACGTATTTATAACAAAGGTAACCCTCAAATACAACTAAGAATTTGGAATAAAATAATCCAATCAGGTCTAAATTATTTCATGACGTCATGACGCAAGCTTCTTAATGTAAGATTAAAAATAAAAAAGTAAAAGCAAAAGGCTGTCTCCACTGTTCGAGAGGTTAGGGAGCCATAATGTCCACACAATAATTAAGAGTGTACAAATGCTATCATACTTAACATTCATATGTCCACACTTAACACACCATATCCAAATCAGACAGACCATCCGAAGATCATCTGCTTCCATCGTCATATTCTCTCTTGCTTCTTCCAAATAGATCATGCTTCTTTACTTTAGCATTTTGACACTTAAACTGTCCAAATAATCAACATTTCAGTTACTAGCTCAATTCACATATTTCTTTAATCGGCGGAGAAAACCTTTCACGAATTACTTAAAAATGCATGCTAAAGAAATGCAGAAATAGCGAAGAAGTTATCCCGGTCTATTTATGTCATTTTCTTTATTTTTTTGTCGATATAATCAGCATTAAAAATATCAGAATGGAAACCCATAATTAATCAAGGACTTATCAAGTATGATCTTATGAATGATAATAAATTATTGTTGCACAGACAACCCGACGATAACTATGTGTACATTATAAGAAAGCTAACTGATGTTGAAAAATATGATCAACCACTCCATTATAATTAAAGCTGACTATAAAAGTTTGTAGATTGGCGCATTCCGATATACACTAGCGTGTCGACCTGAAACTGCGCCTAAGACATATAATGTTATAGCTAACTTTAGATAGCAAGATGAAGAACGCAAGTCCAAAGGCGATGATCAGAATGGAGAAGACCATCAGAACTTTGATGAGGGTCTGGAGTATCTCGAGGAACATGACCACGTAGATGCCGACTTGGTCGAAGCGCTGAAGAAGAAGGAGCAGCTCGAACCAGGAGAGGAACACTGTTATCGAGGCTGCGGAGAACTGGAAGATAAATGTTATAGAGATTAAATAGCAGATACTGAAAACGCACACTTTATACAGTACAATGCAGCTCATTTGGAAACTTGCTTTAGTGAGATAATTGGAGTTGTCAACGCTCAGTTTTCTAGAGCTTACAGAAACATGCAAAAAAGTACGTGTTTATAAATATGAATACGAAAGTGGATCTTGTATTGCAACTTTGAATTATCAAATCGAAA
This sequence comes from Ditula angustiorana, assembly GCA_963691745.1. Lineage (NCBI taxonomy): Eukaryota > Metazoa > Arthropoda > Insecta > Lepidoptera > Tortricidae > Ditula > Ditula angustiorana. The sequence goes on along the minus strand of OY829472.1, from coordinate 2,658,112 downwards.
CTAATTAATATGGAAGATAAATTTTTAGACGCCTGGAGAAGGTCGTGGCGGATTTTTTGGCCGGGGTTAATCCATAGTTTCGGTAGGATAAGGGCAACTTAGTTATAGTGAAAGAATCGGGTTTTAATTATATATATTGTTATATTAGATACCCAATGAAGAGCAAAAACTATTTTAAATACGTGGGTGTACATTTGAGTTTGTTATTTAAAAAATTGCCAACATTGCCCAGAAAATAAAAATAACAAAGAGAATTTACACATACCTTAATATAAAACTATGTCTTGCATTAAATACCTACTTCGTCATGTAAAAAAAAACAACAAATAAAAGAAGAAATTAAACTGAATCGATAAGTTCAAAAAATGTTTTGCAAACCAGCCCTCGATTTTGATACAAACCTGTACATCATAGTATGTGCCAAGAACCGTAGGAAGGACCATCATAGTGGAGCTTATGTAAAGGACCCAGGAGACAATGTTAGAGGGGTCGACGATGTAATGCCATTTCTGTTCCTTCATGTTAACAGCTTCACGAATTAGAGACACCGCGTTGTAAATTAATATGGCGACTGTACTGGTATACATGGCCACGAGGGACTCGAAATCTGTAGAAAAAAATAGATTAAATACGTCAATTTCAGTAGTAAAGCCAGACCAGAGTTCGTCCGCTCCAGATTGTGGATTTTTCCGCAAAAGTTAAGTACGTTCGTTGTCATTGTGGCAATTGCTTATGAAGACTGTGCAGCGGTGCCAGAGAGGTCAACGTTAACCGCAGGAACTAGTGACCCCAAAGTACTTAATCACTGATTGAATGCCTACATGTCTACAATGCTCTTTAAATTCGTAACATTACATTTACTGCAAGCTTTCAGGTTCTTGAAGGGATAGGAACAGGTGTGCCAATCCTCTGGAGTTGCAATAAGCCATAGTACCATCAGATGAGCTGCAAGCCTTTATGCCACTGACGTATAAAAATATAAATAGGTAAAACACTAACGTTGAACTTACTTGCATGAAAATCAGCTTTCTTACTGCCTTTGTCAGTTTGATTAAGAGCTGTATCATTGTTATCCGACACGTTGGTCGTTAAACAATTATTTGAGTTTTTTTCCAAAGCGGCGTAGCTGGGGTCCGTATGCGTCATCAGCAGGTACGAGTAAACCGTGACAAACGTCAAGAAGATGCTGTAGAAAAGCAAGTTAGCCAGGTGGAAGTACTTTCCGTAGGAGTGCCACTTCATTTGAAGGTATTTTTGACTCAGTGGATGAGCCAACAGCTCTACTCGGCCGTGTGCCACCATTGCCTGGAAATGATAACTATACAGCATTCTAAGTCTCACGTATGCACGTTTGTGCGTAAGTAAGAGTTATTAGTACTGTACAATACTCTAAAAATCCTCCACCTCAATTGACACCTCATTAAACTATAACTCAACGGATCGAACGAATAGTATCAGTACCATGTTTAAGACCAGCACTAAATAATATGTCAAAAATTTTCTGACACCGTAGAAATAATCGACTACGTGCTTTAGTGGAACTATTTGAATCATGATCCACTGTGAAGTCTCTTCATAATAAACGTAATAATGACGCGTTTAGCGTGTCATTGTGATATTTATCATGAATTGGTTCCACTGTGGGCCACGATTCCAATAGTCCGGCTAACTAATTTGGTGGTATTGAGAAAGCATCATCAAAAAGCAGAGTCATAGCCTTAATAAGGTATTTACTAAGGTAGACTTTAGTCGTCTTTTCCACAAAACACGCAGCAAGAAATTAAAAAACACACGTCGTCGTCGAATCAGATATCATTGGAAACGCGTTGTTTCTACGATTTGAAATCCGAAATTATAATTAGCTTGCAATCTATTTCTTGCGATACACGATTTAAACATATACACATCCGGCTATTGCATACCAAACTCAGTTTAGTATGAAATTTTGACAACTCATTACGTTTAGTGTTGTTGTATATACACGTGCGTTAGACAAACATACGTAAAAACCCATAAACCCGTGCTTTGTTAAGCGTGGACACAGTGAACCAATCACACTTGGGTCGCCGGTTGCTAACATTTAACTGATTGGTGCGATATCGTATTGGATAACGTGATAACGCGATTTCGTCTAGTGTGATGGGCCCATAAGTGTCGTCTTGCCATGAAACTGAGAACTTAAGATTAGCTAAGTTTCTGTTCGGGACAAAACAAACTAACAAGTAAGTAGCAAGTTGTTAATTTATGTTAATTTTATTGCTCGCAAATGTGCCGAATATTGAGGTATAACAATGAGTCTTAGATACAGTCAGCGTCATAAATATCTTATCTATTAAGTAACTTTGTCGCATTGTTTCAGTTTATACTAGTAAAGGATGTTAAAACTATAGGACCCAGTGAGTGCTCTTCAGACAAGCGTCGGTAACAATTTTCACCCTCTAAGCCTTATAGCCATGGTTTTAGGTAAGGGTAGGTAGAAGGTTTGTAAAATTTATTTTTTAAATATTCTTTATAATTTTCCAACTATTGGTTCCAAATATCACTATTTTGCAAAAAAGTACTAACAAAACAAAGACTATAAGTTTAACTTTAGAGGGTAAAAAAGGTTATCGCCTTTGGTAGGGACAGCGTTTGAGGTACTTACAAACCTCTTAAGTACAGCTTCGAGTAAGATTAATCTGTATATACCTAATACAAACGATAATACGTTCCCGTATTTCACAACCCATAAGTGATTGTTAAGGGCAAATTAATTCGTAAGGTCATATTAATGTGGCCACAAGTAGGAACCCAGAAATTTATAGGTCTTATTACTGTGGGAATACAACACACGAACTGTTGTACAAACATAAGTGAACCATACGAAAATGTTAGGAATAATGTTTCAAACATAAAACAAAGATGGACGGATGGAAGTTCTAGAAAGTTCTCAAAAAAAATGAGGTCCATTTAACACCCTCAAAGTTTGTAGAACTTGTGGAATGTTAGTGCCTATGGATGATTTCATTGTACAATAATAACTTTTCAAATTTAAACTGACTTCACTCAAAAACGAAAAAAGCGGTCGTATGATTTATGTGATGAGCACCTCCTTTTTTTTGAAGTCGGTTAAAGAGTCATTTAGTCACGTAACGCTAATATCACGTGACCTACTGAATAACTCAAGAATAATTGTTACAAATTGTGCTCGTTCCCTTTGAAATATCCATTCTTAACATCACTTCACCTGCTCCTATCCTATCTTTTTCCATTCCGTCTTTTTTATAAAAACTTATATGAATAACAAGCTATTATCCAAGATTATGTCCGGGTAGACTTAGTTTATCGTTATTCCGGGAGAATTTTGTACCCTTTCGGTATAAAAAGTACCCTATGGTTAGTCTCGATATGCGAACTGTATAATCTGAGCCTTTAGTGTAAGTTTTTTATCACAAAAAACGTCTCGAAAGCGTCAGCGTTAACTTCTAAATTGTACGGAAACATTGTTTCAAATACGCGCCGCAAGAGGCGCTGTCTTTACTTCTATAGCAATTAAGAAGTTAACTCTAACGCGTTCAACAAAAACTGACACTAGACGTTCTGGCCTCATCTAGATTATCAGCTGCACGCAAGGTTTTCGGTTCAAAAGATTCATTCCCCATTTCACCCCCTTAAGGGTAGAGATAATCGGTTACACGCTCAATCTGTCGTCAGTTCAGTCCATCATTCCGGTCAGAATGACGAGAGAATTATCGTGCAACCTACCTCGTGTCGTGTCAGTCTGAACTGATCGTAACCGTGTCCATTTGTCATCATTCTGGCATCAGTCAAAACTATACCGGAATGATGGACTGAACTGACGCCAGAATTAGCGTGTAGCCGACGTCTATGTCAAACAGAACTATCCCTGAACAAACATTTCATCCAAAGACAGGCAGACAGGCTTTCGAATTTAAAATACTAGTTTGGATAACAAGTCCTTTATATACAGACGTCAGTATGCTAAAGTAGCAGAACAGTGAAGGAATAGAGTGAAATGCGGATGGTAGGACCTTGTGCAATGTCCGTCCGGATCGCTACCACCATCTTGCTCGCTAATCCCGCCGCTAAACAGCAGTGCTTGCACTCTTGTGTTCCGGCGTGGAGAGCAAGACAGCTAGTGAAATTACTGGCACAAGATGTATTCCATCATAGCCCTCTGGGTTGGCAACGCATCTGCAATCTTCTTGGTGTTGCTGGTGTCTATATGCGGTGGTTATCACTTACCATCAGTTGACTCGCTTGTTTGCCTTCCTATTTCATAAAAAAAACCTGCACAGTACCAATACAATTTGAATGCGCACGCCGAGACTGTCCTGTCTTGGCCAGCGTGTTCAGTTTGTATTAATACTGTGCTACTCTATTGCTTTACTGTTTTGCTCCCATGTGAAATCAGCATTAGTGTGAACCCCTGAATTCCCTCAGTTCCCAAGAACTAGTTCGGTCTCAGTTCATGGCAAGCACGACATTCACAGAAGCGGGTGTTTCGAACTCACGTTGATTACACACAACGGTTCGGGTCTATACTTCGGATCGTTGAGCGCGACTCTCAGCGCTTGTATCTCTTCCTTGGAGCGTTGGTAGTTGTCAAAGCAATACTTTATCTGTGATTAGAAAAACAAAGGTCAGTGACACTTACGTTCAGCGCTGGCAGTGGTACCGTCTGCGATTTGACGGTCTCTTGTTTCTTTGTCTCGTCGTCAGTTAAGACGGGGCATAGCGCCTCGAAGTTGTACTTGATCTAGGTACAAATCGTATTATTATACGAAGCAATAGTAATATAATATACAAACAGGAACATCTACTAGGAAATCTCCATCAATATTGCACCGATTGTTCGTTAAACCAAGCAAGCGTGCTAGTGTCTCCAGGCCTGGATCTAGGGGGGACAGACCTGCAGGACTCCTGAACCGAGCGTTCGTTTCAGAGGGTACCAAAATCATAATATTATATTGTGACAGGAGCGCTAAAACCAAATTTATCTCTAACGCTGGAGAAAAGGGGCATCACTATCAAGTTTTTTCCCCGGTCCAAATAAATCGTAGATCCTGAGTCAAGCCAAATAATTTAACGCACTGGCAACATAATCTCCATAGGTTGTTACGCAAAGAAAACCCTTCACCGTGGGCGTACTCAGCTTCTGGCCTGGGGGGGGGGGGGGGATGGGGCAAGTCAGATTTTTTAGGTCGGATCGTCCGCGGCTGTTTTGTCATACACACTACACAAACAAACTAACATGAAACATTAGCGAAACATTAGCCGAGCGTTCGAACGCTCGGTTAGATTCGGTAATCTTCGTCCGCCATCTGCGCGGTTTATTTAAAAGTTAGGCCCCGTTTACATTTTGATTAGTCATTAGGCGAGTTGTCTATTATTGCCGGGACAATAAGAGAGTTTACCCTATGTACATATTGCAGAGCATTGCGTCATCATTATAATAAAGAAAAGAGGTCAAAGAAGTACTTCATGTCATTCAAAACAACTAGGTGGTACTGCACTGACCGTACAGCGGCTTAGTTCTATAGCAACTTTGTAAAACGCAGAATTTGATTGGGCACCTACTAGGTACCTACTAGGCCAAGTGATTCTACCGATAGGTACTGCACTGACCGCGTGGCAGTTTTGTGCAATACTAACTTTGAAGAACGCTATGCATTAATTACTTAAATGGTTATCTTCAGATATATTGGAGTGGTGTAACTTAAGAAAATATGTGATGACAAACTTATTGTCAAGGGCGGCGCTAAGAACATGTCAAGATCAGCATCACTTAGCAGAGTGTGTATTTTATAATTAAACCTGTCTTAAAGAATTTTTTATGTAACACGCCTAAAAAGAACTGTGTAACAAAAATTAGAACCCTGCACATATTTTAAATTGAAAAGGGAAGCCAACGGGAATATCGGTGAACTAATGGGAAGTTATCATTGTTATCGGAACTGGGAGCCCTACGAAAAACCATGTAGGCTTCTGGATCTCTAGCTTACCATACTAAATGCAGAAGCAAACTACCACATTGCATGGCTATTTTGTTTAATTTTTCGACTGCCGCCATGGCACGCATGACCTATCGCCGTACCGGCAGTGGCCCAAACTTACGTAGAAGCTTTTAGAATCCTTCTTGCAATTAGCCTTGGTGATGCATTTATCTTGGACTGCTTCGAAGACGCGAGGCATGTAAGCTATTAAAGCTAGGGTGACGCATGGGTGCCGATCCGACCGCAGTGACATGACCTCGTGGGCCCTGAGAAAAAGTAATTATGCACATAATGTAAGTATATGGCATGTTTATGCATGGGTATAAAAGGTAGTCACAAGTGAAAGAGGAAAAAACAAACATTGAATTATCAGTGTTAAAAAAATCAAATTTCAGTCAAAATAAACCTCATGAATTTATTAAAGGACAGTAAAAGGTATTTATGTTAATAAAAGGCTTCTTACAAGAAGCGGAAATTAAAACCACAAAATGTGAGACGTACCTACGTTATCCCTTATTTAATGGCAAAGTAGAACGTAACGTACAAACTGTGTTGTTATTATTTAACTATTTCTCAATTTCATGCCACAAATAAACAGAGCGAATAATTAGAAATACATAGACTGCTAAAAACATAACCCTTCCTTTTGGCTTTTCCGTAGTCGGGTAAAAAGAGCATAAAATTTACGAAATCATTCACCAATATGATGACACCACTTCGAACATTTCAAGCCTAATTTGAAAGTGGACAGGTTATAATAGAAAGGAGACTTTAGGCCAAATCCTCGTTTTATGCTTGTTTTATTGTATAACGAAGGTGGCACACAAAGAAACAAGGCGCCTAGTGAAATTGGAATCCTCGGCATCACGTGTAGAAGGCTATACGCGTAATACGAGGGATTTAGGGACGTTCATGGACTCTTGGGTACCTATTAATCCATTCTTGAAGCACAAAATAAATTGCTGCCTGCTTAGACATTGATATACCTGATAACTTTAATATTTACTCAAAGGGCAAATCGCTTTGTGCGATCTTTTTATTGGAGGTCTTTATGCGTATACGGAACCACACCTGTGTACGGGTAAAGTTCTCTCAGATAGGTTTGCCTTTTGATTATTGTTAAATCTGTATTTAAGTAAATTATTACTTGTTAAGCGATCGTAGATTCGCAAGGATTACAATAATACGATAAAAGGTAATACTTAACGTTAATACTGTCAGCATTTTTTTAAACAAAAACTTATTAGAACGTAAGGCTTTTTTTGGTATCAATTATTGGGTACTATAAACTTACTTTTAAATAAAGTTTTTTTTGCCTATATTCCTTATCAGACTAATCACCAACGTCATTTGTACTGGGATTTTGCTAGACATTTTTAACGATCGACAGCATATTTTTAAAATTCTAAGCACGATTAATTATCTGTCAATAGCTATTTCTATAGTCTAGACTCTAGAGTATTTCCTGTACTGAGAAGAGAACTAACCTCTGTTCGTGAGTAACCATAGCCAAGGCAGCTTCTGGGAATTTGTAATAGATGGCGTAGTCGATGGCACTCATATCCAAGTTGTTGTAGATCAACCGGCAGCCCATAGACAAAAGCAGCGCTATAGAATTAGGCTTGTTCTCCATCGTGGCTAGATGAAGAGGTGTGTTCTGAAAAGAGAACCCCATTCAAACTACGAGTATTAAGCGTCTTGATAAGAAATTAGTAAGACTTGAACAAGTAGAGCAGAAAAAGAGAATATATTGAAAAAGGTTTAGTCACTCCACACAAACCACGGAATGTGATACTGCAGGAGAATGAAGACAAAGTACTTATAGGGTGGTTACATAAATCGAAGAAAAGACGAGTTGTAAAAAGAGACCTATTAAGGAATATATGGATACCAGACTACACAGTGGGAAAAGGAAATATAAAGGAGCTTAACCCTTAAGCATTTGATTTTTTAATTTGATTAAAGTAAATTAAAACTTACACACCAGGGCAAAACGATCACTGTCTAATATCCTAGACAAGGTAAGAATGTAAAAACAGAAATTGGTGTAAACTATAAAATAATATTTTTAAGATATTGTTTGACAGACAGTGTTTGTTGGTGTGCAATGGATGTACGAAGGTTCTACCAGTTATGGGTAAGATGCTGCATTGTAAAGGCTTACGCTCCGCACAGTAGATACCCTGAAGAGACAGAAAGAAGTGGAGATAATGTTTTTCTTGCCACGTTGTTCTAGGCTGATCCCAGCTTATCACATAAATCAATTTATTATTTCCTTACCCCATCCTTATCAACTTGGTCAAGTAAGTGCGAATGCACCGAATGCAGCAGCTCGATGGTTTGCGTGTATCCACTCATAGCAGCCAAATGAAGCGGGTTCCTACCATTGTGGTCCCTGTTCAAACAACAAATGTTGGAGGAGTCACTTTTATTGCTAACTTCCTTACTTACTTTTCGGAAAGGCCTAGCGTTTACAGTCCACCTTTTTTAAGACATTTTAGTGTAGGTACATTAGAAAAGTAAAGAAGTGGAGCGCATGTGTGAGCAAGAAAACAGAAAGAGTGGGGCATATCTTAACAAATTTTTAATAGACAATGTTTCATCCCTATAAACTAGTTCATAATTTGGATTAAATTTTCTTAGCTCAAAGTGCAGTCCCGTATTGGAACAAAACTTTAGTAATCTAGTAAAACCCATTACCTGTCAAACCGAAACATGCACAGTAGTATGCATACCATCCGAAATGGAGCGAAGATCTGCAAAGTGTGGCTGGCGAAAACATGACGCATATGCCAGAAGCTGGGGTACCTAAAGATGGGAGAGACCTATATCTGGCAGTGCATTATTAATACCGAACGATGATGATAAACACATTACCTGTGCAAAAGTGCACCCCTATTCAACAGAAGCTGAACGACCCTGGTGTGTCCCTCGCGCGAAGATATGTGGAGGGGGGTAAGTCCTTCTCCATCACTTTCGTTGATGATGAATGTTCCTTTGTCGGAGTCCAGGAGTTGGCAAGCGGTGTGGTAGCGGCCATATCTAAAATAAACGATAATGATTAAAATACGCATAGGTTTCTAGGGTTTCAATCCAGTTGCTAGAATTTGGAAAAGAATTTATAAATCTCAAACCATTCAAAGAGGCAGTCAGCTAAGAAGCCCTACCTACTTAAGCAAATACAAAGAAATATTTGAAAACTAATATAGTGTGTCGCTAACGTCGCTGTAGACTTAAACGTATTACAGTCAGAATGAAGTGAGGACTTACAAAACTACGAAAAGCGTTAAAAAAATGAAGCTGAAGTCAAACTTGTACATTGTTATGATTTAGTGAGTTGAAAATAAAACGTACCTTGCAGCAAAATGTAAAGGGCTCTCATTGTTATTATTCTTCAAGTTGATGCATGCGCCTAATCGTATCAGGTTCTCCAAAGATCTGATGTGACCTTCTCGGCTGGCGTAGTGCAGTGGAGAACATCCCGTCATGTCTTTCTCATTAAGGAGCTCCGCTAGGCTCTTCTCACAACGATCCTGTTAAAAATAGACTTGCATGAATATGAGAAGCTCAGAGCTGCATAAGTTTGAAGGTTAAATATATGAGATGTTATCAGCTTGCTTATAAAAGGGAAGTTGGTACACCAAAAATGAAATATTTGCGACCGTGGCAAAAGTGAAGAAAGAAATGTTCAAAGGAGAAGTTTAATATGTATACTACTTGATGAAACACAACATAACAAGACAAAGATTTACGTTGTCCTTGTAATTAAAAAGTATCAATTATCAAAGTCTTTATTTAATGTTGTATTTTCAATTTAACGTACCTTGCAGCTAGCTGCGAAATCTTCGAGCCTGCCTCCGTTCATTACCACTAGATGCAGAACGTTGCGTGAATTTATGTCCTTCAGACGAATGTCAGCTCCTAAACGGATCTGCCAAACAAAGTAGACATAAAGCCAAACACAGAATAGTCATAGAGGAAGTTTTCTAGTAACAGAAAATCGGAAATAGTGGACTAGTTAATAGTAATAAACTATTTGATTAGTAATAGACTCTAATAGTAATAGTGCTTTCACGTAACACCGAAAACGTAGCGATTGGTAAAACATGAACAAGTGCTCATTGTCAAGTGTCTCATCATCTTTGTTTGCATCCATATATGTAGTATTTAGTGCCTCTAAGTAAAATGATAACGCATTTGCTTCAATTATACCAGCAATATCTAGACAGACGCTAAAAGTTTAAAAACATATAACTATAAGCTTACCAAAGTATGAACTGTCCGCCATCCAGCTCTTGAAGCAGCAAGCAGCAAAGGGGATCGCCTTTCTTTGTCCAAGGGGTTGATATCTGATCCCTCAGATACCAGATAGTCCACGATATCGGGGTGGTCGAACATGGCCGCGCAGTGGATAGGAGTCATCCTCTGCACGTCACAGGACGTCAAACAAGCGAGCTTCTCTTTTGGCTGCATTGTGAACATCAGCTTAACAATTTCTAGGGCACCCTGAGGAATTGACTATAGTTTTAAAGTTGTTGTCAAAGAGAGCCTTGATTTCTTGTTTGATATTTATCACCAGGAAAAATATAATTTTAAAAACGACTCCAATGTGAAGTTAAAGTTTTTTGTTTAATGTAACCATTGTTAAACTCATCGATACCGACAACACGTCGACTGACTAGTCAGTCGCATGACGAGTTGATAAAAGATCAAGGTCGTCTTATCAAAGACATGAATTAACCATTAGGCTACGCTTCAATAAAAGTACCAAGTGGGCGACATATCTTGCAAATATTACAACGAACAACAATGATCAGAACCCAAAACTCTCATAGAAAGATGACGAAGGAGTTTCACTATTACAGTGGCAGTACTAGAATTTTACAAACCTGAGCACATGCTAAGTGCACGGGTGTCGACAGATCATGCTGTTGCGTGGAAATCTTCGCTCCCGAGCTCAAACACAACTTGACAGCTTTGATATCTCCGCCATGCACTGCTGAGTGCAGCGGCACGTTTCCTTCGTTGTCGTAAAGCGAGATCATCTGTTCTCTGGTGCAACCGAGGGATTCACCCCATTGGAGGAAAACTTCCATCGTGCGTGAAGACGCGTTTTTGGCAGCCTCGTGGATGGGGTAGTATCCGTTGTTACAGGGTCGCTTGCAGATTGCTCCAAGGTCTGTAATCTGGTTAGAAAAAAATAACATAGATATATTCTGTTTTAGAGAAATAAAGCAGAGGCGTAACGTGCTTTGATATTTCGCATAATTTGGATTGTTGTCAGAAATTTTACGGTAATATGACACCACTGCCAGGTCTACTACTACAGTGTAGTTGCCTTCACATTCTAATTGCATTGGCCGGGCTTTGGGATTTGATAATTTTGCTGAACAATAGGCGTTAAAAAGTAGGACTGTTATAGTATTGGATTTGAGCCAAACACAGAATCAAAATTAACTGTTTCTCAAAATTAATAGTATTTTTTTGATTACTTGGACTAGGCAGACAGTTTTACATAGCAAAAAACATTTATAAAAACCATTCTTAATTTCGGGACCATCAGAATCGAAATTAAGAAACAGCTAAAGTTAACACTGTGCGCGACTCAATAAGGGAATTACCAGAACTCTTGCGCATTGATCGTGGTCGTGTATAGCTGCGAAATGCAAAGCTGTCCGTCCGTGCTCGCCGCCCAAGTCTACGTTGAACTGACTCTTGTACTTCGCAAATGTCTGCAGTACAGTTACCTGTGAAAAGTAAGATGCAGAATTATAAAAAATCAGAAGCCAATAGAGCACAAGGAAAGAGATGAAAACTGCATAATTCACTTCCTTTTCAAGTGTCCATAGTCAAATCTGAATTTAGATAGACGTAGTATACTCGTTGGTGCCTATTTATAGATCACTAGCGGATGCGCGCGACTTCGTTCGCGTGAAATTAGTAGCCTATGTCCGTCAGGGATAGTGTAGTTTTCTATTGGTGAAAGAATTTTTGAAATCGGTTCAGTAGTTCCGGAGATTACCCCCTACATACAAACAAACTAATAAACACAATAACAAAGTTTACCTCTTTATTATATTAGTGTAGATTCGTGTAGATGTAGATGTAGATTAGAAGTAGCACAATTTATTTAAATATTTTGATGTTAAATTACTATTATAGAGATTTACGAATTGAGGGAACTTTTAGATTCCGATTTTTTTTTCACTATAGCTTCCCTAATACCACCAAAATCATGCGAAGGTGAAAAATAGAATTCTTAAAGAACCAGACCGAATTCAATTTACATTTTCAGAAGTTTACGACAAACGATAAAAATATAGATTAATACACATTAGCAATACTTGGGCCAAAATTCTTTTTGATGCCTATAAAAATGTCCCTTGTACATTTTAACGCATATTTTTTATTTATCCTGATATTCTTAAAATAATATGTTATCTTTAAATTCGGAATGACATACGCCTACCCAAATGATGACTGTTAAAAAAATATTTGGGGTCAGAATAAGAAAAAAACTATTGTTTGGTAACGCAGTGGACACTATTCTTGAGGAGTCATGGGGACTGGTAACGCAGTGGTAATTTGGGTACCAAATGAGAATTTTCTGTAATAAAAAACCCAGGATGGTGGGAAAATTTATAATAAAATTGGGGCCTGGTTGAGAACTAACGTAATATAACTAGGAAAATATTTCGAGACATCTACAATTTTGTAAAAGTGCTTATACATTTTAAAATTTTTTTTAGGCGCTAAAAAGAATTTTGGCCCACTTATATTCTTTTAGGTAAGAATTGTCTAAATAATACCAAATTGGTCAAAAATTTTAACTTCAAGTTTGTAATCACGGTAACATTCCAACCAGGACGCAATTAACAAATAAACTGTTCTGGTTAGTTTATTTGCTTGACCCGTACAAAAACTACTTTATTCTCAAACTAGGGAACATAATAAGTTCAGAGAACCTCGTTTTTACCTACTGTTGTAGTGACAGCATTATTTAACCCATAGAAAGAGAGTAATGAAATTGAAAGCGATATTTTATAAGCACTTGACATGGCAATACAATGTGCCAAAAGAGACTACTACAAACTGTAAACCTCCTCTTCAATTGACACTCTGTACACAATCCATAGTCAAAATGGTTACCTTAGGTCATCGATTTAAGAAGACGATAGATCTGCCTACTTGTTCGGATTGTTACAAGCCTAGCGTCACCACTTTGCGACGGGGTGAAGCAGGTGAAGAGGGGCTTTCGATATTTAGCCATTGGTTTAATTTTGAATGTTATCGTAAGTAAATAAAGTGCTTCTAAGTTTTCTAACTAGCAGCGACACAGGCGTCGGATAGCAGAACTAAAAATATGACGCCAATTTAAAACGTACAAATCGCAGAGCTGTTTACTTGACAATTGGCACATACAGTTTTATTCAGGCTATCCAACATAGTTTACCAAATAGACTATTGTCGGTGACTCTGCCACTGCGTTGTACACAGTTCTATCGTTTTCTTATTTCGATGCCTTAGGTGTACATTAAGGTAGTCTGTATATTAAGATAATCTACCTAGCCGCACACCAAATTTTAGCATTTTGACAGTTTTGGGGATGTACGCTTGACATGTACTGAGGCTTTATCCATACAAAACTTCTTCACTTCAAAAAAGGGGAGGTTCTAATTCGTCGGGATCTTTTTTTTGTGATTCAATTCTGTTAATTTCTTACCTTGTTTAATTCAGTTGCCAAATGGATGGGTGCTTGGCTCTTCACGTTCCTGACGCCGGTGTCCACGTTGCTAAAATAGGTTATAGGATAATTAATCTACATGTAGGTATACATTTTAAATTCGCTATGGTTATGTTTATTATCCTATTATACTATGCCGAGGTCCATGAATTGCTCATTGGTTGTAACTTGTAACATAACACCTTGTTATACCATGGTTGCAATGAAAATAAATGAAGAATTAAGGCTTCTGACTGAGATGACGACCAAAACGGTGATGATGATGATGATGTTGACGATGATGACGGTGATGTTGATGATGGTGGTGATGGTGGTGATGGCAAAGATGTTGGTGATGCTGATGATTATGGCGAAAATAATGATTAAACTGATAAAGATGATGATGAGTTAAGAGAAAGCGCAACTCACTGCTGCAGTAGGAAATCGATGGCATCTAAAGCTTCGTTCTCAACTGCGACATGAAGAGGCGTGTTACCATTGTTGTCCTGGGCGTTTAGTTCTGTGACGAAAATCAGACATGCTAAGACTTTTGTACTGAAGAAAATGAATGTCTGGTTTAACAAAGATCTTGACTCCGAATGGACCTAAAGTAGATGTTAACTACTGACCAAGGTCTTAAATACAGTAACTAAAGTCTTAACTACAGTAACTAAGATTTTAACTACAATAGCGAATACCTTAAATACAGTAACGAAGATCTTAACTGCAGTAACGAAGATCTTAACTCTAGTAACGAAGATCTTAATACATTATCTAAGACTTAGCTGTAGTAATTAAGGCACGTCCAAGTCTTTGTTAAACTAACCATTTATTTTCATCAGAGTGGTTAAAGCGTACAACGAATCAAAACGTAGTACACATTATAGAGGTAATAGATAAATCTTGCTAGAGAGCAAATCACGTTTTATTATGTATTTATTTAAGCTTCATTGCACAGTTTACAAAAACAAATACAATTAGCAGATTGGTGGTTATGTCTTGGTTGTCACTTAAGCTTTATTTGTTGATGATGTTTCAGTTTTCTTAGTTGGATGTTGCACGAGGAGAATAAGAATACTGCTAGACGCGTAGGCTCGCGTTTGTTAACTATACCTAGCTATTGAACTGTAAGGGAGCGTTCAAGTATTACGGAACGCAATTTTTGAAGATTTTTGACACCCCCTCCCCCCCTTGTAACGCACCGTAACGTTTTTCTGCAAAAATGCAATCTAGGGGTTCCCAGTGAAATATAAACGAAAAGGTTTGCCAAATTGCGAGAACAAATTAAAAAAAATGACGACCAGACTAATACAATCGAGGGATTCCCCGTAACGTAAATGAAAAGGGTTGCCAGTTTGGGAGTTTTATTTCCCTAATTTTTTAGAAACAATTATACGTAACGTGTTGTAAGAAAGAACCCCTCCCGCCCCTGTAACGCATCGTAACGTTTTACGAGACCCCCTCCCCCCAAATTGCGTTACGTAATACTTGAACGCTCCCTAAGCTTTTCTTATCAGCTCTACTGTGCACAGCTATAACGGTGGACACTCTAATTCTTAGAATTAAACTCTCTCATCGTCAGAGCAAACGCTATGCTTCTCTATTCCCTGCCTTTGACCTCCTGACGGCGGAGGGTAGAGAAACAAGGGAATAAGGTATTCCATTCAAAATCGAATAGCATAAAAGTGTAAAATTGTTGCAGACAATCACTAAAAATATATTTATGTCCAAGGAAGTAGGTAAAAAACCTGATATTTTAGAAGTTACAGCGATACAGAGTTACAAAAATGACAAACAAAAAAAAGTTCTTTTTTTTCGAAATATGCTCATTCGAATTCAGGTAAAAAATGTAGAATTTTAGTTAGTGAGTAATTAGTTAAAAGCTTAAAATTAAAATATACGCGATTTTGTGGGGCCTCCATACAAAATTACGCTAGTGACGTCACTGGCCCTGTACGCAGCGCGATAGAGCGTTTTCGCGACGCACGCCTGTTGTCATTTTTTTACTCGTGATATTTCGAAAAATAATGATCGTAGAAGAAAACTAAAAACACAGTTTTTTTTCTTTTATTCAACTCTATCAATTTAGCAAATAAAAAAATCATTACAATAACGTATTGCTCGAACGATGAAAGACTATAGCTCAAATTTTTTTAGAGTGGCTGTACAGTCAAGGAAATTGAAACACGTACCACCGTAGAACCTAGTCGAAGAGACATACGCATGACATTTGTATGACAGAGCGTAGCGTTTAACGCGTCGCGTCGTTGCGATAGGGTTCTAAGGTGGTACGTGAATATATTTCCCCTACTGTACAGCTGTCTACAGGTGGAGCAGGACTGCGATTTTTGAATCTCACCGGATGACTAAAGCTCGCCTAAATGGATGTTTTTCATAGAAATGCGGCCATTTTGGTGAGCTGTAGTCTCCTGGTGAGATTCAAAAATTTCATATAAATCTCACCGGGTAACTAAAGCTCACCAGACTAGCCTTTTTTCATAGAATTTCGGACATTTCGGTGAGCTCTAGTCACCCGGTGAGATTCAAAATTTGCACCCCAGTTGTCGCTAGCTATCTAATCTATACAGTTAAATGTAATTTTGATTTATTTTGAAAATACACCACGTTGAGTTTCTTGCTGGTATCTTCTCATCAGGGGTGCAATTTTTAAATCTCACCAAGTGACTAAAACTGACCGAAATGGCCGAATCTCTATTAAAACCGGCCATTTCGGTGCGCTTTAGTCACCCGGTGAGATTCAAAAACCGCACTGCAGTTTCTTTCCAAACCGGTGGTAAACTTTATGACAAGAGCTTCCTGTAAGCCTGATCTGGATAAAAATATTTTGACTTTGAACTTTGACTATCACTTTGTGAGATATCTCACTAACGAACACCTCACCTCCGCCGTAGTTGTTGATGATGTGCAGTATATTCGTAGTGTTGCGTGCGGCCGCTTGGTGCGCAACAGTGCGCCCGCGCACGTCGCGCACAGCCAGGCGCGAGGGTTCGCTCAGGTACAGACGCACAAAGTCCTCAGCATTACCGCTCTCCGCTGCCTATCAGGAAATATAAAAAAAACTGACATCTAGATTTGTAGTGGTAAAGACATAGTTGCTGGTAAAAAAAAAACGAAAGCCGAAACTCACGTGGTCAAGTATAAAATTCCTTAAAATACTGAAATTTGGTGCATTTTACCCATTATTCCACTAAGTTGTGTTGCTACAGAGCTATCCGAACGGCGCACGACAATTCCCGAACAGGGCCGCCAGCGTCCGCAAAAGCGTTGCCGCGAGAAACGAAGTTAGGCGAGCGTGCACGACAACTTCCGAAATCAGTTTCGGTTTCGGCAAAAGTTTTGGCCAATTGTGGCCGAAACCGAAACCGAGCTTTCGGTCGGACTCTACCCTTTTTAACACTTTCACGGACTCAGAAGTCTCAGAATTGGATTCAATGGATTACTTTATATTATATCAACCTACACTGTTAAAAGACGCGTAATGGACTGTATTTAAATATTGTTGTTTACTTACAGTTTATTGATTTAGGACCGAGTACCGTAAAAAAAGCACTAGCGCTCGTCTCTTTCCTACAATAGCTGTATAAAGGTATTCGCACACTATATCAACTCCAGTACCATTACCATGAGTTTCTATCGAAAATTCGTATTACGTTACTACAGTCGATAGCGGTTAAATACGCTCTCATTTGTCAGTGAAAGAGTTAACCATAGTCGATACGGTATTTTTCGATGACATGTGTCAAATTTGTGACTCATGGTGCCGATATTCTACGGCAACAGCTACAAAACTTTAGTCACTAGCGCTTAGATTACGATAGGTAATTTACTGTTGGACTCATACTAGCGATTTTTAGATTCTTTCGATGAGTAGTCAACTAGTTGATCCACCCAATGGTCACTAATGGACAACTCGGTGTCAACGCAAATGGTTGCCAGTCACGCGTCAGCCGCAAGCGCATAGCCGCCGCGGGGACGACGTGTGGCCAACGCGTGACAAACGTCGGAGTTGACCTAAGTGTACGACGCGTAGACCACACGTCGTACACTACTTTAATATCATTTTTTGAAATTAAACCTAGAAAATAGGGACCTATGTCAATAGGGCTTAAAATTGTCGTCATTGGTCATTAGTTTTTAGTTTAGTATTAGGAATTCCAAGGGTCCCACTGAAAATCAGCGTCTTCGTTTACCGAGGAAACTGAGTGGGCCCTTTTCAATTTTGTGTAACGTAATGTTTTGTTTTTTTACTCTGCCCGTGTTGTGTATATTTCTGTTTTATGTTAAACTAATATTATAAAGAGGAAAGATTTGTACCTATTTTTGTATGTTTGTATGTTTGTAATGAATAGGCTCAAAAAGTACTGGGCCGATTTAAAAAATTCTTTCACCAATAGAATGCTACATTCTTCCAATTTGACATAGGCTACATTTCATTTTTAAAAAAATTAGGGATCCTTGGTAAAATTTGAACAATGTAACCGAAGGTGTAGAAAATAGAGTCTTAAAATTGATTGTACCCGTGCGATGCCCGGGCGGGTTGTTAGTGTTAAATAGTTTTAATAAATGTTTTTTCTTTTTTTTTCAAATTTCAATATTTGACATAGAATCGAGTCGCTGTTGATTTGTTATAATATGCAAAGACCTTAGAGCTTTCATACATTTCTTACATACGTGGTATGAAAGCTCTAAGGCAAAGGCCTTAAGATAGAATATGGAGTGTATCGCAAAAGATAGACCTCTTGAATACTTCTCACTCGATTACCGTTATAGCGTTAGAAGCGTAATAGCAGTCCTTTAAAGGTCATTTCGGTGCTATATTATAGCTAACAAGCAAATAGAGGACCCGTCTACTCTAATTGGTGGTACAAGGACGGCAAATTGCGCAATTCAACTAATTCGGTGATACATATCTATCTAATTCTGACAAGTGCCACTTTTCGATTTTGGCAACAATTTTCTAGAACATTCTCGTTTTCGATACGAAGTAAGGCGCGTGTTGTTGCGTTTACGAAGTATAGGTGGAAAACTCCAGAATTAAGTATGTATTTGACGACCTATATGGCACAGTGGCACATGTGTCTGCTTACTGTGCAAGAGGTCCGGGTTCAAATCCTGGTGTGGGCAAATATTTGTGAGACAAATACGAATGTTTTTACCTAAGGCATGGATGTTATTTGTATTAAAGTATGTATTTATTTAAATATAAGTATGTTTATCCGTTGTCTAGTACCCATAACACAAAGGTTTGCTTAGTTTCGGACTAGGGCAATTGGTGTAAATTGTCCCAAGATATTTTTATTTTATTTTATTTATATGTGAAATAGATGAATATTCGTGTTTTCGTCGACCTGTTTCGGTATTTATTATTTTCCAAACTTTTTCGAACAAAGGTATTCCATCTAGGCTGGCAACGCATCTGCAATCTCCTTGGTGATGCGGGTTTCTATAGGCGGTGGTGATCACTTAAAATTACCATCAGGTTACCCAATTGCTTGTTTTCCTTCATATTTTATAAAAAGGTCTAATATTTATGTCATAACTTAATCAATCGAGGGTTACCTAAATATCTTAATATATAATGCGAAAACGGGATCTAGGTACTTATGAATTTCGTCAAGTCATGGAGGGTGCCGTGATGCTGATATTCGTCACACGGAACTGCGTTGGTGTGACACAGAATGTATGTTACGCTTTTACGTGACGCAAACCAAATTATAAATAACCACGTTTCATATTTTTCGTGACACTTCTTATAAGATAAGATAAGACGTACTCAGTATAACTTGCTACAAAACTGCTGCAGGACGCCGAAATTATTTTTCGTCGGATTCGGCTGCTGTCGCAGAGAGATAACTTTGCAGTGCGGTATTAAAACCGATTGACTCTTTTTCGTCCTTCCTCATAAGTTTTTTTTTTGCGTTTTTTTATTTATTTAATCTCTATTGCACAAAAAATAACAATAAAATGTACGAAAGGCTCATAATAAAGGCAAGGCACTAAGGAAATTAAATGACATTGAAAGAGCTCACCACTTGGCATTATGTTATGACAGTAATGTCAGGGGGGTTCCACTTCGCACTGTAGGTATATACGCTCGACCGCCTTGCCTATGGCATAGGCATATCGCAGTAGGTTGTCCGCTCGCCGCACGCTCGTTCGCTCGCTCTCGCCGTGTCAGTGTAATTTAAAACGAATGCCACGCAACCCTAACGTGTCGCCATGAGTAGCGGGGGGAAGGCGGGCGCAGGCGGCGCATTCCTTTAAACTCGCGCCGCCTGGCGCATGGTGTATGAAGTAATAAGAACTTTAAAGCGTGGTAATAAAGTTGGAATTTGTTTAATCGCGATCGTAAAAGAGAAGTTTCTGTACGTTTAGTACCATTATTTATTCTGTGGTAATGTTTTAAGATAAAACTTAATTTAAACCTACTTCTTAAACCAGCCTATCGAGTGACATCACGTTACTAGATTAGGCAAATTAATCATTGATTGTTATACAGCCTCCGAGAGACAACAAGCTGTGTAAGAGCAGCATTCTAATATCATCTTTCATCTACACAACTATAATAATATAGTCCTAAATAAAGATATGAAAAAACGCTTGGCTGTACCATCATGGCTGTATGGAGACAAATCCTTTTGCCTTTCCCTCGCTATAAAAACTTCTGATTTTGCGATCACCGCTAGCGTTCATCACACACATAAACGCTTTGGTCCCCTCTCGCACACGCATACTAGTTAGAACGGGATAAATGCTTGATGTCATCGATAAATGCTAGCGTGCTAGACTCTTGATCCCGATAGTTGTCACTACCTCCTAGAAGTTTGCGTGAGCACGATGTGCTATATTTAACTATGTTAATTCACACGGATTACCCCACATTGGAACTAACCACGGCGGTACTTAATCCGTTCAAGCTCACAGTTGGAATAAATTCAATATTGGAAACCAGTTTCATTAAAATTTGCATATGACCACTTTTGAACCTACTCCCTTTGTAATACGGTCGAAAAGTGGTCAAGCAATTTCTTGGTCGACTATACATTGAAATAAAACAATTTGTACGGTTTATATGGCGTGTATTGTAACGAATCTTATTCCCGACGTTTCGAGCCCTTTACAGGTCCCATGTTCACGGGCAGACTGACAAAAAATGTAGAATACAAGCTACCCAATTTTGAAAAAATAATTGAAAAAATTAAAAAACTAAATATGAAATCGTTCCAATTAACGCAATTAGACTGCAGACTATAAACCGTATAAATTGTTTTATTTCAATGTCTACAAGTCGCGAAAACATAAGAAAATACTGTGTTAGTACAGTTAAGGAATTTAATTCCCTACCCATTTCGTTGAAATGTCGTCAGACATTCGCAATGCATTAAGGTCGATATGTCAAACTAACGTCTTGCTCTATAGCTCTTACGGTGACAGTTTGCTATATGCTATTGAACCTTAGGTGGGTTGGAAATTAAATTCTTTGACTGTACCAGTCGGTCCTAGCCTAGAATACTGGCAACAAACTTATAAACATAAGCCTTTGTATGTTTTTGTATAGTCGACCAAGTACTTGCTTGACCACTTTTGTACCTTATCCCTTGGTAATACAGTCGAAAAGTGGTCAAACAATTTCTTGGTCTACTGTACAATAAAGAATTTACATACACACATAATAGCGAGCCGCCCCGATTTCCAATTACAATTAAGATGGTATAGTCGACCAAGAAATTGCTTGACCACTTTTCGACCGTATTACAAAGGGATAAGGTTCAAAAGTGGTCAAGCAATTACTTGGTCGACTATACATAAAAACTTGTGAAGAAAGAAAAAAATAAACTACTGAGTTTCTTGCGGCGTTATTTCTGCGCAGAATGTTCCATTCTCCGAAGCGCTAGGAGACACAGACATGTAAACGAGCCTAATTGGATTTTTTTTAATTCTCATTTTCATTTCCTTGTAAAATTGTCTAAATGACTGTAAAAGTCGTATCAAAATATTTTTTTTGTAAATAAGCGGTTGTATCAGTAAACTCGCTTTTTTCCATTACTATGTCATTCGTTCAAAGCAATCGGTTGCACCATTTAAGATCCTGATGATGCCTCGTATAGAGTCACGCGTAGATCGTGTAGTAGTTTTTAATGGTGGTGGATAATAGTTGAGTCTGGGCGATGTATATTTCACGTGGAAGCGGTGAAAGTTGGGTTTTTGCATAAAAATATGTTAGACGCAGTTTTTTTGCACTACGTAGTCAAGGAATTTTATTTCCAACCCACCTAAGGTTCAATATCATATAGCAAACTGTCACCATAAGAGCTATAGAGCAAGACGTTAGTTTGACATATCGACCTTAATGCATTGCGAATGTCAGACGACATTTCAACGAAATGGGTAGGGAATTAAATTCTTTGACTGTACAAGCACTGGTTTCGTGGAAACGCAAGGTAATTTGTCCCAATTTGTTAGTGTCGACGTCAGCCTGTTTATTAATTAAACTTGTATTTAAATTTCGCAGTATTTTGTTCATTTGTCTTTTTTTTTCTAGTTATGCATGCTCGTGTATGAACTGGCAATTTGATGGCAATCCATTTCCAAATTGACTCTTTTTTTTTTATAGAACATAGGAAGGCGAACAAGCAAGTGGGTCACCTGATGGTAAGTGATCACCACCGCCTATAGACACCTGCAACAACAAAGAGAGTGTAGATGCGTTGCCAACCTAGAGGGCTAAGATGGAATACCTCTTGTGCCAGTAATTACACCGGCTGTCTTGCTCTCCACGCCGGAACACAACAGTGCAAGCACTGCTGCGGCAGTATTAGCGAGCAAGATGGTGGTAGCGATCCGGACGGACCTTGCACAAGGTCCTACCACCCGCTGGTAGAGTCAGTCTACAGTAAATCCAGCTTCTTAATAGCTATCGGCAATGAATGTGAATGAGGTACTTAATGTAGTTATAAAACTTGTATTGAAACTGTATTCATCAATAAAAACTTGTTTAATATTCAATCAATTTGTAACCTTTGTAAGGAAAAGCCTTTAAACCTTAACTCAATCTCAACGATTATGCAAATTGGAAGGTTTGGAGCGTTAAGTGAATTAAACAATTTTCAATACAAACAGAACTCAAGGATTTTATAAAACGTTAAACATCGTTTAGGTAAGTCGCGGTCGTTAATCAGTGGTTTGTATTGAGTGTCAAAAACACTTTTAGAATTATGTAAGGTACCTACAAAAAAAAACTTTTGAAAAACGTTTCTAAAGACAGTGAATACCGTTTCAAAATCTGTTACGTGGTTTAGAAGAAGGCGGCCATACCGCATCATCCAAATTAAATTTAAAATGCTATATTATAATGAATGACAACACAAAGAAAAAATTGGGCAATGGCAGGACTCGATCCTGCAACATCAGCATTACGTGCCTTACGTTTGCCAGTTTGCCACATTACCGCTAATTAGCATTAATTGTATTTTAAATTAAATTTGAATGTATAATAAAAAAAAACAAAAAGAAAATCGAAAAAATTTAAAAATAAATAAATTCGATTACAAAAATCATCATCATCATCATCATTTTAGCCGAAAGACGTCCACTGCTCACCAGGTCAACGATCACTAGGTCATCGGTCCACCTTACATACTCTATAACATACTCTATAATGATTTAGGACAGACAGAAACAATTACCAACTTTACTTTATAAATATTATGTAAAGTGACCTAGAGAGTGAATGTCTAACTCTAAGATAATCTCTCTCCAGGTCTTAGAGTCTAAGCGCATCAGCGGCCGTAACATGACAGCCCAGGTTTAGTTTAACACCTCCCTGTGTCTCTGTCTAACTAGTGTCATAAGAAAGGGACGCAGATAGAGATAAACTAAATTTGGCCGGTCATGTTAGGGCAACAGCGACGAGTATGACGCTGGGACACCGTCCTGTCTTGCTCTAGCACGCTACCTTGAGTAAGCGAGACAGGGCGATGCACCGACGTCAAGTTTGACGATGATGGGCTTAGTGAATAACAGTTCTGATCAAATTAAAATTGTAATGACAACGCAAAGAAAAGTTAGGGCAATGGCAGGACACAATTTACAATACAATTTACAATTTTAATTTAATAATTTGAATGTTAAAAACATTTAAAATCAAAAATCGAAAGAAATTTCGGTTACAAAATTTAACAGTTCTGATCTTTTTTTCCAAATTTCGTTCCGCTCATTTTTAGGGTTCCGTACCTCAAAAGGAAAAACGGAACCTTATAGGATCACTTCGTTGTCCGTCTGTCTGTCTGTCTGTCAAGACCCGTTTTCTCAGAAACGCATAGAGGTATCGAGTTGAAATTAATATCAAATACTCAAATCAGTAGTCCCTTGCAGCTGTGAAAAAAATCATAGTTCTAACGCATTCAAAAGATACAGTCAAGGAATTTAATTCCCTACCCATTTCGTTGAAATGTCGTCTGACATTCGCAATGCATTAAGGTCGATATGTCAAACTAACGTCTTGCTTTATAGCTCTTATGGTGACAGTTTGCTATATGCTATTGAACCTTAGGCGGGTTGGAAATTTAATTCCTTGACTGTACGACCGTTTATGCAGCACTTTCCATACATTCGCAAGGCACTCAAAAACTTATGGGGTGGTTCCCAATGACCTAGAATTATGAAATTTGGCAAGAAGCAAGGTCTCACAGCACAAATAAAACAATAAATCCGAAAATCGTAAATTTGTAGTTAAAACACACAAAATCTTAAGGTCTTACAAAGCAAAAATGCGATAGGTACTAGATGTTGTTAACGGAATCCTCGGAGCGCAAGCCCGATTCGCACTTGGCCGGTTTTTTTCTTTCCTGAATATCGTTTCCCCGTTTGGCAGAACCAAGAGCGCGATGCTTTAAAAAAAACTACCAGTCTTAATCTCGTCATACAGCGGGGACATAGCGCTAGTATAGTCGACCAAGTATTTGCTTGACCACTTTTGAACCTTATCCCTTTGTATTACGGTCGAAAAGTGGTCAAGCAATTTCTTGGTCGACTATACCTACAGGGCACTATGCCATCTGGCACCAACTTAAACGTCCTGTTTTTTTGTGATTATTTTTTGATATACTCGTATTATATTCAACAATTTATGAAGCCAAATGGCCTCCGCTCAGCAATACGGTCGGCATAGCAATACGAATAGCTCTGGCTTTCAGTGAAGCGAGCTCTATGAGACAGTAGTGGGGCACAGAATAAATATGTAATAAGTAGTACTAATGTACAGAAACGCGCCCTCGATCAAACTAACTTCAACTTTATTGACATGGACAAAAAGTTCGTATTACTTCATACACATTCGCCAGGAGGCTCGCGTCGAAAAGAACGCGCCGCCCACGCCCGCCTTACCCCAGCAGCTCCCAGCGACACGTTAGGGTTGCGTTGCATTCGTTTTCTTTACACTGACACAACGAGAGCCGACAACCTACTGCGATTTGCCTACCCTGTAGGCAAGGTGGCCGAGCGTACCTTCAGTGTGGAGTAGAACCCCCTGGTAGAGGCAACTGTGGACAACTGTACAGTCAAGGAAATTGAAACACGTACCACCGTAGAACCTAGTCGAAGAGACATACGCATGACATTTGTATGGCCTGGCGTTTAACTCGTCGCGTCATTGCGATAGGGTTCTAAGGTGGTACTTGAATATATTTCCCCTAATGTACCTGTGGACTCTTAAAGCTGTACTCCCTCATCGTTGTTGTAGCAATCGATATGCTTCTCTATTCCATTCGTTCTCTTTGACCTCCTGAACGAAGAGAATAGAGAAACATGGTGTTTGTTAGGACGATGAGATAGTATAGATGAGTATAGCTGTAGGATTTGGAGTGTCCACTCGTAGAGCAGTTGCTCTTACTACTGTGGGGACACTAATTAAAAAAGGAGGTATAATTTCTCATGCATGGGTAAGGTAATAACTACTGGGTGGGTACTGGTATGGGTGTAATTACTGGCACAAGAGGTATTCCATCTTAGCCCTCTGGGTTGGCAACGCATCTGCACTCTCTTTGTTGTTGCAGGTGTCTAAAGGCGGTGGTGATCACTTACCATCAGGTGACCCATTTGCTTGTTTGCCGTCCTATGTTGTATTAAAAAAAAGGTATTTGCCGCTCGGGCTATTACAAAGCACTTAAGAGGAGTGTGAACCCAGCCCCAAAAAGCGCACCCCAAACAAACGGCGATAACGTTTTCCACCCTCTAAACCTTGACCTATGGCAATGATTTTTTGGTATGTTGTCATTATGCCTTAAAACTAGGTTTGTATGTTTTGATTTTTTAAATATTCTTCATAGATTTGATAATATTTACAGTTTAGTAGCTTCATACAATACAAAAAAGCGTCAGTATTTTTGAAACTATTAAGAATATTTAAAAAATCAAAACTTACAAACCTAGTTCTAGGGCATACTGACAACATACAAAAAAATCATGGCTATGGGTTAATGTCTAGAGGGTGGAAAACGTTATCGCCGTTTGTATGGAGAGCGCTGGGTTCACACTCCACTTAATTCGTAGTGCACAGTGTTTCGTGCCAGTAACAAATAAAAAACACCGTTTTGTGTGAACAGCTGATAAGGGTGGCTAGTAGCTATCCAATTTAGTCCAGGTGGTACCTACCCCTTAATTTGACCGAGTTGTATGGAATTAACCCACCAAGGTAGAACGTGGGTTTTGATGATAGTCTGCTATAGCACTTAAGTACTAATTCGCACTGCCACGTTCGTCACCAAATATCAGCGAATGTTATAGTTGCAGGCAAACAACTTGAGCATAAATCGAGTGGAGGTGGTGTGTGCGCATACACATTTGTACTAGAAACGGATACTGCGCAGTAAAGGCCAGTGCTCAAGTTGTTTGCCGGGAACTGTACCGGTGGGAGTAGACCCAGCAACAGGTAGCTGAAAATTAGAACAGGGTCAAAAAAACTAGATGAGGTCAGTCGCGGCTTACTCCACGGTAATAACTACTGGGTGGGTACTGGTATGGGTGTAATTACTGGCACAAGAGGTATTCCATCTTTAGCCCTCTGGGTTGGCAACGCATCTGCACTCTCTTTGTTGTTGCAGGTGTCTATAGGCGGTAGGGATCACTTACCATCAGGTGACCCACTTGCTTGTTAGCCTTCCTGTGTTGTATAAAAAAAAAGACTTACCACAAAACCATGTTTAAGTTCTAGACATTCTTTAAACAGATGTCATACCATACAAATCGCTGGTTTTTCAAGATCTCATGTTTATTTTTTTGTGGTATGACAAATGTTGTTTCTTACATCTTTAATATTTATTTACCACAGTAGGAGTTGAGTCAGGGATCGCCAATGCAAGTCGGAATCATTTCCATACATCCCTGACCATAATATGGAAACCACTTTTTGAAACTTGGTACACAATCCCCTTAAAGGAAGTATGTGAGGTAGCGAAGGAGTTTCTTGTGTTACAGTATGATAGTGCCTTACCGGGAAAATTCCAATCCACACTGTACGTACGCTCGACCGCCTTACCTACAGAGTAGGCAAATCGCAGTAGGTTATCGGCTTGCCGCGCGCCCGCTCGCCCTCGCCGTGTCAGTGTAATTGAAAACGAATTCAGCGCAACCCTAACGCGGCGCCGGGAGTTGCGGGGGAAGGCGGACGCGGGCGCCGCGGGCGACGCGTTCCTTTTGACGCGAGCCGCCTGGCGAATGTGTATGACCTAATGCGAACTTTTTATGCGTGTCAATAAAGTTGGATTTTGTTCAATTGGAGGCGTAAATGAAAAGTCTACGTTAGTACAATCACAGAGGATAATAATATTATATTATTTACAGTACAGTACGAAAGTGTTTAGCCAGGGTAGTACCACATACAGTGGATCAGTGTGACGCAACTTACTCCTGCGTTTCGTACAGCTAGAAAGAGTTCAGTGCTGCAGTGGCGACGTGCACGCGCATTTGCCCTCGTTTAATATAAAATACGGCGACTAAAATATAGACTTTACGTACTCGGTCGGAGGTCGTAAAGGCGGAAAAGTACGACGTGTAAATACACTTTATTACACTGAAATAAAAAGAGAGTAAAACGCTAAGGTAATAGTGATTTTCATGTTCCATCTTTATTTGGTCAACCGTCACTGTTTCCGTAGAACGAATAAAAGTGTACTAAAATCTATTTTGAACGCCCCAAGGCACTCGGAAATTGCTCAATAAGACCTAAAATTTTAATATCCACGTATTATCTTTATTAAATTGATTTATTATTTATTACCAGCGGCCTGCCCCGGCTTTGTACAGTCAGCGTCAAATATACCAGAGCGGGCAAGGTGGTCAAAAATATCTGATCACGCCCGAGCGTATTTGACACTAAGAGTCGAGTTCAGATATTTACAATCATTGTTAGAATAAAATGCGCTGCGATTCAACGGTTTTACAAATTTATTGCCTCACACAACTTTTTCATTCTTACATACATTGATTGACAGCTGTTTTAAAAGTCATACATTCAAAATAATTTTCTTCTTCTCTAGCCAGTTCGCAACAATCAGGATAGAATATGCATAAAAAACTTGACTGTATAAACCGTATCAAAATCCATTGCGTTGTTTATAGGGAGAAGGCGGCCTAATATGTGAGGACGGGCAGAAACGGATAGCGACTTTACTTTATTCTACGTAAAGATAAGATAAAGAAGATCAAGATAAAGAGATTGGCATTGGCTATTAAGCCATCAGCCAAAACACAATATGAACATTAACAATATTAATAACTTTACTAGCTTTTAACGGTTTTGACACTATAGTACAAAAAGAAAAATCTAGGGTAATGGCAGGACTCGAACCTGCAACCTTAGCACCGTGCCGTGCGTTTTCCAGTTCAGCGACATTACCATCTGCCATGCCCTGCGAATTTTTCAATGTGCTTCGATTTTACAGCCATTCCGTTATAGATTTTTAAGGTATCAGGCGCCTTTGAGTACGGAATGCTAAACATAGTATTGAAATATATTATCATAATTTGAATTTTTAAGTATGAATAATTGAATGTTTAATAGTTTTTATACTTTGTCTATAAAAACATTATAAGAAGTATTATAATATCAAGGTTAATGTCTGCCAAGTTATCTTTCTCTCATAACTTCCCCGGTCCGTTGAGACGTTTCATGAGTTACAAATTTCAGCAATATCCCGCTCATAATAATATGTAACGTATCTTGATATTTCGTGTTTATCATGGAAATAGTATCAAGTATTTTTGGCGCGATTGAGGTTGAATCCAAACACGTGGCAGAGATATACATGTATTCAAATTTTATGTCATGATAAACAAATTTTATGTCGCAAAATGACAGTAACCGGGAATAGGCATAACGTTTTTTATTCCTATTGCTTACTTGTGCCTTTTTTGGGTTCCGTTGGCAAACTGGGAACCCTATGTCAGTCGGGAAACTATGTCGGTCCGTCCGTCTGGATATAAGTCACTTTTCTAGATAAATGTAAAGTTAACAAAGGTGACATTTTACATCTGTGCCACGAAGCGCACAAAGGCAAAGAATAAAATTAAAAAGAAATTAAAATTACAATGGCAACACAAAGAAAAATTAGGGCAATGGCAGGACTTGAACCTGCAACATCAGCATTCCGTGCCTTGCGTTTTCCAGTTTCGCCACACTGCCGCTGCCCTACCCTGCGAATTTTTCAATGTGCTTCGTCTTACGGTCATTACATTATTGATTTTAAGGGCACAACTACCCTCGGTGTCATCTATATGAAACTTTTTAACAAGTTATCATATTCAACTGGGTACCTTTACAGCTACCGTCAGCTGACGAGAGATGGCGATTAAAAAGAAAGTTTTTTACCTACAACTTCATTCAAAATTGTGGTGAGTGATAAAAAAATATTTTAGTATTTATTAAAACCATTTTTTTATAATATTAATATGTTGTTTGGGTGTTGAATTAATATTTATAGGTAGGTAATTGTCCTAAAGTGGTTAAGAGATTTTTTTACGGAAGGTTTGTAGGGATACTCAAAATAAAATGAGATCCACTCGACTTCTCCCATTAAAACTTGAAAATATGTATGTGCCAGAACATATTTTTATAATAGGGTTATATTAATTGTTTAGACATAAAATTAATGAAATAAACCCCTACCAGGGGGGTTCCACTCCACGCTGTAGGTGCGCTCGCCGCATTACCTTTGGCATAGGTTAATCGCAGTAGGTTGCCGGCTTGCCGCGCGCGCGCCCGCTCAGTCTGTGTGGCGCGTTGTGATAGTATTACAATAAGCAGCCCAACCCTAGCGGTGCGCCAGGGCATTGCGGGTGGAAGGCGGGCGCGGGTGGCGCCTTCCTTTTAACGCATGCCGCCTGGCGAATGTTTATGAAGTAATACGAATTTTTTGAGCCTGATCATAAAGTTGGAATTCGTTTAATGGTGATAGAAAAAGAGAAGTTTCTGTACGTTAGTACTATTATTTATTTTGTGCCCTTACTTTGAAAAAGTGCATTGGTTGAAACAGATATTCATTTTTATAATTTTATTTTACAAAGGAAATCCAAGTGGACCCTAATTTGTTTTAAACAGTTTACATACATTACATCCCGATTGCACACGCGCGAAGCCAGGTCGAGTTATTAGTAACAAATAATTACCAAATCATATTTGCTATTTGATCAATTATTTTGTTAAACCATTATAAAATCAAGGATTTATAAAAAATAACTCGGTCGAAATAATAAGAGCTAAGAAACTGTTGTTAATTATACTACTCAAACTTCCCAACAACGGGGCACGGTCTCTTTTGAATATAAACAAGATTCCATGAGCAGTTATCTCAGTTATAAAGTTTTTAATTGATGTTTACGAAAGATTTGGAAAAGTAATCACAAGACGTTATTAATTTGTTTTTTTAACTACGCCTTGACGAAATTGTGGCCCTACGAAGACCTGATCCGTGTAAATGTACACTAGGCATAGTCGACCAAGAAATTGCTTGACCACTTTTCGACCGTATTACGAACGGATAAGGTTTAAAACTGGTCAAGCAATTACTTGGTCGACTATACAATCTTTCTTTGTCTTTAAATACATAGGTAGTATAAAACATATCTGACTGTAAATTGTTTTAAACTTTCGCAATTTTCACACATATTCATAACGTTATCGGGACTTTAACGCAATAAAAATATTGTTAAATTTACCTCGATGGTTCGGCCATGTTGCAACGGCCGTGGTCACGAGTAGACTACGAGTCAGTCTTACGCACACAGTCTCACATTTAACAATATTTTTATCGCGTTAAAGTCCCGATGTCCAGCAGTGGACGAACATAGGCTGATGATGATGATGAAAGTCCCGATAGCGTTATAAATATATCTGACCCTGTCTGAACTCGTATGTTCGGCCGTTTACTTCTAAACCCCGCAATGTATTAAAAAGCTAACTCCTTCCAGAAGTTAGTTGTGACAAGAAACTTACACATTATTAGTGTTCGACCGAAACTTGTTTTTAAAACCGAAACCGAATTCTGAATCGACCCGAAACGAAACTTACCTCGAGGGCGATTCTAGTGTATATTTTTAAGTCTCTGCAAATTTTAGCTCTATCAGCTAAAATGTTGATGTAAGTTTTACCTATCATAAACGCAACGAACGCGTTAGTGTAAGGCCTGTACCATTACCATGAGTTTCTATCGAAAATTCGTATTACGTTACTACAGTCGATAGCGGTAAATACGCTCTCATTTGTCAGTGAAAGAGTTAACCACAGTCGATACGGTATTTTTCGATGACATGTGTCAAATTTGTGACTCATGGTGCCGATATTCTACGGTAACAGCTACAAAACTTTAGTCACTAGCGCTTAGATTACGATAGGTAATTTACTGTTGGACTCATACTAGCGATTTTTAGTTCTCTAAGTGAGCGTTAGAGGCGCTGCACAATTCCCCATAGAAATAGTTTACGCCGTCGCTAGCGAGTACGGTTACGGCTAGATGCACTGTACTCATGGTAAGGGTATTGAGTAGACGCTTGAGTCGGGCGTGCGGCGGAGCGGAGCTTGCGGCGTGCGTGTTAAACAAATGAAACTCAATACTCATACTGGTGTCCTGAGTAGACGCTGCACAGAGCGAATGCCGAGCGGGCAAGTTTGCGGCGTCGAGCGGGGCGTCGCGGACAGCTTCAGAGTTAACTTCTCAATAACTATGGATGCAAAGACAGCGTCTAGCGGCGCGTATTTGCAACAAAATGTGATGCGTTTAAGACGTTTTTTGACAGAAAACTTACAGTGAGGGCTCAGTTCGTGAGGTGAAGCCGACCGTTTCGATTTCGGCAAATGTTTCAAGGGATTTTTTGTAAAATTTGATAACTATTTTTAGTAGTAGCGCTAAGTAAAGTCCAAGATTTATAAGCGCTATTTGATTTAAAAATAGAACGCCTTGCTATGCTTCGATGACGAACTAAAGCATAGATCCTCAGTAATGTCAAGTGAACACATCCGAAAATGTCAAAATGGTTACCTTTGGTGCGGGTTATTGTGGTAAATCCTGCAAATTAATAAGAAAAACGTAGATTATACGACCTTAATGTACATCAAAGGTTACCATTCTGTCTACTCATTGTGTTCAGGTGTCCATTGAAGAGGAGTTTTAGAGTTCGTAGTCGTCTATTTTCGGCACTTTGTATTGTCATTTCAAGCAAAGAGATCAGCTAATAAAATATCGCTTTCAATTTTATTAATCTTTCTATGCTATACTGTTTCTATGTTGCTATCCCTCAGTCATGCTCTTGAAAGTAAACTTTATTTGCATTCTATTAATTTAAACATCACAAAACATAGTGGTTTGATTAAAATATCAAGTGGAGACGTTGCTAGCTCACCCCAACTGGGATTACGTCGAATGGAATTCCCGAGCTCCGGTTTTATTAAAAATCCAGGTACAATATCCCGGGAAAGACGCGAAAATTCATAAGAGTCACTCTTTCATGACAAAGTTGCAAGGATCAGGAGTATCACATTTCCAATGTCGAAGGAATTTTGGTTACAACACAACCATTTTTTGTGATGATCGTTGCCAAAAAAATTCAATCAAATTTTGGTAAGTCAATTTTTTTTTTATTTATGTTACCAAAACACTAATATTTTGGTAACACAATTAACTACTGTTAGTGATTTGTGTTACAAAAATTCAATCAATTTTGTGTGACGAAACGTTGTCTCATATGTTTGATTTAGTGCAAGTTATCTGTGCCCTAAGTGTAAGTTATCTGTCAAAAAAACGTGTCGAACGCGTTAGCGTTAACTTCAAAATTGTATGGAAACTTTGTTGCAAATACGCACCGCTAGACGCTGTCTTTGTTTCCATAGTTATTGAGAAGTTAACGCTACAGCGTTCAAAGCGCTTAATGCAACAAATACTTACAGACACTCAATACCAAAATAATGTAACAGCACTTTGTTACGTCAGTTAGTACTTTTTGATGGAAATGTATCGTGTTTGATCGTATAGTGGACGAAAAAATTGCTTGACCACTTTTCGACTGTATTACAGAGGGGTAAGGTTCAAAAGTGGTCAAGCAATTACTTTGTCGACTATACTTTTTAACGACCGGTTAGCCTAGTGATTAGTGGCCCTGACTACAAAGCTTGAGGTTCCGGGTTCGATTACCGAGAGGAGCAAATGTTTGTATGATGAATACGAATCTTTGTACCTGAGTCGTGGATGTTATATGTATTTAATTTTATATATTATCTATATAAGTATTTATATCCGTTGTCTAGTATCCATAACACAAGCAGCTTTAGTTGCTTACTTTGGGACTAGGTCAATTGGTGTTAACTGTCCCAAGATATTTATTTATTTATTTATTTATATACTTTTAGAAGCTTTGACTTAACTTCAAAAGTGGCTCTAACATGATCGCCCAAGTTTTATCCTTCAATGCTTCTCTGTCTAATTAGAGACACAAGAAAGGGATGCACAGAGGTAAGTCAGACCGATGGGATCACACTTACACTTGCAATTATATTCATGTGTATGTTCAGTCGTACCTTCTGTATGTTAAACGCAAGTAAATAAATAGCGTATAAAATAATTTCAATAATATAAAGGGCCATTTACACGGCGCTAGTTCTAGCATGCGGGTTGCATTTACATTAAGGGCTACCGAGGCACCACGTGGTCAAACGATCGGTTGAGCCCACTGACCTATAAGTAATATGGACTTCTAGTCAGTGTTTAAAAAATGGCGTATCAAAGGAGGCTAAAAAGAAGACTAAATCGATAATCGCTCGCGCTGTCAGTCTGTCGGACTGATGGCGCTGCTGTCAATACTATTATTTAGTAAAAAAACCAATTTGCAACGAAACTCAATAAATTATTATTTTATGCAGTTAGACGTAAAGTTGTAAATCCAATGACTATAAATGGTAAACTAAAAATTTGCATTTGTAACTTTGGCGTCAGCCTGTATTCTTATGTCGTGCCGTTTTTCTGCTGTCATTTAGTATGAAACTGTACATCCATGCATTATAATATCATTGGTTGAGCCGCGTAATCTAATACTGCTCGCATGCGAGAACTTGTGCCGTGTAAATGGCTCTTAAGGGTGCATTAACTTAACACACTAGCTGCGTTAAGCCGGTAGCTGAAGATTTTATCGCTTACTGCTTAGCTTCTGCCCAAAGCTCGGGTGGAGAGCACCCTTAAATTGTCCCAATATAGGTATCGACAAAATGGAACCCTTACCAACTTACCTTACCCACTCCAGTTAACCTTGTCAAATTGACATAACAAGTAAAATAATAGTAAGCGACTTCATACTATTTGATTTATAATGTCTCTTTGACATAGTTCCAGTGGGGGTCAGGTTTCAATTTTGACGATAGTACCTCGGGTCGCAACCCGGAGTAATAAGACTTGAGATTCCATCAAATTCCTTACCCATTGAAAACCAGCTCTTTTGTAAGCGGTAATCATCCATAAACTACAAGGCACAGGGTGCGAAATTACTTAAATAACTTTATTTTCCCTTCGCTGTCATTGGAACTGAATCCTAATAAATGTACGAGTAAAGTCTAAATTCAATTAAAAGTGTTAACCTAACTTTCTAGAAGGTACTAAGATCATTCAATTAAAAGACAGTGGATTGTTTTTGGTACGCGAATGCCAACGGAATGCTGACTGTAATAAGGTGGGAACTCGTTTGACTACAATTTGGGGTAATGTAATTTAATTCATTGAGTTATTGAGTGCAAGAGAACACAGTGGCATCGCAATGTCTTCTCGTTATCTTGGAGGGACACTCTGTGATGTTTAAGGCACTTCAAATTAGATGCTTTTGAGTTGTAATGGAAAATAAGAATTAGGAGCGTGCAAACAGAGATTTGGCAACGAAGCCTATGGTTGCCAAATATTTAGATGTTTTAATTGATTTATCAAAATTCATGAATTAAAATACGGAACATAGCAATCAATTTTTCTTTGTGTTCTCATTGCATAGTATTTAAAAAAATTATGATAGGTAATAAATTTGTTCTGTTGTTGTCTTAAAAAGCTATCATGTCTTAGTACTATGATTAATCCTTTAAATAAATTAATAGGAATGGTAGAAAGCTTTGCTTAGAAATCACAGGAGTTTTTTCAAGCATTCCTTTGAAGGTTACTAGGTTAGCAGGAACGTAGAAATATGATATTCATGGTACCAGTCAATATGAAAATCAAGTGATCATTATTATTCCGAACGCGTTTTGAGCTAGGTTAGAGAGAAAATTTATTTTTAAACCCCTCAAGAAATCCAAGGCCTGGGTACTAAGGTATTAAAATTGTATATTTTGTGAGAGAATTCCATTTCAGTAATCTTTAAAAAAAAACTTGTATTATCTACATCTACACTATAATAAAGAGGTAAACTTTGTTTGTTTGTTTGCATGTTGGGGGTAATCTACTACTGAACCGATATCAAAAATTCGTTCACAAATAGAAAGCTACACTATCCCTGACGGACATAGGCTACTAATTTCACGCGAACGAAGTGGCGCGCGTACGCTATTATTATATAAACCTACACCAGAGTGACTACGGATAAATAAAATGAACCAGTCACACCAGTGTGGCAAATTGGTGTGACTACGGATCGGGTTGGGAATATGCTGTGTCCGGAATCCGGATATATTTATGAGATTTTAAAATGTGTGTTTCTTTTATATGTATACGTTTAAATAGACGTCGGTAATAGGTGACTACTTTTTTACTTACAAAATTACTATAAGAAAGCGCGACGCACATCGCAAAGCTATAGGCCGTTCGGTGTACCTCAGCGCTGGGGCCGCCGCATTTTTTTTTATTAGGAAGGACGACGGACACGTGGATCACCTGATGTTAAGAGATCACCACCGCCACAGAATAAATAATAGTCCTAAATGTACAAAAACTTCTTTTTTACGACCGTGATTAAACAAATTCCAACTTTATTAACACGCTTAAAAAGTTCGTATTACTTTATACACCATGCGCCCGGCGACGAGAGTCAAAAGGAACGCGCCGCACGCGCCCGCCTTCCCCCCGCAACTCCCGGCGACACGGTAGAGTTGCGCGGCATTCGTTTTCAATTACACTGTGATGGCGAGAACGAGCGAGCGGGCGCGCGGTGAGCCGACAGCCTACTGCGATTTGCCTATGCCATAGGCAAGGCGGTCGTGCGTACCTACAGTGCGGAGTTCAACCCCAATACCACCGCCCATAGACACCCGTAACACCAGATTGCAGTTGCCAACCCAGAAGGCTAAGATGGAATACCTCTCGTGCCAGTAATTTTACTGGCTGTCTTGCCCTCCGCGCCGAAACAAAACAGCGCAAGCACTGCTGCTTAGCGGCTGGATTAACGAGAAAAATGGTGGTAGCGCACGCGTGCGAATGAATACGAGTTATACGATAGACAGAAAGGCATGCAGTATGCTTCTTACACGTAAACGCCGTTTTGTTCTAGAGAGACAAGTGAACTTGTATAGTCGACCAAGTAATTGCTTGACCACTTTTGAACTTTATCTCTTTGTGATACGGTCGAAAAGTGGTCAAGCAATTTCTTGGTCGACTTTACTATGATATATTCTGTGCTATTAGATATTTAAATACAAGATAAAGAAGACAATTTAGAATATTATATTATTAGTATGAGCTAACTTATTCTGCCGCAGTCACGTTTCCGACAGAGTTCAGTAATACCATTTATCTCTGTTTTTAGGGTTCTGTATCTCAAAAGGGAAAGTTCACCCTTATAAGATCTCTTTGTCGTTCGTCTGTCTGTCTGTCATTTTTCTCAATAACGCCTAGAGGTGTCGAGTTGAAATTAATAACGAATACTCAGGTCGGCAGTCCCTTGGAGCTGTGAAAAAATTAAACATAGTCTTTAATTTCTTAAGTGTTTAGCTGTTTCTGACGCTGACCGTACGCACAACACTTGAGAAAGACTGCACTGATTAGGCTATTTTTTGTTCTAAAATTTTCTACGTAGGCCAAATTAGGTTTGTTCAAGAAAAAATTAGAAACGGTTACAGGAAAATCTGCTAGTTCGCGAATTCGGGGGCTTCAATGGAATTTCGACGAAGCAGTTCGACATATAAAAATATAAAATAAATTTGTCAATTTTTTTTTGTAATTCCGTTCTTCATAAACTTTTCAGATTTACCGGTTACAATAAAAAAATGTAGAACTGTTTTTACGTAAACAATATTTTTACCCATTTTATTATAATAATAAAAAAACATTAGTTTTTGGGATTTCAATCGATATAATCATGATATAATCGAATGTATAGTAAAAAACTTAATAGCCCTCACTCCCATCATTAAAAAAATATCTACCGACGAGCTCATATTATATTAAAATCCATCTAGTCGTTTAGGCACTGACCTATAGGTAATATGGACTTCTAGTCAGTGTTTAAAAAATGGCGTATCAAAGGAGGCTAAAAAGAAGACTAAATCGATAATCGCTCGCGCTGTTAGTCTGTCGGACCGACGGCGCTGCTGTCAATACTATTATTTTGCAAAAAAAACCTATTTGCAACGAAACTCAATAAATTATTGCTTTATGCAGTTAGACGTAAAATCCAATGACTATAAATGGTAAACTAATAATTGGCATTTGTGACATTGGCGTCAACCTGTATTCTTATGTCGTGCCGTTTTTCTGCTGTCATTTAGTATGAAACTGTACATCCATGCATTATAATATCATTGCGTTTAGGCTATAAAACGTGCCAAAGAATACTACATTTATACTAGAATACTGTAAGCAAATAAAGTACACTAAAGAAACCACCTCCCTTTCTGACGCCAGTCGGGTAAAAATTAAACTTAATTTACGGATGATTAGCCCTTGGCCGAAGGTTCATCCGGATCGCTACTTGCTCGCTAATCCTGCCGCTAAGCAGCAGTGCTTGCGCTGTTTTTTTCCGGCGTGAAAGCAAGACAGCCGGTGCAATTACTGACACAAGAGGTATTCCACCTTAGCCCTTTAGGTTGGCAACGAATCTGCAATCTCTTTGGTGTTGCGGGTGTCTATAGGCGGTGACGATCACTTACTGTCAGCTGCTTGTTGCTAACGACCTGGGCCAGGTTTTGCATAATAATGTGTAACTAGTAATACAAACGGAAATCTGTTTCTATTTAAAGGAGTTGAAAAGAGAGTTCTGGTTTGCAAGTTAAAAGTCATTATACAACAGGGGCGGTTATAAAAATAAAATGAATATAAAAATATATCTCATGAAAATTTCATAACTTGTAAAAAAGGAAAATGAAAAAAATATTTAGCAGGCAGACCACTCTTTTACAAGTATGATTCTATCAGCGCTTCGGAAAATGGAAATATCTGCTTAGAAGGGCCTCAAGGAACTCGATCAAAAGACTTACCCAACTACGCCGCAAGAGATAAGGTTATGTTTTTTATCTTGTGGATTTTAACCTCTTCATCACCCAACACTGACCTATACGAGGGCGGTTTGAGAAGTAGCTTGTTTCGCATACTGGTAGATGGCGTTACTGTCATCTCTGTACTTATTGATAAAGTTTAATAACTCAAGATAATTTATCTGTGGCGTCATGTCATTGGGCGGGAATTTTAAATTTGACAATAGTTGAAACAAAAGTGATCGGAGTAAAGCGGCAAAATGGAGAAAATTGGAATTCGTGGTGTAATTCAGTTCTTTTTTTGGAAGGCAAAACTGCGAAAGAAATCCGTAAAAGGATTTTACCTGGGTTTGGTAGCTCGTGTCCTTCCTACGAAACAGTTCGACTTTGGGTAAATGGGGTTAAGCGAGGTAGGACAAGCATTGAAGATGCACCTCGACCTGGAGCCCCAAAAACGGCGCTTTTACCCGAAATCGTCGATAAAATCTATGATCTCGTTTTGAACGACAGAAGATTGAAGATACGCGAGTTAGCTGATGCCACAATTATCTCTTCTGAGCGGGTGCATTTTATTTTGCACAACGAATTGCACATGAAAGAGCTTTGTGCTAGATGGGTGCCGCGGTTACTCACTCCAGTACATGCGTATTCGCATGCGAACATCTGCTGACAATCTGCAGGTGTTTGAAAGAAATCCAACGGAGTTTATTCGCCGATTTGCTACAATGGAAGAAACCTGGATTCATCAATATATCCCGGAGACGAAACAACTGCCCAGACAATGGGTTAGTCGTGGTGAGCCAGCTCCCAAAAAAGCCAAGGTCATTAAGTCTGCTGGAAAGGTGATGGCGTCTGTCTTTTGGAACGCAAAAGGAATCCTCTTAATTGATTACCTTGCATAGAAAAAAACCATTACTGGGGCATACTGTGCATCACTTTTGGACCAATTAAAGGCGGCGATAGCCAAAAAACGGCCTGGTATGGCAAAGAAAAAAGTGATGTTTCACCATGATAACGCTCCGGTGCATTCAAGTTGTGTCGCTGCACAAAAATTGTCGGAGTTACGATTTAAACTGCTTCCTCACCCCGCTTATTCGCCGGATTTGGCTCCTTCAGACTATCACCTATTCCCGAAACTCAAAATTTTTTTGACAGGTCAAAAATTTAACTCCAACGAAGAGGTGATACAGGAGGTAAACGCATATTTCGAGGGCCTTGAAGAAACGCATTTTCGTGAAGGCATCGAGAAGTTGCAGAAACGTTGGGGCACTATCCCTGACGGACATAGGCTACTCATTTCATAGTGCGTAGTTTCAATGAAGTCGCGGGCGACCGCTAGTAATATAATAAGTTTAACCTCCTCTTTCGAGTTCATTTTATTTCACCAACTTTGTAAAGAATAGTAGCAATTGATTGTGTTTTCTAAGCAATTCCGTGTGAATCTACATTCACGAAATTCATGGATTTGCTCTTCAACTTTTACAAACGAGTCATCAAATACGTGTCAAACTTCACAGAATTTCGATATCGTTTCTTTTCTGCTAAGCCTTTTCTATCTTACCTTATATTGCCTTCTTGGCCTATGGTCATTTATCTAACCTAGCCTAAGCTATATACCTAATGGAAGTTTAAGATATCGTAAATATGTAAATACATAAAAAACACGGTAGAACATTTAGTTTTAGGTGAAATGAAATTCGATGCAATGACATTTGAGTACTGTGTGTGTCTGTGATTAGACCCAGCCAGTTTTATTCATAGACCATTCTAGAACGTTGTCGAAATGTACGTATTACGACATGTCGACCTGACGTTTATGGTGAAAAGGTTACTGGCCTATGAATCAAATTGGTTAACTGTATCGTCGACCAAGTAATTGCTTGACCACTTTTGAACCTTATGCTCTTGTAATACGGTCGAAAAGCGGTCAAGCAATTTCTTGGTCGACTATACATTAAATTTAGGACCCTTTTTAAAAATTGGATACTTATCTAAGTAATTTTATTTGTTATTAACTTAGTAAAAAAACGCTGTGGATCTTAGGCATCGTAGCAGGTCTACAATGACCATTTTTTGATTTAAAAAATCTGTATAGTTCTTATATTTGTTTGATATAACGTTTAACAAAACTGTACGCTTCCAAAATAATTTATATTTATATTTGCACTTATTGTTACTTTATTAGAGAAGTAACTGTTTTATATTTCTGTTTCACGATCCAATTTGGCGAAAAAACACGAACTCCAAGAACAATCTTAAAGTTATTAAAAAATACCATTGATTTTTCCTGGCTTTGTCATTACATAGTATACTATATAAACATAATTATTTGAATATTTAACACTAAAAACAACTTACTTGTAGTATTTCCTCGGCCGATACCCTGTCCAGATTGGCCAGCCCTAGCATTTTCGACCAATGACGAGGCAGTTTAATAGCGCCACTTTTTAAACTTTGCAAATTTCTTAGACGCTTCGAACGATTAAATGAACCCATCACGAATCAAAACGATCAAACTTATTTTTTTTTATTTCTCGAGCATGACTGTTCAACGCTCACGGAAGGAGCAGACGCGTAGCTCGCTCCGCTACATGACTTCAACTAGTGCTACGAACTGCTACGAGACCGTTATAGCTACGCCTCGCGTCCTCCTTACCCCTTAAGAGGAGTGTGAACCCAGCCCGTAAAAGCGTTCCCCGTACAAACGGCGATAACGTTTCCCGACCTCTACACCTTAACCTACGGCAATGAAAATTAAAAATTCATTTTGCAAGTAGGTAGGCTCTTTTACATGTCTGAATCTACTAGCGCTTCGGAAAATGAAAGATACTACTGAGAAGAAACGCCGCAAGAAACTCAGCAGTTTTTTTTTCTCTTTTCATAATTGTTTTTGGTATGTTGTCATTAAGCCTTGGAACAAGGTTTGTATGTTTTGATTTTTTTCATATTGTCATAGATTTGACCCAATTTGCATTTTAGGAGTTTCATACAAAACAAATAAGCGTCAAATTTTTTTAAACTATTAAGAATATTTAAAAAATCAAAACATACAAACCTATTTCTAGGGTATAATGACAATATACAAAAAGTCATGGTTGCAGGTTAAGGTTTAGGGGTGGAAAACGTTATGGCCGTTTGTATGGAGAGCGATGGGTTCACACTCCTCTTAAATTTTTCCCTCAACACAGCGCTGTAAGGCACATTTTCGTTTACCGGTAAATTTAACGGAACGAACAAAACGCGTAGTTTCAATATGTACCTTAATTTCTGCTGTTCAGAGGTTAGTTTCGTCATTTGTACGTAGGCGGTAATTTTTTCCCGTTGTTTACAGGCGCCAACTAACGGTTACAGTAACGGAATGGAACAAGGGAAAATATGTTTTTCTTAATGTTAATACATTTGAATAGAATGCAAATAATTCGCTTAGTTTCTTGTTTCTGTTTGTTATTTAGCTATTACGTTAATGTGACGGGTTGTTTATTATGATCATTATTTATCGGATACTTTGAACAGTCAAAAGAAAAGTTTTGGTGATTGCAAATTCGCCGGCTCGACCGTGGTAGTACAGTCAAGGAATTAAATTTTCAACCCACCTAAGGTTCAATAGCATATAGCAAACTGTCACCATAAGAGCTATAGAGCAAGACGTTAGTTTGACATATCGACCTTAATGCATTGCGAATGTCAGACGACATTTCAACGAAATGGGTAGGGAATTAAATTCCTTGACTGTACATGCGTAGTCATAAACACGTAAACAGTTTTGCAGCTTATCGCAAGGTCCGTCCGGATCGCTACCACCATCTTGCTCGCTAATCCCGCCGCTAAGAAGCAGTGCTTGCACTATTGTGTTCCGGCGTGGAAAGCAAGACAGCCAGTGTAATTACTGGCACAAGAGTAATTCCATCTTAACCATCTGGGTTGGCTACGCATCTGCAATCTTCTTGGTGTTGCGGGTGTCTATAGGCGGTGGTGATCACTTACCATCAGGTGACCCACTTGCTTGTTTGCCTTCATATTTTGCATAAATAATTATAGAAAAAAACACAATCCCTATAGTTATTCACTTTGTCCGTATGTCTGTCAGGTTAAGTCAAAGTCGAAACATCTTTATTGATATCAGGCTTACAAGAAGCACTTATGAATGTTTAACACCGACGGTGTCGTCGTTTTAGTCACATCCAATTACTGTTCTTTAAAAAAATAAACTTCCGAAGCTGAATTATAAAGAACACTGTTTCTATCATTATTTGTGAAAATGACTTCGGAACCCCACATCACACACGAGTGTGGCCCGACATGCACTTGCCAGGTTTATTCGTCAAACTGTAACAAATTACCTTGCTACTCCGCGAAACCAGTGCCGGACTCGTGCAAAATAGCTGCGTCTGTGCGACATATACAGGGTGTCCCAAAACCCTTCAAAAAAACATATACAGGGGGGTAGTGTAAGTGATTGCGCACAACCCTATGTATTTTTTTTTTAATTTGGTTGTGTTTGAAAATTTTAATAAAAAATAAAACATTTTACTTGCGCCTAGTGCCTCTCCAACTCAATATAAAAGATGCATGTAAAATGTCATCATACAGTCATTCAGAACAAAATGTTTTAAACATAGAGCGAACGAATGATAACCAAGACCGAGTCTTGTCGTTTCTTGTCAAGCCTCTGTCAAGCGGATCAACATCAAAATGTTTTTTTATTATTGTTGAGTTGCATATTGCGTGAAAATTACTGATTTACGAATTGCTGACTTCGGTGGAACTCGATGGGTTACAATTAAATGGCGAGAAAGCGAGCGCGGGTGTTAATAAGATGTCTCATCGGTAGGCTTTTATCCAAGGCCTTATTATAAGTATAATATTCGTGTTATGTTGAACGTGCGTGGCGATTCTGACCTTTGTTGCGGCCCTATGATAATCAGCGTTATTGTATCTATCTACAAGTGCGCACTAGAAAATACCCTCTTGATGTCTCAGACATGGGCTTTAGTATCATATTTATGCTGATAAGGAAACCATTTAGAAATGCGAACACCACAGATTTTACCTGTGCTGGCGAGAGACACCTGGCGATCCAGATGTGTCTTGTTCAGGACTATTTTAAATTGAAGATGAGAGGATAAGTCCATCCTTCTTTAGTCAGTGGCAAGAAAAGGTCGCGTTTGCTTTCGATAGCGACTACACAGAAACCAAAACTAAAATCGCGTGATCATACCTGCAGACACAGTTGGAAGGAATAGAAATGAACATTCTAGAGAGTGAAGAAAGGGTGCATGGGGGAAGCCTCGAGCAACTTGTTCCTGGGCAGGACTGATGCCACTATGGGAAGATGGGTAGAAAGAAGTCATTATCAGGAAATATCTTAACAGTTCTACTAGTTTCAGATGAAAGTTATTTTCGCATTTAATTAAATGAATAAAGTCTACGTTTCAGTTTTATTCGCAAATAATTAGCAGACAATTGACGACGAGTGTCGTAAGAAAAAGACCCGTTTACTGTGTATTTGTTCGTCTGCCGTTGAGAGTAGCTTCGCAAGGCCCAATGAAATTAGTAAATTTTAATGCTGTTATTTTATGTTAACGCTAGCTTATAACATACTAACAAAGTTTAATAACTACAATATCTGAGGATACATAAGAGAATATTATGTGATCTATCTTTAAAAATTGCCTTAATTCTCCCAGCATTTTGTCACTGGTGCAATGAGATTTAGGTACCTATGTTAGAGATGTTTATCAAATGCTATGTTTGTTTATTGTGAGAATAATTTATATGATTTATTAATTACGACTCTCCAAAATACTAAATATCATATCTTTCTTTCTCCGGAGTAAAATCTGCGTATATTTTATAAAACATTAAAACACACGAACATTGATCCTTTCCTTGTATTT
The DNA here is from genome assembly GCA_963691745.1 of Ditula angustiorana. Taxonomy (NCBI): domain Eukaryota; kingdom Metazoa; phylum Arthropoda; class Insecta; order Lepidoptera; family Tortricidae; genus Ditula; species Ditula angustiorana. The sequence goes on along the minus strand of OY829472.1, from coordinate 2,613,556 downwards.
TTATTTCAGAAAGAATGATCAAAACTGTTTAAGTTTTAGAGGAGGCAAAACGAAACACTGAAACTTCGATCTGCACCATTTAATAAACATAATTTACCGCTTAAGGTGTAACTGTTCTTTTCATGCTCATTTTCAATGACTTCACCAATAAGGTGCAATGGCAATAATTTGCCACAGCTTTAGTGGTAAAAACAGGATTTTTGACTAGAATTGTATAGTAGTTATCTTTTACTAACATAGTGGCGGTGGTGCAAGCCCCTTCGCCACCTTAGCCCCATCGATGCACGCGGGCCTTTTGCCACCGCACTTAACAACTGACCTGACTGACAACACATGACCCAGGGGGTCGCGTGTCCGTTGCTGAACGCAGGTTGGCCAAGCCTCGCAATCGTTTCCACTTCTTATGCGTGCCCCCATACCCATGCACTGGCCTTAATCGTCATCCACGTCTGAAACTGTGTGCTAATCAAAGTCGCTGCACCCGGTCTTCAACCACCTGCACTGCCTAGCAAGGTTATATTTATCGCCACCATTAATCGACTTAAAATAAGAATGGTGGTTCTCAATTCGTCGGGATCTTTTTATTAACATATTTATTGTTTTAATGGGATGATGAATACTGTAAAAAGTTTCACAGGGGGTTTTCCATACTTTGGTCGGCCCATGGGTCGGCCTAATACCACTGTATGTGGTGAATGGATGGAAAAGTTGGAACATTTTAAATAAATCCTCTTTTATGTCACCATCTTCTTTGGTCGATCGACAAGGAACTTGTACCTGGCCATGACAGAATGACAGTTACACTTTATATTATACGTCAATCAGAGTAAGAAAATCGGCTAATGCAAAACGAAGAAGATTGATTATAATAGTATAATTTTTAGGAATATCAGAACTGATGTGGTAAGTATTCTAGCAATACCTCTATGCAACTAACCACCATAACCCCTGTTGCAGCAAAACGTACCGACAGGATGATAGTTACATATTCATTATCATGAATGTGCATGTTTCCTTACGACACTTTCCCTCACCGTAAAAGCGTTCGTTACTACAGCAATAACAAAAGTTAGAAAAACTTATTAGTCATGGCGGCTGGTTGAGGTTCGAATCCTTCCTTGCACATTCTAACCCCGGGAAGGGATTAAAAAAGAGTTTTAGTAAATTCAAAGTTAGACCCCAATCTTACTAGTCTACTAGCGACCCCCCCTGACTTTGCACGGATGTAATTTACCACCGAAAACTTAATTAAAATGTATCGTACATAAAAACTCTCTGTACAAAATTGCCTAAGTGACAGTCAAAACCGTATCCATACCGTTGCGTGGTTTAGAAGAAGTAAGAAGCCCAGAGGCGTATTTAAAGATTTGGCGCCCCGGGCCATTTAGCTTTGGCGCCCCAAATCGCGTCATTTGACGATAAAGTATTTCATTTTAGGGGCGGCTGCCGCCAGAGGCGTATTCAAAGATTTGGCACCCCGGGCCATTTAGCTTTGGCGCCCCATTAAATGACGATGAAGTATTTCATTTTAGGGGCGGCTGCCGCCCCTCGCAGCCTGGCGCCCCGGGCCATGGCCCGGATGGCCCTAGGGTAAATACGCCCCTGAAGAAGCCGGAGATATGAGATCAAACAGGAACTAAGATGGAACTGGATGGAAAGATAAAGATATGCTCTTGTCCTTTTGCTGCATCCTGCAGGATAAGATCAAGCATCTAAAAAAGGACATCCCTTTCATTCCCATAACTTATTTTACATATTATTCAAAGTCAGACATTGATACTCATGTGTTTATGTTCAAAGTAATCGATACCTATTCATAAAGATTTTAGGCCATAATTGTAAATAATTAAAAAGTTAATAAATTGTAAATAATATTTGGCACTATGGATAATCATCCATAGTGCTAAATATTATTATAATTTATAAGAGTCATAAATTAAACTCGTGTTTATGTTTATTATGGCATTTTTTATGCATATGCGAATGCATTAAAGAACATAATTAAAAAAAGCGACCATGTTCATCCCTATTTTGTCCGTCCGTCCGTCCGTCTGGTCGTCATTCCGTCCGTTCTTCCGTCCGTTTGTCCGTCTGTCCGTCCGTCCGTCCGCAGACCGCCGCTCATCCGTTCGTCCGTCCGTCTGTCCGTCAGTCCGTCCGCCCATCCATTCGTCCGTCCATCCGTCCGCCCATCCGGCTGCCATCCGTCCGTCCCTCCGTCCGATCGACCGACCGACTAACGGGTCCACCGGCCGCCGGCCAACCGAGCCCGTCTGTCGATACACCCGCTGCCCATCCATCCCTCCGCTCGCTCGACAGACCGACCGTCATAATGGCGTGTCCGCCCATCCGACCATCTGGCGTTAGCCCATCCGCCCACCCATTCGTTCGTCCGTCCGTCCGCACGTCTGTCCGACAGACCGACTGACCTAATGGCCGCCGTCCGATTGCACTTCTGTCAGTCTGTCCGTCTGTACGGCCGTCCGTCCTCAGGCCCCACTCATCCGTTCATCCGTCCGTCTGTCTGTCAGTCCGTCCGCCTATCCATTCGTCCGTCCGTCAGTCCGTCCACCCGTCCATTCGTCCGCCCATCCGGCTGCCGTCCGTCCGTCCGTCCGATCGTCCGACCGACGGACTGGTAACCTGCCAGCCGGCCAGTCCGAGCCCGTCTGTCGTCACACCCGCTGCCGATTCATCCGTCCTCCCGCTCGACAGACCGACCGTCATAATGGCCTGTCAGCGCGTCCGTTCATGCGTCCATCTGGCGTCAGTCCGTCCGCCTACCAATTCGTTCGTCCGTCCGTCTGTTTGACTGACCTAATGGCCGCCGTTCGATTGCACTTCTGTCCGTCCGTCCGTCCGTTTGTTTGTCTGTCTATCAATCTGTCTAAAGTCCTGAACTAATTTTCGAAATTCCATTACCCTACGCCATTACCAAAGTATTGCTATTGATAAGACATTGTGTTACATTAATAAAACGCACATACTAGACAATAAAGGGTTCTCTTAATTCTCCAACACAAATCCACTACATATTATGGTATGGTGGTGAAGTTAATGTTTTTGTTTTAAATACAGGAAGGCTAACATCGAAGATGGAATACCTCTTGTGCCAGTAATTTCACCGGCTTTCTTGCTCTCCACGCCAGAACTCAACACTGCAAGCACTGCTGCTTAGCAGCTGGATTAGCAAGCAAAATGATGGTGGTCATCCAGACGGACCTTGCACAAGATCCAACCACCTGCAAAACCTATACCTAGCATCACAATGTTATCGTTTATTTAGTGCACATAGTACTTGTCTCCGTATGCAGCACACAACCATCGCCGCACCGCTACTAGTCACCACTTCTGCTTTAAGACTGCAGCGACCGGCGAACGTCACGCTACTCGCAAATGCCGATGTGTAATGACTTTGTTTGGGATTCCTTTATTAACTAACTAAAAAAACTTTTAACCGTCAGTTTTCACTGTTCAGTGTTAGTTCAGTTTTAACTGACAGTGAAAGTAGGAGAATCTTATGATGCACAGAATCAGTTTTGACTGTCAGTTAATAGTGATCGTGTATAGCTCGCATAAGGTTGTATAGTACCTCGTCAAGCGGCTATGCTCGCGCCATCTTGCGAGCGATGGCTAGGATAGCTGCGAGACACAATTCTAGCCCACGCTCGCTGTTAGGCCAACCTGTCTTAGTCGCTGCCTTACTACCGTTAGCATCATCTCCTACGCTGGCGACATGGATCACGCAACTCGACACCCGCATCCTAATGTACAGGTCAACAGTGTCGGTCGAGAAGGTGCGTATCACGTTAGCATTCCTGGACATAGTGCTAGGCGAACGAAGGCGACGACGACTACCATCGCGTCGTCGTCGCGTTCGTCACCGACCCCGCTGTGTTAAGAACTCGTGCAGCGGTGGTGCAGACTCTTGCGCCACCTTGTGGTCTTCACTTTCTGTCACGCAGCCACGCGACATACTTAAACCACAAACCAATAGGGCTGTCGGGCACCACTGTGCTCATATTCATCACGGAAGAGAGTTCTAGGCTACTTTGTTATAGTTTATCGTCGTCATATGTGGCGATGCCGTTTGAATCTCATCTGTAACTGCCATCCGCCGAAGCCATCTTAGTGCATGTGCGCACGGTATTTGCAGGGGCGTAGCGAGGTACGGGCAGGATACACGCGCCCCCCCTAGAAGATGCAGTTAATTAGCAGGAATGCTCACGAACCTTAAAGCAGGTATTTTAGGGAGGTACATTTTTCTTCGCCTGCCTTCCCATAACAGAATCCTGGCTACACCCTTGGCCATTTGCCTGTGAAGGTACGTTGTGGGTAGGTTTGTGCCGTCTGTAATAACTCGCATCTCTGCAACGAGCTGCAACGCTTACTACGCGGTCAACACCGCAAAAAACCGAGCATCCCAGTTCTGCGCCCACAGATGCAGCAACAGTACCGATGTCGTCGAAGCCCTGCTCATCCTATAGAGGGTTTTACATGCGCTGCAATGTACTTTTTCAACAAATTACCTTATGTAACCGCACAGTGCGAAAGTACGTCAAAACATGTATTGTCGTTTTGAAGTAAAAATTGATACGCTTGTTAAATAAACCAATTTCATACAACCACAATCATTATAAGACTAACTAGCGCACTATGGGACTACTTTTTGAGAATAGGAATAAACAGTTTCAAAAATGTTTTTGTTTGTTATTTCTGGTAAACGCATTCACGGCCTCAAACACATAAGTGCAATTGGTTATTCCTTTGGAGGCGTGCCCGTTTGTTGACTCAACTTTTTAATCACACCTCGGGCAGCGCCTAAAACGCACATTTGTGTTTGGGGTAGGCAAGCCACGTAATCACCTCTAGCATTTGCGCGGCCTGTAACCTGTGCACCTAGCACGAATCTTCTCGACACGCGTTAACTCGCTACGTAACTCAGTGCGTCTCATTCTAACCAGTCTAGTAGGAGAGAGACGCACTGAGTTACGTAGCGAGTTAACGCGTATCGAGAAGAGTCGTGCTAGGTGCACTGCTCGAATCCGAGCTGTTACAATACGCGGGAATTTATCCGGTGACTACGTGGCTGTACGCGTTAAAAAGCACAGCGTGAACAGAAAGCGTATATCTTTATATCCGCTTTTCTAACCAGTTTATGTTTGCGAAATGGATAGGTACTTTTTGTCCAATTACGTTTGTACTCAATATGTTTTAATGGCTCCTTTTTTAAGTTGCTTCGCTCATAAGACTCCTTTTACTGTTTATATTACCTAGCCGATGGAAAAGGATACATTAAAGTTAGAGAGGGATAACAAAATAGTTATCTGAAGCAGAAAGGCAAGCATGCGCCTTAAAATTTCTCCGCCGTCATCGTTTATGCCCTCTTTCATATTGGTCTAATCAGAAAGAGATGCAAACTTATTGTAAATTAATTACGTGTGCTAGTCATGCAGTTTGAGACAAGAGTTTGGCAACAAGAAGTTTTAGTTGATTGTTGTTGTTTCTGGTTACTGTCGTTTGAATGAACGAATCTACGGAACGAATGATTTAGATTTGATGACATTCATTTTAGAATCCTATTGCAATTATGATTAGTGTTGAGAGTTGATGGCCTAAAATTGTGACCGATATCTAAGAACTGTAAAAATGACGTCAGAGGGAATCCATTGTAAAGCTGGGAGGTACCGGGAGCAAACGTGTTTTAATACTTTCGTTTTTTTGATCCTACGTCGTCAAAAATTAAAATAATCAAAAAAGAAAAACACAGGGTTGTTCGCAATCACTCACTCTATCACGCTGTATATGTTTTTTTGAAGGGTTTTGGGACACCCTGTATGTGGGACGTAATTTGAATGAGAAAAACCACAGGAAAATCAATATGAAATATATTTTCCCAACATAAAAACCACTTAATAATTTACACGTCTTCGTCTTGGCCTAAACTGCCATTCCTCATTTCTTCCAAATTCAAACATACAAATTCTGTTATTCAAATCTTCTTACTCTTTTACACTCGTTCATACAATCTTCTTGCTGTCTCTCTTACCTTCGTACGTCATCTTACGCTCCTTTCTACTCATCCTACAATCGGCCGTCCTGCACTTAGTCTGCCCTCAGACTACACCCCATACAGCACACTAACTAACAAACAAATCTTAAAACAAAACAACTTCCTCAATTATTTGTACAAAACTGCACGTAAAAACTATCTTTATGCAATATCTAGACCTACACATCATTAGTCTTCTTTATACAGCTTCTTTATACTTCGTGCCTTTCCTTATCAAAAACCCTTCTCTTTTAATCTTTTTCTTTCTTGTATAAAAATCTTTTCTTCTTTTTGGAAAATATGCAAACTTATGCTCAAGGAAGTTTGCCGAGTTTCTGCGGAGCACATAATCTGCAAACTTCATCTTGTACCTTTCTCCTCGGTCTTGGGACAACTTATAGTCCACCGTATGCACCTTTGGAATCATTTTGTTCGGTTGCCGAGCCACTGGAATATCGGCTTTATGCGCTCTCTTGATCGGCACTTTTTCCATCTTGCCGGGAACATACTCGTCCAACTGTACCAAAGTACTCGTTCTTTCTTGAACCTTAGGGTCACATTTTGTCGCGTCCAACTCGTTGTAAAAACTCACAGGCTTCGTGATAGTAATATTTGTAACGATCTTGGTATCATTCTCCGGTTCAGACGTTGACATGACATTTGTCGAACATTGTTCTGACATATTGCTTTTTCCGTCACTCACTTCAACTTCCTGCGTAATATTCTGAGTCTGAATGTGAAAAGTCTTCTTGGCTATGAAACTAGTAGTGTCATGGATTTTTTCTTCAGTACTGACACTTTCGTCATTTTCTATCGTCTTTACGTCATTTCGACCGCCGTATAAGGCTGTCAATGATGTCACTGAAGTCTCGCCATTTGGTGCAAATTCGTTAGATTTCAAACATTGAACTTCTCTTCTGAAATTGCATGCACAGTTTTCCTTTTCAGCAGACATCGTCGTTTCGCCGTCGCCATTACACGTCTTTATTATAGTTTCGTCTTCCGTATAGTCATCTTCAAACCATTGCAGCAGACCGGCTTTCATTTCATCCCATGAACAAAATGTTTCCGACCGTGCCCACAGCTTTGCTGAACCGCATAGCCTTTGCTTCGCAATAAGCAATTGCTGACGCAGTGTCCAATTGTACTTTCCTGCTACCTCTTCTACACATGCGATAAAACGATCAACGAACTCTCCTTCCTGTCCGCTGTATTTAGGAACTTCTTCAATTTCCTGCCATCGTTTTCTCTCGTCGTAAAACATCTTAAATCTTCACGTCTTTTCGTCTTCGAATTTGTAGTCTTTACGTCTTTAGGTTTTTCTCCAAACCATCCCGGACGAGCCCCCAAAAATTGTGGGACGTAATTTGAATGAGAAAAACCACAGGAAAATCAATATGAAATATATTTTCCCAACATAAAAACCACTTAATAATTTACACGTCTTCGTCTTGGCCTAAACTGCCATTCCTCATTTCTTCCAAATTCAAACATACAAATTCTGTTATTCAAATCTTCTTACTCTTTTACACTCGTTCATACAATCTTCTTGCTGTCTCTCTTACCTTCGTACGTCATCTTACGCTCCTTTCTACTCATCCTACATATATATAAAAGACATATATATGGGTAGTTGTCCAAAAATGTTGGCGGTAGGCGGGATTATAGAAAAATGTTTTAGTTTGTCAGTACGCCATTCGTTCAAGTAGCGAACGGTCGTACTGTCAGATCTTGATGATGCCTCGTATTGGAGCCGAAATGCGCGTCGATCGTGCAGTTTTAGTGTTTAGTGGTTGGTGGTGGTGTGTAGTTGAGTCTGTGTGATATATGTTGTTTCGTGTGGAAGCAGAGGAGGGTGGGTTTTTGCATGAACATATATATGTCGCACAGACGCAGCTATTTTGCACGAGCTCGGCACTGGTTTCGCGGAGTAGCAAGGTAATTTGTTCCAGTTTGTTGATATGGATCTCCGCAAAGTAACGCCTGAATCTATTAATTATTTAAGGGTTCATTCGTAACAGTAAAAAACATTTGATAAATAAATTTTTTGTATAGAAGTTCCTTAAATGCCCTAGGTGTGAAAAAGGTATGAAAATGTGTCTCTCCGAGGAGCCGGTGTAAACAACAATTAAGGAGCCAAAAGTTAGCTCAGAAACTAGAGAACGGTGGACGAAGTAATTTAAATTATTGTGTTTTAACTTTTCTTATTAAAATATTTTTTAACAATACCGGCAGCCATACAAACTTTAAATCATTTATCTTTATCTACACATATATCATAAATGCTCTATAATGCGTTCAGAAACCGTACGCAATGACCAGCATTATAACAACCAATATTATTATAAGAATTTTGCTAATTTGTTTCTATATTTGTTCAAATTCATTTTTATTACATTATTTTAATGTGTACAGTCTATAGAAATTTAATAGGAACCTAGCACTAGTAGCTAGTAGCAATGCAGGTCATTGCTCTATGGCTTCTGAACCCATCATAGAGTACTTATGAAATGTGTGTAAATAAAGTAATGTATGCAACTGTACATAATTAGGCCTTAAAACACTCGTGTGATCCTATTATGAAACTCGCTGGCGCACGTTTCATAAAACCACACTCGTGTTTTAAGACCCCTCATTATGCAACAGTTGTATAAAATAATATTATGTTTGCTTACAATAAAACAAAGTCGCTATCCGTTCCTGTCTGTCTTCATTATCTCCGCTTACTCCTAAACCACGCAACGGAGATTGATACGATTTTAACTCATTAACTGTTCCGTTGCTACCTGCTACGCTCGTAGCTAGTAGCACAGAATAAATAATAGTACTAACGTACAGAAACTTCTCTTTTTCGACCATCATTAAACGAAATCCAACTTGATAATCAGGCACATAAAGTTCGTATTACTTCATAAACATTCGCCAGGCGGCATGTGTCAAAAGGTAGGCGCCGCCCGCGCCCGCCTTCCACCCGCAATGCCCTGGCGCACCGCTAGGGTTAGGCTGCTTACTGTAATACTATCAACGTGCGACACAGAGTGAGCGAGCGCGCACGCGGCAAGCCGGCAACCTACTGCGATAAACCTATGCCATAGGACATGCGGCGAGAGCACCTTCATTGCGGAGTGGAATCCCTTTGCTAGTAGCAAGGGTTTCTCGGTGTGTAGCTAAAATCCTCTACATCTAATAATAAAGAGGTAAACTTTGTTTGTATATAGAGGCAATCCCTTAAAATACACTCTTAATAAATACACAAATATTCCACATCAAGTCCCGGGTGTCCACTATCCATCGTCTGTCTTTACGAGAACATAGTATGAAGTAAAGTCACTATTTTTCGTGTCTGTCCGAATTTTTTATAGTGTATATACGGCCGTCTTCTCCTTCTAAACAACTCAATGGATTTTGATGCGGTTTTCAATGTCATATAGAGATTTTTATAGGAAAGGTTTTTATGTGCATTTTATCTCGATTGTACCCATGTGAAGCCGAGGCGGGTCGCTAGTGTAAAATAAAAAGAGGATAAAGTTTGCTTTAAGGTTTGACTTTGTATGGCTGCCGTCATTTCAGTCGTTTAAAAGATCTAATTGTTTATTTATGCGTCGCCTGCTTTATGAATATTTCACCGGCGAGAATTTATCCTTAGGGTTTAATTTTATTGGGAAATAGGTATTTGAGTGGACTAATAGCTCTTTGAAGCTCTGGATGAAGGTTTAACGTTTCTTCAAGAAATATGTTTGGAGTCACGCTGGGAAGTTGCAGTCCCCTTTTTCTATTAACTCATCAGCGTCAGACTCGACGTCGAGACATCGAACTATTTCGCTCACTCGAACTAGCGCGCTATAGCGCCCTGTCTTGGGCGCGGCTCCAACGACGAGTTCTTCGCTATTGCCAGAGGGGTTCCACTCCGCACTGTAGGTACGCTCGACCGCCTTGCCTACAGCGTAGGCAAATCGCATTAGATTGTCGGCTCGCCGTGTCAGTGCAAATGAAAACGAATGCAGCGCAACCCTAACGTGTCGCCAGGAGTTGCGTGGGAATTAAAAGAACTCGTCAAATGAAGAAAAACTGTATTTTTACTTTTTGTCTATGATCACTGTTTTTTGAAATATCGCGCATAGACAACGATGCATGCAACGCAAGCCCCGCGATGACGCTCTATATGAAATGGCTTCATAGGTATGACGTCACGCCAAAGTAAATTTGCTTTCTTTTATAAAATACGAAGGCAAACAAGCAAGCGGGTCACCTGATGGTAAGTGATCACCACCACCTATATATACCAAAGAGATTGCAAAATGCGTTGCCAACCTAGAAGGCTGAGATGGATGCTTAGCGGCAGAACTAACGAGCAAGATGGTGGTAGCTATCCGAACGGACCTTGCTGTATAGAATGTGCAACTAAGTTACGTTTATTATAATAATAACAGTGTTTTAATATGGCTACCTCCATAGTGCTTTTTTGACAGATAATATAAATAAATGACGACAATTTTACAATTTCACATCATTTTTTTTTGTGTCACTATATTTTTGTCATTTAAAGATTTTTAAGAGGAAACACCAAGGTCTAAAGAATTGAAAAATAGGTATTTGTAAAATCTATTGCTGCCTCCATCTATCAAGCCTCCCCCCGCAGAGCGCAATAGAGACAGCCGCAGCTTGGACTGAAAATACCTATTTAAAGTACACAAAATCAACGATTCGTAGACCCCTGATTCCTTCTCCAAAACTTAACCGATTTAACTACTTTTTTCATTAAAAATTAAAGAAAGGCTTTGGCAGTGTTCCTATGTTTTTCTTTTTTTTATATAATCTAGTAAAATTTGTTTTCTGAATGTATGAACGCAGCCGAAAATCTGGCCAATTTTTTAGGTTTTTGAATGTTCATATCTCTTTTAATAATGAATTTATGAAAAAAAGGAAAACATAGGGACATGCATAATAGTGGCCATCGATTTTTTGGAAAAAAAAATTGCTCTTCTGGCATTATCCAGAGAGGAAACAGGGGACAACGTTTGTATGGAAAAACGGCCCTTGTGTTTCCTCTTAAGAGGAGTCTGAACCCAGCGCTCTCCATACAAACGGCGATAACGTTTTCCACCCTCTAAACCTTAACCTATAGCCACGCTTTTTTATATGATATCATTATGCCCTAGAACTAGGGCTAGGTTTGTATGTTTTGATTTTTTAAATATTCTTAATAGTTTCAAAAATATTCACGCTTTATCGTTTGGTATGAAACTCCTTAAATGCAAATATTGTCAAATGTATGATGGATAATTAAAAAATCAAAACATACAAACCTAGTTCTAAGGCATAACGACAACATACCAAAAAATCATTGCCATAGGTTAAGGTTTAGAGGGTAGAAAACGTTATCGCCGTTTGTATAGGAAGCGCTTTTTGGGGCTGGGTTCACACTCTTAAGCAAGGTTTTTTGTGTTATTAAATGTTGGTTGGTTATTAAAGGTGAACAAACCCAAGCGGAGGATTGTAAGATTTATTACTACCTACTTGTTAGAAAACAGCTAAAACAACTTAGCATATAAAACGGGCGAAAACTAAAATAAAAGTTTTTATCATTTTGATAGAGGTGTTCTTTTGAGTAAAGTGGAGATGGTAGGGCAAACGATTGCCGATCATTAGCACTAGTTTGGTAATTTAATGTAATTTAATTTATTAATGTATTTTAATTTTTTGTTTTGATTTAAATTAATTTGATTGTTTTTATTTTTGTTGTTATCTCTAATCGACAAGCATATTAAGTTTAATTCAAATAGTTGCCGACTAGCATAGTTTCGTAAGCAATTGTTATTAACATGTTATGGGACCAGAGGTGCAATTTTTAAATCTCACCAGGTGACTAAAACTCACCAAAATGGCCGAATCGCTATGAAAAACGGCCATTTTGGTAAGCTTTAGTCACCCGGTAAGATTCAAAAGTCGCACCCTCAATCCTGAAATAAACGATTTGAATTTGAATTTGACTGGTTAAAAAAAATACCCACTATATTACCTTTAAAAAAACGACGGGACGACTTGAGAATCGCCTCTGTTATTTCGGGTAATATTAAGATTGAACGTATTCAAAAGGAGTGCCAAGAATGGGAATGTTTACCTATTCATTTCAAGCGATCACTTAAGTTTTTTTTCATCTATCTATATCTATATCTTCTATATAAATAAAAATGAATTGTTGTTCGTTAGTCTGATTAAAACTCGAGAACGGCTGGGCCGATTGAGCTGATTTTGGTTTTAAAATGTTTGTCGTTGTCCAGGGTAGGTCTAAACGGTGAGCAAATATGCCTCCAATAATTAGGCGGTACGAAGTTCGCCGGGTCAGCTAGTTATATAAATTTACAAACAGTTAAGAAGAAATTAAGATAATTTTAATTTCGAAACAAGCTTATTAGAGTCCAGATAAAAATTAAGAAAATTTTAGTAGGAGAACAATTAGTTAAAAGCCGACAGTATTCAAATAAACCAGATTTAATTTGTAGGGCTAGTGATACCACGATTACCACGGCGTTGTACAGTCAAGGACATATTTTATTTATAAGTGACAATAAAAGTATATATAGGAACTGCAATGTGTAATTTTTTACCCGACTACGGCAAAGCCAAAAGGAAGGATTATGTTTTAGCAGCCTATGTATGTATGTTTGTATTTACGTATGTTTCACTGTAGTGCCTAAACGACTGAGCCGATTTTGACGAATGAGGTGTCAATCGGTTCGTAATTGTAGTCTGGGTGACATAGGCTATATTTTTTGTGAACAAAATGAAAATGACGAATGTTATATCCAAAATAGAGGGGGTCTAAAAAAATTTTTTTTGGCTATCATGTCGTCATGGATATCAAATGAAAGAAGAGTAAATTCTGAGCTCAAAAACATAAATATATTTCAATATTAAAGTATACCAAGCTACAGAAAATCAATTTTAGTTTTTTCCGTAGTCGGGGAACAGTTTTTAAACTTTTATTTGAAAGGGAGGCATATACGTCCTTGTGCAAGGTCCGTCCGGATCGCTACCACCATCTTGCTCGCTAATCCTGCCGCTAAGCAGCAGTGCTTGCACTGTTGTGTTCCGGCGTGGAGAGCAAGACAGCCGGTGTAATTACTGGCACAAGAGGTATTCCATCTTAGCCCTCTGGGTTGGCAACGCATCTGCACTCTCTTTGTTGTTGCAGGTGTCTATAGGCGGTGGTGATCACTTACCATCAGGTGACCCACTTGCTTGTTTGCCTTCCTATGTTGTATAAAAAAAAATATACGTAATATGCACTTTTAAGAGCGTGCAAACAGAGATTTGGCAACGTCGCCTGTAGCTGCCAAATATTTAGCTGTTTTCATTGATTTATCAAAATTAATGAGTTAAAATACGGAATATAGCAACGCCCTTTCGTTCAAGCATGGGATACCCTGCACATGTCAGCGAGAAGAAACTAGACATTCCTATTTAAATTGTTTTATTTTTCTTTACGAACCTAGTCATAATATAACTGCCTGCATTACTAACACGATATGGAGATTTCCGAAATAAACGTTTAATAATAATAAATTAAAACATTTTTTTTTCACAAATTTCTTCAGCTGTAATACCTAAAGGCTGCGTTGCCACCAGAGATGTGCGAGGATGCGTAGCGAGAGATGTGTTTGTAAAGAAAAGAACCAATGAGCCGTTTCCACCAGAGCTGTGCTGACCGAGGCGAGTTAAATGAAGCGATTCTATTGGTTCTTTCAAACACATCCCTCGCTACGCATCCTCGCACATCTCTGGTGGAGAAGCAACCTGATGGTATTTTATCGTGATAGAATTGTGCTTAGAACACTCCAATAGCCACAGCAAAGAAAGGAACTGAGCTATTTTTACTCCATTTGGAATTCTTATGTAAATAAGGCCTTATTTGTTTCACACATGAACTGATCCGAATACAATAGGAAGATAAGGGCCCCCACAAACGAGTTGAGTGGTGCCATTTACTCGTTGTTTACTAGCTGACCCGATATAAGTACTTACGTCTTGTTCAAATACTTAAATCTCATAGAAACAAAACACAGGCCAAGTGCGAAACGGACTCGCGCACCGAGGGTTCCGTCATCAACATCTAGTATCGCATTTTTGCTAAGTATGATAAAAAAAAATTATTAACTACAAATTTACGGTTTTCGGATTTATTATTTCATTTGTGCTGTGAGACCTTGCGTCTTGCCAAATTTTATAGTTCACGGTCAACGGGAAGTACCCTAAGTTTTTAAGTGCCTTGCGAATGTATGAAACATTGGCATAAACGGCCGTATCTTTTTATTCCTTTGACTTAGAAGTTTGATTTTTTCACGGCTCCAAGGGCACAGGGAGAAATATGTTAACTGTGCAGGCAGACTTTCATAATCCTAAAGTCGTTGAAAAGGATGCGTGTGGGCGTAGCGAAATCCGTTCATCTCACTTCATTGGGTCGACAAACATGGGCGAAGAACTTTCTTACTATGTCATGGAAATAAGTTCTCGCTTGATAATGGACTGTGTAAGCTCTAAGGCACTCTAAAGCTTGTTGGTTCTCAAATAAGACCACGTTATATTTAAATTTTCACAACACAAAGAAATCTTGGGTAAGTATTTAGCAGGACTTGAACCTGCAACCTCGGCATTCCGTGGTTCGTGATGCATATTTTCTATTACTTCAGCGTTCTCAAGCGTTTGTTAGTATCTCACTTCAAAAGCAAGAAACAGTTTGTTGCAACTACGTGCCGCTAGAGGCGCTGTCTATATTCCCATAGTAATTGAGAAGTTAACGCTAACGCGTTCGAGTAGTTTATTAAAAATTGCACTAAAAGCATGGGACATTAAAAAAAGACATAATAATATTAAAATTTAAAATTCGAATACTTATCTCGAACTCGCAAATCGTTTTTATTTCACATGGGGGCCGTCAATGAAATACGCGAGGCTCGAAAGGAGGGGAAGGGTCCATAAAAAATCATGTAGTTTGATAAATATTTAAAAAAAGATTCTTTCTTAAGCCTAAAGCTTAAGCCTAAGGTAGCCTTAAACCTCACCATGGGGAAGGGAAAATGCCCAAAAAAAAACACGTGATTAATAGACGGTCCCGTGGCTAGGAACAGAGAACCATCTGACTTTATTCAGCTAAATAAAAAAAGGCAAATCTAAATTGGTTAACTAGATTTAGAGCTACAAAGGCATAGGTAGACAGAAGATTCAAACTAATAGTAACCCTCTTTGTATTACCACAGAATAAATAATAGTACTGGAATTATGAAAGAGTAAAATCTTGGATGAAGGACTAAAGCATGGATATAGCCTCAGTACAATACATGCCACATAGCCAAGACTGTCAAAATGGTTACCTTCGGGCGCGTCAAGGTAGTAAAAACCTGCAAATTAATAAGAAAAACGTAGATTATACTACCTTAATGTAAACTAACCATAACCAAAGGTGACCATTTTGTCTATTGGTTGTGTACAGGGCGTCAATTGAAGAGGAGTTTAGAGTATGTAGTCATCTCTTTTTGACACATTGTATTGCCATTTAAAGTAAAGAGATCAACTATTAAAATATCGCTTTCAATGTTAATACTCTTTCTATGATATACTATTTCTATGAGTTAAATTAAAATCTTCTTTCTGATTCAGAGTGGACTCTACGCATAGCGCCATCTAGTTTAATACGTGGAAAACTGGCGAGTCGCCAGTGTCCAGTCTAGCTTGTTTGGCCAAGCGAATGACCACTACTAGTTAGTTAGCACAAAACGGATAGATGGCACCACTTTGTAGGAATTAACGTAGAACATCTTTTCATATTCGTTGCTTAAATGTTAGTGCGCGCTTCAAAAGTAGCTGAACGTTTTAATACCTTGTCGCTTTCAGTAATGTGTCAAATCCGATCAACTCTCATTTCATACGTGAATACGACAAGGTTCTTAAGTGTGTAGCTATTTCTAAAGCTGACTGCACTTATTTGACGCGCTTTATTAAAATAATCAATGGTAAAATCTTTGTCAGTGACAAGTTATTCTAAAAGTGATCCACACTAGTTTATTTTCGTGTCTATAGGGTTCTAATCGACAAAGAACCCCATAGTTGCGCTATGTCCGTCCGCTTATCTATCTATCCGCGTCTTAGCTTAAAGAGCTTAAGCTTTAGTACCTGGAGTGCGATTTTTGAATCTCACCGGGTGACTAAAGCTCGCCAAAATGGCCGTTTTTCAAAAAAATGCGGCCTTTTTGGTGACCTTTAGTCACCTGGTGAGAGTCAAAAATTGCAGTTGAATCTCACCGGGTAACTAAACCTCACCAAAATAGCCGTTTTTCATAGAGATTCGGCCATTTTGGTGAGCTCTAGTCCCCTGGTGAAATTCAAAAATTGCACCCCAGGACTAGAAAGCTGTCAGCTATGTCTTTGGCATCAGTAAGCATTTTAATCATGCCGTCAAAGTAAGAAAAAAAATCTAAAAAATATATTTTTTAAAGTTCCTAGTAACCCCTACACTTAAAGTAGGGATGAACTTTTTTATATATCGTAATACATATATCGTTCTAAAATGTTGTAGGTTTGTGATAAATTAAACGTGACCGGTCTTGCAGCTATTGGAATATTATAAAGCGAGTAAAATTATTTTGAAGGAGGCCTATGTTCAACAGTGGACTTCTTGTGGCTGAGATGATGATGATGAAAATTATTTTCTGGCTGCTAACAGGGAACAGTATTATGCACTACTAAACCAAGTAAAGAAAAGCAATGCTGATAGAATCCTGATTACAGCAAAACTGCAGGCATCTCGAAGCACTTTCAACATTATTGTGTTTCTAACGAATTATGAACTTCACAGTTTTAACTTTGAACCGAGCTTGAGTTTTAATTGCTTTTGACTTTGTAATAGTTCAGATTGGTAAACTTGAAATAGTTTTAAATTGCGTCAGTATTATGAATTATAATTAATTTATTATTATTATTCCGCCTGTTGAATCCCATGTAAAATTTCCCTGTGTGTGTTCCTTTATTTTGTTTACTTGTGTGAATCAATAAAGAGTATTTGTTGTTGTTGTTGTTAATGTAAAAGCTTAGCTAAGCTTGCCATACAGCACAGACTTAATAGAAAGGTAATGTCACACATGGCGTACCCAGCTTCTGGCCTAGAGGGGGCAAGTCAGATGCTAGATTCGGTAATCTTCGTCCGCCATCGCCGCGCGCGGTTTTTTGGCAATTGCACCGTGCGTTTTGCCAGTGTCTACTGCGCGGTTTATTTAAAAGTGAGAGCATAAGGCCCCGTTTACACTTTGATTAGTAATTAGGCGAGCTCATACATGTTCTGCGAGATTTCCAGGGGGGCAGCTGCCCCTCCCTGCCCCCCCCCCAGGGTACGCCCATGATGTCACATATTTCAAACCATTTCAAACGAATGCTCGCGGAGATCGCCGAGCATGATTGGGAGCGGCATCCAGTTAAATTAACTGATTGGATCACCCAGCCCAAGTAGCAAATAATGCTGTATTATTATTCACATCAGAGCGTCTATAGAAAGTTTTTGTAACAATAGACGCATCGAACGCGTTAGCGTTAACCTTTGTATCTATGCAATGATATTATAATGCATGGATGTACAGTGTCATATACTAAACTTGCTTCTGCCCGCGGCTTCGCCCGCGTGGCCTACAGAAAACGAATGACTTTTTTTTAGAATCAATAAACTTATGTGCTCTCGCTCCCTCTCATATTTTCATCGCCCGTTTTACCCCCTTCCAATGTAAAAATCCAAATACCGTAAAACAAACAAACATCTTGAAGTTCCTTTTTTGAACAAACCGATACCTAAACTCAATACAAAGTTTCACCCCCGTTTCCCACCCCTAAAATTCGATAGTCGTAAAACCCTGAAACACATAATTATTTATTTACACTGAGACCCGTATAATTTTTTTTTACGTAAGCAGCTGGTTAGTATCATTTTTATACAGCTTAAATAACGCTTAGTGTAAAACAAAACTATTGAAGAGTCAAGAAGACATGAATTTCTCGGACGTATTCTAAAATCAATGACTATATCTTGGAAAGGGATGTTTGGAAATGATCCCGATCTGCATTGGCGATCCTTGACACCAAATAGTGTATACCTACTATTTAAAATTACAGATGTAATTGATTACTTATTAAAATAATTACGCCTCGTGGAGTTTCTTGCCCGTATCTTCTCAACAGAAGTTTTTTTCCGTACCCGCGTAAATTGTATGACATTCATATGTGCTTGCTGTAAGCCTAATCTGAATAAAGATATTTTGGATCAAAAACAACGAAAGAAAAAATGTCTAAAAACTGTAAGTTGCCAGATCATAATCAACCTGTATAACAGTAGCTGCGTGTCGGGCATTCTTTGCTTACAGTTTTGCTGAACTTTTTTTTTATTTGTGATAAAAAACGGGCTTCGTAAATTTTTCACTTAAGCCCATAGGGCAAACAATTACTACAACAAAACAATTACAAAAAAAAATAAGGACACAAAAAATACTGCCTGGTCTCAGACACCAAAGCTATATGAACTTTCTCCAGTGACAGTAAAAGATCCAATTCAACCAAATTTGGCCTGAGACTTTGTGAATTCCATTGCAGAATGTTAAGCAAGTGGATCTTATTCGGGTTTACTGCCATAAGAAAAAATTTGCTGAACTTAAAACTACCATTAAGGTATTGCACAAACCTCAGTCCATTTATTCTGCGGGATCGGCAGCGTAGGCAGCGTCTGCGCACGTCTAAATATCCACATCCTCACAATAAGTTGTGCATAGTACACAAAATACGTCCAACCTCCGCTTAATTTGCCGTCAAAATACTCCCAATGTGATCAGGGACCCTTATTTATCAATGGTAATGAAACACCGCTTGTTATCGGTACATGCCTCGATAATGGTCATCGATCGGGATGATGTGATTGTGAATCATTGGTGAAATGACATGACATTGTGAAGACTTCCATGCAAACATGCATATCTAGATACGCCGTACGAAACAGTGCATCAAGCACGAATCTTCTCGATACGCGTTAAGAGGAACCCAGCCCCAAAAAGCGTTCCCCATACAAACGGCGATAACGTATTCCACCCTCTAAACCTTAACCTATAGCCATGATTTTTTTGTATGTTGTCATTATGACCTAGTACTAGGGTTGTATGATTTGATTTTTTAAATATTCTCAATAGTTTCAAAAATATTGACGCTTTTTTGTTTTGTATGAACTCCTAAATTAAATATTGTCAAGTCTATAATGAATAAAAAAAGATCAAAACATAAAAACCTAGTTCTAAGTCATAATGACAACATACCAAAAAATTATTGCCATAGGTTAAGGTTTAGAGGGTGGAAAACGTTTTCATCATCTGTATGGGGAGCGCTTTTTGGGGCTGGGTTCACATTCCTCTTAACTTGCTACGTAATTCAGTACATCTCATTCTAACTAGAAGTAGAAGACGCATTGAGTTAGGTAGCAAAGTAACGCGTATCGAGAAGATTCGCACAGAAACATTGTCCCGCTGAGTTACGGTACATGGTCGCATATGCGCAAGCGCAAGTCGACAGACGATTCAAGTATCACAGTTTACCAAACATGTGTAAATTTTTCAACAACACAGCATTTCTGGGCTCAAATGACAGGCGTTCATCGATATAAGAAGACAATAGATCTGATTACTTGTTCGGATTGTTACAAGCCTAGCGTCACCACTTTGCGACGGGGTGAAGCAGGTGAACTGGGGCTTTCAATATTTAGCCATTGGTTCAACTTTGAATCTTATCGTAATTGAATAAAGTGCTTCTAAGTTTTCTAACTAGCAGCGACACAGGCGTCGGATAGCAGAACTAAAAATATGACGCCAATGTAAAACGTACAAAACGCAGAGCTGTTTACTTGACAATTGGCACATAGAGTTTTATTCAGGCTATCCAACATAGTCTATCAAATAGACTATGGTCGGCTACTCTGCCACTGCGTTGTACACAGTTCTATAGTTTTCTCATTTCGATGCAGGCGTTCCTTCTGAATCCGCAAATGCTGTGCTTATACGGTCAGCATCATAAATATATATACGTTACCAAGACGTCCAAAATATCTAAACACTTTTATGCTACTAAACATAAGGTCGATGTATACATAATTTAACGCTATGACTGTATATATATGTTAACAGCTGACTGTATAACCTCGACGCGGGATCATTCGCAGCCCTGTCAAAACCATAACTCTCTGTTTCTACGCAGTGTTGTAGCTTGCCCTGGATGGGCCGGGTATCAAAATTTGTCGGGGGCCCTTCTACCCGATTGCGGCGAAGCTCGAAGCCAAAATAGAGGGTAATGATTTTATGGTTCTTCAAATCAGGGGCCCTGTCACACGGGGACTCCGTATCTTTAATACGGCTGATACGCCCCTGTTTCTATGAGACTCACATCACAGTCAAGATACTTAAAAAAAAAAGATTTTAAAAGGATTTGATACTTGCTTTCGCGTGAGGTTTATCGTTACATAGTATAAAGAAAAGTCGCCATTTGTTTCTGTCTGTTATTTAGAGATTGCTTTCGGAAGGTTTTTATGTACCCAAATTGTACCCGCAATAACACTGCTACTCTAATATAATAAAGAGGTAAACTTTGTTTGTTTGTATGTAGGGGGTAATCTCTGGAACTACTGAACCGATTTCAAAAACTCTTTCACAGATAGAAAGCTACACAATCCTGACGGAAATAGGCTACTAATTCCACGCGAACGAAGTCGCGGACGTCCGCTAGTAGGAAATAATAGTATTTTATGCTACTGTTGCATAATGAGGGGTCTTAAAAAACGAGTGTGGTTTTATGAAACGAGCGTTAGCGAGTTTCATAATAAGATCACACGAGTGTTTTGAGACTTAATTATGTATAGTTGCATACATTACTTTATCTACACACATATCATAAGTACTCTATGATGGGTTCAGAAGCCATAGGGCAATGACCTGCATTGCTACTAGCTACTAGTGCTAGGTACTTATTAAATATCTATAGACTGTACACATTAAAATAACTGATAAACAATTAAGTTGAACAAATTTAGAAACAAATTAGAAAAAATCTCATAATAATATTGGTTGTTATAATGCTGGTCATTGCCTACGGTTTCTGAAAGCATTATAGAGCATTTATGATATATGTGTAGATAAAAGAAGATTTATGGTTTAATGTACAAATTACGACACAGTTTTATGTTATGGCTAATCTGCTGGTCTGGCGTGGCTAAGGAGCACTTTATATCCCAAGGGAAAGTAGTAATTTCCCGCAGTGTACAGGAAAAGTTCGTTGCTACACGTGCCAGTTACGAAGTTACCTGTCGGAGGATGCGGGCCGACAATGCGTCATTTCCGCCTCGAAATTAAGTGTTGCCCTTTAGCTGGGATCGAATAAGAAATAAACGTGTAGCGACTCTAGCGCCATCTAGTATTGAATAGATGAACCCAACTGACATGCGCTACATGACGGTAACGGAGTTTCGTAATACCAGGGGGGTTCCACTCCGCAATGTAGGTGCGCTTGCCGCATGACCTATGGCATAGGTTAATCGCAGTAGGTTGCCGGTTTGCCGCGCGCGCGCCCGCTCACTATGTGTCGCGCGTTGATAGTATTACAGTAAGCAGCCCAACCCTAGCGGTGCGCCAGGGCTTTGCGGGTGGAAGGCGGGCGCGGGCGGCGCCTTCCTATTGACACATGCCGCTTGGCGAATGTTTATGAAGTAATACGAACTTTTTGTCCCTGATTATAAAGTTGGAATTCGTTAATGTTGGTCGAAAAATAGAAGTTTCTGTACCTTACTTATTTATTTTACTTTTACTTTTACTTACCTTATTTATTATGTGGTAATACAAACGCATATGTACTTCCAACTTTTATCCTTCTGACTTCGGTCCCCGGCTATAACAATAATTTTCTAGGTGTTGTCGTTATATAGCATTTAAATTTATGGCGTCTGTTAACAAAAATAAAGATTTCTTAGTAACATTTTAATTACTAAGCAATCGTAGTGGCCCATAACCCTTTGCGACATACTATTATTTATTATGTGGTAATACAAACGCATATGTACTTCCAACTTTTATCCTTCTGACTTCGGTCCCCGGCTATAACAATAATTTTCTAGGTGTTGTCGTTATATAGCATTTAAATTTATGGCGTCTGTTAACAAAAATAAAGATTTCTTAGTAACATTTTAATTACTAAGCAATCGTAGTCGCCCATACCTCTTGCGACATTCAGATCACAAAACAAAGTTACATTTCTCATCAACAGATGGCGTAAACTGCCCGTGACAAAGCTGTTATTATGATTTATTATCGTAGGATTAGCAGCAATTTTGCACATAATCTAATGTGATAGAGTTATCTTTTATCACGAGTGGTGCCGTGATCCATTAAGTGA
Organism: Ditula angustiorana; assembly: GCA_963691745.1. NCBI lineage: Eukaryota > Metazoa > Arthropoda > Insecta > Lepidoptera > Tortricidae > Ditula > Ditula angustiorana. Next base: position 2,591,052 of record OY829472.1, on the reverse strand, counting down.
ACAAAGCGGAACAAGATTTTTGTTTGTATGGTGGTCTATTCGAAAGCAATGACGTGGTGTTGAATTTAGTTCAGGTTTGTAGGTGGTATAAACAATGATATTATAATGCATGGATGTACAGTTTCATACTAAATGACAGCAGAAAAACGGCACGACATGAGAATACAGGTTGACGCCAATGTTACAAATGCAAATTATTAGTTTACCATTTATAGTCATTGGATTTATTCTTTACGTCTAACTGCATGAAATAATAATTTATTGAGTTTCGTTGCAAATAGGTTTTTTTTTACAAAATAATAGCATTGACAGCAGCGCACTCCTGCACTGAAGTAGAATTATAGCTTGCTTATATGCGTATTATACGGTGAGGTGGATTATCGATTTAGGGACCACTGGTTACCATTTATTCTTATTATTAAGGTCTATATGTATATTACACAATTAAGGCCGTGCGAAGCCAGGGCACATCATTAGTAAATAAAATAAATTATTATTTTGGGGCAATTAACACAAATTCTAGTCCCAAATTAAGCAACTAAAACTGCTTGGTTACTTGACAATAATATCCAAAACTCGGGTACAAACATTTGTATTCACCATACAAACATCTCTCCTGGGAATCGAACCAGGGGGGTTCCAGTCCGCACTGTAGGTACGCTCGTCCGCTTTGCCTACAGAGTAGGCAAATCGCAGCACTGAATCGCAGTAGTTTGTCGGCTTGTCGCGCGCCGTGTCGCTCGCCTTCGCTGTGTCAGTGTAATTGAAAACGAACGCAGCGCAACCCTAACGTATCGCGGGGGAAGGCGGACGCGGGCAACGTGTTCTTTTTAAAGCGAGCCGCCTGGCAATCGTGTCATGAAGTAACACGAACTTCTTGTGCGTGTCAATAAAGTATGAATTCTTTTAATCGCGGCCCTAAAAGAGAAGTTTCTGTACGTATAGTACTATTATTTATTCTATGCCGGAACTTTAAGCTTTGTAGACAAGTCCGCTAACCTAGGCTATCCGGTCGTCCGGTAGTAGATGATAAATATGATAATACTCACCCTTAATATTCGGAAGGGGCTCTCAGCCAGCAGGCAGACGTCTCCCGAAGCAGTTCTCTCCAGGGGATGGGGTAGCATGACTTGCAACTCGCCCCCGGGGTCAGCGACCTTAGCAATTCTATCACGACCAGTTAGAATCAAGAGCCATTCCTGGGAACAAATGAAAAACAGTTCTGAGGCTTCCCCCTTTTAAAGGTACGGAGTTTAATAAGAAATAATGAGCAGACATGTATATAATTTATGTACCAGTGGCCCGTTTCACGAAGCTACAAGTTACAATTTTACAAGTCTAAACCGGCAACATTGGTCATTATGCCCATTGCCATTGGTCATTATTGACCAATGTTGCCGGTTTAGACTTGTAAAATTGTAACTTGTAGCTTAGTGAAACGGTCCACAGCTTTTCCGGATATTTCATATAAGTATCGTGTAGGTCATTATCGTGTGGTCTACTCGTGACTACGGCCGTTGAAACATGGCCGAAACGTCGAGGTAAATTATCAATATATAATTTTTATCGCGCTTAAGTCCCGAATACGTTATAAATACCTATGTGTGAAAATCGCGAAAGTTTAAAACAATTTATCGTGTGGGTTACTTTTTTATCTGTATTATTTGCTCATCGTAGTCCTCGCTAGGGGTACGAGAAGCACGGGCACGCTGCCAGGGGGGTTCCACTCCGCACTGTAGGTGCGCTTGCCGCATGACCTATGGCATAGGTCAATCGCAGTAGGTTGCCGGCTTGCCGCGCGCGCGCCCGCTCGCTCTGTGTCGCGCGTTGATAGTATTACCACAGTATAGATATAACCAGTAAGGAATCTACGTACAAACGCTCGGAACCGACGCACGCACACAGACGCACGCTCAACACGGCCGCTAAGGCTGCTAACGCGACTGACGGCCGCCTTAGCAGCCTTAGCGGCCGTGTTGAGCGCGCGTCTGTGTGCGTGCGTCGGTTCCGAGCGCTTGTACGTAGATTCCTTACTGGTTATATCTATACTGTGGTATTACAGTAAGCAGCCCAACCCTAGCGGTGCGCCAGGGCATTGCGGGTGGAAGGGGGGCACGGGCGGCGCCTTCCTTTTGACACATGCCGCCTGGCGAATGTTTATGAATTAATACGAACTTTTTGTCCCTGATTATAAAGTTGGAATTCGTTTAATGGTGGACGCAAAAGAGAAGTTTCTGTACGTTAGTACTATTATTTATTCTGTGAAGCTGCCTCGAGCGGGGGAAATGCGGGGTTTTAATATTTTATAGTTAAATATAAGTTTGTTATTGTAATAGAATAAATATAAAACGCACTACTATGTAACCATTAATGCCTATTTTGCTGTCTCTTGCCGGTATTTTAAAGCTTGCTGTGCTATTTATTGTTATTTTTTTTTTCTGTACCTATGTGTGTATGTCATGTACTATTATGATTTTGCACTGTAATCTGTTTTGAAAAGAGAAGAAAAAAAAAGCTAACTGCTGAGTTTCTTGCGGCGTTTCTTATCAATACTATCTTCCATTTTTCGAAGCGCTAGTAGATTCAGACGTGTAAAAGAGCCTATTTTGGCCTACTTGCAAAATATTTTTCATTTTTATTTTCATATCGTCTTAAGAGTATCTTAATCAGTGAAAAAGTTCTAACGTTTAAAAGTGCTTCTTGTAGGCCTAATCTGAATAAAAGATACTTTAACTTTCGTACAGATACACTGCCTCGTAAGTGGTACAGCACTTTATTTTCACTCATTGCTTTAGTAATTCATGTTTAAAATTAGAGTAAACAAGATCGCTTCAACTATATATACATTAGTATAACGAGGTTAAGCCACTTTTTCACTAAAAGCTTGACTTATTAGATTGTCTTGTATTTTACGTATTATCCAGTAATCGAGTAAAATGCACGAAAACGCTTCGTGGGGCTTTGAAGGGAAAATTGGTTCCAATTATTTTTAAATGAAACAAAAAACGTTGAGTTCAACTTTACTGGTACATCTTAAATGTTATTGGAATTTATTTTGTAGGCTCCTACATGGCTTATTATTTTTAGCGTTCCTGTATTACTGAAGCCTACCCTACGCCCTTTATTAACGACTAATTAACCACATTTTGCGGGTGGTAAGCCCTTGGCAAGGTCCGTCCGGATTGCTACCACCATCTTGCTCGCTAATCCTGCTTAAGCAGCGTGCTTGCGCTGTTGTGTTCCGCCGTGGAGAGCAAGACAGCCGGTGTTATTACTGGCACAAGAGGTATTCCACCTTAGCCCTCAGGGTTGGCAACGCATCTGCAATCTGCTTGGTGTTGCGGGTGTCTATATAGGCAGTGGTGATCACTTACCATCAGGTGACCCACTTGCTTGTTTACCTTTCTGTTTCATAAAAAAATATTCTTGACGGCCGCCAAAAGGGAAGAGTATGGTTTTAGATTTAAAGTGTATACACGACTCGCACTCGGCCAGTCCCTTATAGTTTTACCCCCTTATTCATAAAAAACGTAATAATCTTTTTAAGCTAACAAATGTTTTGTCCCTCTCATTTGAGGGCAAACGTCACAATGACAGATAAAGACATAAAAAATGTTAACTAACAAACGTTTACGAAGCGTTAATGAATAAGGGGGTAAGTGTGTATTATGAATATTTTAGTTGCGTAAATTGTTTACGTTTTCGTTAATAGTATGTTATGCGACTGTTGCATAATGAGGGGTCTTAAAACACGAGTGTGGTTTTATGAAGCGAGCGTCAGCGAGTTTCATGATAGGATCACACGAGTGTTTTAAGACCTAATTATGTACAGTTGCATACATTACTTTATCTACACACATATCATAAGTACTCTATGATGGGTTCAAGGCAATGACCTGCATTGCTGATAGTTACTAGTGCTAGGTACCTATTAAATATCTATAGACTGTACACATTAAAATAATGTAATAAAAAATGAATTTGAACAAAATAGAAACAAATTACAAAAAATCTCATAATAATATTGGTTGTAATAATGCTGGTCATTGCCTACGGTTTCTGAACGCATTATAGAGCATTTATGATATATGTGTAGATAAATGATTTAAAGAAACAACAAAGGTAGGTCTCAGTCGGATAATTAAACATTATTAAGTGCAATTTACCGTTAATTAAACAGAGCCCATAGTTTAACTTTTCCAACTCAGGAGCGTCTCGAACGCGTTCGTTAACTCCTAGGGAAACATTTTGTTATAAATACGCGCCGCTAGAGGCGCTGTGTTTACTTCCATAGTCATTAAGAAATTAACAATTTTTTTTATATAACATAGGAAGGCAAACAAGCAAGTGGGTCACCTGATGGTAAGTGATCACCACCGCCTATAGGCACCTGCAACAACAAAGAGAGTGCAGATGCGTTGCCAACCCAGAGGGCTAAGATGGAATACCTCTTGTGCCAGTAATTACACCGGCTGTCTTGCTCTCCACGCCGGAACACAACAGTGCAAGCACTGCTGCTTAGCGGCAGGATTAGCGAGCAAGATGGTGGTAGCGATCCGGGCGGACCTTGCACAAGGTCCTACCACCGCAAAAATCTACGCTTGACGCTCAAATATTTGGTTAAAAACGCTAGCCGAAGGGTTTTTACAATTTTATTAAAGAATCATCCCCTGGAGTTGGACTATTCAGTGCAGGTGCACTCAATAACTAAAAAAAACCGTTTAACTGGAACTACTAACAGCGAAGGTAAAGGACCCTCATAAGTTAGGAAGAGGGTAATATCTCTGGAAGTCTCCTCGCAACAAGTATTGTACGTGACTCCGTATGGAGAGGCAAGCATGATGAGTACCAATATTATTTTACATTAAAAAAAAACTAATTATTTGTTACGAATCTTAGTAATCGCGAGAAGTACAGGTTACGATAAAAAAGTTAAAACAATATAATGTTTTTTATTTGACAAACAATGACTACGTTATTTGTGTCGATAGATGATTTTCGATCGCAATGGTACAGTCAGCGTCAAATATACCAGAGCGGGCAAGGTGTCAAAAATAAGTGAACTCGACTCTATTGTCAAATACGCTCGGGCGTGTTCAGTTATTTTTGACCACCTTGCCCGCTCTGGTGTATTTGACGCTGACTGTACCATGCGGCGCACGTCACGCACGCTTCATACAAAAACATAGCGGCGAGGCAGAGGCGTATTTCAAGATGACCCCGGCCCATTTAGATTTAGCGCCCCATTAAATGACGATAAACTATTTCATTTTAGGGGCGGCTACCGCCCCTCGCAGCCTTGCGCCCCGGGCAGGGCCCGGATGGCCCTAGGATCAATACGCCCCAGCGGCAAACGTCACTGCATCTAGTACGAATCTTCTCAATACGCGTCTCTCTCATACAGAGCTAGTTAGATCGAGACACACTGAGTTACGCAGCTACTTAAAGCATATAAAAGATTCGTGCTAGGTGCATAGTTTATATAGACCGTGCGTAGCGTGCGCCTCATTTCGGAGTTTCGGCCTATTTTATGAAATAGAAAGGAAAACAAGCAAGTGGGTCACCTGAGGGTAAGAAATCACCACCGCCTATAGACACCCGCTACACCAAATTGCAGATGCGTTGCCAACCAAGAGGGCTAAGATGGAATACCTCTTGTGCCAGTAATTACAATGGCTATCTTGCTCTCCTCGCCGGAACACAACAGTGTAAGCACTGCTGCTTAGCAGCAGAATTAGCTAGCAAGACGGTGGTAGCGATCCGGACGGACCTTGCACAAGGTCCTACCACCCGCAACCGTTTCTTCTACTGCTTTTAAAACGCTAACTGTAGTTACCAAGGACCAAAGATAGCCCTCCACGACACGCCCAAGAAATCATTGACCGATACCCCGGATGCGCGAGTCAGACTCTCACTTGGTCAGTTTTTTTCTTTCATAAGTACCTAAGTGTTTTCATTTGATCAAAATAAATCGAAGCGGTGCCTACATTCTTGGAAATTATAAGTTCTAAAGTAATAGAGGCCTTTTCATGACCCATGCTCGCCTCGCCACAGTATGCAAGACAACGAAATAAAAATAACGACAGGGAGTTATTACGGTTCTTACATAACACTCGAGGACGTACTGGCGCGTGAGTAGACTCCTAAAGGGCCCAGTGATAAACACGTAAACGCTGGCCGTATGTGGTGGTCCAAAAGGGTAACCACCACCAATAGGTAAGTGTTCAAAGGGCATGAAAGTGAGATTTTTTTTGGGAAGGCTAACAAGCAAATGGGTTACATGATGGTAAGTAATCACCGCCTATAGACACCCGCAACTCCAAGGAGATTGCAGGTGCGTTGCCGACCTAGGTTCATTCTTTGTTACTAGCAGTCCCAAATGTAAGTAAATGCTATGTTGTACAAAACAAAACCTACCCTATGCCCCTAACTTAACAGGTCAAGTTTATTTTATCTAAATTTATCTCTACATGCGTCCCTTTCTTGAGGCACTAGGTAGGCCCCTGTGCAAGGTTTGTCCGGATCGCTACCACCATCTTGCTCGCTAATCCTGTCGCTAAGCAGCAGCGTTTGCACTGTTGTGTTCCGACGTGGAGAGCAAGACAGCCGGCGCAATAACTGACACAAGAAGTATTCCATCTTAGCCCTCTGGGTTGGCAACGCATCTGCAATCTCCTTGGTGTTGCGGGAGTCTATGAGCGGTGGTTACTAACCATTAGGTGATCCACTCGCTCGTTTGTAAGCTCGCTTCCTATGTTGTATAAAAACCTGGGTCAGTCATGTGAGCCCTCACTGGGGATGGCAATAGAACTTACCACGAGTCCCCTTTTCCTCCGGGGGGTGCCGGCGAGGGCGGGGGGTGCCTGGCACGCGGCGAGCGCCGGGGTGCCGGGGGGCGGGATCGGTCTCGCCCGGGTACCAAACAGCCACATACTCAGCGCGTCGAGTGACACTGAAACAAAAGTTCAAAAAAATAAGACTGGTTTATATCACCTTTTTAGGACATTATACAGGGTCCCTTAAACGCGAAAACTTCAAGGGCTGCTTTTTAAGTTCTATGCAATGTTAGTTTAGTACACTTTTTTTTAAGTTAACTCGATCAACACTGCTGTTGAAGAAATTAAAAAATCCAAGCTCTGTTTTGTATTTTTTTTTACCACTTCAGCGTAATAGGAGTAGCATGTATAAAATATTTGTTTAGATCGATAGCACAATTGTTAAGTTTACGCAAAAATTAGAATTCTAAATTTCTATATTTGCTGTTGCAGCTAGAGTTGTCAGGTGAGTCGCGAAAAAATACCGGACAACCCCAAACATGGTGGGGGGTGGGGGGTGGGGGGGGGGGCTAAGCTTGGTCGCAAAAAAATACGGGTTTTTTATAGTAATAGTTTTTATTTTTTTATCTTCAGTGAGAGCCCAAAGACGCAGATTCAGACAGCGAGGTCAGCGAGCGAGGAGCGCGCGCGAGTTTTCATATGCCTACTTTTGTAGGCGCTTGTGACCAGTAGTACCGACTTACCTCAAAATACCGGACATTGTTCTGTCGGGTATGACCATTTATTTTTTACGGGACAGGCCTCGAAAATACTAGACTGTACGCTTAAATACCGGACATCTGGCAACCCTAGTTGCAGCACCCGAAGGACTGTTTCAGGTCGAAAATCACGGTTTTTATAAAAGTGCCAATATCTCGAAAACTATGAACTTTTCATGTAATTAATAATTAATAGATTCAGGCGTTACTTTGCGGAGGTCCATATCAACAAACTGGAACAAATTACCTTGCTACTCCGCGAAACCAGTGCCGGGCTCGTGCAAAATAGCTGCGTCTGTGCGACACATATATGTTCATGCAAAAACCCACCCTCCTCCGCTTCCACACGAAACAACATATATCACACAGACTCAACTACACACCACCACCACTAAACACTGAAACTACACGATCGACGCGCGTTTCGCCTCTATACGAGGCATCATCAAGATCGACCCGTACGACCGTTCGCTACTTGAAAGAATGGCGTACATTCACTGGCGTACTTTTCATGTATGTCATATTTACTTAATGATACTGTATGGGCTTGCTCTATTACCCCCGAAGTTTCGGCGTTGGTTTTAGGGACACTCTGTATAAATAAAGCAGTACCAAAACTACGGCTATTTGTTGAGATAGTTGTAAGTAGATCTCTATCTATCTACAACCAGAGGGGTTTCACTCCGCACTGTAGGTACTTTCAGCCGCCTTGCCTACAGTTTAGGCAAATCGCAGTAGGTTGTCGGCTCACCACGCGTCCACTCGCTCACTCTCGCCGTGTCGGTGTAGTTAAAGACAAATGCAACCTGTCGCCGGGAATAGCGGGGGGGGGGGGGGAGGCGGACGAAGGCGGCGCGTTCCTCTTGACGCGCGCCGCCTGGCGAATGTGTATGAAGTAATTACCAACTTTTTGTTACGTCAATAAAGTTCCTAATAGAGAAGTCTCTGTACGTTAGTACTATTATTTACTAGCTTTTGCCCGCGACTTCGTCCGCGTAGACTTGTTTAATTGAATCAAGCAAACGTGCACCCAACATGCAATCTGCAATATTTCCTGGACCAATTAATGAGAATCAGTTGCTTTGCTGCTCATGACGTCACGGCGGCGTATAACTCACTTATCGCTATCCCATGGGAACTATGCATTTTTACGGAATAAAAAGTATCTTATGTGTTAATCCAGGTTATAAACTATGTGTGTGCCAAATTTCATCCAAATCCATTCAGAAGTTTTTGCGTGATTGAGTAACAAACATACAAACATACAAACTTTATGATTTATAATATTAAGTAGGAATAGTAGGATTCTGTGCTACAACTATCTCAAAAACATTTTGTGTAGACGCATAATGTTTTTGATTGAAATGCGACTATGAAGAGTTCGTTTTGAGGATAGCTACACAATAGTCTTGAGTTTGCTATTTCAACAAAAGGCTAAAATACTCGAAACAGGTAAACCTTATCTGTAGTCGATCCACTTTACCAGGGGCGTAGCGACGTAAAATGGCGACCAGTACCCTTACCATGAGTTTCTATCGAAAATTCGTATAACGTTACTACAGTCGATAGCGGTTAAATACGCTCCCATTTGCCAGTGAAAGAGTTAACCATAGTCGATACGGTATTTTTCGATGACATGTGTCAAATTTGTGACTCATGGTACCAAATATTCTACGGCAACAGCTACAAAACGTTAGACACTGACGTTCAGATTTCGATAGGTAATTTACCGTTGGACTCATACTAGCGATCTTTAGTTATCTAAGTGAGCGCTAGAGGCGCTGTGCAATTTCCCATACTAATCGTTTTACGCTGTCGCTAGCGAGTATGGTTACGGCTTGGTGCACTGTACTCATGGTAAGGGTACAGGGCTCGCATCCAAACTGCGCCCCTTTCCCTTTGTAAATTATTTTAAAACCAGATACCTACACATTTTTATACTAATTTGGTAATGTAATGTATGTAAAACAAACAAAATACCACAAATATACCCCGTCTGGAATAAATGTATCTACAATAAGGATTTAGGATTGAATGAATTTGGATTGTATATTTTTTAATAGGTAGTTAGTAAATTTAGTTTTGCGCCCCCCCTTATTTGGCGCCCAGGGCACATGCCCTGCCTAGTTAAGCCCCTGCACTTTACCTATTTGGCCATCTCGCCCCGGAGGCCAGACTTAGCGTAATTTCTATAAATTCTTAGTACAAGGTGTAACATTTCCTATCATAATCTATTCTGGTCTGGCTGAAGGCGATTTGGTGTCGTGTTAGCCATTGGGACAAGGATAATGGTAGCCACTGAATAAATTGCTTTAGGTCAAATATTTATTAAAGGGCTTTGGTATTCTTAGTAGTTTTAATAAAATCTTGGGTCAATTAAGAGCGTGCAAACAGAGATTTGGCAACGTCGCCTATGGCTGCCAAATATTTAGATGTTTTTATTGATTTATCAACATTAATGAATTAAAATACGGAATATAGCAACGGTATGTACTAAAATATGCAATAGTTAATACAGTTATAATTAAGTGTAAAACAAGCATTTGGAAACTTTCCATTTGTAAAGATGTACATTGTATGGTAATTCTCCATTGTTTTTGATAAACTCTTGGTCTTTGTCTGTCCCTGCTATGATACTCCTTTCATCCACTCAAAGGTTAACTGGAAGAGATCCCTTAAAGGGATAAGTTCGCTTTTGTACATCACTTTATCACTTTTTGTCATTTATGTTTTTTTTGTACAATAAAGAATTTACATAGATACATACTTTTCGGTATAAGCATATAAGGTTTACTACTTACCAACAAAAGTAAGAACACAAGTTCTAGTACATACCGTTGCTATATTCCGTATTTTAACTCATAAATTTTGATAAATCCATGAAAACAGCTAAATATTTGGCAGCTATAGGCGACGTTGCCAAATATCTGTTTGTACGCTCTTAACACCAAATGACTTTGTTCCAAACTAAGCAAAACTTGTACCTAGGGTACTAGATAACGTACCTAGTGTATCCTAGATGCGTTTTTGTTAGTATGACCTGTGTTATTATACAAAATCAATTCAAATTGGTGTGCAGATTGGTACAATATTTTTTTGGAGATCAGTTTTCTGAACGATATTTTCGTATCTTGAAGATAAAACATAATAAAGTTGGTTCTTATATTATAATTTTTTCACTTATTGTTATGTCAACTTATTCAAAGATTAATACGAAAGAATGAAAGAATAGATAGAGAGGTGAAAATTAAAAATGTAGACCGGCTTATACATATCTTCCCAATAATGGGGTCCCATTGTGAAGGTATTCAACATTACTTAACAGAACTTTAGGAAAGGTTGACTGGCAGAGAATGCCTTAAGGCATTAAGTCCGCCTTTTGTACATTTTGTATTCTTTGTGCAATAAAGTTTAAATAAAATAAATAAATAAATAAAATAAACTTCAGACTACAGTGCACCTAGCATGAATCTTCTCGATACGCGTTAATGGTAACCTAACCATTTATTTATTTTGTCAGACCGGAACACATCTGCGGAAATATATAATAAATAAAAGTTTTTAGTATTTTACAAGTATTTTATTATAGAAGATGGAATAACACAAAATAATCAACGCTCTAAACACAGAATAGTTAAGTTGGCATGACTTACTAAGCCGCCATTAATGGCGTGTCGGGCTACGCATTTCGAGCGGAAAAAATAAATAAAATTGTAGGAACAGTGATCATTAGGAAAATCAATTTTCGGAAAACTGATTGTTAAAGACTATGTTAATAGTAAAATAAATAGTAGGAACGAAAACTTTAGAAAAAAAAACTTTAGAAACATTGATCATTAGGAGTACAAATCGTTAGGAAAATCTATTTCGGGTGATGAACTTTAGCGAACCCAATATGGACCCGAAAACTTTCCCCATCAAATAGTGTGAGAACCCACCGTAAAATTCTGCACGTATCTGTTTTTTTATTGAAATATGATTTAAATAAAAGGTTTGGGGTCATACAGCGCGACAGCAATGGTTGCCTAGCAATGTCTTGCCGCAAGTAATCTTTGCATAAATATTTTTAACTTTTTTTTCAAACTGGTCTCATATGTTTGAAAAGTAAATTAAGCGCAGTAGAAAATAATCCAATCTAAATAACTCAAAAAAATTGGTTTTCCTCTTAATTTGCCACAACACTTGGATTGCCAGATGATAATGTGTAATTATCGTATCGACTTAAATTTTACATTAAATTCAAGCTTGTCATTTATTGTCTTCCGCCACATTGTAAAATAAGGTTGCCTGCTCATGGTACTTACCTGCATTTAAATAAAAAATAATTATGGTAAAGGTAAGCATGGTTGTATGGCTCCATATGTAACCTTTTATTTAAATCATATTTCGATCAGAAACCCAATGCCATCCAATGGTTGCCACAAGATGGTAGTCGGTGACGGGGCAAGCCGAGATGGAGATGGCGGGATGATCTGGACGCATTTTCAAATGACTGGCCAGAGATTGCTAAAGATAGAGGGAAATGGAAATCCGAGGGAGAGAGAGGCCTTTGGGACACGATTTCTGGCTAGCATTATTATTATATATTGTTTTGCGGGTGGTAGGACCTTGTGCAAGGTCCATCCGGATAGCTACCACTATCTTGCTCGTTAATCCTGCCGCCAAGCAGCAGTGCTTGCACTGTTGTTTACCGGCGTGGAGAGCAAGACAGCCGGTGCAATTACTTGGCACAAGAGGTATTCCATCTTAGCCCTCCAGGTTGGCAATACATCTGCAATTCCTTTAGAGTTGCGGGTGTCTATGGGCGGTGGTGATCACTTACCATCACGTGACCCACTTGCTCGTTTGCCTTCCTATGTTGTATAGAAAAAAATCAGGTGAAAAAACATATAGGTGCAGAATTTTACGGTGGTATCTCAGACTAAAAGGAGCTGTATCAACTCGTTCGAGTTGACAACTTATGCGAAATGGGAGCGGCTGATTGTCCATTAGTACGATGAGCGATGTGCGCCTTGACACACGGGCATTAAATTGATTAACAACACGTAATTTTTTAACAAAGCCATAAGGAAGGATTACAAGTACTTTATTAGCTTATTCCCCGCCACCCTTCCCGGCTACGAACAGTTTTTTTTTATAAAATAGAAAGGCCAATAACTGGGTCACCTGATGGTCAATGATCAGCCTATAGAGACCCGCTACCAAGGAGATTGTAGATACGTTGCCAACCCAGAGGGCTAAGATGGAATACCTCTTGTGCCAGTAATTGCACCGGCTGTCTTACTCTCCATGCCGGAACACAACAGTGCAAGCACCGCTGCTTAGCGGCAGGATTAGCGAGCAAGATGGTGGTCACGATCCGGACGGACCTTGCACAAGGTCCTACCACCCGCAACCGTTCCTTCTACTGCTTTTAAAACGCTAACTGTAGTTACCAAGGACCAAAGATAGCCCTCCACGACACGCCCAAGAAATCATTGACCGATACCTCGGATGCGCGAGTCAGACTCTCACTTGATCAGTTTTTTTCTTTCATAAGTACCTAAGTGTTTTCATTTGATCAAAATAAATCGAAGCGCCTACAGCGTATCATAACAACCCAATTGGCATTCGTTAGAAGTTAGATCTGATAATTGGTTTCTTTATTGGTTTCCCTGTAGGTAATAGAATACTTGCGTAAACTTCCTTCCAATAAATAAACATGACAATATTTCGTAAACAGTAAGCGAAATAGTATTTTTATGATACTTACGTATTTCGGGTTTGAACTAACCCCTATTGATTTTTTACTAAGAAATCGTCCCGAATTCGCATGGAAGTAGCTGGGATGTACCGAGGTACATAAAAAACTTCTGTCAAAAAACTAAAAATTATAGTGAAAACTGTATTAAATCCGTTGCGTGGTTTAGAAGGAAACAGCGGCCGAACATACAGACAGATCTAGGACGGACAGGAACGGCTAGCTTTCCTTTGTACTAAATATGTAAAGATAATAAGATAACCCATCACTTCACTAATATAAAAAAGAGGTAAAAAATCGCAGGGTATGGCGGCGGTAATATTGCGAAACTGGCAAACGCAAGGCACGGAATGCTGATGTTGCAGGTGCAAGTCCTGCCATTACCCTAATTTTTCTTTTTGTTGTCATAACATTGCATTGCACTTGAATTGGTTTTAACTGTAATGCTGTAAAATTATATTTGACTAGCGGACGCGCGCGACTTCGTTCACGTAAAATTAGTAGCCTATGTCCGTCAGGAATAGTGTAGCTGAAAGAATTTTTGAAATCGGTTCAGTAGTTCCAGAGATTACCCCCTACATACAAACAAACTAACAAAAAAACAAACAAACAAAGTTTTTCTCTTTATTATATTAGTGTAGATTAAATAAATAAAATAATAAATTACATAGCATTTTAAAGAGGTAAACTTTCTTTGTTGGTTTGTATTGTATAGAGGGTGTCCCGAAAGTAGCGGATAATCCTCGAGTTCTGAATACCTTATTTGCTGACTTTACAAACCTGAGATTTAAGGCTGCGTAGAAGTCTAACGGTTTTCGAAATACTATACTTTAAAAAAACCCGGCCAAGTGCGAACCGGACTCGCACACCGAGGGTTCCGTCATCAACAACATCTAGTACCTATCGCATTATTGCTGTGTTAGACAAAACAATTTTTTTGGGGAAATTAACTACTTTACGATTTTCGGATTTTTTATTTTATTTGTGCCATGAGACCTTTCTTCTTGCCAAATTTCGTAGTTCTAGGTCAACGGGGAATACCCCATAGGTTTTTGAGTGCCTTGCGAATGTATGGAAAATGCGGCATAAACGGCCGTATCTTTTGATTGCGTTGATTTACAAGTTTGATTTTTTCACGGCTCTAAGGGACTGCAGACTTGAGTATTTGATATTAATTTTATTTTAATACCTCCACGCGTTCTTGAGGAAAATGGTCTTGACAGACAGACAGATAGACAGACGGACAACAAAGTGATCCTATAAGGGTTCCGTTTTTCTTTTGAGGTACGGAACCCTAAAAACGTCGAATATTATAAATAAAGTATTAAAAATCATAATTAATAGATTCAGGCGTTACTTTGCGGAGGTCCATATCAACAAACAAAATGAGGCGAAACGCGCGTCGATCGTGTAGTTTTAGTGTTAAGTGGTGGTGGTGTGTAGTTGAGTCTGTGTGATATATGTTGTTTCGTGTGGAAGCGGAAGAGGGTGGGTTTTTGCATGAACATATATGTGTCGCACAGACGCAGCTATTTTGCACGAGCCCGCACTGGTTTCGCGGAGTAGCAAGGTAATTTGTTCCGGTTTGTTATTAAAAATTATATTCTTCAACACTCATAAAAAAAAGGAAATTGACTTTTTGATTTGCAATATCCATTCACAGCAACGCTAAAAAAAAGAAAGTTTTTATAATTATTTCACAATGGCATCTTATAACGGACTAATAAAATACCTCACATGAAGTTCTGTAAACTTCTTTCTAATGCTAAATTAATTGACATATAGTCATAGCGAAAGAAACACTATGCTTAATGATCCAAAATTCTTGATCACACAACAGATACGACGAATTTCTACCGGCCATTCCACCCCCTCGATTAATTTGCACACACTTAGTTTAATTATACTTGAAAACCTCCAAATTTAACGTAATTGCACCGTGAATAGATGGTTTCGTTATCTATGAGCGAATACTTAATAATCGTATATATGTAGAATGAAATTTCATACCGCGTTTAGGAAGTGTTTCGGGCGGTATACCCTTGAAATATCGACAAACCTTTCATCAAAATTCAGTCCAAAGCTAACTATTCGCTTATTTTCATTTAATTAATAATGGATATACAAGATAATATAAACACTAAAATAAATAACTACTCTATTCAGACTGACACGATACGAGACAGGTTACACGATCATTCTCTCGTCATTCTGACCGGAATAATGGACTGAACTGACGACAGAATGAGCGTGTAACCGAAGTCTAAGATAACCGGCCCTGGTTTAACTTATCCCCCCTTGCGTCTCTGTCAAACTAGTGTCATAAGGTTTATTTTAAATAACCCTCTCTTCTAGCGGCAGTCGGGTGAATAAAGCATTCGTATATGCCAAACGCGGTATGCTTCTGTCTGGTCTTTTTTTAGTTAATATTAGTTGTTCGACACGTAACCGTAACGTTGAGTTTGTCGTTGGGTAGCGCTCCTTTTCTTAATTTATGTGGTTACACTGTAAGCCAAAGGAATTCATGACCATACGGTCTTAGTGGGCGTGGCGTCGCCCCTTAAGTTTAGGTTTAAGGTTTATTAGTTTATTAGTGTTAGTGTTAGTTTAGTTTTTTAAGTTCAGGGCCCCACTGAAAATCAGCGCTGCTGCTTGCAGCAGCTTAAGCTGAGTGGGGTCCCTTTCAGCATTAATAATGTAATTTTGTACCTTTAGTCTTTTTTTCTGTTTGCTGAATAAATATTTTCTGTAAGTGACGCAAATAGAGATTAACTCAGAAAAACTAAACTTAGCCGGTGACATCAGGGCCACAGCTACACAAATCACGAAGGAAAGCTACTCCAGCTTCGTAGAAACCCTCGGTCCCATTAAAATCTAATGTTTCTCGTAATTATTTGTGTTATTCGATTTTCCTATCACCCGTCAGTCCACGTGAAGTTGAGTAAGTAACACAGAGAGATCGCGTTGAAAACACGACCTTACTCCAAAAGCAATAGGTTGGAAAAGCAAGACAATTGTCTCAACTACTGATCAAACCACGTTGCCTTGCACTTGTTCGGGAATCGGCAACTAAATTTGGAGGCGGTAACTCGTGGTGTCTGTTTAGTTGTTCTTTATTTGGCTTCCATGGTACAGTCAAGGAATTTAATTTCCAACCCACCTAAGGTTCAATATCATATAGCAAACTATCACCATAAGAGCGAACTAGTGCAAGACGTTAGTTTGACATATCGACCTTAATGCATTGCGAATGTCTGACGACATTTCAACGAAATGGGTAGGGAATTAAATTCTTTGACTGAACAGTGGGGTCTGAGGTGCAATGTTTGAATCTCACCGGGTGAGTGAGCTACCAAAATGGCAGAATCTCTATGGAAACGGCTATCTTGGTGGGCTTTATTAGTCACCCGGTGAGATTCAAAAATCGCACTCCTGGATTGCTGGAAGACTGGCTCTCCTAGAAAGTTTTTGACAGCTTGAACGTTGAGTTTCGTCCATTGTCGTTGGTATTAAATTGGAAGATCTCACACCAGGCGAGTGTTACACATTGGGACCGAAGTCAGAAGGGTGAAAGTTGGAAGTACGGTCAAGGAAATTGAAACACGTACCACCGTAGAACCTAGTCGAAGAGACATACGCATGACATTTGTATGACATAGCCTGGTGTTTAACGCGTCGCGTCATCGCGACAGGGTTCTAGGGTGGTACGTGAATATATTACCCCTACTGTACATATGCGTCTGTGTAACGAGACTTTAGCGTGATGTAGCGGTTGGTAGTTTTACGGCTCGGAACTAGATTGCGCTAGGAGTCGCTATAACAGACCGTCAGATAACGCACAGCAGTATATCACACACTCGACGAGGTCAATAAGATTTGCACAATGCAAATGCCATTTTCCAAGCGCCATTGATTAGTCTAATTGCGTATTTGGAAAAAAGTCATTTATAATTTTAAATTAAAATAAAAAAGAGTAATTGGGTAGTTCGTACTTTTAACTGTTCTGTCAGTCTGCCTGTGAATATGAGACCTCGTTACAATACACACGTCATAACTGAACCGTTTAAATTGTTTTATTTCGATGCTGCGAAAACAAGAAATTATAATTGTTAGTAGTTATGTCAGTTTTTGTTGAGAATTAGTTTTGTTCGTGTCGTCATTGTTCACTAGGGTTTAGTTTACTAATAAGAATCTTAAAGGTCCCACAAAAAATCAGCGTCTCGGCCCTGAGATGACCAGTGGCCCTA
The DNA here is from genome assembly GCA_963691745.1 of Ditula angustiorana. NCBI lineage: Eukaryota > Metazoa > Arthropoda > Insecta > Lepidoptera > Tortricidae > Ditula > Ditula angustiorana. The sequence goes on along the minus strand of OY829472.1, from coordinate 2,573,531 downwards.
ACGTGACTGGTCAAATTAAAATTGTAATGACAACACAAAGAAAACTTAGGGCAATGGCAGGACTTGATCCTGCAACATCAGCATTCCGTGCCTTGCGTTTGCCAGTTTCGCCACACTGCCTCTGCCATACCCTGCGAATTTTTCAATGTGCTTCGTCTTACGATCATTACATTATTGATTTTAAGGGTACAACTACCCTCGGTGTCGTCTATACATATGAAACTTTTTACAAGTTATCATATTCAACTGGGTACCTTTACAGCTACCGACAAATTTGAATGTAAAAACATTTGAAAATAAAATCGAAAGAAATTTCGCTTACAAAAATTTTGTGACTGGCCAAGGTTAGTTTATCTCTATCTGCGTCCCTTTCTTATGACACTAGTTAGACAGAGACACAGGGAGGGGTTAAACTAAACCTGGGCTGTCATGTTAATGCCGCAGCTAAGTTGAGTTTATCTGAGTTGATCTCTAGGTACGTCCCTTTCTTATGAGGCTAGTTTGATAGAGACGCAGAAAGGGATAAATTAAACCTCGTCCATGTTAGGGCCACAAGAGCGCTTAATTCTATTCAGCACAACACAATAAGGTTTTGATATTTGTACTCTGCTCGTTATGTATGTGTGTGTGTGTCTGTCTGTGTGTGTGTGTTTTGTTAACAAGTCTTAGATAAATGTTTTTCTATCTTTCTTGCTAACCGTACGGCACATTAAGATTTCAAATGTCAAACTTCTTTACTCGTATTTTCTTCTGTATGTTATCACTAGCGGACGCGCGCGACTTCGTTTACGTAAAATTAGTCTATGTCCGTCAGGAATAGTGTAGCTTTCTATCTGTGAACGAATTTTTGAAATTGGTTCAGTAGTTCCAGAGATTAACCCCTACATACAAACAAACAAACAAAGTTTACCTCTTTATTATATTAGTGTAGATTAGTCTAGATAAATATGCCGCATCCGAAACGAAGGGGAGATCAGTGTGACAGTCTTCACTGCTAATCATCTATGAAGCCACTCCTGTGCCAATCTAAGTAATTTTGCCAAAGGTCATTATTTGCTGTTTCACTTTTATGTACCACCCACCAGTCGATGAAACCTTGTTTTCTAGATATTTCGAAATATCATAATAACAACCAGAGTTCGACCGAAAGTTCGGTTTCGGTTTCGGTTTCGGCCGAGTTTCGGCCAAAAATCAAGTTTCGGCGGTAGTTTCGGTTTCGGCCAAATTGGCGGAAGTTGTCGTGCACGCTCGCCTAACTTCGTTTCTCGTGGCAACGCTTTGGCGGACGCTGGCGGCCCTGTTCGGGAATTGTCGTGCGCCGTTCCGATAGCTCTGTAGCAATACAACTTAATAGAATAATGAGTAAAATGCACCGAATTTCAGTATTTTAAGGAATTTTATACTTGACGTGAGTTTCGGTTTCGGTCGAAACTGAAGCCACGGCCGAATATTCGGTTTCGGTTTCGGTTTTGGCCGCAAAACCAGTTTCGGTCGGCCTCTAATTACAACCTACTCTAACTGCCTAGGAAATACGTCTTATTATCAAATGTAAAATTTTTGAGAAAGTTGTGTTTTTGCTGATTGTACTAGCACAGCGTTTTCATCGAAACTACGCATGCGGACTATACCTAATGCCAATTCGACTTTTAGCCCTGAGGGTCAAAATCTAAGCTAAGTAAATGTACTGTATTACTTAATATTATATTATGAAAAACGCACAGGGATTTAAAAAAAAATTCACTGCCACTAGAAGTGAGGGTTAGTGAAGGTTTGGATGTATTTTTAGAGTAGTATCCACGTCTATTCCTTTGTTTGGTCGAAGTTCACGTCATTTTCAAACGGTTTAAATTACTCTAGTCGTGTTCTGGCGTGTTTCTGGACTACGATTGTGGCAGTCTGGTTCAAAACTCATAAAAAATCATGAAAATTCTCAAGGTTGATTTTCTATTAGTTAGCAACGTAAACAATCCCAAATTAGTGTTGCCAGACTATTTACTGGTTGCCAAGTCAGAGCCAGACTGGTTTAAAGTGGCTGAAACGGACATGATATTGACGTAATTTTCTAAAAGTTTAAAAAAATATTTTTTTAATGCCTTATACCATCGCATTTACGTTTATGGAAACGCCAGATCAAATAGATGTTGTTAAGAGGAAACACCAAGGTCTAGAGAATTGAAAAATAGGTATTTGTAAAATCTATTGCTGCCTCCATTTATCAAGCCTCCCCCCGCAGAGTGCAATAGAGACAGCCGCAGCTTGGACTGAAAATACCTATTAAAAGTACACAAAATCAACGATTCGTAGACCCCTGATTCCTTCTCCAAAACTTATCCGATTTAACTACTTTTTTCATTAAAAATTAAAGAAAGGCTTTGGCAGTGTTCCTATGTTTTTCTTTTTTTATATAATCTAGTAAAATTTGTTTTCTGAATGTATGAACGCAGCCGAAAATCTGGCCAATTTTTTAGGTTTTTGAATGTCCATATCTCTTTTAATAATTAATTTATTAAAAAAAGGAAAACATAGGGACATGCATAATAGTGGCCATCGATTTTTTGGAAAAAAAATATTGCTCTACTGGCATTATCCAGCGAGGAAACAGGGGACGACGTTTGTATGGAAAAACGGCCCTTGTGTTTCCTCTTAACATGTCGCCAGACTGGTACAATGGTTTGCTCTCAAAGTAATATAAGCCTTATCACTACTTAGTCTATACATTTCTAATTTGTGTCTATTGACAGTTTTAATGAATTAAACAAAGTTTTGCGGGTGGTAGGACCTTGTGCAAGGTTCGTCCGGATCGCTACCACCGTCTTGCTAGCTAATCCTGCCGCTAAGCAGCAGTGCTTGCACTGTTGTGTTCCGGTGTGGAGAGCAAGACAGGCGGTGCAACTACTGGCACAATAAGTATTCCATCTTAACCCTCTGGGGTGGCAACGCATCTGCAATCTTCTTGGTGTTACGGGTGTCTATAGGCGGTGGTGAACACTTGGAGTATTTAACAATAATTGGAGTAACGTTAAATGATAAAATTCTGACAATTCTGTCACAATCAACCTTAAGAACAGGTTTAACCCGTATCTAACTAACCTTGTTATATTCAAATATTAAAAACATAACCAACAAATAACTAAGTCCGTATAATAAAACCTCAACTGAACGTAATTCGGTTGTCACGTGCGATAAAATAAGCTTTATAACGTGTACAGTCAAGGAAATTTAAACACGTACCACCGTAGAACCTAGTCGAAGAGACATACGCATGACATTTGTATGACATAGCCTGGCGTTTAACGCGTCGCGTCATTGCGATAGGGTTCTAAGGTGGTACGTGAATCTATTTCCCCTACTGTACAGTCGCCCTAAAGTGACCGACGAAATTAATTTTTAGGGTTCCGTACCTCAAAAGCAGCGTTGCCAGATTTATTTTCAGGCAAAGCGGGATTTCGAAGCCTTTTGTATAAAAAAGTGGGACTAATTCGTCGAAAGCGGGACATAACATAAATAGCTTAAATAATCAGCAGATTTTTATTACGTATCGTCTTATTTGAGTTTCAAATTAAATTTACAGTGATGATAGACAGCTATAGAATATGTTTTTTTATGAAAATACGGTGCTTGGCCAAAAAATCTAGGTTACTGGTCGAGTATCTCCGTAAAACGGGACCGAGCCTGTCCCGCGCGGGACATTTAATTTTAGGCTTAAAAATGGGACGTCCTGCCAAAATCGGGACGTCTGGCAACGCTGCTCAAAAGGGAAATACGAAACCTTTATAGGATCACTTCTTTATCCGTCTGTCTGTCTGATTGTCAAGACCATTTTTCTCAAGAACGCGTGGAGGTATTGAGTTATTAAATACTCAAGTCTGCACTCCCTTAGAGCTGTAAATAAATCAAACTTCTAAGTCAACGGAATCAAAAGGTACGGCCGTTTATAACGCATGCGTTAAACGTTGCAAATGTATGAAACATGTTTCATACATTCGCAAGACACTCAAAAACCTATGGGGTACTTCCCGTTGACCTAGAACTATGAAATTCGGCAAGAATATACACACAAAAAAATTTTTTTTAGTCTCGCAAAGCAATGATGCGATACTATGCTGTTGATGACGGAACCCTCGGTGCGCGAGTCCGACTCGCACTTGGCCCGTTTTTATCTACGTGCGTCTCTTTCTTATGACACTGGATTGACGGAGACGCAGGGAAAGATAAATTAAACCTGGGCCGGGCATGTTAGGGCCACTGAGAAATACTTCTTAAAATTATCGTTTAATCTAACACAATTTTGAACTTATTATGTTTAATGTTAAAAACTGCAATAGCAATGAATAATTAAAATCAATAAACATTCGTTGTTGCATATTTATTTCACATAGCAAAAAAATTGCAAGCAAAAAAACTGATGCGGTTTACACTTTTTTTGAAAAAAAAAAACTGATAGTCAAAACTAAACAATAAGTAAAATTATATAACAATGCGTTGCAATTACATAAAACTAATGGCATTGGCCAGTTAATTAGAAGACAATATAAATGCTGCACGTAAAAAAAATCTAATGTAGCTTAAAAGTCACTTTAAATTGTGAAAAACTGCCATTTTACAAATTTCACCTTTCAGAATCATTCATTTACATCCCTATTGCATACATTTAAATTCGATGCGAATGATTACTATAAATAAACTAATGTTACTGCAGAATTCCACTCTACATCTCAAACGAATTATTCTCGTGACCGTCTAGATTCCTTTTCTTCTTCATTAAACATGGCACCTCAAAGAATTTCGAATTTTGTATCAATGTTTCAGCATCTTCAAAACTTTGCGGCATCTCTTTACCCGCTGTCTCTGGTAGACCCAATATAATTAAGGCACCAAAGGCGGCTATGCAACCAACAATCACCAGAGGTAGCCAAGAATAGTAGATCTCTAGGTACACTATCATGGGAGATATGACTGTCGCTACGTAACCGCAGATATGGACTATCGACATTCCCGTACCTCTTACTGCAGTAGGGAACATCTCAGCACCCCACTGCCAAGCAGCGTTGCAGGTCATATTAATTGCAAATCTTGCTATAACTGCCGAAAGCACTGATGGCATTCCACCACCAAGAAATGCCGTCAACACACTAAACACACATGCTACACAGAACGTTGCTACTGATAACCACTTGCGACCGGTCAAGTCCAAAACAAATGAAATTATGCATAGCGAAGGGAATTCCGTGAAAGAGACTATAGAGAATGATACGAAAAAGTCAAAATTTAACTGACCGAGACTCCTTATTAAGGCATCAAATACGATAGTGCAAGACATGTATCCCAAACACACGCAGATAAACATTTTTCTTAGCACCGGACTCTTTAATAGATCAATTGCGCTTGCTTTTGCTTCTTCCTTCTGTTTTGAAAGGCTAATTCTAAACTGCTCTATAAGCTTTGGAGATACCTCTTTTTTATTTACCTGGCCGATCCTCTGCACCTTCTTGATGGCTTCATCGACACGTCCAACGGATAACAACCACATTGAGCTCTCAGGCATGACAAAAGGCGCAAGAACAGCGAAAGCCATTGGTATGCAGGTCACTAACGAAAATAGCTTCCAATGATTGCAAGCTAGAGCAATCCATGGCAGTGAGCATACGCCTATAGTGTAAAAGATGGCAAAAGGCAGATTAGCTATCAGAGTTCTGTACTTGGGTGCGACGTATTCTAAAATAAGTAGGTATGTCATCATCATTGAGTTGTCCCAGGACATTCCCATAAAGAATCTGCAGATCGCAAATTGGGTGAAATCCTTTGCGAATATACTGGCCACGCCACCGATGGCTCCAATGACGTTGCTGGCAGCAGCGCCTGGCAATCTGCCGAAGCGGTCAGCTATCCATCCAATAATGAAACCACCGAAGACAGAACCAACGAAAAAGATCGACTGGGCGGTAGCTTGGTAGCTACTTTTATCGCAAACCCATCCGAGTTCGCTTGCGATTGTGGGGTATGGTATTTCAGTCTTATTAAACTCCCAGCCAAATCTACAAGGTTCTGTAGTCCAGGAGGGATCGGGGAAAGTTCGTCCTGACGCTAGTACTTCAGTCCAATTTGCGACGTAAGAACTGCACTGTGAATATCCAAACCTCGACCCCGCATCTGATGGTATAGCTAATGTCCGCCTTTGCATCTCTGTTAGGTTTTGTAGTTCTGGAACATTACACCAATGGTTTTGTGACACTTCAGTTATGAACAGCTGATCAAAATACGAGAACACTCCAAATAAATAGAACGGGAATGTAGATACGAAAAGTACCATCTGGTAGAGGCCAAATTCACCAGCTGATGATATGAGATCATCAAAAGATACTTCATTGCTATCAGCGCCATTGTTACTCTTTTCTTCAACGTCATAAACGCCGTTCCGTCTAGTTCGCTCATTGTTGTTTTCAATTTCTTGCATTTTAATATTTTTCCGTTATCGTTTACTTTATGTCGACATATCTTCCAGCGTAGTAAGATTTACTGTGAGATAGTAATCGGAGGTGCTCTTATATTAACTACTCGAAATGCCCCATGATAAGACTGTTTGAGCAGTTTATTTGTTATTTAATAAACAAGATTCTGGCGTTTGTTTCTTCCAACCCACATTGCTAGCTTAGAGTTATTGTAATGATATGTGTGGCGAACATCATCTTGCTAAATACGAGAACTTTATAATGGTTGTAAAGACTAGGAGTTACAAATGACGTCATAAACTGTTGTGATGTAAGAAATAATCTCTGAAGAACACACTGCGGTTGCAATTTTGCTGAGCACCGTAGAAAAAGGGAAGATACAAGTTGGAAGACCAAAGATACGGTTAAAGAGGGTAAGCTGCAGAAATACTTCGTTAAGAATTAATTTCTGGGGCCATCAAAATTCCAAGTTATCATTGTTCAACAATCATTTATCATAATTCTATATATAAATGTGGGAATGCTAGCAATACGGAATGAACGACTGATGTAAACGAGCGAATGACTGGAAGAGAAGAGAGAGTGACTGAAAGTGCGTTAGGTGATTCATTAGCTGCGAGTTGTGTTCTTTGTTTTCTTTTCGTAATTTTATTTTTAATTAAACTTTTTAATATTTATTATTAAAGTTTTTCCTCCTACGATCCCACATAAATATCATTCATCATTGTAATCAAGGAATTACTTACGTTCACCCTCGTCTACCTCAAGTATACTTCTGTTCGTCTGTATACTTGATGGCCATTCGTTGCGGATTATTGACGTTTTTAAATTACTAATTTATTATCAGCAATTCCCTATATTAGTAATTTGAATTTGAGGAGGATTTGCTGTAGATGCTACTTTAACTCGATTTTATATGTACAATTCATTTCCTTTCACCTTTTATTTTAAGAATAATAACTATAATTCATTTATTATTTTTACATCAAACAGGATCTAATAATCCTTTAGGAATTAACATAGCTATCTTTAAAGCGATTTTAAATAGTTAAAGGTCCTCAATTCAACTGTTTTTTTGTGTTCTACAGTTTATCATTTAATCTGCTTAGTTAATTTGTGACAGTAGGACCGTATTAAAAAAAGAATTAGAAACTTCTCAATCAATGGTATTTTTTTAAGATTCAGCTCATCGAAAGCCAAAGAAAATATATGATATTCAGCAATGAATAGTATCCCGTTGATTGGCTGCCAACTCGAATCGAGAGCCGATCCTTCAACCCGGTTTGTTATTCATGACAGAAAGTTTGAGAGCTTGTTGCTATAACAACTACCTCATCAGGTCTATCAATGCTTATTGGGATAGATCCAGAAATTACGTGGCGTAATTAAGTCTAACTAGCTGTCGGTAAAGAAACACTTTGATTTTATTATTACCTGACTACGGCAAAGCCAAAAGGAAGGGTTATGTTTTTCAACAAACTTCACCATTATGGCATTCAGAATAAATCGCACCAGCTATTAATTAAAATCATTTTTATCAAATCGTATCCAAGTTGTCAAATTATTGTCAGCAGATAGAAAAATGGTTAAATCTGACACTGGCAATATTGACATGGGGATTCCGCAAGGATCAGCCCTTGGAAATTCCATGTTTTTATTGTTTGTAAATGATCTACCGTCGAATGTCACCACCGGTCTGACTGTGCTATTCGCAGATGACACCACGGTCATAGTCAGCGCCAGCACCTACGAGCAGCTCCAGAGAAACATCAACACAACATGTGACCAGTTGCGCACATGGTTTTCGACAAATGGGTTACTGTTGAATGTTTCTAAGTCAAATATTTTAATATTTTCAGGTCGAAGTATTACTATTCCCCCTTATTCGGCGAAAAGTCCGATGCCAATACGCGATGACTGTAGGTTCCTCGGATTTACGCTGGATTCAAATCTGAATTGGAAGCGCCATGTGGAAAAACTATGTGATAAGTTGAGTAGTGCTGTCTTTGCGTTGCGAAAATTAAAACCGCTTGTCTCTGCCGATGCGTTACGACAGGTGGTATTTTGCACATTTCCACTCCCTGATGTCTTACGGTACTTTAATTTGAAACTCTACGGATGCCGAAAGAGTACTGCTGATGCAGAAAAAAGCATTGCGCATTCTCGCCGGGGTAAAACCCAGACACTCGTGCAGAAGCCTGTACGTGGCCCATCGTATCATGACGCACTATTCACTTCACATATTCGAAGTAATCATGTATGTAAGGAACAATATCACAATGTTTGAGCGCAAACATGTTCCTGGCAAACAGCCTCGTCTTGCACGGCGTGTAAGAAAATTTCCTAGCCGCATGGCGCTTGCAAGGAAGAACCCACGTATAATAGGCCCCATTTTATACGAGCGTTTGCCTGCTGATCTTAAATTTGAGACCTCTGATGAATCAATCACGCGCCAACTGAGAAATCTTTTATTGAAAAATCCTATATACTCATTCAAAGAATTTATGGACATTACATTTTAGATTATTAGATTTTGACATTTGTATTACTTTGAATTATTATTACCTATATTGTATTTTATTATTTTTACATTTTTTACTGATGGATTAATGAATTAATGTGAACGGTGACATTATAATTATGTAGAATTGGACATTTATTAATTGACATTGTAATTTTTTCTTGCATAATTTAAATTGTTATGTCGATCTTAATGTGAATTGCATATATTTTGACATCTAATGTAATGTATATTGTAATTTATTTTTTGAAATAAAATAAATCAAATCAAATCAAATCATATTACGGCGAGTGGCCCGGCCCTATCTTGACAAACTAATCTAACCCAACTTGACTTGTAAAATTATTTGTTTTGTCTGGTCTTGTCCAGGTTTAGTTTATCTGAGTAATTCTCTATATGCCTTTCTTATAACACTAGTTTAACAGAGAGGCAGATAAATTAAACTTGCGCTATTTTAAGGCCACAGGTAAATGACTTATTTTATTTATAGAAGCTTTAGGATTCAATAGTATTTTTTAAATCTTGCCTAACGCTTCGAATAGACCGTCTACACTTGTATGTATGTATGTATGTAAATTCTTTAGTGTACAAAAAACATAAATTAAAAAAAAAGAGACACAGTGTTGTACAAAGGCACTTGTCACTTGCTGTCTTGTTGTTGTCGTCTTGGGTACTTGTCGCTGATAAAGTTAGGCAAATTTCTTTCACTGACCAATTGGACGTTCTGTTCGGCTTACGGGAAACCTTTGATATATGACCAAAACCCGTCAAGCCAGTGGATCAGTAATATCAGTATCTTTTGCATTCTAGTATTTGTCGTAATTCAAAATTACAATTTTATAACTTTTTAAATATCCACAAACTTTTGATAAAAGCAGTCTTCTTTTGAGATAGCCGAACGTTTGTAACTGACCTTGAATGCCCAATTACATACCCGGTGGGATGGTTATTCCGGCGATGGGCTCTTGTACTAATGGTTCCAGGAAAGTGTATTAGCTTCCATCCATACCACTGAGTGTCTTCGTAGTTGTTTATCCAACTATAGCCTAAAAGAATCGATACTATCGCCATGACTAAAATTTAAGACGGTTTTTTTTGCTAACCACCTACGTGACCATTATTGCACCAAGCTGACAGGTGACATTCTGACAACGGTAATTCGACATCAATGGCTAGCTCGAAGTTCTAATGAAGACCTAAAGCATGGATATAGCTTCAGTACACACCCGTAACTGTCAAAATGTCATATTATTTTAAAGTTAAAAAACAGTCTAAACAATCTTCTTTAATATAATACGTATTGCTTTTGAGTTATATTGTGTTTTCATGGGATGGCCAAGTCAATCTATCTTATTTAAACATAAAATATTTTTAATATTAATGTCGTCCCTATAAGATGTTGTTAGATTAGCTAATTACATAATAACTTAAGACAGAAGGTCCCTTAAGTAGGGACGGAATAAACCAACCGACTTGGTATTACATGGATCTCACAACTTTTTACGGTAGAGGAACTGAGTTGCGAGACTTGGTTTTTTTTACAAGTTTTGTTTTTTAAGGCATAAATAATTTTTGGGACAATTAACACCAATTGACCTACGGGTACTGGACTACGGATAAACATACTTATATAGATAAATACATAATTAAATACATATAACATCCAAGACTCGGGTACGAACATTCATATTCATCATACAAACATTTGCCCCTCCCGGGAATCGAACCCGGAACCCCAAGCTTTGTAGTCAGGGTCACTAACCACTAGGCTATCCGGTTGTCATATTGACGACTGAGAGGACCGATGTAACCATGCTTGTGATTGATTCGAGCACAGCTTCTTTTACTGTCAATAATAAATATCGTCAATATTCCGGAGTGAATAATGAAGACGGTTAAACTCTAATACAGTCAAGGAAATTGAAACACGTACCACCGTAGAACCTAGTCGGAGAGACATACGCATGACATTTGTATGACATAGCCTGGCGCTTAACGCGTCGCGTCATTACGATAGGGTTCTTAGGTGGTACGTGAATATATTTCCCCCACTGTACCTACGAGCTACGCCAAATGACGTTTTTCACTACCAAAAAACCTCAATTACCTACTTAAGTTTAAATTCCCCACTGAACTAATCATGAATGAGATTGAGGAAGTGTAGGTTTACCCCTTGACTATCACCATTGGAATTAACATTCTATTTCCTTAGTAATAGGATAAAATCTGATGTAACATCTTGCTAGAGTTATTCTCTTTAAAATGGTCTTACGCAAAGCACACATGGTTTATCAAGATGCTTACGATCCCGTGTTATGAATAAATATTGGTCCATTTATAATTAAACTAAGATAAAGACACAGTATATAAATACAGCAGTACCGAAACTGGGCCTATTTGTTGAGATAGATCTACGCTCCGGTGGAGCGTCAGGGTTGTCTTCTTAATTTTTGTCAAACTGAAAAGTAGTATTTTTATTATTTTTAACAACGTTCCCTAGCGTTGTATATTGATCAAATAATGAAATGAATTAACGAGTTTACAAATAAAATTGGGTAACTCAAAAACTTCAAAATTTTAAGATTTAGGAAAAAATGACAGCTCCGGTTTTGAAAAACTCGAGTTCAAGCAGCCAGCGCACTGTCTCGAGCGCACGCAATAACGATAAACACAAGGCGCGTCCACTCGTCTCGGCGTGGCAGCCAGTGTTGCCAGGTCCATTTTTGAAAAATCAGAAGATGCAACTTGAAAAAATCAGTAGATGTATAAGGAAAATTTTCATAATTAGATGCATCTTTGATTAAAAAAAACAATTTGTATATATTATATACAAATACGCATAAGTGAAATAGAAATGGTATCGCTTTCTCCATGAATCCTATTAAGTGATATTTAATTTAGTCATGTAACCATTTTGGCGTAGTGTGTCAAACCGGTTTATTTCGCTGATTGTGGAGCAAGATTAACTATGCGTCCACCCCGTTAAGTCTATTTTACGATGACAATTTTATAGTGCCAACTAAACCATGATAATTTTGTGTGTCATTTCACTCAGGTTTTTATATTACATATCATCTTTTAAAGAAAAGATAGTATTTAAAAAATCAGTAGACTTTTAGTTAAAATCAGTAGATCATTAGAATTCTGGAAAAGTCAGTAAATCCCCCGAAAATCAGGAGATCCGGCAACACTGGCCGCGACTGACAGGACCGCGAAAACCTCTTAGCGGCCGTGTTGAGCGTGCGTCTGTGTGAGTGCGCCGGTTTCAAGCGTTTGTACGTAGTTTCCTTACTGTTTATATGTATACTGTGATAAAGACGTCATCGTCACACCCGATTAAACAATTATAGTACAAGTCTTTACTTCCTACTGGTTGGGAACAGGCCTCCATTTTTATTTAAAGGGCTTGGCTCTGCTCCCACGCGTGCCATACGCTATTAACGCCGTAGAATTGTAAAATAGATCTTTATTACTAACTGACACCCGCGACTTCGTTCACGTAGAATTAGTAGCCTATGTCCGTTAGGGATAGTGTAGCTTTCTATCTGTGAAAGAATTTTTACAATCAGTTTAGAAGTTCCAGAGATTACCCCCTACATTCAAACAAACAAAGTTTACCTCTTTATTCTATTAGTGTCATTAATAAAAAGTATGAATTCTTTCATACAAACTGCACCCCCTCATTTCCCCCCTTTTTTCTAAGGCTAAGTCCTGTACTTAGATCTGTAAAAATTACATCCAAATCCGTTCAGCTGTTTTTACGTGATGCGCGTACAAACATTTTTGTCTTAACGATTTTATTATATGTATAGATGTATAGACTAGAAACCCGCTCCGTTTTCGAACCGGTACAAACAGGATATACCATAGAAACCTTCTGTAAAAAAAACTCTAAATGACAGTTAAAACTGTATCAAAATCCGTTGCGTGGTTGAACAGTAAGCGCCCGAAAATTTAAGGATAGACAGTTTTTTTTTATACAACATAGGAAGGCAAACAAGCAAGTGGGTCACCTGATGGTAAGTGATCACCACCGCCTATAGACACCTGCAACAACAAAGAGGGTGCAGATGCGTTGCCAACCCAGAGGGCTAAGATGGAATACCTCTTGTGCCAGTAATTACACCGGCAGTCTTGCACTCCTCGCCGGAACACAACAGTGCAAGCACTGCTGCTTAGCGGCAGGATTAGCGAGCAAGATGGTGGTAGCGATCCGGACGGACCTTGCACAAGGTCCTACCACCCGCGGGTTTGGAAATTGGCTTTGTTTTCTATGTAAAGAAAATTTTGTAACCAGCCTGTATACAGTCAACCAATTTTGTTCCGGTCCTCGCCCTGAGTCGTGGCTGTTTTAAGAGCGTGCAAACAGAGATTTGGCAACGTCGCCTATGGCTGTCAAATATTCACATGTTTTCATTGATTTATCAAAATTAATGAATTAAAATACGGAATATAGCAACGGTATGTACTTAAACATTGATAATGCATTGCAATAGTTAATACAGTTATAATTAAGTGTAAAACAAGCATTTGGAAACTTTCCATTTGTAAATGTGTAGATTTCGGTATAAGTATATAAGGTTTACTACTTACCAACAAATGTAAAAACACAAGTTCTAGTTGCTATATTCCGTATTTTAACTCATTCATTTTGATAAATCAATGAAAACAGCTAAATTTTTGGCAGCTATAGGCGACGTTGCCAAATCTCTGTTTGTACGCTCTTAACAAGTTTCTATTGCCATCCAGCGAGGCAATACTGCCAGTATAATGGGAAATTTTGAACCAGGCACGACAAATGGCGGGGATTTTTATTAGGATAAGTTAATTAGGTTAATTTTAGACGAAACTTGTTGTGGGTTCCAATTTTTTTGTGAAAATCTACTGGTGAAGCCTGGCGCTGAGTTTTTTTTTAATGTAAATGTGTGTTTTTATTGAATAAAGAATATTAATTATTTGGATTCTAGGCTTGACCATTCACAATAAAGCTCATAATCATAACGATAAAATAAAACCAATAATCTGACGTTTGTGCATAGCGACAAAATTCTAAAGTGCACTAGAATTCAGTTTGGTTGACTGTTCTTATACACTTCAAACTTATAACAACAATGGAAGTATATTCAATATTATAATGTGAATTTAGTTTCATGATTCATTTCGCCTTGGGTTTTAAAAAACAACCAAAAAACTAAAAAAGAAAAGAATTGAAAAGAAACATTTTCATTTTCTTTTTTTCATTTTCAAAAAGCAAAAAAATAATCCGTTAAGTCAACCTACCATCCACATCTGATTTCCGATCCAAACATAAAATGAAATTTATTCATACAATTCCATAAACTTTATTTGCCTTCTGAAGTCGGTGCCGTTGGCGCCGGTGTCGTTTGGCTTGCTGGCACCGACTCCAAAAGATAATTGATAACATTATAAAACTCATAAGAATGCACATAGGAATAGACTTAACTTGACCGGCCATAGGGCCATGGACCCCAGTTGGGGAAACCCTGCTGAAATATTGGAAAATATAGCGCATAGATATTTTTGTACTTAACTCAATAGACATCAATCTAGAAACTTCCCATGTATAAATCTAAAGCCATAAATCTGTTCTGTGTGTTTTACGCTGCTAGGCAGTATAAACACTCATACTCTGATACATTTATCGCGGTTATAAAAGGCTTACAACATATAATTATAAGATAAAAAATATTGAGGAAAAGTTTTGAAAATTATTTTTCTGTTAATCCATTAGTTGGCTGGAAAACCAGTGGTTACGAGAGAGATAGGACTTTTGATAGTATATGCCATGATTCTAAAGTAATGGAGTCGTTATTTATTTAAAATAGTAATCAAATTTAAAGTATAATACTGACTGGCTACTTGGACCTTGAAAAAAAACAAAATAGGAAACAAACGAGCAAGTGGGTACCTGATGGTAACTGATCACCACCGCCTATAGACACCCGCAATATCCAAGGGATATTACAGATGCGTTGCCAACCCAGAGGGCTAAGATGGAATACCTCTTGTGCCAGTAATTGCACCGGCTGTCTCGCTGTCCCCCCCGGAACAAAAATGCAAGCATTGCTGCTTAGTAGTAAGATTAACGCGCAAGATGGTATCCGTAAAATTTATACCAAATAGCTACTCCATGTATTTCAGAACCACATTAAACTATCAAAAATCATTGCTTTTGTTACAAGTACTCATATAAGGAAGTGTTTTTTGTCTGTTCCTTGAATGCTGCCTGTATCAAATATTCTCGAATATTGCGACAAGACATCATCTTTGAAATGTTGAGAAACATCGATATAAGAAGGCAATAGATCTGCTTACTTGTTCGGATTGTTACAAGCCTAGCGTCACCACTTTGTATACGCTTAGATTTCGATAAGAAATTTACCGTTGAACTCATACTAGCGATCTTTAGTTCTCTAAGTGAGCGCTAGAGGCGCTGCACAATTCCCCATACAAATAGTTTACGCCGTCGCTAGCGAGTACGGTTACGGCTAGATGCACTGTACTCATGGTAAGGGCACTGCTGGATGTTTCATCTCACTACGCTGAGTAGAAGCCGAGTAACTTACAATTTCCACGCGTATGAAATTGTAGGCAAAAGGTAGTATGACTATAAACTATGACTCAACTAGGACAGTTCTTATCAGCATTCAGCCTACGCGTACGGGGGCGTTAGATTTCGCAATTGGCAACCTCGTGATGCAATACCCAACTTTGCAATTTTGCAATGCAATTTTCATTAAGTACTACCATTAAAAATGAAAGCTAAATGAACATAGAACCCTTTAAGGTCAAATTTATTATTCCGTGGAATTCTGAAGTTTCTTGGCAAAAAAATATTTTTTGAAACTGTGGTTAGAAATACAAAAAAAATAAATGCAAAAAATAAATGTTGTAATTGAAATAAATACAATCACTTCAACGTATTATTAATTAAAACAAACTTGATTTAATTTTAAATCGCACGACTGAGACATAATAAAATATTTAATTATATTCCGAGGAAAAAATAAATTGTCGTGGGTATCATTCTGATATTATCACATATTACAAACCTTCGGTGTAAGATTATATTTAAATATTTTAGCCACACACAATTTATTTAAAAATAGTTAAAAATAGTTATTCCATTATTTAAAATCTTACAAAAATAGACCGCAAAACGTCAGCTATCAACTGTTATTTTCCCATCAAACTATACAAAATTATTGTATGCTATGTCATTCGGCTTCTTATTTTAATTCTAGAATAAGCTTGGACTTCTTTGTCCCGTGATATTTTTGCAGTTTTCCTTGATTTTATTGCTGCTAGTCCGTTGGTTTGGTTTTTGTTACGTTTCTGTTTTCTACCAATAATTTGCACAGTTGAAAAAATGTTTCTCATCCCTGAAACGTCTTATAATGACAGGTGTCAGAATGCCAGGGAACTAAAAAAGCGAGTGTAGCGAAAAAAATCTAAATGGCTGTGAAAACCGTGCCAAACTCCGAATGGTTTAGAAGGAGTAAACATTCGGAGATACCACGGGGACAGATTGGAATGGATAGCGAAGTTGTTTTATCATCATCATCATCATCTCAGCCACAAGAAGTCCACTGTTGGACATAGGCCTCCTCCATGGATTTCCAAAGTGGCCGGTTGGAAGCAGCATGCAACCAGCGCCTTCCTGCCACCTGTATGAGGTCATCGGACCATCTTGTGGCTGGTCGTCCTACGCTGCGCTTGCCAATACGCGGCCGCCATTCGAGAACTTTCCGACCCCATCGGCCATCAGTTCTCCGTGCTATGTGCCCTGCCCACTGCCACTTCAACTTAAAGGATAAATATGAAGAAGAAATAACCTTAGTTTTAGATTTCTTTGTCGCATATGGTGTAGCGCTAGCCATCTTGTAACATTGAAGTGTTTTAAGTAGCATGAGTTAGAAGGGCTGCTAGTACTGGCAGCCTCTTACGTAGCACAGCATCAGCTGGTGGTAAATTAGAACAGGCTTAGCTGAGTCTGTGTCTTTTGCCACTTTGAATTGCATGCATACAGTCACGCCTGTTTCCAGGAGGGGTAGGCAGATACCACGGATTTACACTTACTACGATCCTGACAAACTTTGCTTCACTTACTTGCTTTCTGCATACATGCTTGTCGGTTAAGGTTATTCCTGACCTGGCCTTTCTCCAAAATGTCTCCGGTTTGGTCCGAGTACGTTGGCCGAGGTCTTCCCATTTCCATTTTTACATCCACTCTCCCTTCACACACCCTTTTTTTAATATTCTTTCACCCCTCCTCTCTACATGCCGAAACCGTTTTAACATACATAAATGTTTATAACTACATCTTCATTCACTCCGCATTTCTCAATTGTAAGTAACTAAACCCTATACGGACATGATTACATAGCTCAATAAAATTCTTTCTGCAACTAGACTAGACTAGACAATACAGTCAAGGAATTTAATTCCCTACCCATTTCGTTAAAATGTCGTCTGACATTCGCAATGCATTAAGGTCGATATGTCAAACTAACGTCTTGCTCTATAGCTCTTATGGTGAAAGTTTGCTATATGTTATTGAACCTTAGGTGGGTTGCAAATTAAATTGCTTGACTGTACTTAGAAAACTGCGTCACACTTCGGAAGAAGAGAGATCTTATCATCTTTGACAGTGTATCGTTTACGCTGCTCGCTGTAACACAATTAAAGTATAGAGTAACCGAGACAGCCATAGGTATTAATTTAGTGGTGGTGCCAATGATATTATAATGCATGGATGTACAGCATCATACTAAATGACAGCATAAAAACGGCCCGACATGAGAATACAGGTTGACGCCAATGTTACAAATGCAAATTATTAGTTCACCATTTATAGTCATTGGATTTTTAATTTTACATTTAACTGCATAAAATAATAATTTATTAAGTTTCGTTGCAAGTAGGTTTGTTTTACAAAATAATAGCATTGACAGCAGCGCCGTCGGTCCGACAGACTGAGAGCGCTTTATTGTGCTTTTTGTTCGACTTTTGAGACCATTTTAAACGCTGACTAGAAGTCTATTATATCTATAGGTCATAGGGTGGTACGTATTTATTTATTTTTGCTGTGAGACCTTTCTTCTTACCAAGTTGTATGGTTGTAGGTCAACGGGAAGTATTATAGGTTTCTGATTCACTTGTGAACGTATAAAATATGCGGCATAAACGGCCGTGTCTTTTGATTGCGTTGACTTAGACATCGGGCAGGTCGTTATTGTTAGATTTGGTCTCCGCGTACGCGCACGTATCTATCTTACCTTACCTACTAATATTGAAGATGTAAAAATGACATTGTAAATTGATTAGTTTAAAAAATTACACCTCGGTGAGTTTCTTGCCGGTATCTGCTCATCAGAGGTTTTTTTCCGAACCGGTGGTAAGTTTTATGACATTCATAAGTGCTTCTTGTAAGCCCAATCTGAATAATGATATTTTGAATCATGGGCGTACTCAGGTCAGGGGGGGAGCAGGGGGGCAGCTGCCCCCCCCCCCTGGGAATCTCGCGGAACATGTTCATGAACTCGCCTTGGCTTGAACTGGCCTTATGCTCTAACTTTTAAATAAACCGCGCAGTAGACACTGGCAAAATGCACGGTGCAATTGCCAAAAAACCGCGCGCGACGATGGCGGACGAAGATTACCGAATCTAGCATCTGACTTGCCCCCCCTAGGTTAGAAGCAGGGTACGCCCATGTTTTGAATTTTGATTTTTGACTACCGCACTGCTCTGTCTCTCAGCATCAGCCACTGACAGTCAGACGGAATGGCGAAACTATAAGAGTTCCTTGGTGACTATGAAACCCTAAAAGAAAATGTGAAACGGAACGCAACTGTCACTAGAACTTTTAATAAATATGCCGTGAAATTAACATCCGGTCTTTTGGCATGTCAAATTTCACATCCATCTAGAATGTTTCAGTGATTTACAGAGCAATTTTTTCAGGCAATGATAAATGATTTTGTTTTGCTATATGCCGCTTAATTGAATATAATTAATGAAAGTAATCAATAATCGTTTGTTTCAACAAATTCTATTTAAACTAGTGTCTAGTTTCTAGACTAACGGATAAACTAGTAGTTCGTGGTTATGATTACAAAGCTCGAGGCCGCTGGTGCGATTAGAGGGCTAAAAGTTTAAAGGCTAAAAGGAAGAGAGTTTATATTCGTCTTCCCGGTTGAAATTTTTGTACTTTTTAATTCGCTTCATGCAACATGGCCTCAAACCGCAAACATGGCCGAAACGTCGAGGTAAATCAACAAAATATTTTTATCGCGCTAAAGTCCCGATAATGTTATAAATATTTGTGAAAGTCGCGAAAGTTTAAAACAATTTGTTTGTTTGTTTCTATAAAGGGGGTTATCTCTGAAACTACTGAACCAATTCCAAAAACTCCTTCACTAATAGTGAGCTACAGTATCCCCGATGGACATAGGCTAATTCCACGCGAACGATATCGCGGGCGTCCGCTAGTAAATTAAGAAATGTCTTGGCATAATTTACACCATTTTATTTGGTGCCAAATTAATAAGCAACTATCTATCTATAGCTGCTCGTGTTAAAGTTATCTACTGGATAAGTACCGGATAAGAGTCAAAGAAAAAATATCTCTATTCAGATTAGGCTTACAGGAAACACTTATGAATATCATAAAATTTACCACCGGTTCGGAAAATTCTCAGCAAGAAACTAACCTAGGTGTATTAACTATACAGAGAGGTAATGCTGCCAGTATTTTCGGTACCATGCCAAGGGGGCCTTCTTTTTTTGATATATTTTAGTTATAATTTCAGTTGACCAAATAAGCGACGTCCTAAAGACAGGCAGAATTAGAAGTACCCGTAACCGCCGAGCATGTATGAAGAGAGGAATGTGTGTGGAGGAAGCGAGGGAAGTATGCCAGGACCGGAGCAAATGGCGTTCTGTGGTCTCTGCTTACCCCAAAGGGAAACAGGCGTGAGCTTATAATAATAATAATAATAATTTAGTTTCAGTATTAATGTTTAGTTTGTATTTAGTTTTTATGTAGTTTGATTGTTTTAGTATGTTTTATATTTAATTCGTTAGTATGTTATGTATAAACAATTAATAAAACGAGGTGTATGTTTCAAAAAAATCAAAATTAAAATAAGTATTATTATTACATCTGAAATAAGTATTTAATACAGAAGAGGGTACTCTATTTGGAGCCAGGGATCGCCGGTGAAGTCAGGATTACTTCCAAACATCCCTGTCCAAGATGTCTTCTGGACAATAGATTTGAATTACCTATATTTATGATTTTGTTAGCGTTCGGGAAACTGCGAAATGTCTTCTTGTCCAATATACCTCAGTGTCTGAAATCGAGAGTGTATGATCAATGTGTGTTACCGGTGATGACTTATGGCACTGAAACGTGGCCGTGGCCGCTTACTATGGGCCTTATAAGAAAGCTCAAAGTCACGCAACGAGCTATGGAGAGGGCTATGCTTGGAGTTTCTCTGCGTGATCGAATCAGAAATGCAATCCGCAGACGAACGAAAGTAACCGACATAGCCCAGCGGATTAGCAAGTTGAAATGGCAGTGGGCAGGGCACATAGCACGGAGAACTGATGGCCGATGGGGTAGGAAAGTTCTCGAATGGCGGCCGCGTATTGGCAAGCGCAGCGTAGGACGACCAGCCACAAGATGGTCCGATGACCTCATACAGGTGGCAGGAAGGCGCTGGTTGCATGCTGCTTCCAACCGGCCACTTTGGAAATCCATGGAGGAGGCCTATGTCCAACAGTGGACTTCTTGTGGCTGAGATGATGATGATGATGATGATGACCTATGTTTATGATTTTGTTTAGAATTGTTGTAAAATCTTACGCAATTCCTTCATTAACGACTTATTTATAAATACGTATAAAATCAAGACTCAGGAGCAAATTTTCTTTCATTATACAAACATTACCCTCACGGGACTCGAACTTGGAACTGCTAGATTCGTAATCAGGGTCACAGCACACGCTCCTAAAAGCATTAGTTGATAATCTTATCATAAAAAATGAACCCTATCTATACTAACAAGCTTTTGTAAATACATTTACATATCGACAGACCGACATTGACTATCGCAATGCGTCTGTCTATCTGTTATCTGTTTGTAACATCCATCTCAAAAAATAAACTGTCTATAGTCGACCAAGAAATTACTAAACTTTGTTTGAACTTTATCCCTTTGGAATACGGTCGACTTTACATTTATAATATTTTATTATATAGCACTTTGTAATACCGTAAAATGACGTTTCAAATAAAAAACCGAATTTGATAAACTAGGTAGGTTAAAAGTATTAATCAAACAGTATTTACGTACAGACAGCAAAGCAACAGACGAAAATGTATGAGATCTATACTTAGATACACAACTTCATTGTAAAGCAGAAAGAGTTTGTTTAAATCTTTCTGACCTCGTCTTCAGTAAGTTCTGTTGCCGACTGTATATACAAATACGAGGTTATAATAAAAACTGCACACACTTGGCATTAAAAAAAAACTTGCGAATAACGCCTTGAACGCAAAACTTAAAAAGTAACAGCTTAGATAATAATAATAACATGAAACAGATACTTACTGCAGTTAAAAAGCTAACTAGTTTTTTTTAAAGTAAACATAGACCACAGAATTTTACTGGTTTAAAAATCTGTTTTAAGTGACGCATTGGCTACTATCAACTGTCAAAATTTTAATTTCTGCAATTAGGTACTGGCAGACAGACAAAACGCTAAAAAGAAAAAAAGCAATTTCTTTCCAATTTCAAATGTCAAATATTTCGCGCTCGATTTTAAACGAATAAAAATTCAAACGTGGAACTCAAAACACTCACCCCAAACCGTCGCATCCGATGGCGCGTAAAGGAAATACGAAATGAAAAACGTTCGAAAACCGGTTGCTATGGTCAACACACGAGCGTGGAACCTGAGGCGTATCAAACCACTGGCCGGGGCATGCGTGCTACAACATTGCATTTCGGCTGGGCAGTTTCAGAACATAGTGGCCAGTGTATCTTGAACCGTGATTGGTAACAGCTAGTGCGACATCAGGGTCTTATTAGACTAGTTCCTTGTTCAAATGTTTGTTTTCGAGACGCGTTTTTAATTTGGTGACTCACGATGGCGAGACTACGGAATCATGTCTAACAGCCTCATCTATCTAAGTACAAAAAATTACTGTTCGTCTGAAATAGAAGATTTAAAAAATTAGGGGTTCTAGATAACAGCGTTAGAAGTGAAACTATTGTCATTAGCACACTTATATTATGATAACGTTTTACATAGGTAGCCTTTATGAATCAAAATGGTCGACTGCAGATATGTACCGACCATTTAAATCTATAATAAAAATCTCTTCACTTGTCAACTTGGTAAGATAGGGGCCTGCAAATCACAATACAATTGATTTCTGTTACAAAAACAAAAAAAAAACCGTTTTCTTTGTTATTACAACTTCACGTTCACGAGTAGTAACCAGGATTCCACTAAATTGCATAAAATTAAAAAAAATGCGGGTCGCAGGACTTTGTGCATGGTCCGTCCGGATTGCTGCTACATCTTGCTCGCTAATCCAGCCGCTAAGCAGCAGTACTTGTACTGTTGTGTTCCGGCGTGAAGAGCAAGAAGAGGTATTCTATGTCAGCTCTCAAGGTTGGCAACGGATCTGCAATCTCCTTGATATTGCGGATGCCTATAGGCGATGGTGATCGTTTACCATCAAGTGATTCGTTTGCTCTTTTGCCTTCCTTTTTTATGAAAAATATTGTGAATAATCGTAAAATATATAATTATATGGAAAAAAGATTGAAAAGCAACCGAGTGTGAGTCTGCCTCAAGCATTGAGGGTTCAGTATAAACTTAATAAGCACTGAACATCGCTCTCACGAAACGGTAAAGTAAAGTGTCAAACTTACCCTTGCTCGCTAATCCTGCCGCTAAGCAGCAGTGCTTGCACTGTTGTCTTCCGGCGTGGACAGCAAGACAGCCGGTGCAATTACTGGCACAAGAGGTATTGCATCTTAGCCCTCTGGGTTGGCAACGCATCTGCACTCTCTTTGTTGTTGCAGGTGTCTATAGGCGGTGGTGATCACTTACCATCAGGTGACCCACTTGCTTGTTTGCCTTCCTATGTTGTATAAAAAAAAAGATAACTCAACCCTTCATACATATCAATTGGATATATAAGTTTGTAATCGTAAAAAAAAGATGAATTTACGTGTTACTCGTATGGATTTTTGATTTTATGGTTTATGGGGGATGGTATCAAATTGAAATTAGTATTAAATACTCTCGCGTTCCTGAACAAAAATGGCTCCAGACAGACAGACAGTCGGATGGACGGACGGAAGGATGGACGAACGGGCGGACGGACAGACAGAGAGGCTGACAGGTAGAACTATTAGGGTTCTTTTATCCCACGTTTTCTCGTGATCCTATTGATTTGTCCCATCAATGGCACCACGAGGGAGACTTATTTCTCGTAGTCCCATTCAGTTCAATTTTCTTTTAAGGTACGCAACCCTAAAAAATGATAATTTAGAAGTAACAGCAATACAAAGTTATTTGAAACGACGCAGTAAGAAGTTATTGTTTTTGTTTAGAAATATGCTCATTCGAATCAAGATAGAAAGCGAAAATTTATAGGTTGGCAGACAATTTACATGGTTTCGCGGTGTAGCAGGGCATTACAGGGTATTACAGTTAGTTAGACAATAAACTAAATGTTACATGAAATATAAAGTAGGACGCTGGTAGTGTTATATAGTGAAAGTTATTTTGCCGTTTTTCAGCAGAGTCGCCTCATCGCTCATAAAACTTCTACGCTGAAAAACCTCCCCACACTAGGGTACTTGACAATTTTATTAAAATACCAAATTATAATGACTGGGAATCAATGAAGGAGAAAATTTGGACTTTAGTCCCTTAATTTATAGTCCACAGAAAAAACATTAGCTAATCCAATTGTGATTTTGACCGAACTATTTAGGTATACGCAGAATCAGAAACTATGGGATGCAAAGAAGCTGAACCCCTCGCAAATGTTACTAAAATTGATCAGTCATTGCGTTTTTTTTCTGCCTGCCAGGCCTCTATTTCACAAAACTAGCTTATGTCAGGAGACAAAGACAATTCATAGTACAGTAGGGGAAATATATTCACGTACCACCTTAGAACTCTGTCGCAATGACGCGACGCGTTAAACGCCAGCCTATGTCATACAAATGTCATGCGTATGTATGTCTTCGTCTAGGTTCTACGGTGGTACATGTTTCAATTTCCTTGACTGTACCACAGAATAATAGTACTAACGTACATAAACTTCTCTTTTCCGACCACCATTAAATGAACTCCAACTTTATGTTCTTAATTTCATAAACATTCGCCAGGCGGCATGTGTCAAAAGGAAGGCGCCGCCCGCGCCCGCCTTCCACCCGCAATGCCCTGGCGCACCGGTTGTAGGGTTGGGCTGCTTACTATAATACTATCACAACGCACGACACGGAGTGAGCGGGCGCGCGCGCGGCATGCCGGCAACCTAGAAATACAAAAATACACAATAATAATAATTATTAAATTAATTTTATATGCTCACGCTAGTTTCAATTTGGTGTAGGTAAAGACCAGAGAACGCCATTTGCTTCGGTCTTGGCATATTTCCCTCGCTTTCTTCACACAAATTCCTCTCTTCATACATGCTCGGCGGTTACGGCATGTTTTTTGTAGCATATAACTTTAAAATAATAAATAAATTGAAACTAATTCCGAGATCTTTAAAAGGTAAATATCTGAAGTAAAAGTCAAATACCCTATTGTGTTTGCACACTCTGCCTTTATTTGGAAAACTTACCTTTAAGGTCACAACCCATCTGACTATTACCGCCGCCACACCTTAGTTTAGACTTTAATGATACCGCTTAAAGTGCTTATTGGCATCTGCTGTCTTTATTTGTTTCATTAGACTTTTTCTTTTAAAAAAAAACACATTTGACGTCTGTCAAAAGAACATTTTGCCATTGTGAAAGCTAGAGAGTATAGGTAAAATAAAAAATTAATTTATTTTCCGATAAGTATAAAAAAAATAAGTACCTATCAATTACAATTTTACAATTAATTAAAAAGCTGTGCGTATTACGAACATCTCTAATTATGAGTACGTATATTTTTTGTTACAGGTCTTAATATATAAATAAATAAGACTATGTACCAGGTAAGTAAGTAGTGTTAAATGTGCAACTACCCTTATTGTTTACAAACTTTATTTAGGCCTCGTACACAATGAAAAGTTTTTGTATCGGCACAAGTTGCTACACACTTTAGTCAGTTTTTTTGCCCAGAGACTAAATTGACGTTTCATTCCATACATTTTTGGCATTTCCCATCTATAAGTAACTGTTTAATCTCTGGAATACAAATACTTTTTCAGGTGGTAGGACCTTGTGCAAGGTCCGTCCGGATCGCTACCACTATCTTCCGGAACACAACAGTGCTTGCACTGTTGTGTTCCGGCGTGGAGAGCAAGACAGCCGGTGTAATTACTGGCACAAGAGGTATCCATCTTAGCCCTCTGGGTTAGCAACGGTGTTGCGGGTGCCTATAGGCGGCGGTGTACACTTACCATCAGGTGACCCACTTGCTTGTTTGTCTTCCTATTTTATAAAAAAAGTTACTGTCAACTTAATCTCTGAAATACAAAAACTGACTTACCTAACTTACGATACATAATTGTAACAGTTAGACCCCGTTTCGCCACTCTCTGATAAGTTCCCGATACCGTATCTAACAGGTACTAAACTAATACATGATACTGTCTCTTCTGTGTCCATAGAATAGGCAGAGACGGCATTACACATATATGTTGCTTAGAATACCAGGAACTTACAAGACAGTAGTGGTGTAACAGACCTTCAATATATAGGGTGCTAGCTTCCTAACGTACGGTCAACCAAACTGAATTCTGGGCCACTGTAGAACCTTGTCGCAATAAATAATCTGAATTATTAACACAACATTTTTTACTATAAAAGACATACTATACTTAATATAAAATTGAAAGACCGAAAAGGTCATAAAAAACGTCATACTAAATGAAGTATGACGTTTTTGTGAAAAGGTTCTAGTGGCTTAGAATTCAGTTTGGCTGACTGTACATAGAATTTTCTATTTTAAGCAGATTTGTATAAAAGACAGCAGATAAGAAATAATCGAGTTTTCATACAAAATTGCGCTGAACTCGGATTTCCTACAAAGCTTTTCATAAAGCATTTTTCAGTTTAGGAGAGCGAACTTTAAAAGCTCATCAAAATGGCCGTTTTTCATAGAGATTCCATTTTTAGTGAGCTTCAGTCACCGGGTGACATTTAAAAATTGCACCCCAGCATCGAATCAGTAACTTTCTGCGGCTTTTCGGTTATGAGGTAAAGATAGTATGTACTTAGTACAAGCAAATGATAATAGATGGCGCTTTTATACAAAAAAATTAAAATCGAAACTTTGTAGAATCCATTGTTACTAATGACCTCCAGTGGTCAACTACGGAACCAAACACAGCAAGAGAGTCCCGCCCCCTCTGTACATACAATTGGCGTGAGCTACGAAGATGGCGTTTTTTGTATGGGATCGTTTATCTGTATTAGAATTGCAGGTGTATATGTTTATCTGTGTTCTTACTAAGCAGACGAAGTCGCCAGCAAAAGTATGGCATAGCCAATAAGTCATCGATATAAGAAGACAATAGATCTGCTTACTTGTCCGGATTGTTACAAGCCTAGCGTCACCACTTTGCGACGGGGTGAAGCAGGTGAAGAGGGGCTTTCAATATTTAGCTATTGGTTCAACTTTGAATCTTATCGTAAGTGAATAAAGTGCTTCTAAGTTTTCTAACTAGCAGCGACACAGGCGTCGGATAGCAGAACTACAAATATAACGCTAATTTAAAATGTACAAAACGCAGAGCTGTTTACTTCACAATTGGCACAGACAGTTTTATTCAGGTTAGCCAACATAGTCTACCAAATAGACTTTGGTCGGCTACTCTGCCACTGCGTTGTACACTGCTACTTATTTTAATTTATCGCCATCTCTGAGGTACATTGAGAACTTTTAGAAACTAGGTAAAACGCAAATACCTAACGCATGAAAAAGTACTTCAAGAGATGGGTGCGACATCTTTGAGTGAAACGCTTGAAACTAGGATGGGGTAGTTAGCGAATCAACTACCAGCAAGGCACGTTCAACGCTTGACAGCAATTCTAAATAGCTGCTAGAGGGCGTTGTTTGGGAAATGGCTTCAGCTAGCCTCAGAAGTAGCTGGATATTTTGGTACCTTGTCGCTGACAGTAATGTGACAAATCCGAGGAACTCTCATTTCATACGTTATTACGACAAGGTTCTGAAGTGTTTAGGGCCCTCTTAGGCTGACTGTACCGAGGTAACTTTGAATACCCATGGTAATATTATTTATTTTTCAATGCATTAAACAATCGGCTTACCATACGGTCATGGTCAGTGTAGCGTCACCCATTACGTTTAGGTTTAAGGTAATTTTTAGTTTTTAAGTTCAGGGCCCCATAATTATGATGAGTGGGGTCCTTTTCAGCATTAACCGTGTTATTTTGTATCTGTATTCTTTGTTTCTAATTCTTTGCTGAATTAAACATTTTCTTTCTTCCTTTCTTTCTTACCCATAGACACCGCAATAGCAAGGAGATTGCAGATGCGCTGCCACCCCAGAGGGCTAAGATGGAATGCCTCTTTTGTCAGGAATTTCACCGGCTGTCTTGCTCTCCAGTCTGCATCTCTCGCAATTTGAGGTCACGCACCCTGTTGCATCTCATTTGTGTGCCGGAGTTTCGTTCGAATTAAAAAAAATGTTGATTTGTAAGGACTGTGTAAGTGTATCGTTCAACTCAACTCTATATGTATGAGTTGTTACCTACGAGGGTTAAGCTTTCTGTAAGTTGATTTTTGATTACCATAGGATTTCAACGTACAGTTAGCGTCAAATATACCAGAGCGGGCAAGATGTCAAAAATATCTGAACTCGACTCTATTGTCAAATACGTTCGGGCGTGTTCAGATATTTTTGACCAACTTGCCCGCTCTGGTATATTTGACGCTGACTGTACAAGATAACTACGTATTTAACCCTTTGAACGCCAAAAACCTGTAAAAAGGTCGAAGTGGAGGTGTACTTTGATCATGAATAAAATCTATTATGTTTTTTAACTGTTTTTATAACACAACAGTGCTTGGCGTGTAAGTGATCACTTCATTCAAATATGAAAGCGTTCAGAGGGTTAGCGGCAAAGCCACACCGGATGCGTTTACAGCTCGTTTTGTAGAGCTGCGTTACGAATGCGTAACACATGCGTAACGCAACTCTTTTCACTAGCTTTAGCCGTGTTGCATTTGCAATGTGTATAGAACCGGCGCCGTGTAGCTAAAACGTTAAATAACGAACACAACTATTAATAATTCTTAAAATAACGTTTTATTGATTATAACAAACAAAACTCTTATTAAACTTCAAATAACAATCTATCTAAAACCTTAACAATTAAATACATCGAAAATTGATTAATGTGCTACCGATCTACATTAAACTGTTCCCAAAATGGCCAGTCATCGACAATGTCTCTTTTAATTTCTTTCATTTTTGAACACCTTTTGAACGCCAAGTACACCTAAATGTCGTGAGCTGTCGCGACTATCACGGCACCGACCCATATAGTCCTCCAACTACACGGTATAACAGCGACCTACGTACTTAAGCTTAAGGTTCAAATTCGCGTTTGACATTATGACCATTGGCGTTGAAAAGGTTAAATATCTCGACTGGTGGCGCCATCTCTTATACATTTTCTGTCGTTCCTTAACACTATAGAACTGTCACTTGGTATTTCCTGATTTCTAGGCTCAGGACGTCCAATCCAACGTCCGACGATGTATATCCTACGATATCGGTGAATACCGGTTCTTCAGTACATAACTGTCATCCCATTTAGCTGGCCTGTAATTTAAATTTATCACTGATTAGGGTTCAAATAATATCACGATACATAGGCGTATACAGGGGGGGGGGGGGGGGGGGGTTAAGAACCTTATTCATAAAAAATCAACACTCTTCAATCAACAATCTTTTTAAGCTAACAAATTTGTTGTCCCTTTCATTTGAAGGCAAACGTCACAATGACAGATAACGATATAAAACATGTTAACTAACAAACGATTACGAAGCGTTTATGAATAAGGGGTTAGTAAGTATGTACGTATTGCTTTATGTGGTTTCCAAAGATACTACATAACTATAATGTATACTTTAGTATGTATTGAGGTATAATCCATTGTTAGCTTTTACAGTATGAGCACAGAATAAATAATAGTACTAAACGTACAGAAACTTGTTTTTAACGAGTGCGATTAAACCAATTCCAACTTTATTAACACGTGCAAAAAGTTCATTTTATTTTGAAGACATTTGACAGGCGGCGTGAGTCAAGAGGAACGCACCGCCTGCGCCCGCCTGCCCCACAAGTCCCGTGACACGTTAGGGTTGCGCGGCATTCGTTTTCAATTACGCTGACACGGCGAGGGCGAGCGAGCGGGCGCGCAGCTAGCGGACAACCTGCTGCGATTTGTCTACGCTGTAGGCAAGGCCGCCTAACCTACCTACAGTACGGATTGGAACCCCTCTGGTATGAGTCCACGTATGCGAGTTGCATTACACTGCGCGGCTCGATCGATCGATCAACCTCCGTCATACCTCAGTAGCCCTCAATGCACTGCAACTCGCCTGCGAGAACTTGCACCATGACCTTTTAGACTGGCATCTGTAAATTCGGCTATAAGTGCTAATAATGAGATTCTATATTTCGTTTTTTAAGCATGAGAAATTCGATAAACAAAGAAGCAGTGATCGTAAACCTTTTTCAACAACAAACTTGGCCGGGGACTAATTTAAAAATCGCGATATATCCTTAGCCCTGGACAGCTCTCAGGGACCTTTTAATTTTGTCGCATTACACCACATTCAAACGCACCGTTACTCTAAAGCTTCTTAAGTCTTTTATGGTGCAGTATTTGGGAGACTATTACAAAAGATATAATTCCAATCAATTGCGAACCTTTTGCTTCTTTAGATTTTTTGTTGACATGTGAATATGTTTGTTAGTCAAAAGACAATGCGAGAAGTGCAATTTAAAGAGTTCGTTACAGATAAATCGTGCATGATAAAATATCTCACATTTCGTAGTGCCTGCGGCCCTAACATGACAGCCCAAGTTTAGTTTAACCCCTTCCTGTGTCTCTGTCTTACTAGTGTCATAAGAAAAAGACGCAGATAGAGATAAACTAACCTTGGCCAGTCATGTTAGCACTGGTGCTCTTTCTCATGCTAAAAAAACGAAGTATATTCTACCCTTTGTTTGTTGTACTCCTTACTCAACTATCGTGTCAAACATCATGCTAGGCAGCTCCCAGTAAGCGCAGGCTGTTATAAAGGCAAAGACTAGCATAATGCTCAGCGCAAAGGATATAACAGCTCGTTTCTGTTGCTTGAAACATTCTTTAACCGTTTTGCACTTGGCGATTAATTTGGCCTTGATACCGTTTTGACATTGTGATGGTGGTTTCGAACGCCTGGAAATAAAAAAAAGTTACTGTCTTTTGTTTTTCCGACTTGCAATTTTTGAAAACATATTAAACGAATTATATCGCGTATATGATATAAAAAAGATTTGGTTGACAAAAGATTGAATGCTGAGTTTTTTGCGTCGTGTTCTTTTTAACAGAGCTCAATTTCCGAAGCGCAGGCCCCCAATTCGGGCGTTCATCGCGATTCATCTGACGTTCGAGGTGTGTCAAAATATGACAGATTTTAAAGGGATTTAACAGCTCTTTTTGGATTATCTCGAGTGTGACTTCATCTCTACTGACGCGAGAAGTGCCCTACTGGTCTACCACTCTAGTCTACAGGAGTCTTATTACGTTATTTGGAATGATACCGTTTATAGTTTTTAGTTATAATGTTTTTATTCATATTCAAATTCATTTATCGTATGAAAACGGGTACAGAAGGAAAGATGGTAAAATATAAATTAAGTAAACATGACCTTAATCTACCATAATGTCATGGTGTACAATATTTTATGGACAATTTAAGTAATTTTTACTAAGTTCAATACTAAGTTACAATGAATGTCAGAAACAATAAAATAGATATGATTTACGGATAATGTCAAGAGGTTATAATTATATGATTTACAGGTAATGTCAAGACAATATCGACACCATATTGAATATTTTGTGTTCGGCCCGTGTACCCATGAACGTAAAAAGGGCTCGAAACGTCGGGAACACATTATTACATTATGTATACGCGATATAAATCGTTTCGTTTATTTAAAAAAAGAAAGGCGGCGGTATCCATCTTCCATCAAGTGGACCGTCTGCCTGTCTGTCGTTCCTTTTACATAAAAAAAATTCTACCGCCTCTCACCAAAGTTCAATTATAATATAATTGGTTAAGTTGGCAACGCTTATAGTTTAAAAAAACCATTTACTGTAAAACTCTTAAGTCCTAAATCTGTAGGTATAAAAATTGTAACATTCCTACACAGAGGCGTATTTAAAGATTTGGCGCCCCGAGCCATTTAGCTTTGACGCCCCATTAAATGACGATAAAGTGTTTCATTTTAGGGGCGGCTGCCGCCCCTCGCAGCCTGGCGCCCCGGGCCATGGCCCGGAGGGCCCTGGGGTAAATACTTGGATGAAGGACTAAAGCATGGATATAGCCTCAGTGTCACCTGTCAAGTGTACATTGCCAAAACTGTCAAAATGGTTACCTTTGGGTGCCTCAAGGTAGTATAAAACTGCAAATTAATAAGAAAAACGTAGATTATACTACTCGTACCTTAATGTAAACATTACCATAACCAAAGGTGACCATTTTGTCTATTGGTTGTGTACAGGGTGTCAATTGAAGAGGAGTTTACAGCATGTAGTCATCTCTTTTTGACACATTGTATTGCCATTTAAAATAAAGAGATCAGCTAATAAAATGCCGCTTTCAATTTGAATACCCTTTCTATGCTATACTATTTTTATGGGTCGCCATTATGTCGAATTCGAATTTGAAGTTTAAAAATATACACATTAGTCGCTATTGTACAGTCAGCGTCAAATATACCAGAACGGGCAAGGTGTTAAAAATATCTAAACTCGACTCTATTGTCGCTCGGGCGTGTTCAGATATTTTTGACCACCTTGCCCGCTCTGGTATATTTGACGCTGACTGTACTGTGTCATCGGTCAACTATGAGTCGGTGGCGTGATGGGCACGACAGCTCGAGGCGCCTTTAAGCGTTTCTGGCGTTCAAACGGTTAACAACTCACTTGGGATCAGGCAACGGCGTCGGTGCGTTTCTGCCTACCCCAACAGGCATAAGTACAGCTTTTTCTTTCGGCAGCAGCGTCATCTCGAGGTCTATCATACCCTGTCAAAACAATTACCTATTTACAATCGCCAACAAATATATTGGAGGGGGCACATTACTAAAAAAATACGACTCTATTACCAAATACGTTTGATGGTGTTCAGATATTTTTGAACACCTAGCTCGCTCGATATAGTGATGGGGACTGTACGGTTAACAACATTGACTGTTGAGCAACTGCAAACCTCACAATTTAGCTGTTAATATCAA
Source organism: Ditula angustiorana (assembly GCA_963691745.1). Lineage (NCBI taxonomy): Eukaryota > Metazoa > Arthropoda > Insecta > Lepidoptera > Tortricidae > Ditula > Ditula angustiorana. The sequence continues at coordinate 2,540,801 of OY829472.1, read as the reverse complement.
CGAATTGCCGAGATTTCATCAGTGTAGAACAGTATTACCAAAAATATATTGTGCCACGATGTACCTGCGCAGTAGAGCAATTTTAGTAGCGCGAGAAATTTCGATCTACCAATGATAAAGTAGAATTTTACGCGCGCTGAACTCTTGCGCTTTTATTGGTCTATCGATTTCGGAGCAACATCGCGGCAGCCCGTGCGCCACAGTGTACGAATTATGTAAAGCGGGACAAAGCTAAGAATGCATAGCAAGCAATACTCTGCCAGTTGCGCTTGCAAATAAAGATGACACCGAGTAAACAATATGGATTATTCACACGTTCGGCTACTGTCGGAAACCTGTCTGCGCTTCTCTGCGCAAACGAATACTGCCGATGCTCAATTTATTTTTGGTAAAACTGTAAAGCCACGCGGCAGCAAATTTAGTCAACCCTTGTTAATACATGTCCTAAAAAAATACCTTCATTTTAGAATCTAAGCTCCAGTTTTTAACTTTGTCAAATGTCATTTTTAGAGCGCTTTCAATGATCTGTTTTAGGGTTCCGTACCTCAAAAGGAAAAACGGACCCTTATAGGGTTACTTTATTGTCTGTCTGTCTGTCAAGACTATTATTCTCACGCACGCGTGGAGGTATTGAGTTGAAATTAATATCAAATACTCAAATCTGCAGTCCTTTAGAGCCGTGAAAAAATCAAACATCTAAGTCAACCCAATCAAAAGATTCGGCAGTTTATGCCGCATGTTTCATACATTCGCAAGACAATCAAAAACCTATGGAGTAATTCCCGTTAACCTAGAACTATGAAATTTGGCAAGAAGCAAGGTCTCATATCTCATAGCACAAATAAAACAATAAATCCGAAACCCGTAAATTTGTAGTTAATACAAACAAAAAATATTTTTTTTTGGTCTTACAAAGCAAAAATCGACAGTAGATGTTGTTGATGACGGAACCCTTGGTGCGCGAATCGAACTCGCACTTGTTGAAATATTCTGACATTCATCTCTCAACCTAATTTGCGCTCCATTTTTAAAAACCTATCGATCGCTCTATACTAGGTACGCCAATTTCAAAAGTTATCGACGGTTATGACCACTTCGCTACTCTAAAAACGACTGGCTGTCGTAAATGCAAAAGTTAAAGTTTGACGTTTTCTCTGATAACAATTATATTTCTTTGGACAATATCAATGTACTTCGCTAATTATACTCGTGCATTGAGAATAGTACATTTCAATGCTAGTGCGGAACGTATGTCATTACTTCATGAGTCCCGAGATAGCTTGCCACGAGCCACAGGCGAGTGACAAGACTCGGGACGAGTGAAGAATGACATTTCCGCGCGTGTATCGAACGACGTTTTTCATTACAGTTGCGAAAAAAAATACAACAGAATAAATTAGGGATTTTTACTAAAGCTCTTAATTAAAGTAAAGTAAGTAGAAACTTTAGCAGTGAAATTTTTTTAAAAATTAAAGGAGTTTTGTTAGTTTTCATACTTCATAAGGCAATGACTTTTGCTATTCAGCCAACTCAATGAAGGATTTTTTTTCAAATACATTTTTTTATAAGAAGGAAACAATTTTAAAATAAATAACACTTTACTATTATTACCTTAGTATCATTATGTTCGATTATTTCTGTATAGAAATATTTAAATCGTATAAACACAAAAACAACTGTTGCCTTTAGAACCTCAAAAACCATACTTGCAGTTGGAAAAACGCCTCCACTTTGACAGGCGTTTCGGCAGCTATTCCGTTCCATTCAGACACCTTAATAGGAACTGTTTTTTAGGAATTTGATATTTAAAAAATAATGACGAAGAGGCTAGTAATAAAATATAAAAACTTAATATTTTGATATTCTTACATTTTAATAGGTTTTAGTTTGGTTAAGTCTTGGTACAAACTAACATTATATAATAACTCATCGGTAAGTAGTCGTGAATTGGAACGAGTAAAAAAACTGGAAAAATAAATCGCACTAGTTCGCAAAAACGAACTTTGCGCACGCAAAACAGCCAAAAAAGGGCACTTTTTGAGCAACTGTATTGAAAATGAATAAACCTAACCTCATCGTCCTAAAGGTGCGACAAAGTCAACATTATTAATTAGTTAAGCTTACTAACAGCTGAGTGGTAATTTCCAGTCGTTCTATCGAGCATTTTCAAAGGCCACCAGGCTCGGATGGACCGTACCATGAAGAGATTGATCCGGCGTCTCTCTAGCACAGCAGGCGTACAATGCCGCGCTACCTTCGCTCCACGAGGCATCGCTGTGAGGTCAAGCATCAGTGTACCTTGAACAGGCGTTCCGTTAGTGACACCTGTAGGTACTAGGAGTGTACGTAGGTAAAGCCGTGCAGTGGCACCGCTTCGCAGCAAAAATGAGCATTGAATAACTTATAACTAATTTAAATTAAAAACCGCCTTCAAGCGGTTGCAACTCTTTCTTGTCAATGCCATTTTAAGATTAAGTAAAAACAAGTAAAGGTCACATAAAGAGATTTAGAAAATTCAAGCCAATTTGCCACCACTTTGGAATTAAAATACAAAGCACGACACGATCGATTCATTTCATATGGCAATAGTTCGTAGCCTCTGCCTGTCTGTGTTACCTAGTGGCTTCCGATGCGTTGTATCGATTTTTTACGCAGTTATTTGCCTGGCAGCTGCATTAACTTAAATTAAGCCCCATTTGCAAGTAGTAGTGTACAAAACTGATATGGAACTTAGTCATTTTTCGAATATAAAGCGTCAACTTGTCTATACAGATTACTACTACATGAAAGAGGGGCTTTACTGAAGTTTTTTACCTATTATTTACTTTTTCCATGAGTTCAAAAGGATATTATACGTCGGTACACAATTTTCTGCAAAAGTTACAATACTTTTTTTTGTTTTGCAGCTAGCAAATTACTGCTCACTCTCGCCTCTTTTATTACTGGCGGCGTCAACATTTCTGCATAACTCAGTTTACAAAGGCCAAACATTTTCAAACATAAAACTAGTTTCACAGTTTCACACGTAAAATTTCGACTTTTTTCCTTCGATGGTTACAACTTTAAAACGGACCCCGTATTGGGTCATACAGCCAAATGAAATAAAGTAAAATATTAATATATTTTATAATGACCACTGTAAAATTAATGCAGTGTCCGTTATCTATGCATAGTTAAATAATCAAGTGAATATGTATGTATGTATTTAACACATTATAAATAATTACATAAATTTGTCAATATTAAAATAAAATAGAATGCCTGTTTTTATTAATTAGACAATACGGTTGAACTTTTATTTTTTCATTTTTCCGCCATTTGCCATGTGAAATAGTATATTATGGAACTGTTGCATAATGAGGGGTCTTAAAACACGAGTGTGGTTTTATGAAACGTGCGTCAGCGAGTTTCATAATAGGATCACACGAGTGTTTTAAGACCTAATTATGTACAGTTGCATACATTACTTTATCTACACACATATCATAACTGGAAAAACCGTAACAGCAAAAAACCAACAAACGAATGACAACAGTAATAGCGGCAATTCGATCCATCCGTCAAGCCAAACGGTTTTTTTTAAATCATAGACAAAGTTGAAGTTCATATTCTCATGTCACTCGAGATCAAATGTCGTGCGTTTATGTTAAAAAAAAAATACTGGATTGACGTTTCGTATCGATAACTGTTTTAATATCTATAGATACTAGAATAGTGACCCACTGTTCAGAGAACAGCTGTTCTAAATTTCAATTCATAACGTTATAGAAATCGGTACTGTAATGGCCACTTGAATATTGACAGCGTTTCCAAATTTAAACTCATAAAGGTACAGAAGTCGGTACTGTAATGACCATTACAGTACAGATTTGCCTGCTACCACAGCCAAGAAATTTCTCATAATTACATTGGTTGTAATAATGCTGGCTTAGACAATTTAGCCACTGGACGTCGCAAGGCACGCATTCCCCTCTGCCAATGCATATGTCCTTAAACCGTGATTAAAATCATAACGGTTTATAAAAACCAGTTCGCCGCGATATCGTGTGTCATTTTGCTTTAGTCCGTATCGCGAAAGCGATCTCTGCAAAAATGGTTAATCGTGCTGTATTTACCTTCAAACGGCTATCAAAAACTTCAAATTTCACTAAAGACGGATTTTTTTATCACACGTAAATAATTTTCTTCACAATTAATTTATTATTTACAACACCAAAAACATTTTAAATGAATAAGCTTTTTGACAGACATAAAGTAAACATTTCAAAAATTGACATCATGGCATTCGTGGCAGTGTTGCCGACAGCATGTTGTGATTTTATTCGGATATCTCATCTGGAGACTTCCGATACTGCTTACAGTTTTCGGATTTTTCCTTTTGAGGTAAGGAACTCTGAAAATATAGTAACACTAGCAAACCGGGACTATAAAGTGTAATTCCTGGGCACGGGACAAGACACGTAATTCCACGACAATCCCGAATTTCCCAGCCATCGGGCAACACTAGACCCGTCTCCCCCGCTAAAATTGGCAGAAAAAATTGTTAGGTGATAATACGGCTTGGCATCTCAATGTTAAATACTCAAAGAATGCTGGTCATTTCCAACGGTTTTTGAACGCGTTATTGAGCACTTATGATATGTGTGTAGATAAAATAACTTTGTAAGACTCTATTATGCAATGACAAGGTTACGATCACACAATGCACCTTACTGGATTATCGATGACAATATTACTAATAAACACAATACGCAACGCAACGCGATTAGTTCGGGCTAATTTAATTCGACTAAACAGTGGCAGGCGACATTGACGGAGCATCGTATTACGAGCATCACAGATTTCATTGTCACGCCATAATTTGCCAATATTGAGATAATTGTTGACAAACAGAAGGGGTCATCCAACATTAGTACAGTCAGCGTCAAATATACCAGAGCGGGCAAGGTGGTCAAAAATATCTGAACACGCCCGAGCGTATTGACAATAGAGTCGAGTTCAGATATTTTTGACCACCTTGCCCGCTCTGGTATATTTGACACTGACTGTACAACGGCTCGTGATATTAGTCGTCCTTGCGTATTATACGTGTGAAAGTGTACTCAAAATCCTTTATCCCTTGCATCTTTTTTACATAATATAAAACATCTTCCTGTCTGTCTTCATGGTATTTTCGGTAGAGCCCGACCGAAAATAGTTTTCCGGCCGAAACCGAAACCGAAACCGAATATTCGGCCGTGGCTTCAGTTTCGGCGGAAACCAAAACTCACGTGTTCAAGTATAAAATTCCTTAAAATACTGCAATTTGATGCATTTTACCCATTATTCTACTAAGTTGTGTTGCTACAAAGCTATCCGAACGGCGCACGGCAATTCCCGAACAGGGCCGCCAGCGTCCGCTAAAGCGTTGCCGCGAGAAACGGAGTTAGGCGAGCGTGCACGACAACTTTCGAAATCAGTTTCGGCTTCGGCAAAAGTTTCGGCCGATTTTGGCCGAAACCGAAACTGCCACCGAAACTCGGCCGAAACCGAAACCGAAACCGAACTTTCGGTCGGACTCTGATTTTCGGCCGCTAAGTTCTTTTAAACCACGCAATGGATTTTGATACAATTTTCACTGGCACTTAGAGAATTTATAACGGAAGGTTTTTAAATTACATCCTAACTGTACAGTCAGCGTCAAATATACCAGAGCGGGCAAGGTGTCAAAAATATCCGAACTCGACTCTATTGTCAAATACGCACGGGCGTGTTCATATATTTTTGACCACCTTGCCTGCTCTGGTATATTTGACGCTGACTGTACTTGGCGATTAAAGGGTTAAGGTTAGATAAACATACCCAGGAATTCTTCAGGTGTTGCTGCCGCACTGTCCTGGACTTGGACGATTAGGATGGGCGGGAAATGTTCCTCAACTTCCGTGAACGGACCTTTCTCCTGGAGCACCAACTGCATGAAGCATCAGTATGGATGTACCATCTCTACCAGAGCCCTCGCGGCGAGCGTTGCTGGCGTGAATTATATCTACCAATAAGACGCTAAAGGCCGGTCACGAACCACAGAGAAAATCGAACGTTGACCTTTGCATCTACAATCAGTGGTCAACAACATTTTTACCTATATTGTGCTCAATGAATTATGGCAAGCATGTAATATTTTAACCAAAGAAAATGCAGTATTTTTCTATATTATTGTAGAAATATAAATGTATATAACAAAAAATTCAAAATAATACCAGATACATTTAAAAAAGGCATTTTACTTGTTTCCATTGCATTTTATTGTTCTCATTGCCATTATAACTAATTAAGGGGTACCTTAATTAGTAAAATACCCTATATGGTAATATAGGGTGATGAACCAAATATATTAAAATAACTACTTACGTCCAAAAACATGGTAAGGTAGGTAATTTTTTAATCAGCAAATTAAAAATTTCTTGACATTTTGATAAATAAATATTACGCCATATGATCATGGGACCAATAACATTGCAAGCAAAATAACACGTGCGTAAGATCCCGCCCGTAAATTCCCGTACGTAAGGTTTACAATCTCTGCCAAGCAGTGAAGGCAAGCGTGGGGGCACTATTACTGGGCGCGTGCGACAAAGACAAATAGAAATAGGGCAATGCTCGATTTTCTCTGTGGTTCGCGACCGCCCTTTAGACTGTAAGAGGACGGGAAATATAAGCGATTTCATTGGTGGATTTTTACTTCCATTGTTTACGATGGATTCCATTTTCACGCACAGCGTACTCTCACTTTGTAATTGTTTCACTAGGTTTAAAGTTAAGGGCAATGGAAAAAGCTACGCTAGGAGTTTCTCGGTTTCATTGTAGTGCAAGTTCTACCTTTATTATTCTAATGTAAAGAAAAACAAAACAAAACAAGTCATTTTTAAAGTTGTCACATTTGTCTCATCACCTTCCTTAAGGTCTACCGTAACGCCTGATCCTGTCATGTGTGGAAATTCGGTGGCATTTTAGCCCACAAGTTGTTCAGCAGGAGATACGCGTCTCCAGCCCATTCCTATTTGAGCTAAGTTTGATGGCATCGCCCAAAAGTAGGACGCTCTTGAGTCTTAAAACAATAGCAGGTCGCTTTTTGTCGCTTGTCGCTCAGCGTCTCTCTGCTACTCGATTAATTAGAAAGATAGGCACTAAGCGACAAAGCAAGTCACGATGTGTCGTGGTAGCTATCAGATTAGGTTTACCTTTCGTTCTGAGTGCTGGTATTGAAAATGAAATATCATCCGCCAATTGAAGTTTCCCTCGCCATCCAAGCTTTCGAAGTGGATATCAGTGTCTTGTGCTTCGTCGCTCGGTCCTATCCAACTGCGAAATGGTATCACCTTAGGTTACAGCATTTTCAGCTGTATCACTTTAGCCCTGCGTTCGCAGTGTGTAAGCATGTATATACAGGTGACGAATGCAATTAAACGTAGTTTAGGAAGAAGGATCTAATTCACATAGTTTTCTATTTTCTTTAGTCGGCATCCTAATTGATAATTTGAACTTTTAAAAAATCGCAAGGCTAATCTCACGCTGGCATTGCGCTTCGCCACAGAGTGCGCAACGTCGAACATTTCTCCCGCGCGGTTACTGGTCGTCAGTCTATGTTGCAGCGTGTGTCCTCTATACAAACAGGGGTACTTGCATACAACGTTATATCTGCTGCTCCGTTGTTACTACACACGCCAACCTTTTCTTATAAATAACAAAAACTTCATGCAAATGCACGTACGTCGCTTCTATGTTCCGCGTTGACGTTGCCATGGGCGTACCCAGGGGGGGGGGGGGGCAGGGAGGGGCAGCTGACCTCCCCCCCGGAAATCTCGCAGAACATGTATGAACTCTCCTAATTACTAATCAAATCAAAGTGTAAACGGGGCCTTATACTCTTAAATGATGCTTTTAAATAAACCGCGCGGTAGACACTGGCAAAATGAAACCAAATGTTCAATTGCCAAATAACCGTGCGCGACGATTGCGGACAAGGATTACCGAATCTGGAATCTGACTTGCCCCCCCCCCCCCCCCCCATAAGGCAGAAGCTGGGTATGCCCATGCATAGTGCCGATTATATCGGTCTTTGGCGTTTAACTCAAAGCTCCTATATATCAGGTCTTTGGCGTTAAACTCAAGTGCCGATATATCGGTCTTTGGCGTTGAAAAAGTTAAAGGGGTGACAGCGATCTTACGCCTTTACGTAGATGTCGGAAGCCCTGTCGTCCCGAAGTTTGACGTCCCTGACATCCCAGACAATGACCCTGAGCTCGTAATCTTCCACGTGACGAGGAGTGATCTCCACGGGCGCCGGAATGAACAGTCCACTGTCCAGAGGAAACATGTCGACCCAAAGCTGGATCTTACCCTGCAAGGAATAAGCATGAAAAGTTCAGTCCTTATTTCGACTATTCCAGTGAACAAAGTTGGACCTACAGGATGACAATGTGAGAAATGTTTGACTTAATAAAAGATTACAACACAAACTTCTTTACGCAACTTTTTGTAGATGCGACTTTAATATCTGGGACCGTGGAATTGTCATTCCAAATTAAAATAAAGGACAGAATAGATTGAATCTTATCGATATCGTGTAAATAAAAATTCCAACCTAAAATTTTACTTTTTTTCACTTAAAATCGTTTATTGTCTGAATAAAACTATTCGGGGCTGTAGATATTTATTTGATGATTTGGAATATTTTATTTGAAAAATAAATTATTAATATATTATTAAAAAAAACGATTACAAAAAATAAACTGTTTTGATGGAAAACTGAAATTTTAGGTTAAATTAATGTTGTTTACTACTTAAAACAAGCATAAAATAATGGTTTACACATTTCAAATTTATTGTCCTTTTTATGAAAGAAAATGGGCTTAAAAAATAACAAGACAGTGACTGCAGTTGTTGCTGTTGCAACCCATTTACTCTGTTGGGTACAATATCATTATCGTCAATGTCATAATGTCATGATAGTTTTTTTTTACATGTTCTTTACACACTTTTTTGAAATTAAGTCACAATTTTCCCTGCCTGTCCAGATTGTTCAGTGTATCTTCGGCCGCCTTCTCCTCCTAAAAAACCACGCAATGGATTTCGATAAGGTTTGCACTGTCATTTAATTTTTTTAAGAAAGTTTTTTTTAAACATTACTTCCTAATTGTACAGCCAGCGTCAAATATACCAGAGCGGGCAAGGTGGTCAAAAATATCTGAACACGCCCGAGCGTATTTGACAATAGAGTCGAGTTCAGATATTTTTGACACCTTGCCCGCTCTGGTATATTTGACGCTGACTGTACCGTAGCAACTTGTAATACGGTGTATGCAGCGTGAAACATTTCACGGTGAATAGCTTTCTACAAGTATGAAGAAGCTCAGTTACAAATCACGTTTCTATTTCTGAAGTGTAAAATAACTCGTTACAGCATAAAATTCAATATCGCTTAGAGCAAAATACGATTCTTATAACGTTTATCGGGACTTAAACGCGATAGTAAACTGTCTTCGGATATTGTGAGCATTGTGTCGCACGCTTAGTATTAAAGTGACCCATTTCTGAATAATACACGTCCCAAAATAGCACCTTAATTAAAAGACATAGGGTTTAATTTTGGGAAATCTCATATTCAGAAAGTCGCTTTAATTCTAAAGGTGCGGTGTGTCGGTGTAGTGATAATGACGATTAAAAATAAACAAGACCAAATGCGGGTAGTTCGTACAACTCGCGCGGCTAAACAGCGGTGACACCCTCTACTTCAGTCTGCTCGTGACCACGGCCGCTGCAATGCGGCCGAAACGTCGAGGTAAATAAATAAACAGTTTATTATCGCGTTTAATTCCCAATAAACGTTATAAGAATCGTATTTTGCTCTAAGCGATATTGAATTTTATGCTGTAACGAGTTATTTTACACTTCAGAAATAGAAACGTGATTTGTAACTGAGCTTCTTCATACTTGTAGAAAAAGTTTAAAACGATCAAAATACGATTATCAAGGATTGTAATAATGAAGTATGCTGCACCAATTAAAATTATTCCAGTGGTGATGCGGGTGGTAGGACCTTGTGCAAGGTCCGTCCGGATAGCTACCACCATCTTACTCGCTAATCCTGCCGCTAAGCAGCAGTGCTTGCACTGTTGTGTTCCGGCGTGGAGAGCAAGACAGCCGGTGTAATTACTGGCACAAGAGGTATTCCATCTTAGCCCTCTGAGTTGGCAACGCATCTGCACTCTCTTTGTTGTTGCCGGTGTTTATAGGCGGTGGTGATCACTTACCATCGGGTGACCCTCTTGCTTGTTTGCCTTCCCATGTTGTATAAAAAAATTTAATGAATAGCTTTATACTCTTTGCTATTCATATAATTTTTAGGTGTACAGTCAGCCTCAAAAGTAACTTAACACTTAAGGACCTTGTCGTAGTAACGTGACGTATAAAAAATCACAAATACCTGTTCCACTTCAGGCTTGTCTGGGTGGTACAAAGTCCTGGTCTCCACATGCTCCGGCACCAGTCTGTGACCACAGATGGGCAGTGTATGCCACTTGTGAAGCAGATTCAGACAAATGTTCTCCTTTCTCTCCGCAGTGCTTCCGTATTTTCTTCCTAAGCGTCAATTACAAATGTGATTCCAAAAACAACCGGCCAAGTGCGAGTCAGAACCGCGCACTGAGGGTTCCGTACCAACGTAACTACAAATTTACGGTTTTTGGATTTATTATTTTATTTGTGCGGTGAGACCTTGCTTCTTGTCAAATTTCATAGTTCTAGGTCAACGGGAAGTACCTTAAAGGTTTTTAAGTGGCTTGCGAATGTATGAGACATGCAGCATAAACGGCCGTATCTTTTGATTGCGTTGACTTAGAAGTTTTGAGTATTTGGTATTAATTTCAATTCGATACCTCCACGCGTTCCTGAGCAAAAGGGTCTTGACATACAGACAGACAGACAGACGACGGACAACGAAGTGATCCTATAAGGGCTCCGTTTATCCTGGTGAGGTACGGAACCCTAAAAAGTAAGTGACGTTTTTGAAAAACGTTTTTTTCTTTTTAAAATAACCTGTAACTTTTTTTGCTTAATGTTTTTAGGCAGCTACTATTTGATATGACTTCGATTCAGTCAGATTAGCTTTTTTACCGCCCTGGTCTGCCGCCGCAGTCTTATAATAAATAACAAAGACTGTTGCAGCGTATGCATCGAATCAGCTGTTACCATGTTAAGACTAACCGGTCGACCCTGTTGTGACGTCAGACGTATATCGCGACATACGCAGCCAATCCGATGCACGGAATATCACGTCATACGCGTTGACAGCCAATGACACGAATGTCGACATCATTTTTTAAGCACCAATGAGAGGACAGAACGTGTAGAAGGAACTTTGGTCTTCGTCATTTAGCTTTGAGAAAACACTTCCTATATTTTTTATTTTACTTTTTTAATTAATGTGTACAATGTAAAAGAACTTAATGTAGCTATTTTGGAAGCACACGCATATTTACGAAAAGTTGCTGTTTATTGAACTTCGCCTGCCATCCACATCGTCGAGCCTGTTCAGGTCATCTAAACCGTGTCTAGACGCACAGACAAAGACCAAAATCACATAGTTTTGGATCTATATGACAACGTGATGGGTATGCGAGTTTTTGTCAGCGATTAAAGACTTGATTTTTGCGCATATTTTCTATTGAGGAGTTTGATACTGAACTGCAGGCGGGGGGTTCCACTCCGCACTGTAGGCACGCTCGACCGGCTTGCCTATGGCACAGGCAAATCGCAGTAGGCTGTCGGCTTGCCGCGCGCTTGCTCGCTCGCCCCCTCCGTGTCAGTGTAATTGAAAACGAATACCGTGCAACCCTAGCGTGTCGCCGGGAATGGCGGGCGGGATTGCGCCTGGCGCATGGTGTATAAAGTAATAGGAACTTTTTGAGCGTGTGAATAAAGTTAGAATTCGTTTAATCGCAGTCGCAAAGAGAAGTTTCTGACCGTTATTTATTCTGTGCTACGGGGCAGCCACGCTTTATAAAATAGACTAAGTTACTACTACAGGAGCAAGGTGACGTGTGTGTGGACACTGTATTTAAACTCCAACGTATTATGTGCGCACCATACTTGAAGACCGTCTAATTAAGGAGCTTGAGGGGGCTGCGGCACCTAATTTCGGTGCGGGGCGGGCAGTGGCCACACTGTGTAGTACCACAGAATAAATAATAGTACTAACGTACAGAAACTTCTCTCTTTCGACCACCATTAAACGAATTCCAACTTTATGATCAGGTCCAAAAAGTTCGTATTACTTCATAAACATTTGCCAGGTGGCATGCGTCAAAAGGAAGGCGCCACCCGCGCCCGCCTTCCACCCGCAATGCCCTGCGCTGCATTGGGCTGCTTACTATAATACAATCTCATGCGACACAGAGTGAGCGGGCGCGCGCGCGGCGGGCCGGCAACCTACTGCGATTAACCTATGCCATGGGTGGTGCGAGCGCACCTACAGTGCGGAGTGGAACCCCCCTGGTAGTACTATTGCATATTCAATGACTCAATATGGCGATGAACTGCTAGTGGTACGGCGTACCGTTATCACAGTCCTTATACTCCACGCCGTTGACCATCACAGATGAAGCGTCAGGGAACATCGGGGGAGGGAGGTGGTTCTTCAGGCACAGATCTTCGAGGATGGCGGACGGCTTTTGGTGGTCGCGCCATCTTGATGGCCCCGACCTGGTGGAGAGTTTTTTAGTAACAGAGCATAATAAGTATCTCCTTTTGCCGCGATTTCTATAGCCGTTGCATATGAACGTCAAGTACATGACGTTAACATTTTCACATACTGCGGGGGCAATTTTTGCGGGCGTTATGACCTTATCCAAGGACCTTTTGCAAGGTCCGTCCGGATCGCTACCACCATCTTGCTCGCTAATCCAGCCGCTAAGCAGCAGTACTTGCACTGTTGTGTTTAGGCGTCGAGAGTAAGACAGAAGGTGAAATTACTGACACAAGAGGTATTGCATCTTAACCTTCAGGGTTGGCAACGCATCTCCAATATCCTTGATATTGTGGATATCTATGGACGGTGGTGATCACTTACCATCAGGTGACCTACTTGCTTGTTTGCCTTTTCATAAATTTAAAAAAATACAAAATTCGTCCGTCATTCACGTGCCAAGCCTTTTTGTAAGTTTGACAGATATATCTGTCATTGACGTGAACCTATATAGTGACGGATTTATCCGTCTTTGGCGTGGAAAAGGATAAATAATTGCACGATAGCTTTGTTGACGTGTGTTGGTTCACAATGACATTAACCAATATTGGCTTACAGGTTATATTCAGTGGACAGTCCGACACAAGCCCTGTGCTTTGTATACACCCTGTCCTCAAGGTCGATACACGTGCTTCCAATTAGGTCGTCGGGAGGGGAAGAGTCGCAGTTCAGGAGGGACACTTTGAGGAGATAATCCTCAGGCAGGGAGCAACGGAGTTCGTAAACCCTAAAATAAAGAACGATTGTAGGTATGTACTTATGTTTTAAATTATATGATACATAGTATAATACTTAAGTTTGTAATTTTTTTAAACACCTCACGAAGGGTTAAGTTGCGTCATCTAATTGGAAGTTTCTACAAAAATCAAATCAGAGTCGTACTTGTAACTTATTAAAGTAAATTTAATAGTATATAGTTTCAAGTAAACATAATCGAATTTGTATCAAATTTTGTAAAAAAAGTTAAATGTATCAACAATAGAAATAATTGTAATCGAAATTATTTATTTTTAAATTTTCTCGATTTTTCTTTTTGTATTTTTTTTTTACATTCAAATTAAATTTAAAATGCTATATCATGAATGACAACACAAAGTAAAATTAGGGTAATGGCAGGGTTCGAACCTGCAACATCAGCATTCCGTGCCTTGCGTATTCCTGTCTCCGCCACATTACCGCTAATGCGCATTTTAAATTTAATAGAAATAAGAAAATGTTATGTATATATTAACCCGGGTAAAGGTACAGTCAACATTAAAAACAGTTCGAATATGTCACTTTGACACATTGGCTAAAGTGACAAGTTCTGTTCACGAAACTTTAATTAAAGTCCAAAATACACGGAACAAGTTCTCTTATGCAAGTTGCATGCTACCGATGTATGATTTGATCGATCGTTCGAGCCCCGCAATGTAACGCAACTCGCCTACGAGTTCTCGCTCTGTTTTAATGGGCCTTTACTCACTTCCCAAACACCGGGTTGACAGTCTTTTGAGCATGGCTGCTCCGTTCTCCGAGCACCTTCCTGCCGCATTGCACTGTGACATAGGGGTAAGACTTCTCGGTCGGATCCTTGGCTAACCCGAATGCTTTCACCACGTAAACGCGCACCAGAAACTTCGATGGCTCGTTATCGGGATGGTCGTCGAAATAACTGTTAATTACACAAGATATGAAGCAGAGAATGGATGAGGATCGTAGAGTCAAGAGAGCGTTGTTAGACCAACTAGATGGCTACAAGCTTGTCGTCTAGGTGGGTGGAGTGACGCAATGGAAGCAGAACTGCGTCAGCTTCGAGATGACAAATTGGCTTGAAACTGCCCAGGATCGAGGTTAATGATGCGCTCTTGTTTCGGAGACTATGGCCCTACCAGGGTCACTACGCTCACTCAGTTAATATTGATAACAACACTACGAATGAAGTGACGTGCTAACTTAGCCACCATCATAGTTATTCTATGTACGAAACGGATTGGTCAAGTCATATCAATTTTTCATGTCGCACGCTTAGTAGTAAAGTGACTCATTTCTGAATAATACACGTCCCAAAATATCACCTTAAATAAAAGACATAGGGTTTAATTTTGGGAAATATTATATTCAGAATTGAGTCGCTTTAATTCTAAGGGTGCGATGTATTGATAACGTTTACGCGCGAGACTTTTAGTTGGCTGTCGTTACTAGATGGCTGTGGCGGTCAACAGTTTATAGTACATTACACCATTGTTGAAACAAAGAATGTCTCAGATCGCAGGAACTTGTCGCACGAGAAAAGGCGAGGGCGATAAACATGCGACCCGATGCTTTCTTTATCACCGCCCGAGGTGTGCATACAATTTGACGTCTTCCCAGGAAGTGGAAATTTCTGCTGGCGTAGCGGGCGGTAAATTGCTACTTACGGCCCGGGGTGACGTAAATTATATTACAATATTCATAATCATAATGAAGTCATTTTAACCTTTATGTAAAATACAAAATCAGTCACTCACATACCAAGGATGACTGATTAGAATAAAGAATTTATTTATTTATTACTAACGATCATAGGCGTACCCAGGGGGGGTGGCAGGGGGGGCAGCTGCCCCTCCCCTGGAAATCTCGCGGGACATGTATGAACTCGCCTAATTACTAATCAAAGTATAAACGGGGCCTTATGCTCTAACTTTTAAATAAACCGCGCAGTAGACACTGGCAAAATGCACGGTGCAATTGCCAAAAAACCGTGCGCGACGATGACGGAAGAAGATTACCAAATCTAGCATCTGACTTGCCCCCCCTAGGCCAGAAGCTGGGTACGCCGATGCTAAGAGATAGATACGATTTTTGATTTTAACCTATAAACAAAAAATGAACAATGGAAGTACCCTCTGTCCAACTCCACTCCGGAGGGGCTCACCGCTACTGTATTCCCCGGAGGCGGCCACTTGTATATCGCAATGCCGACCTGCAATCCAACAAAGGGCGGTCCATTAATCACGTAAGGCTCGAAAGGGAGGGGGGGGGGGGGTTGAAAAAATCACGAAATATCACAAGGGAGAAGGGGTTGTAGTAATCACGTGTATTTATTTTTTCGGCAAACGCGTACAAAATCGAAAGCGGCTTGTATAGTGTGACCTTGATAAATATAAAAAAAATTAAGATTCTTTGTTGGTTATAAAAAATACACGTGATATAGGGGGAGGGGGGTAGTCTTAAACCGCACATGTATCACCAAGGGGGGGGGGGGTTAAAAATGCCAAACAAACATCACGTGATTAATGGACGGCCCCCAACGTGGTCAGTTTCAACTCAAAACTGTGTACCGATGCGACGGCGCATCATTAAGAGCGTACAAACAGAGATTTGGCAACGTCGCCTATAGCTACCAAATATTTAGCTGTTTTCATTGATTTATCAAAATTAATGAGTTTAAATACGGAATATAGCAACGGTATGTACTAGAACTTGTGTTCTTACATTTGTTGGTCAGTAGTAAACCTTATTTACTTATACCGAAATGTACACATTTACAAATGGAAAGTTCCCAAATGCTTGTTTTACACTTCATTATAACTATTTAGTATAACTGTATTAACTATTGCAATGCATTATCAATGTTTAAGTACATACCGTTGCTATATTCCATATTTTAATTCATTAATTTTGATAAATCAATGAAAACATCTAAATTTTTGGCAGCCATAGGCGACGTTGCCAAATCTCTGTTTGCACGCTCTTAAGGTCGGCGTGCAGTCGTAAGAACTGGACACAAACGTGTTTTTATATATATACCTATACATATATATGGCAGGGAAGCTAACAAGCAAATGGGTCGACTGATGGTGACCGATCACCACCGCCTATAGACACCCGCAACACCAAGGAGATTGCAAATGCGTTGCCACCCAGAGGGCTAAGATGGAATTACTCTTGTGCCAAGTAATTGCACCGGCTGTCTTGTTCTCCACGCCGGAACACAACAGTGTAAGCACTGCTGCTTTGCGGAAGGATTAGCAAGCAAAATGGTAGAAGCGATCCGGACGGACCTTGAACAAGGTTCTACCGCCCGTAAATGTAATGTTTTTCACCCTCTAAACATTAACCTATGCTGTCGTTACTCATAACAAATAGGTTTATAAGTTTTAATTTCTAAACTATTCTTCTAAATTTGTAAATTTTTAAACTTTCTTTTGCATGAAACTCTTGAAGTACGAATACTATAAATTTATGAAGAACAGGTATTGAAAAATTTTCAAATATAGTTCAAAGGCTTGGCTATATAGGTTAGGTTGTACAGGATAGAAAATGTTATCGCCGTTTGTGTGGAGAGAGCTGTTTGTGGCTTAGCACACAATAGTCTTATAAGTCTCATAGGATTATAACGTTCTAGAAATGTCTATGAAAAGCATTTAAATCCTCAGCGATGCTAGCAAAGAAGGATCGAGGCTCTGTTAGAGGTTATACTTTGTGTTCACTTATTCCTGGAAATCGTATTTAAATCGATTCGATTCTTTCCGTGATGAATTTGTATTTGTTATCATGTGTGTCCTTATCATCGATTCCGATGGCGATGACATCAATTTGTAGGATTCCTGCGACATCCCATACAACCATTTTGGTCGCCATGTAATAACTGTTACATCTCTGTGTGACTACACTAGTAACAAATCGGGTAGTAGGACCTTGTGCAAGTCCGTCCGGATCGCTACGACCATTTCACTCGCTAATCCTGTCGCTAAGCAGCAGTGCTGGCACTGTTGTGTTCCGGCGTGGAGAGCAAGACAGCCGGTGTAATTACTGGCACTAGAGGTATTCCATCTTAGCCCACTGGGTTGGCAACGCATCTGCAATTTCTTCGGTGTTGCGGATGTCTTTAGGCGGTGGTGATCACTCACCATCAGGTGACCGCTTGTTTACCTTCCTATTTCATAAAAAAAACTCTAGTCGCGGTTATCGCTTAGTTTCTTCACGTCGACAAGAAGAATTTCAGTCGCCACGATCAGATTTGGTTGTATGGGATTGGGCACATGACTCGCGAAGACTAATTTGTTTATAAATGTAGAATAATAGCGGTTGGTAGGATCGTGTGCAAGCTCCGCCCCGATCGCTGCCACCATCTTGCTCGCTAATCCAGCTTCAGCAAAGCTTGCGTTGGGCGGCGTGGAGAGCCAGACAGCCGGTAAAATTGCTGGCGCAAGAGGTATTCCATCTTAGCCCTCAGTGTTGGCAATGCTTTTGCAGTTGCCTTGGTTGTTGTAGGTGTCTGGGCGGTGGTCTCTACCCACTATTCGTTTGTCTTCTTATTTGACTAAAAAAGGAAATTACAGCGATCGCAATGAAGTAAAATAAAACCTTTAAGTAGCCACAATGCAATTGCTCGTCCTTTTCTGGTATGCCGGTCTTCTTCCCGTTGTATATCTTGAGGGTACTGCACCAGTCTTTGAACCTCGAGAATTCTGGCTGGCATTCCAGTTCCGAGTCGTAAATCTGAGCAATAACGAGTGTACAGTCAATCCTGGTAACTTTGAACACCCTAAACACGCGGGTATAGTTGCTGGCAAACAACAAGTGGGTAAGTTTGCACATACACATTTGTACTAGAAACGGCTACTGCGCAGTCAAGGTTAATACTCAAGTTATTTGCCGGGAACTGTAACGTTAAACGACTTTAAAAATAGCTATCACAATGTGTTTACGATACGCTACGACACGACGTCGTACGATAGTGCGATATTATTTGTATTAATAAGTTATTTAGTCTTATCTCTCCTTTGATCTTTCGACAAAACAAAAGTATCTCAATGTTGAATCCATGATATGATCGTAATTTGTGTGTAGGTTGTTACTATAATACTTTTATTGTTGTTACTGCAATTTTTAACATAAAACTACCGTAAGATACAGACATATTAATAAAACGGATCACTCACGTATTTTTGCGTCGGGAAATGCCCGACATGCGGTGGCCGCCACCGCCGCGGGGGCTCATGATTAAGGACCACGGACTGGTCCGAAACATGTCGGGCATTTCCCGACGCAAAAATACGTGAGTGATCCGTTTTATTAATATAATAGGTGCAATATTGTGTTTACGAAATGTTCAACTCACAACGAAACGATCGCCAACGTTTTTATCGTCGTCGACGTAATCCTGCAAATTAAATTAATAGATTAAAGGCTATCAGCATCATCATGGCACATATCAATAAACTGCTAAATAATATGTAGTTGAATATATTATAGCATATTGCATTTCAGGTACAGTCAACCAAATTTATTCAGCGGCCACTGTAGAACGTCGTCGCAATGTGTCATCGCTGGGATATCGTGGCATTTATTTAGAAGTCAATGGGTACATGTATTATGGGAAGGTTCTACAATGGCCTTTGGATCAAATTGGTTGGCGGTACGAAGTACTCAAATTCGAAAAATTACAAATAATAATTCAAGGCGATTCGTAACGTGTGATAGATGATTAAGATGATGACAAACATCGAGGTGAACACCTAACATTATTAAAAGAAGAAATCGGATACCAACGAATGCGACAAATACGTAACGAATACAAAGACGAAAAACTAAATGGTACGAGCCAAGACGATACCACAAAGTCACCTACCATTTGCGATGCCGTATATCGCATCCACCAGTCCTTTTCTTCCGCAGCTGGGAACTTCTTTACCACTTTGATCTGATCCTTCTGCTTGGCAAACATCGGGAGCAGCGTATATTCTTCCTCGTCCAACTCCTTGTTGCACAACAGCCTTCGCCAAAGTGACACTTTCGCTTTCATTGGCATGACATTCTTTTTACTTGACACATGGCTCAAAGCGTCCTCTGACTCCTCAGTGTTGGAGCGTAGGCTTCTCTTAATGAATACCATTCGGTTAACTGCACAAAAAATCCTAATTTATAAAATATTATGTACGACCATATTTTTTACCTTCTAAACGCCACGAACGCTCAAACCTTTGAACGCCAAGAACCTTAAGTGGTCGTGTGTCGTCGTACCCACGACGCCAACAACCACTGAAAAGGTCGGAATGGAGGTGTACTTTGATCATGAATAATAGTATTTTATGCAACTGCTATATAATGAGAAGCCTTAAAACACGAGTGTGGTTTTATGAAACGAGCGTCAGCGAGTTTCATAATAGGATCACACGAGTGTTTTAAGGCTTAATTATATACAGTTGCATACATTACCTTATTTATACACATATCATAACTGCAAAAAACCGTAACAGCAAAAACCAACAAACGAATGAAAACTAGTAATGGCGGCCATTCGATCTATCCGTCAAGACGAACGTTTTTTTTAATCAAAGACAAACGAATGCAGTCCCTTTTGTCATGTTACTCGAGATCAAATGTCTTGCGTTTAAATTAAAAAAATAATACTGAGTTGACGTTTCGTATTGATAACTGTTTTAATATCTGTAGATACTAGAAAAGAGACCAACTTGAATTTCGACAGCTGTTCCAAATTTAAATTCATAACGTCACGAGCAGTCACGAGATATCAGTAATGTGATGACCAATAAAGAAGAGATTTACCTACTACCACAGACAAGATAATTCTTATAATAACATTGGTTGTAATAATGCTGGTCATTTCCTAAGGTTTTTGAGCACTTATGATATGTGTGTAGATAAAATCTATTATGAATTGTTTTAATTGGTTTAACCGTAACATCAATTAAACAGTGCTTGGCCTGTGAGTGATCACTTCATTCAAATTATGAAAGCGTTCAAAGGCTTAAAGTTGTCGCGAGTTCTCGTGCCCATCACGCCGTCAACACATAGACAGTCAACTGACGACTCTTGAAAACCTTCACCGCTCTTTTTATTTGTCTTTATACGTTTTTTTTTTATACAACATAGGAAGGAAAACAAGCAAGTGGGTCACCTGATGGTAAGTGATCACCACCGCCTATAGACACCTGCAACAACAAAGAGAGTGCAGATACGTTGCCAACCCAGAGGGCGAAGATGGAATACCTCTTGTGCCAGTAATTACACCGGCTGTCTTGCTCTCCACGCCGGAACACAACAGTGCAAGCACTGCTGCTTAGCGGCAGGATTAGCGAGCAAGATGGTGGTAGCGATCCGGGCGGACCTTGCACAAGGACCTACCACCCGCAAAAACGTAAAAAACCAGGTCGTTATAATTCGTTCCTACAAACTGGAACAAATTACATTGCTACTCCGCGAAACCAGTGCCGTGCTCGTGCAAGTTAGCTGCGTTTGCGCGACATATATATATGTTCATGCATAAACCCATCCTCCGGTTCCACACGAAATAACATATATCACACAGACTCAACTACACACCACCACTAAACACTAAACAACACGATCGACGCGCGTTTTGCCTCTATACGAGGCATCATCGGGATCTAACAGTACGACTGTTCGCTACTTGAACGAATGGCGTACAATTCGTTCCTCTCTATCCTCATATCTTAACCACACAACGTATTTTGATACGGATTTCACTGTCATTTAGAGATTTTTACGGAAGGTTTTCATGTATAGTCGACCAAGAAATTGCTTGATCACTTTTCGATCGTATTACAAAGGGATAAGGTTCAAAAGTGGTCAAGCAATTACTTGGTCGACTATACATTAGATCCTAATAGTGCCGTGCCTTTCCGGGACGAGTCCTATTCCTAATATCCTGTTGGGCAGTCAAGGAAATGAACCCACATACCTATCATCCTATGTATAACCCTATCTCAATTAAGGGCCCCACAGACTAACGGTTTACCTGCCGTCCCAAGTCCTGTACTCGACCAGACTTGCCACAGCGCCACTGCTGAGGTGATCAGACCTGCCGCTCAACATCTATCCAGCTCGTACATTAAAACTTTTTGCTTTTTACATTATAACCGCCATCGTCAAATTTTTAATACAAACAATATCGAGCTCATTTCACCGCAATATCTTGAGACAATTCACACCAATTGACCTAGTCCCAAACTAAGCAAAGCTTGTACAGTCAGCGTCAAATATACCAGAGCGGGCAAGGTGGTCAAAAATATCTGAACACGCCCGAGCGTATTTGACAATAGAGTCGAGTTCAGATATTTTTGACACCTTGCCCGCTCTGGTATATTTGACGCTGACTGTACTATAGGAACTAGACAACAGATTCACATACTTATGTGAGTAGACAAATACATACTTAAAAACATAAAACATCAAGACAAGTACAAACAGTACAAACATTCGAATTCATCATACAAACATTTGCCCATCCCGGGAATCGAACCCGGAACCCCTAGCTTCATAGTCAGGGTCACTAACCGCTATCCGGTCGTCTAAAATTAAGACAAATGTCATTTAGTTTTGGTAAACCTAGGTGGACACAGGCACGTCCGATAAAAATGTAGGTTGACGGTCTAA
The DNA here is from genome assembly GCA_963691745.1 of Ditula angustiorana. Lineage (NCBI taxonomy): Eukaryota > Metazoa > Arthropoda > Insecta > Lepidoptera > Tortricidae > Ditula > Ditula angustiorana. Next base: position 2,518,633 of record OY829472.1, on the reverse strand, counting down.
GGGTTAAACTGTAACACTAACGTTTATCTCTATCTCTATCTCTATCTCTATCTCTATCTCTATCTCTATCTCTATCTCTATCTCTATCTCTATCTCTATCTCTATCTCTATCTCTATCTTTATCTTTATCTTTATCTTAACGTTCTACTAAGTTTTACGACGACATTCCGACATCGTTAGTTGTTGTCCCAGATCGTACGCTTCTGCAGCATGCACAGATAATAGACGATCATCAGGCGGAGTGCCTGCAATCTGCAATTAACCGATTTGGACGTAAGGCGACGGACTGTCCTGTCGAAATCTGTTCATACAAATCTGCATCCTCGCGCCACACTCGCAGTTTGAAGATACCGTCCGTTCTAAACTTGACGAGAGTCAGAGTCTGCGGTCTGATACGAGTAACTGACAGGTCAATATCGGCCGGCGAGCTGTCAGTCTGTGGGGCCCTTTACAAGTCAATCACTCAAAATTGAATGATGTGGCATTCAATAGGTCACCTCATGGCGGTCCTATAGGCGAGATAACATAGGCTAATTACTTAAGATTTTCGGTCCATGGATTAGTATTGTAAAGTAAGTAAGTAAAAAACTAAAACTACAAAACACTACTTAAACATAACTTAGATATTTTGTAATTTTATGAGTCGAAATGACTTGAAATAAACGAATTCTATTCTATTCTTCTAAATAAAAGGAATAGCATTTAATGTAAAGATAATGAATAAAAACGTAAGTACATCAAATCTGTTAAATTTTTAGCCGTAGAAAATTTTTTGACTACTTATTTTATTTGAATTAATTATGTAATGACAGTACAAAGAGTAATCTTGTGCATCTAGTAGGAGTCCGAGATATAATTCAAATTTAATAATTTTAATGTCCGACATTAAAAATAGAATTCGAATTAAATATATATACAAACAGCAACACCCACAACACAAAGGAGATTGCAGTTGCGTTGCCAACTTAGAAGTCTTAAATGGAATACGTACATCTTGTGCCAGTAAATTCACGCCGAAAAACATCAGCGCAAGCATTGCTGTTTCGCGGCTGGATTAGCGAGGAAGATGGTGCTAGCTATGCAGACGAACCTTGCACAAGGTTCTAACACTCGCAAAACTCCCTAAATATTGCTGTTTATAATAAAGTCACCTTGAACAAACGCTGCAGACATTATCGATGAGGAGTACAGCGACTCCTCTCTCTCGCTCTTCGGTATCCAGCCAACCATGTACTTTTGAGGCTTTCTGACAACATTGAGTCCTAGGAACAGAGTTCTGCCAAAAGTGCTGCTGTCATAAAGTCTGACGCTTAGAGGGGAACAGTTGGTCTCGCCCAGGTTGGCTTCAAAGACCTGGAAAATAGGGTGAATGTTTAATAGGGTTTTTACTGCAACCAGCAGTTGGGTACAGTGAGGCGCTACCATTCCTGTTATACATATAGGAAAAAACCATCATCATCATCTCAGGCACAAGAAGTCCACTGTTGAACATAGGCCTCCTCCTTGGAGTTCCTAAGCGACCGGTTGGAAACGGCATGCAAGCAGCGCCTTCCTGCCACCTGTACGAGGTCATCGGACCATCTTGTGGCTGGTCGTCTTACGCTGCGCTTGCCAATACGCGGCCGCCATTCGAGAACTTTTCGCCTCCATCGGCCATCAGTTCTCCGTGCTATGTGCCTGCCCACTGCCAGTTCAACTTGCTAATCCGCCGGGCTACGTCGGTTACGGTTACAGTTATAGAAAAAAATAAGACCTAGCAAAGGAATCCCAATTTTTACTACCTAAGCTCGCTATTTCTTATGTCTAAAAAGTGTCGCTGCAAAAAGAAAAACCCGCCGTATAAAAAAGGCGTGGAAAAAGATGCTGCGAAAAAAGACCAATTGCACGTCGTCCGGTCAGGCGTATAGGTACCGCGGAGGAGTGTGAAATCCAGAAAGATCTGAACGGCCTCGGTACAGGTGCCTGGCGCCTGACTAGTTCAGAGGACGAGGCATGGCCGAATCTGGCGTCGGAAGCCATGTTCCACGTTTGGTCACAGAGCTACCGTAAGTATTTCTAGATAACTAAAAATTTATACGTTAAAGAAATTATTTTTAGCAGCGTTCAAAATGGCTAATAATGATAATTGTGAATTGCTAATAATGATAACTGTGATATCGATTATCACATATCGATTGTCTTAACGAAACGTTTCGCATAATGCTCCTTTCATATATTGAAATTCTACAGTAGTATCAATTTCTCAAAAAGATAATGACATAAACCTAACCTAACCTATTATAATTAGACCATGTAAAAGATTATGCCAAATATTTTCAGATTTAGCTGGAGAAAAATTAGAACAAACGATGATTCGACATAACATTACATTAGGACACAGAATAATAATTAATAGTACTAACGTACAGAATTTTTTCTTTTTCGAACGCGATTTAACTAATTCCAATTTTATTAAAACGCACAAAAGGTTCGTATTACGTTTCATATACTTTCGCCAGGCGGCTCGCGTTAAAGGGAACGCGAAGCCCGCGGTCGCCTTCCCTACGGCGCTACGTCAGGGTTGCACTGCATTCGTTTTCAATTACACTGAGCGAGCGGGGGTGCGGCAAGCCGACAACCTACTGCGATATGCCTACTCTGTAGGCAATGCGGCCGAGCGTACCTACAGTGCGGAGTGAAACCCCCTAATTAGGACCAACAATATTATGCGAGGTAAAGAGCTTCCCTGTGACAATTATAATAATAATATTGCCTGTGAGGTTTTCCCGTTGGGAAAATTGCAGTTGGCTTTAGCATCAGTGATGATTCCAGACTTGATGGTCACGTCTTCCATTTCGAGCACGACGCAAGGCTTGTGGATGATGCTGACATTACGAAGACCCCACCAGTACACGTCGACTCTGGAAACATTATGAACATAACCTAACTTTAAGTTTAGAACTGGTAAAACTCTCCCAACCAAAGGTGACGCAACTGTCTACTGCAAATGAAATTAATGAAGAGTGTGAAACCAGCGCTCTCCATACGAATGGTGATAACCTTTTCCACCCTCTAAACTTTAATCTATAGCCATGATTTTTTTGTATGTTATCATGATATATGCTCTAGAACTAGGTTTCTAGAGGTTTCTATGTTTTGATTTTTTAAATATTCTTAATAGTTTTAAAAATATTGATGTTTTTGTGTTTTGCATGAAACTGCTAAAATGAAAATATTGTCAAATCTATGAAGAATATTTAAAAAATCAAAACATACAAACCTAGTTCTAAGGCACAATGACAACTGCCAAAAAATAATTGCTTAACCTTAAGATTTAGAGGGTGGAAAACGTTATCGTCGTTTGTATGGGGAGCGCTTTTTGGGACTGGGTTCACATTTCTCTTAAACATGTATAAAAAAATCTGTATATTATATCTTGCTATGTTTACAAAAGATATATAACTTTCACATGTGCAAATGTAACCTACCGGGAAAGCAAAAATTTCCCTCAAAATCAAAAAACTGTTATTAATTAGGTACCTTAGAATAATTACCTACCTACATTATGAACAAAAAGCTAATGCAATGTTCAGTTTTTTTTATTTCCAAAATCGATAAATAGAATCCGTTAAAAAAGGATAAACTTTTTGGTTTTTTTCTTTGACCACAATTTCTTCCGGAATATTACGAATCGAAAAATGACAGCGGGCAAGCGTTGCGAAACGCTCCATCGCTCTACATATAGCGCCAGTGACGTCACTAGCGCGATTATGTATGGAGTTAACACTAAATCGCGATTATTTTGATATTGTTAGCTTGTAACTAATTACTCTCATACAAAAGTTCATTACATTTTTTATTTGGACTAAAATTTTTGCAATTTTGTAGCACTATAACTTTCAAAATATCAGTTTTATTTATCTACTCCTTCGGACATAATATAAGTATTTTTAATAGGCATCTACAATAATTTTACATTTTAATGCCTTTCTTTCTTTATATATTGTTAGATGGAGACGCACACCGACGTCGCTGCACGCACACAGGCAGCGCCCAGCGGCGTGGTGGGAGCTGGCTCGGAGAAGACTCGTCCACTTGCCCGGCGGCCGCGCAACGCATCACACGCACGTTCTATTAAGTTCGGATATTGTTACGTGATTGAGAAATAAATATCTTGTGCCGGCATCGTTTTAATTTAACTCTAGTTGCTTTTATAATATATAAATTTGTGATCTTAAATAGTGTAAGATAATGCAATATTTTATACTTAGTCGGGGTTTAAATTGGTCAAGGCGAAATGTGTTGGGTACTTTAAGTTGACCTGGAATTTTAAAATTTTATCTGTCAGCTGACAGCACAAGTAAAAAAATTACGAAAAAAAAACATAAGACATTAAAACGGGTAAAAATCTTCAAGTTCCGATTTCACTGATTGACTATTTACATATTATGAAAGACTACAATTTGTATGACGCCCTCAGTAAGCGAGTAACACGACTCCCACTTGTTCAGATTTTTTAGAAGTTGATCCTTTTAAAATTTACTTATAAGTGCAAGGAGTAGGGACCAGGCTGCTGGGAAGGGGCTCTGGTTCCTCTGTCACCCCATCTCCTTGATCCTTGACACCAGGAGCGTAGAACGACTCCTGGGTGGGACAGTAGTACGTCGTCTTCAGTAGCTTCTCTGGCATCTACAACAATACAAAAATTACGTCGACTACAAAAGATTAGCAATTATTAACATAAAACTACGGTGACATTCAGACATGTTGAATTTATCGGATCAATCACGTATTAATCCGAGTGCTAGACATGTTTCGGATCAGTCCCTGGTCGGACTCGTGTGCTCCGGCGGCTGTGAATCAACGATTAGGGTCTCCCACACCAATCGACGCGGAATCGACTTTAGCTGAACAAAAAACGCTTTAGGTCTACGCAACAAAAGCGAAATAGACATCTGTTTAGCCGCCTCAACGGCTGTACGCAGGCTATCTGATGCCTCGGCAGTGTCGGCAGTAGTACGGGGCACGCGAGAGCTGACCGTTAGTTTATAGCTGCTGCGAAATCATCGCAGGCGACCATGCGTCTCAGCGACCGCGGAAGTTCTTGAGTAGGGACCACGGACTGGACCCCAATTCTTGGTTCATGCGAGATGCATTTCACTTGTGAGATACGTCAAAAAATAACAGATTTCAAAGGGATTTGACAGTTGTTTTCGTGCGAGATAGATCTCGCAAGATCCGGGAATCGCACCGCTGGTCCGAAACATATCGAGCGGTAACTCGGCTTTAAATACGTGAATGATCCGTTTACTTCAAAATGACTACAAAAAAATGTGCTAGTTTTTTTAAAACAATGTCAGTAAACAGCTGTTCGGGTTCACTCAAATGAGCCCAAAAGATAATGCCTTGTCTATAACATTTTTTTGTACATGTGCTTCCAAACAACCTTTAGTTCACTGGTTGGTAATGTGTTCCAAGTTTGAGCTTACCCCGCTGATGCCTATAGATTCTTGCTGTGACACCAAGATGTCTTCGGAAAAATCGACGCGTGGAGAGCATTTTTTTATGTTACAAGGGGGCAAACGAGGTAGCGTATCACAGTCTGGTGGCGGTAAGCAATCGCCGCCGCCCATCGACCGCGCGTTTCCGGCCTTTTGGAAAAGAAAAGGGAAAAGGCAGAGGGACAATGCACTAACCGACCGAAACAGGGGTACACCTGTCTACGTAGATTCCCTATGAGAGGAAGCACTAACTCCGTGGAATAGACCTAATGTGACTTGAACCAGCAACTGGCTACGGGCTACAGAGCAGCTATGCCATGCCACAATAATATTTTCAATCCTTAACGATGTGAAGCAGGAATGGTATTATAAGACTAGGTAAGGGTAAAAGGAGATTCAACTAAAAATGAATGGCGAGGATGCATATGCGCATTCTTTCTTTAGCCGTACTGCACCCGTATCAAACTAATGATAATGACATTCTACAGTATGTTGAGGGTTCACGTTATCGCTTACTTGCATCAGCTGCGCGGAGATCAGGATCCTCCCAGTAGGCTCTCCTCCTTTGAGGAGGTCTTGCCACTCGAGTTGAGGCGCGAAGTCCTGCCGGTCGTCCACCACGGGTTCCACCTGGAGCCGGCCTAGCAGCTCCTTTTTATCCTGCAAAAACTGACCTTAACTACCTAAACTCTGAATGTCAGTACCCTATTCAAGCATATATCATTGGAAATAACTGACAAGAACGTTGATGACGTTTAAAGATATATGGAACAATCTTAATCTTCTTTCCTTACATCTTTAGCTTTAAATCCATCTTTACATAGTATCCTTTCTTATCTATCCGCATGGTGTCTTCGGCCGTTTATTCTTTTTAAACCACGCAATGGATTTTAAAGCGGTTTCCACGGTAATTTAAATAATATAATCTTCAAATAATTCCAATTCAGTCTTCGTTAGAGAACTACACCCGGCTGACGAATGTCAAGGGCTCGAAAGTCAAAAATCAATCCCCAGATGTTTCTTAACTATGTACAGGGTTCTACATTGTTACAGTTTCAAATAATACTAGCATGCCCTTCTTGTGTTTCATGTTAAATGGAAAGGGGACGATAGGCTCATGCGACCTCCTTAGAATAGCCAGATTGTCACAGTTCTTTAAATTTGGTTCTCTCTGTCAATCATCGTCCTTCTTTTGATGCCCTTTTCCGTTTTCTATTAATTTATAATAATATTCTTATTAGTTCATACAAGTGTTCATTACAATTTAAATTTTAATCATTTGAATGTTAAAAACATTTAAAACAAAAATCGAAAAAATAATTTCGGTTAAAAATTTAATAACAAAACGGCGCCATCTCCTGTCAGCTGACGGTAGCTGTAAAGGTACCCAGTTGAATATGATAACTTGTTAAAAGTTTCATATAGATGACACCGAGGGTAGTTATACCCTTAAAATCAATAATGTAATGACCGTAAGACGAAACACATTGAAAAATTCGCAGGGTAGGGCAGCGGCAGTGTGGCGAAACTGGAAAACGCAAGGCACGGAATGCTGATGTTACAGGTTCAAGTCCTGCCATTGCCCTAATTTTTCTTTGTGTTGTCATTACAATTTTAATTTCATACAAGTATTATTTGTATTATTTCCGAGCCCCGGCAAGACTATTGTATTAGTCTTAGTCTATTGTCATAGGCGTATACAGGGGGAGGTATGTTTAGTGAAATAGGGGCAAGATACTCCAACACAATGTCGCTGAGTCATTGTCTGACGATGGGCTACTTATACTTACAGTGGCATCCCAGTCGTACACCTCTACTAACACTTCTGGTGGGTATTCCGAGAGTCTTTCAGGCGAGGTGTAAGCGTTACGACTGATTCTGATCACTTCATTCCAGACGGGGTTCACTGACTTTTGCTGGACCTACCACCATACCCACAAATTGTTAAGCCAATGTAGTATCTGTTGTATGGGTACTATAGTATAGAGAAAAGATTTCTGATGGATCAAGCAAAAATAGATCTTCTGTCAACGTCACAAAGACATTGACATGTAAAAAATTTAACGCAACGAGAGTAAGGGTCTCCCCAGACCTACCGACATAACGCCTTACGTCTACGCAAAAGTTCTAGTCTTTTGCGGGTGATAGGACCCTGTGAAAGCTCCGTCCGAATCGCTACCACCATCTTGCTCGCTAATCCCGCCGCTAAGCAGCAGTGCTTGCACTGCTGTATTCTGGCATGGAGAGCAAGACAGCCGGTGTAATTACTGGCACAAGAGGTATTCTATCTTAGCCCTCTGGGTTGGCAACGCATCTGCAATCTCTGGTGTTGCGGGTGTCTATAGGCGGTGGTCATTACTTACCATCAGGTGACCCACTTGCATGTTTGCCTTCCTATTTCATTTAAAAAAAAGTCTCGCTAGAGCGAAGTAGATGTCAAACGGCTCGGCCGACGCGCAACGACGCCGAAAGATTTCATACACCACTACACAGCACAGCGCCCATACAAACCAAATATTTGGAAATTTGAACCTAACTCCGGATAGTTACGTTCGAATTTTGTACACACATGACAGCAGTGTAAGTGGCTTCAACTCTCGTTGCCTTACCTGTAATGAGTTAAGTCCATCTCGTGACGATGACGTCACGACAGGGCGTAATTGTGCCTAGTTCTTCAATAGTATTTTATGCAACTGCTATATAATGAGAGGCCTTAAAACACGAGTGTGGTTTTATGAAACGAGCGTCAGCGAGTTTCATAATAGGATCACACGAGTGTTTTAAGGCCTAATTATATACAGTTGCATACATTACTTTATCTACACACATATCATAACTGCAAAAAACCGTAACAGCAAAAAACCAACAAACAAGTATGGCGGCAATTCGATCTATCCGTCAAGACAAACGTTTTTTTTAAATCATAGACAAAAGAATGAAGTCCCTATTGTCATGTCACTCGAGATCAAATGTCGTGCGTTTAAATTAAAAAATCATACTGAATTGACGTTTCGTATCGATAACTGTTTTAATATCTGTGGATACTAGAATAGAGACCAACTTGAATTTTGACAGCTATTCCAAATTTAAATTCATAATGTCACGAGATATCGGTAATGTAATCACCAATAAACACAGACTACTAAGAGATACTACCCAATAAAGAACAGATTTACCTACTGCCACAGACAAGAAAATTCTTAAAATAACATTTATTGTAATAATGCTGGTCATTTTCTATGGTTTTTGAACGCGTTATTGAGAAATTATGATATGTGTGTAGATAATAGTATTTTATCTACACACATATCATAACTGCAAAAACCCGTAACAGCAAAAAACCAACAAACTAGTGTCAACAAATCATGGCGGCAATTCAATCTATCCGTCAAGACGAACGTTTTTTTTAATTCATAGACAAACGAATGAAGTCCCTATTGTCATGTCACTCGAGATCAAATGTCGTGCATTTAAAATAAAAAATCATACTGAGTTGACGTTTCGTATCGATAACTGTTTTAATATCTATGGATACTAGAATAGTGACCCACTTGAATTTTGACAGCTGTTCCAAATTTAAACTCATAAAGGTACAGAAGTCGGTACTGTAATGACCATTACAGTACAGATTTGCCTACTACCACAGACAAGAAGTTTCTCACAATAAAATTGGTTGTAATAATGCTGGTCATTTCCAACGGTTTATGAACGCGTTATTGAGCACTTATGATATAATATGTGTAGATAAAATCTTTAAAATGTTTTAAACATTATGTCAACATTTACCATTTAGTCTGGGTAGTAACGCAGACTACAAACTCGAGGGTCCTGGTTCGATTCCCAGGAGGGGTAAATGTTTGTACGATGAATACGATGTTTGTGCCCGAGTCTTAAGTATTATATGTACTTAAGTAGGGTATTATACGTAGTTATATTTTATCTATATAAGTAAGTTTATCCGTTGTCTAGTACCCTTAACACAAACAGCTTTAGTTGCTTAATTTGGGACGAGGTCAATTGGTATTAATTGTATCAATATAGTATTTATTTATTAGTTTATGTACCTGAGTCTCCTTCACAGTATTCATGAAGTTAACTCTCACAAACGGGGATACCACATAAGTGGCATTATTACTACCGGTCAGTTTCGCGCGGTAAATGTTTACACGGCATTCCACCACCTGAGAAAGAAATTTCATCTTAACACTGTAGCGTAGGCAGCTTAGACAAACATAAGTAACATTTTCAACGCCAAGAACACCTAAAGGCGTAAGCTGTCGTGACTACCACGCCACCGACCCATAAAGTCCTCCAACTACACGGTCTAACTGGGACCTACGAGCATACACTTAAGGTTCAAGTTCGCGTTTGATAATATGACGATGGGATGCGTCAGTGACAACAATACATGCATCATTGGCGTTAAGGTTAAAATAATAGGGTCTGTAATTGTCTGCAGGTAAGTCAGTTTGTAGGTTGTTTAGTCACCCAAGCTTGATCTATAAGTCAAAGCAAATGTGTATTATTTGCTATCGGTCATCATCATCAGCCCATGTTCGTCCACTGCTGGACATAGACCTCTCCCATGGCACGCCACTGAGCACGATCCTCGGCCACTCTCATCCAGCTCTTACCAGCCGCCCTGCGAAGATCATCGCTCCACCGAGTCTGAGGACGTCCCACGCTACGTTTGCCGATCCGTGGTCTCCACTCAATCATTCATCATTTGCTATCGGTAATAGCATAATATTCACATTTTTAACGCTGTCATACATGGATGATGTCGTCGTAATGTCAAACGCAATCTTGAACATTAAACGTATGCATTGTGTATGTAGTTGCACGATTGTGTCGATGGCGTGGTAGGCACGACTGCACACGGCACTTAGGTATTTTTGGCGTTTTAAGGTTAATTTATTTTACACGTTCTCAGTCTAGTGCAGTAGTTCCCAAACTTATTTTTCTCGTGGACCACTTTCAAAATTTTACTGGTTTCGGTGGACCCCCTGCTGCTACATTTCTACCCCCAGCAAGTCTCCCGTGGACCCCTAGGGGTCCACCTGGACCACTTTGGGAATCACTGGTCTAGTGGCCCATATATGGAGCTCGACAAACTAGCTCCTGAAGTCCGTGTCCCATTTACGTGGCGCCTAAACTTTGACCATAATCTCCAATTACCGGAATCCGTAATAAAGTAAAATGTATAATTAGTTGACGTACTAATAATATTAGATGACCGCCATCTGTTTACCTAGCTAGCCTAGTTAACAATTCTACATTATTCGTCAGTTCATTAGTCACGAAACAGTTCGTATTGAAATCCACCCGACAACCGTTGGTACCTCACATCATATATTCTCCCAATAGCCACTAAGTTGCTCCGTTATTGCTCTACAACTACTGTAACATTTAAATAAAATACTAAATTGTCCTGTTCTTTACTCATACGCACCAACGGTGAGCATTTGATGAACATGGCGTACTCCTTAGTCTTTAACTTATGGCCAGCAGGCAGGCAGGAGTCGAAGACGCCTCGCTGGCGGTACGTTCCCATCCAGGTCAGAAGTTCTATTTTACCGGCAATGCAGCAACAATTCGACTCTGCGTTCAGATGCTTAGGGCATTTCAATGGCTGCAAACGGAGACTTTAGTCAGGGGGGTTCCACTCCGCACTGTAGCCGCGTTACCTATGGCATAGGTTAATCGCAGTAGGTTGCCGGCTTGCCGCGTGCGCGCCCGTTCACTGTGTCGCGCGTTGTGATAGTATTATATTAAGCAGCCCAACCCTAGCGGTGCGCCAGGGCATTGCGGGTGGAAGGCGGGCGCGGACAGCGCCTTCCTTTTGACGCCTGCCGCCTGGCGAATGTTTATGAAGTAATACGAACTTTTTGTGCCTGATCATAAAGTTGGAATTCGTTTAATGGTGGTCGAAAAAGAGAAGTTTCTGTACGTTAGTACTATTATTTATTCTGTGCTTCAGTGAGGAATAATAAGCTCAATGAGGGGAATGAGGAGCCATCTATTGCAATAGGAGGATCACTCATTTATGTAAAGTCCTCAGGTTTGGTTGGATTTGAAGCACTCGAGCCCGCAGTCATCGACGAGCTACAGCCACGAGGGCTTAAATTATGACTAAAGATCGCGGACTGGTCCAAAACATGTCAAGCAAAATTCGACTTTAATATCAACGCGAGTGCTCCGATTACTGCATCTTTTTTTTTACATCTCAAGTATTTAACTCAGCAGGTGCAAGATATAACCATTCATTTTATAAACGTACCTTCAGATATACCGTTTTAATCTCCCCGCAGTCCCGACCTCGCTGTTCTGGTATGACCGAGTGTATGATGTCGGTGGCAGCGATCTTGGCGTACGCGACACGAGATCCGCTGGTAAGCAGCCACAGCACAACGTCTGGCCAGCCCTCGCAGGTCTGGCGGCAAGCAGATTCAAAGTCAAAATATCTTTATTCAGATCAGGCTTACAGTAAGCACTTATAATGTCTCACTTCTATCTTCGCACTTATAAACCTCTAATGAGAAGATACTGGCGTGAAACTCAACGAGGTATTCCATAGCACACATTAACAACAGCTGGAGCAGTCGCAGATGTTACGCAAGTGCACGACACTGGACGGAGTAGTAAGTTAAATTGTTCCAATTTGTTAGATACGAGTAGCTAAGCGGCAATTACACTACTTCGTTCACCTAATTCTGTCGCCGAACTTGTTTCAAACTGCTTGGGCCAACGAATGTCGTCTTCACATTAGTCTGTCCGCCGACTGCGGTGGCAATATTAGCGGCTGACTACCATGTTCTTTGCTCCGTTGTGGTCACCGTATGTCGCATGCGGCGACCGACTTACTGCAATTTCCGCTTTAGGCTGCTTTTCCACCAGACATGTGCGAGGATGCGTAGCGAGGGATGTGCTTGTAAGAACCAATAGAATCGCTTAATTTACCTCGCCTCGGTCAGCACAGCTCTGGTGGAAACGGCTCATTGGTTCTTTACAAACACAACCCTTGCTACGCATCCTCGCACATCTGTAGTGGAAACGCAGCCTTAGGCAGCATCAAAGTTGATTGTTAACTTTAGTGGACCAATAAGTACCTTAAAGATGAGATGCTTCAAATCTTGCACCACAGTCCTTCCTTCAGCTAGTAACAGCTTCACTGCCTTCTTCGTGCCTCCTTCGGTCTCACAATAGGATTTACTGGCTGGAAAAATGCTTTGCCCCGAAGAGGTTTTAGCTTTTTTCGATATTCGTTGGTAGATTTTTTCCTGGTAAATAGTAATTTAATGTATCTTAGCATCCTTCTGGAAAGGGGGGCCGAGTTTCTGACTGTTCCGGTTACGGCGATATACCGGTCGCGGTAGCGAGCATGACGCCAGAGAAGAAAAATAAAAATGCAGTCGGCACTACTGATATTATGTCCTGGCGCTATTTTTGTAGTAAAATATAAGTCTATCGTAATCTGGATAGGTGCAGAATATTTTTATGAAAGAGAATTAATTTAATTTAATCTCGCTCTATAAATTTGCTCCTCTAATGTCCGGTAAAACTGAATGTTATGTAATACAATGTATGAAATGTACTGAAATGTAATGTAATGTGATATAGTGAAAGGTAATGTAATGTATTGTATACCAATAATAGTATTTTATGCAACTGTTGCATAATGAGGGGTCTTAAAACACGAGTGTGGTTTTATGAAACGAGCGTCAGCGAGTTTCATAATAGGATCACACGACTGTTTTAAGACCTAATTATGTACAGTTGCATACATTACTTTATCTACACACATATCATAAGTACTCTATGATGGGTTCAGAAGCTATAGGGCAATGACCTGCATTGCTATTAGCTACTAGTGCTAGGTACCTATTAAATATCTATAGACTGTACACATTAAAATAATGTAATAAAAAATTAATTCGAACAAATATAGAAACAAATTAGAACAATTCTCATAATAATATTGGTTGTTATTAATGCTGGTCATTGCCTACGGTTTCTGAACGCGTTATAGAGCATTTATGATATAATGTGTAGATAAATCAATTTAAAAGTAAAATAAACATGTAAAACTACGAGTATAATGTAGTTTCAATGCTGCATTTTTATATCGTCTGAAAATACCTATTTAAAGTTTGAAAAAAGTCTTGAATTTAACGTTTTGTAATTCCTATTCATTATTACATGACATATCTTTCTTTATATTCTTTATCTTTGCATAGCATAAAGTATAGTCGCTATCCGGTCCTGTATGTTTTTCGGGTTGTAGGACCTTGTGCAAGGTCCGTCCGGATCGCTACCACCATCTTGCTCGCTAATCCTGCCGCTAAGCAGCAGTGCTTGTGCACTGTTGTGTTCCGGCGTGGAGAGCAAGACAGCCGGTGTAATTACTGGCACAAGAGGTATTCCATCTTAGCCTTCTGGGTTGGCAACGCATCTGCACTCTCTTTGTTGTTGCAGGTCTATAGGCGGTGGTGATCACTTACCATCAGCTGACACACTTGCTTGTTTGTCTTCCTATGTTGTATAAAAAAAATGTCCTCATATCTTTGACAGCTTACTCTTCGAAACCAGGCGACGGATTTTGATACAGTTTTTACTGTCATTTAGAGAATTTTACACGGAAAGTTTTGATGTACAGTCAAGGAATTTAATTTCCAACCCATCTAAGGTTCAATATCGTATAGCAAACTGTCACCATAAGAGCTATAGAGCAAGACGTTAGTTTGACATATCGACCTTAATGCATTGCGAATGTCAGACGACATTTCAACGAAATGGGTAGGGAATTAAATTCCTTGACTGTACGTTACACCTTAATTATAACCGTATGAACCAGGGCGGGATCGCTAGTAAGCCATAAATCATTCATTTTCTTTATCACGGGCCAAATTTTTACCTAGTCATAGGTACCTTTCCATTATGTTCTGACGAAGAGAAGGTCTTGTAGAAGGTCTACCACCATATTGCTCACTAATCCTGCCGCTAAGCAGCAACACTTGCACTGTTGTGTTTCGGCGTTGAGACCAAGACAGCCGGTGCAATTACTGGTACAAGAGGTATTCCATCTTTGCCCTCTGGGTGGCAACGCATCTGCAATCCCTTTGGTATTTCCGGTGTCTATGGGCGATGGTGATCACTTACCATCAGGTGAACCACTTGCTCGTCTGCCTTCCTATGTTGTATAAAAAAAATACATCCTAATCGAAAACGGGCGCGGATCGCTAGTAGGTACTTAAAATGTTAATTCAACGAAAATAAATTAATAAACTTTGTAGTTATATGGAAGTTATAACTCTTAAAATTACATCCTCGCGCGGTGACGGGCGGCAAGCAGACTGGCTGGCGTGGCGCGCGCGCTGTGTAAAGACCGTTACAACGCACCGGCGCACGAACGCGAGCGAGAGCGTCCGATTAGGCTTTACGCCTGAGAGAGCGAGAGAGAAGCCCGCGTGCGGAAATAAACGAAGGCGAGTAGTCTTCCTACAACTTACGATTTCTTCCTTCTGCAGCTGCATCTGTTTGAGGTCAAGTTCGGTGTTGTACTGCCGTTCCTCGCTGACGCTGGAATAGAGCACTATATCCAAGAACTTGAGGATCTTGGCTGCTGCATCATCAATGGACCGGTTGAGTATTTCTATCAGGTCGTTAGGATATGAGTAGTCGTGGCTCAGGAGACGGCTCTCTGCATTTGTGAGATCGAGTTCCTGCAATGACAGTATTTGGATAATCTGGTTTTTCCTAAAACTAACAAAAACGAGGGGTGCTGATAGGATCAAGAGCTAGTTAGGTTAAGGTCCTGTTTAAAGTACTCAGGGCATGTTTCACCGCTCTCTGATAAGTCCCCGATAACATAATATATCGCACGCTTATAATTAAAGAGACTCAATTCTGAAAATGACATTTCCCAAAATTAAACCCTATGTCTTTTAGTTAAGGTGATATTTTGGGTCGTGTATAATTCAGAAATGGGTCGCTTTAATTCTAAACGTGCGATATGTAACAGATATGTTACACCGCCTCTGTTTCAATTGAGCCATCGTTGAGCCACGGCCGCGGGCGCGCTTAAGTAAGGACCACGGCACACAATAAATTTACCAGCGATTAAACGAATTCCAACTTTATTAACACGCAAAAAAGTTCATGTTACTTCATACACATTCGGCAGGCGGCTCGAGTTAAAATGAACGCGCCGACCTTCCCCCGCAACTCCCAAAAACACGATAGGGTTGCGGCTCATTCGTTTTGAATTACACTGACACAGCGAGGATGAAAGCTGGCGTGCGGCAAGCTGACAACCTACTGTGATTTGCCTACGGTATAGACAAGGTGGCCGAGCGTAGGTACTTATAAAGGGGAGTGGAACTCCCCCGACCACGGACTGCGGGACTATTCTCGGTCTATGCGAGATGCATCTCGCACGAAAACAACTGTCAATTCCCTTGGAAATCTGTCACTATTTGACGGATCTCGCACGTGAGATGCATCTCGCACGAACATATCGGGCGATAAATCGGCTTTAAATACGCGAGTGAACCGTTTATTTCAAAATGTTAACAAGTTTATAAACATTGAAACCAAACTAACCAAATCAGTGACGATCTCATGTATCATGTTGTTCCTGTACATTCTGAACCTGAAGTCAGGTAGGCGCGTGGCCAGCTGGAGCACCGGGAACTCGTTGGGGAACTCAAGGTACCCGTAGACGGGCCGTGACTTCAGCACGTCCATCGTCCCTGTATAGTGGAGCTTACCCTCTTCTGGAAGACAAATAGGGCACGATATTTTTAAATAATAAAGATCTAAGTATATTTCGCACCCTTAGAATTAAACCGACTCAATTCTGAATATGATATTTCCCAAAATTAAACCCTATGTCTTTTAACTAAGGTGATATTTTGGGACGTGTATTATTCAGAAATGGGTCACTTTAATACTAAGCATGCGATTTGTTTTCTTCTTTTTTTATCTCATATTTTTTTGCACGGACACAATAAAATTATAGTACGGTAGGTTAATTTTGGATTTCTTGATTTTTGACGATTATTTATTTTAATCACTTACATTCAAATTAAAAAAAAAATTTTTTTTGAACAAAATATGTAGATGAAATTTATTTCGAGATTGATTAATTTTATTTTTATTTCTTTAATAAACAATTAAATTTATACGCCATCTGGCAAAACCAATAAGGTTCTAGGACAATAATTTTTAAGTTTTTTAAAAACAATTTGTAAGACATTTTATCATCCACAATTTGTCTATGAAAAACTCTATGGAACGTTCTACTTCTGGTATCATTGTCTTTTGACTCACAACCGTCACTAAAATATTTACGAGTCAACACAAAATCTAAATAAGTAAAAGTTTCGTAATTACTTATTCGGATCTTTCAATATCGCAACGTGAAATTAAATTTTATTTTAATAGTCACCGAAATACTCCACCATAAAAGACCTAAAGGAGTAGAGCTTTTAAAATAATCGTGCGTTTCCCTGTGGCACAATGCGACAAAATTTCAAAGTCCGTGACCGCCGTTCAAGGCTCAGGATATTGGGATTTTTAAATTAGTCGATAGCCAACAAACAGGGGCGTAACTAGGGTGGGGCAGGCAGGGCATGTGCCCTGGGCGCCAAATAAGGGGGGGCGCAAAAAACGAAATTTACACACTACCTATTTAAAAATATATAATCCAAATTTTTATACATGGCCAAATAAAAGTCTTTTGAGGATCATTTAATCCTTATTGTTCCAGACGGGGATATATTTGTGGTACCTATTTTGTTTGTTTTACATGCATTACATTAGAAAATTAGTAAAAAAATGTGTAGGTATCTGTTTTTAAAATAATTTACAAAGGGAAAGGGGCGCAGTTTGGATGCGAGCCCTGGGCGCCATTTTACGTCGCTACGCCCCTGATAGTCAATTATTTAAATGACCGTTTGCGATCAGTGCTTCTTTGTTAATCGAATTTCAAATGCTAAAAAAAAAAAGAAATACAATGGCCGGCAACGCATCAGGGGTGCAATTTTTAAATCTCGCCAGTTGACTAGAGCTCACCAAAATGGCCGAAACTCTATGAAAACCGGCTATTTTGGTAAGCTTTAGTCACCGGTGAGAATAAAAAAATAGCACTCCAGAGATGCTGATGTTCTTGGTATCACCGTGACTCATGCATAATCTTTTACTTTTTTTTCATTAGAAATAAATAAACATGATATTTAAGTACTTACTTATTGCATGCATCAGAGCCACGAAATCTGAAAGAAGAAATGTACTATTAATTTGAAGCAGATGTATATTTATAGCATGAGAATGCGGGTGGTAGAGCCTTGTGCAAGATCCGCCATCGCTGCCATTTTTCTCGCTAATCCTGCCGCTAAGCAGCAGCGCTTGTACTGTTGTGTTCCGGCGTGGAGAGAAAGACAGCCGGTGCAATTACTAGTACAAGGTGATAATAATAATGCTATCTTAGCCCTCTGGGTTGGCAACGTATCTGCAATCTCCTTGTTATTACGGGTGTCTATGGGAGGTGGTGATCACCAAATATCAGGTGGCCTATCTATTTTATAACAATAAAAATCGGCTTACACTGTCTTAGAAACGATGATATTATAATGTATGGATGTACAGTGTCATACTAGATGACAGGGGGAAAACGTCCCGACATAAGAATACAGGTTGACGCCAATGTTACAAATGCAAATTATTAGTTCACCATTTATAGTCATTGGATTTACAATTTTAGGTACGTCTAACTGCATAAAATAATAATTTATTAAGTTCCGTTGCAAATATCTTTATCTTTATCCTTATAAGAATAAGGTGCACGTATCGCCAGTTAACTGTGTTGACGTTTGTATCTATTATTTGTAGGCACCTTTTTGTACTGTTCTATGCTTTTTCTATGGAATTCTCTCTATTGCAGTCGACCAAGTAACTGCTTGACAACTTTCCTTTCTCAACGAAGGAAATTGGCTGACGATTATAATATTTTATTATACTATTGCTATCACTGAACTATAAGTGATGGACTTCTAGTCAGCGTTTAAAAAACGACCTCAAAAGTAGAACAAAAAGTATAATAAGTAAATCGACAATCGCTCGCACTGTCAGTCTGTCGGACCGATGGCGCCGCTGTCAATACTATATTATTTTGTATTAAATCCTATTTGCAACGAAATTAACTAAATTATTATTTTATGCAGCTAGACGTAAAGTTGTAAATCCAATGACTATAAATGGTAAACTAATAATTTGCATTTGTAACATTGGTGTCGACCTGTATTCTCATGTCGGTCCGTTTTCTGCTGTCATTTAGTATGACACTGTACATCCATGCATTATAATATCATTGCATAGAACACACTTTTGAGAGCTGTCAATGTAACGACAGGCGCTTCGGGGGCTGCGAGCGCGATGGCGACTTACGATCATAAGTTCCCGGCAAACATCTTGAGCATTGACCTTGACTGCGCAGTAGCCGTTTCTAGTACAAATGTGTATGCGCAAACATACTCGATTTATGCTCAAGATGTTTGCCTGCAACTAAAATATTTGTTAGTGATTTATTGTAATGTTCGTGTCGCTAAGAATACAGTTGTATACAACCAAAGTGGTCTTTTATATGGCGGCGTAGCGGAACACTTATTCAAATCAAAAGGGTTAGCCCTGGAAATATTGCTATCCAATTTGTCAGCACCCAAAGCCAAAGGCATTACGCTAGTTACATTTGGGAGCCGGATCGAGCCACCACGTCATACCTTGGTAGCACACAGAGTTAATGCAACTTGCGTGCAGCGCTTGCTAATGTAAGTATGTATTAAAACCGCGTTTGTTAATTACAAATATATCTATATAAATAAAAATGAATTGTTGTTCGTTAGTCTGATTAAAACTCGAGAACGGCTGGGCCGATTGAGCTGAT
Source organism: Ditula angustiorana (assembly GCA_963691745.1). Lineage (NCBI taxonomy): Eukaryota > Metazoa > Arthropoda > Insecta > Lepidoptera > Tortricidae > Ditula > Ditula angustiorana. The sequence continues at coordinate 2,499,211 of OY829472.1, read as the reverse complement.
TTTGGTTTTAAAATGTTTGTCGTAGTCCAGGGTAGGTCTAAACGGTGAGCAAATATGCCTCCAATAATTAGGCGGTACGAAGTTCGCCGGGTCAGCTAGTCTATCTATATTTATATAAATAAAAATGAATTGTTGTTCGTTAGTCTGATTAAAACTCGAGAACGGCTGGGCCGATTGAGCTGATTTTGGTTTTAAAATGTTTGTCGTAGTCCAGGGTAGGTCTAAACGGTGAGCAAATATGCCTCCAATAATTAGGCGGTACGAAGTTCGCCGGGTCAGCTAGTTTATAATAAATAAATATTATAATAAATAATTTGCGGGTGGTAGGACCTTGTGCAAGGTCCGTCCGGATCGCTACCACCATCTTGCTCGCTAATCCTGCCGCTAAGCAGCAGTGTTTGCACTGTTGTGTTCCGGCGTGGAGAGCAAGACAGCCGGTGTAATTACTGGCACAAGAGGTATTCCATCTTAGCCCTCTGGGTTGGCAACGCATCTGCACTCTCTTTGGTGTTGCAGGTGTCTATAGGCGGTGGTGATCACTTACCATCAGGTGACCCACTTGCTTGTTTGCCTTCCTATGTTATAAAAAAAAAAAAAAACTAGCAACCCGTCCCATGATCTGTACGCAAAAACGTTAATTTCGTAAGAAAATGTCTAAATAACAATGAAAAACGTATTAAAATCCATTGCATGGTTAGGAAGGAGTAGGCGGCTGAAGATTTGAGGACAGATAGGAACGGATAGCGACCTTGTTTTGTAGGTGCTATACCACAGAATAAATATCGTACAAAACTTCTCTTTTACGACCGCGATTAAACGAATTCCAACTTTATTCACACGAACAAAAAGTTCGTATTACTTCATACACCATGCGCCAGGCGGAGCGAGTCAAAAGGAACGCGCTGCCCGCGCCCGGCTTCCTCCTACTCCTAGGCGACACGCTAGGGTTGCGCGGCATTCGTTTTCAATTGCACTGACACGGCGGGGGTGAGCGAGCGAGCCAGTGTTGCCAATGCTACGGCAATTGCCGTGTTCTACGGCTTTCAGGCCAAAAAATCACAAAATCCGCGGCCTACGGCTGCAACCCTGTGGCCGTAGTAGATTGTACGGCTTTTCGCGAATAGGGATGTCTCCTGGGTTAAAACAACAAGATTCTAATTAGTCCGTCAGTTAGATTATAGAAAAATACTCGATACGTATTTTTTTATTTGTCCATACGAATAATATTGACAAAGATACAGCACATTCAAATTCAGGAGTAGGGGCTCGTGACGTCACTCTTTCGTAAAAATTTTACGATATAATGACGTAGCGCGAACTTTCGCCGCTGCCTTTGCCGCCGAAAGATGGACTAATTATTATTTTTTAGTCAACATCCCAATTGTACGGTCATTAATTAATTTCTTTAAAACAAATTCATTTTTAGAGTATTCGACTGTTATTTTATGTATGGTTCGACTGTGTACTGTATCCGATTCCGAATCCTAATGGCAACTTTGCAAAGTTGTCTGGGTATGTGGGCTAGGCTTAATGTTAAAAACCTTAAAACAGCGCCATTTGGCTAATGCTGAAAAGTTGTTGCTTTTTTTAAGTAGTGACACGGCCCACCGATTGGTCTTTTTCCATAAAACACAGCTTTTTTACCTAATATACACGGGCGCCTAACAATTTGCATTGGCATCACTAGAGCGAGCGCGCGCGAAGCCGACAGCCTTCTACGATTTGCCTATGCCATAGGCAAGGCGGTCGAGAGTACCTATAGTGCAGAGTGGAACCCCCCTGGTGCTACTAGCGACTTGCCCCGGTCTCGTACGGGTACAATCGGGATGAAATTAGATACAGTATAAGAATTTAGGACAGACAGTGGCCCTAACATGACTGGCCAAGTTTAGTTCTGTGCCTCCTGTGATAAGTGATGTAACTCGACTTGTACCCTTTTGTGTTTTTTATTTAGAAATAATCAGAAAAAAATTGCGAATTTTTTGGTCTATGTCACGTACTTCTAGGAGCTATAGTTTCGGAGATAATTTTGTGAAAAGTGATACAAGTAACGGCATTTCGGCAAAAAAATGGTGCAGATTGATATATATCAAGTTGTAACCCCCTTTATGTGACTGCTCTTAAGGCTATTTTCGTGCTTTGTGGTATAAGTGAAATTGAATTTATTTTCACATTTTATTTTTCGGTATTTTTTTCAGAAAAATTGATATATCTACAATTATATCACTTTTGACCAACTTTTCTAAAACCAGACCAGGGTACAACTCAACATGTACCTACCAATGCGAGACCAATTTCATAATTTTTTTTGTGATAAGTGATACATCTCGTCATGAATCACTTTGCACAAATAAATTTTTAAGTGTAAAGGAATACAAATTGAATTATATCTAAAAGTCAAACTATTCCGGTAAAATATTTATGCAATAGCAGTTGTGTTAAGTAATACTAGTGCGAGCATAAAGAGTGTGGTGGGAGTGCGCGGGGGCGAGGTGACGCGGGAGCGGGGGTGCGCGGGACCTAGGTGTGACAAGGTGTGGTTACGTCGGAATTCACTATGGATCGACGCGTAAGTTAATAGTTGTATCATTTTACACGAATTTTCATATATTTTAATTTTTCGTCTAAGTATTGAAATATATCAATTGACACGAAATAATGTTATGTAAACAGTACAGTCACAGCCAAGGTAGCTCTTTTTTTCTTTTTTGTATTTTGCTTAATGTACTTATTTGATCATAAGTGTCAATCTAACTTTTCAGAGATACTTGGATATGTGCGTGCTATGATTGTTCTGATTACTATCTACCTATCTATACCTATGCTGGCACAAATTCCTTTTAAATCTATTAGCTAATAAAAAAAATAAGCCTATTACGATTTTATCAGACTAATACTATCAACCTTTGCTATTAATTGTGCTACTTACTGTTAGGTAGGTACTACTTAAACTACTTTATTGTCTACTCCTTATTACAAACTACTTTCTTAAATAACTATAAATACTAAATTGCATCATGTACTTATCAAAACACATCAAACGGTTTTTTATTCCAGGTGTCATTTTCCCATTCTCGCGTTGCTTTAGCTAGCTACTTTCAATATGGCAAAACGACGTCTCAAAGCAATATTGAAGCGGGAATTGCAGAAACAGAAGAAAATGCATGTGATGATGACGCTGGATCCAATGTGAGAGAACTAATAGAAGAATCGCTGCCAGAAAAGCATAACGAATGTCCGGTCACTCCTCGCAACGTACAGCCGAGTACTGGAGAGTACCTTCTTATGAAATACTACACTTTTGCGGGAAGGGATTTCGTCTGAATGTTTTGCAGCATTTGGAAATAGGTACAACAACGCGGGGTTCATTATCAATGAACAGGTTAATTTTCCTTCATCTCCTTTATTGCGGGTGTGTTTAAATTCTATCATTAACATTGTCATAATGGATAAAAAGGATTGTCATTGGGGGGTAGTTTAGATTGAGAAAAAGTATGTGGGTAGTTTGTAAGACATAATAATGTATGGGGGTACTTTTGTTTTGTTTTTCAATTTTGGGGGTACTTTAAACGAGTTTTGTGTTTTTAAAGGGTATTTGTGCAAAAATGTTGGCGGTAGGTGAGATTAAAGAAAAATGTTTTAGTTTGTCAGTAAGTGATTCGTTCAAGTAGCGAACGGTCGTACTATTTGATCCGGATGATGCCTCGTACAGAGGTGAAACGCGCGTCGATCGTGTTGTTTTAGTATTAAGTGGTGGTGGTGTATAGTTGAGTCTGTGTGATATATGACTGTTGTTTCGTGTAGAGGCGTAGGAGGATGGGTTTTGCCATGAAGATACATATGTTGCACAGACGCAACTATCTTGCACGAGCACGGCAGTGGTTTTGCGGAGTAGCAAAGTACTTTTAATTTGTTCTAGTTTGTTATTTGTGAAGTATGTTAGTTTTTCTAGATTTTTTTGAGTCTGACAATGATTATGATACTTTTTTTGTATTTAATAACTTTAACACGTCTAATCATAATACTTACTTGTAAGATTGAACCAAGCCATTTCTTAGTTTTTAAGAAACCTACTTAAATTTTCATCCAAGTATTTTGAAACTTATAAGTTCCTACAGAGGCAGAAGTCAGCTTTATCCTTGTCCCAATTTACCAAAAAATATGATTATAAGATCTCAACTTACCTTTGTTAAGAATTGTGATGAATATGTGCCTTAAATGTAAGTTAATTATTCATTTTGGTAAAGTTTAATAAACGTTGATTATGTTTCTAAATACTTATATTTATTTACACAATAAATATGAATGTTGACGAGGGGTATAACTTGACTTGTATCTTTTAACACTTTTTTTCACATGCCTATAATTTTGGCAAACTGATATAAGTCAGGTAAATTTTATTTGTAACGGGGTACAAAGTCAAAAAATCTATTTTCCAATGTTTTATGTTTTACTTTAGTTCAAGCAACATTGAGCTGGGAACATTGTAACGCGAGTTATAGGATTTTACAAGTTCATGTATATCAGTTTACACCAAGAGATATTATGGGAGCTCCAGGGATGCACCATGATATAACTCAACTTGTATCATCTAACACATATTATTTACACATATTAGACATTTCAATAGGTACAACTCACAGGTTTTTCGCGATTTTCTTCGAAATTACAATTTTTACCGAAAAACACTAAATGCTAGTTTATAGAGTATATTTTTATCTATAAAAAAAAGTGTTTCGGTAAATGCTAGCCCTCCTGGCTCACGAACCAGAATTTTTTTAATCTTATTTTTGCTCTCCTGTAAAATGACGATTTTACACTTGTATCACTTATCACAGGAGGCACAGAGTTTATCTCTATCTGCGTCCCTTTCTTATGCCACTAGTTAGACAGAGACACAGGGAGGGGTTAAACTAAGCTTGGGCTGTCATGTTAGGGTCGCTGAAACGGATGGCGACTGTACTTTGTAATATGTAAAAATAAAGGTTGCAACTGTCCGATGTCTGTACAGAGGAGATATTCTATCTTTTCAACACTAAGGACGGTTAATACGCACCGGAGATTCAACGCCATCGGCATGACATCGTCAATGTGTAAAGCACAAAAGAGACTCATCTGAGTTGGCTTAAGCTATGCTTGGCGTGTGAGTGGCTGTTTTCTTAATTGCAATAGCGGTGAAATTAAGGAAAATAGCTTTGTACGAGCATAAAGCCAATATATTTTTTTTCCATCTATCTTTCAGTGCGTAGAAAAAAAAACAATGCAATCGACACTATCGATAGTAGTGGCTAAAAATTATCAATACTATCCATAGTATTGAAAATCAAAACTATCGATATCGATAGTAGAAATAGTATTGATGCTTTTCGATAGTATTGCTACGGTGTGTTACCTATCGAAGTGTTACTATTGGTTCTCGCTCACATTCGAGTTAAATTTTTCGCAATTCTATCTTAAATCTGCTAGTTTTTGGTTCGAGTAAAAATATATTTTCAAATCGATTGTACAGTCAAGGAATTTAATTCCCTACCCATTTCGTTGAAATGTCGTCTGACATTCGCAATGCATTAAGGTCGATACGTCAAACTAACGTCTTGCTCTATAGCTCTTATAGAGACAGTTTGCTATATGCTATTGAACCTTAGGGGGGTTGAAAATTTAATTCCTTGACTGTAACGAGGTGAAATGGTCTAGCAGCGGGAAAACCAGCACTAAAATTTCACGGTGTAAGAGACAATTAAAAGTTCTAAATTTTATCAAATATAATATAATGTATTATATACTTTATATTTCTTCATAGCGTACCTTCATCAGCCCGATTATCGCAAGGCATCTCGCCAATAGTAATCGCCACTCCACAGTACTTCCCGGAAATTCTCCTGTCCACCATGGACACTTCAAAAACGGGACAGTACACGCAAAAATCTTCTAGGGCCCATTGTGATTCCTGAAAAAAAAAACGGTTATCCTTTTTTATTTGTATAGTCGACCAAGTAATTACTTGACCACTTTTAAACCCTATTCGTTTGTAATACGGTCGAAAAGTGGTCAAGCAATTTCTTGGTCGACTATACTTATCATTCTAGCAGAAATGTCCACCCCTTGGCTGTTTTAGCTGACAGTTCCTAAAATACCGCAAGTTTAACTGTTTTCTCAACCGAAGACCCTTGCGATCGCTACCACCATCTTGCTCGCTTATCCTGCCACTAAGCAGCAGTGCTTGCTCTATTGTGTTCCGGCGTTGAGAGCAAGACAGCCAGTGCAATTACTGGCACAAGAGGTCAGCATCTTAGCCCTCTGTGTTGGCAACGGATCTGCAACCCCTTGGGTGTTGCGGGTGTCTATGGGCGGTGGTGCACTTATCATCAGTTGACCCAATTGCTCGTTTGCCTTCCTTTGTTGTATAAAAAAACTTTCTCAATTACGCTGACGTGTCATGCTTAAGGCTTGCACACATCTGGCGAAAGCGTCGCACGCGCACTGCAAGCGCCGTGCATACGTATAGTTGTTGCAAGTGTGGTCCGCCTCTTTAGTTCAACTCACGCAAGGCTCTCATAATGCGCGCTCTACGTGAGTTTCTCTTCGCGCGCATGTAACGTGCAACGCTGGTAACGCATCAGTATTGCGTAAAGCATAGTGCAGCGCTAGCCTAGGTTATAGTTGCAGGCAAACATCTTGAACATAAATCAAGTGGAGGAGGTACGTTTGCGTATACACATTTGTACTAACAACGCCTGCTGCGCAGTTAAGGTCAGTGCTCAAGATGTTTGCAGGGAACTGTACGAGCGATTCGTAGCGTGCGCAGGAGCAGTGCACAGGCGCGTACAGATCATGCGCGGCAATCACTCGAACATTGGATCGCGCGGCGGCCGCGCGCAATGGAGACGGGGTTTCCGCGCGCGGCACCTCGAACATTGCCACGCTTGAACGTGCCGCGCGGCGATCTGAGCGCTATCGGTTTTTGAGCCCGCATCAAAGAAGCTTCAGTCGCTGGCGCGCGCGCTGTTTGGATGGCTGTGTTGCGCGACGAACGTGTGCTTAAATACGCGCTGATCGAACTGGATCGGTTGCCTCGTGCAGCCGCCGCGGTCTACCTAAAATCCAGCGAACATTTGCCGCGCGAGCCAATGTTCACGCGAACACTGGCTCGCGCGGCTGCCGCGCATAATCTGTACACACCTTACAAGCGGCCAGGGAACTGATCGTACTAGGCGCGCTGTTACTAAGCTTTTCGTAAATTGGCACATTCGCCAGATGTGGACGAACCTTGACGCTGAGAGTGACTTTGACGTACCGATTCTGCGCTTTAAGAACTGCGGTAAGCGTGCCATAGCCACGTTCAGAACTGAACACCAAGTTTGTAAAGCACTGCCTGAGGACAAAGACCAATGGCGCAAACGTTTTGTGAACGACCGCAAACTCTACGATCAAGCCAGTTTTGATGAATTAGCTAGTAAATATGTAGAGCTTTTGGGGTGAATTAGTTCCGCCAGAAATGTGATAGAGCGTGTCATTCCCACATCAGACAGCATAACTATCAAAGATAACTCCAGAACACTGTTTTAATTGTCCGTATTTTCGGTTATTTTCACTGAGAAATAGTTATTTCTCATTGAAAATAACCGGTTATACATATACTCGGTTATAACCAGTTGGTTATAACCGAGTATATCTGCACTCCCCACACGACACTAAGATGACAGCGGCATGCACGCATGGTTAGGCTTTTGTTACAAATGTTAACTGATCTGACCTGTCTCAAAGGTGGTACAGGTTCTACATTGATGGTCCTAATGCTGTGCTTATAATAAGGCACAACTGTCTTCAGCGCCACTAGCATTACTCCGCGATGGTAAGGCCCGTCTTCTCCAGTGGTCACAGCCGCTGAACTCCAGGGTCCGTACATGTGGAGCAGTGATGGTCCAAAGGTTGGTAGAAAGCCTATAAGCCAATGGAAATTATATTGTTGAGAGAGTCCAATATTTAGAATACTATTTAGTCTCTTAGACCACTTGCACTGTGATGATTATTATTGCTCTGGGAAGATAACTAGGTAACCTTGTGACATGAGTAACGTTTTCGGAGTCGAAATTGCTTTCTATAACGTAAAAATGGAAATGAAAAATTAAACTGCTGAGTTTCTTGCGGCGTTTCTTCTCAGTAGTATCTTCCAATTTCCGAAGCGCTAGTAGTTTCAGAAACGTAAAAGAACCTATTTGGCCTACTTGCAAAATAAATTTTTCATTTTCATTTTCGTTAACTCAACGCTTTCCTAGAGACTAGACTAGACGGTAATACCGTTCGTTCTTCTTCTTCTTCTCAGCATATATTTGTCCACTGCTGAACGTATGCCTCTTCCATGGATTTCCATGTCGTCCTTGACGCTGCGAATCTGGTCCAGGTTGGCCCTGCCGTGTTACGGATATCGTCCGACCATCTGGCTAATGGTCTGCCCACGCTTCTCCTTCCCGTTCGGGGTACCCAGTGTAGTGTCTTGTGGCTCCATCTGTCATCTCCCGCACGACAAACATGACCAGCCCATTGCCATTCGTTAAAAAACCGTTCGTTAAAAAAATCTTTTTTTTTGCGACTCGCCGACAGAAATTTTATTTCCTACTCATTTTAAAACATTTATGTGCCAGTGCCATATTTACTGAAAAGTGGCTTGTTTGTATCCCTTCGTACTGCGCGCTTGGCGCCTCCGATAGCCTCTAGGCATGCGCCAAGTGTTGCGCGAACTTCTAGAACATTAGAACGAGCTAGGCAATTCGCTGGCTAACCCAGCCACTGATGGAGCTAGCCTAAGTGCACAAAAACCTCACCATTCTCACCGCCATGCGAGATCTGAGTCAGACTCAGATGAGTGCTGGCCAGCACTCTGTTGGAGCATCCGTCGGCGGAGCAAACCTCTAACTTGATCATCTGACAGATGTTGGGAAACATCTCGACCATTGATATTTGTTCGGCATACATCGGGTTGTAGGTACGGCATTGGATCCCGGTTTTCGCCTGTGAGCAAGCAATGTACGCGGAAAAAGAAAGTTCTTAGAAATTTCGGTTGGCAGGACCAGATTTAGTACTAAGAGGAAACTTAACTGCACTGAACTTATATGCACAGAGGAATTTTTGCCAAGACCAAATTTTGGAGCCAAATTAAATGACTTACTCGAGTTTTAAAACTTAGCGTAAAGTATTTAAAACGAATAGTCGTTTAAAGACACGGCGCAATTCATTTAAGATGGCGCAAACTGAATTTTCAGGTTTAGAGGTTTTCTTAAAGGTCATAATATCATAACATAGTTAACAAGCTAAAATGATTTTATTTTATGTGTATTGTAATAATACATATTTATAGTCTTTTGATTAACCGCGATCGTAAAAACCTAAAATATTGATGTTTATTATAACGACAAAATCTCTACTTTTTTATACGTATTCGATGACGTTTACAATTTAATTATTTTTAAAAAACATTAAGATTTGTTTTTGTTTCCAGCGCTTCATGCAAATGTCATAGTTTTTTTTAAAATATGTGATGGACTAAGGGTAGTCAGTATTTACACCATCCCAGCTTTCATAAAATGTTTTTATTTTTATAACTAAATGAGGCAACCAAAAAATCTGATATTATTTGGGGTTACTTAGGAAGCTTATTTCTTTGAAATAAAAAAATATCAAAGCACTTTGCTGGAGTTCATGCATAGCCAATTGTCCGACAGACGTCCGCTAGAAGGCGATCGAGTTGAGACGGAATGTTTGCTCGCTCTTAAACAAGGAGGCGGGTGGAGGTACTTAAGTTAGTAGAAGCAAAACTTTATCCCTACACTGAATTATGCCCAGGTTTCCCCAGCTCTGCATTATTTAATTTGCCGTACTGTGGCTGCAATTTCTGTTCAAGAACCCAGCCCAGGCCAAGGTCAAGGAAATCAGTGCATCCGTAAGTTGAATTACTTAAGTTAGAGAAGAATAGTATTCTTGTCGAACCTAGTTTTATAATAGGACTTCGCAGTTAGTCAAACAAAAATACCTTCATACAGATTAGATTAGGCTTACAGTGGCCCGTTTCACGAAGCTACAATTTACAATTTTACAAGTCTAAATCGGCATTCGGCAACATTGGTCATTATGCCCATTGCCATTGGTCATTATTGACCAATGTTGGGCAACATTGGTCAATAATGACCAATGGCAATGGGCATAATGACCAATGTTGCCGAATGCCGATTTAGACTTGTAAAATTGTAACTTGTAGCTTCGTGAAACGGGCCACAGGAAATGAAATTATACCATTTAATATTGAGATTGTCCAAATTAGGTATGCATACGAGTAAAAAATGTTAAACAATAAAACTAAAACAAAATTAAGATTGGGATGTTAGCATAATAAAAAAAAGTATTAAACACTAAAAAAATGTAATGCAAAATTAAATTTTGAATGTCAACATGAATTTCGTCTCAAGCAGGGATCGTCATAACAAAAACAAATAAAAACAGAAAATAAAATAAAAAATTACCGATTATCAAAATTATATTACTTATAATTTATTATGCATGAATGTACAGCGTCATACTAAATGACAGCAGAAAAACGGCCCGACATGAGAATACAGGTTGACGCCAATGTTACAAATTCAAATTACAAGTTCACCATTTATAGTCATTGGATTTTCAATTTTATACGTCTAACTGTATAAAATAATAATTTATTAAGTTTCGTTGCAAATAGGTTTTTTAACAAAGTATTGACAGCAGCGCCGTCGGTCCGACAGACTGACAGCGCGAGCGATTGTCGATTTATTGTACTTTTTGTTCGACTTTAGATGCCATTTTTTAAACGCTGACTAGAAGTCCATTAAATCTTAAAATTTCTAAATACTCTTTTACTGATTAAATTGGATGATTCAACAAAAGGTTCTTCCTTTAATTGGTTTGGTTTAAGATGGTTCTTACCACTAAACCGCAGAAAGACACTCTTACAAAAGTGCTTGGAGGTTTCCCAAATCTGTCCGTATGACAGTGTGTCCCGCTTGGTAAGGAGTACGCTGCGTAAACAGTCACTTGGTAGCTGGCACGCTGCTGTTCAGACCCAGAAGGTAACAGCAGGTTGCTGAAAATGAATCTTAATTGAGATGAGTGTGAACCAAGCCCCAAAAAAAATCACCCTTTACAATTCAGTTCAATTCAATTTGTTTATTTCAATAAGAAGTTCATATAAGTACATTTTGTTAGTAATACATAAAAGTTATATGTATGTTCGTACTATATTTAAATTAATCTAAAGACAAACTAGAACTAAAAAAGAATTAACTAATGTATTACAAAAATAAATATTTACTTAGAGCTAGTAAATAATCATTCATTAGTGTATTCTGTATTATAGACTTGAATATTCATAAAAGTTAATAAATTGACTAATGATAATAATATTTTATTTTATACATTGTATTAATATACGTAGTTATTTATATTATGTTTTAAATAATAAAAATCTATATATATAAAAATGAATCCCTATTTCCCTTGGTCACGACATCACGCCTGAACGGCTAGACCGATTTCGGTAATTCTTTTTTTGTTCTGTTCGTTATTATCAGGAGAAGGTTCTTATGAAAGAAAAAATCAAAAATCTGCTCATTTATGGCTCATCATAACTGATGACAAAGCGACCTGAAATTAGTGCAAAATCTTTGTTTATTTGCAACGCAAAACTTAGGGACATTAATATAAATTATAACTGGGTTAGTATGTGGGTTTAATAAATCTAGGTCAAGAGCACTTTTGAGTCTAGAGTACGTGATCGTTTGATCTTATCTCATACTTTCCCTATTTACCGACAAATTAGACTAAGTAGGTCGCTAATGGTAAATTTATAATTTCGTGGCGCTAGGCGGGATCATAGTCCGTAGAGTCAAAGAACTTAGAAACTGCATACAAACGGCGATAACGTTTTCCACACTCTAAACGCTTACCAATGCTAAATAAATTTCGGTATGATGTCGTTATGCCTTAAAACTAGGTTTGTATGTTTTGATTTTTTCAATATTATTCATAGATCTGACAATATTTGCATATTAGGAGTTTCATACGAAACACAAAACCGACAATATTTTTGACACCATTAAGAATATTTAAAAAATCAAAACATACACACCTAAATAGTTCTAGGGCATAATAATAACATATAAAAAAATCATGGCTATAGGTTAAGGTTTAGAGGGTGGAAAACATTATCGCCGTTTAATAGGGAGCGCTGGGTTCACACTCTTCTTAAGCACTGTGTTAAAAGAACCGGGCAAGTGCGAGTCGGATTCTGTACATTAATAAGCACCGGACATTGCTCTTATCCTACTAATATTATAAATGTGAAAGTTTGTATGTTTGGATGTTTGGATGTTTGTTACTCAATCACGCTAAAACAACTAAATGGATTTGGATGAAATTTGGCACACATATAGTTTATAACCTGGATTAACACGTAGGATACTTTTTATCCCGTAAAAATGCATAGTTCCCACGGGATAGCGTCAAGTGAGGAAATATTGCAGATTGCATGTTGGGTGCACGTTTGCTTCATTCAATTAAACAAGTCTACGCGGACGAAGTCGCGGGCAAAAGCTAGTGAAGAGATAAACTTAATTGAGGGACTAACTTTCGTGCCCTTACACACCCAGTGCAATTAAGTATGAAATAGTAAAAGCATTTTCTGTGACGTCACTACAAATTTGCAGTTTTCGGATTTTTCCCTTCATTTGTACTGTGAGATCTTGCTTCTTGCCAACTTTCATGTTTCTAGGTCAACAGGAAGTGCCGTAAAAGTTTTGATTCAGTTGCGAACGTATGAAATATGCGTCGACTTATAATTTTGAATTTCATAAAACAGCTTCAAGTGTGGTTTTGCAGGTTTTAGGATGATGTGCAAGGTCCGGACCACTTCCATCTTGCTTGCAGTGCTTGCACTGTTGTGTTCCGGCGTGGAGAGCAAGTCAACCGGTGAAATTACTGGCACAAGCGGTATTCCATCTTAGCCCTCTGGGTTGGCAACGCATCTACAATATTCTTGGTGTTGCGGTTATCTATGAGTGGTGGTGATCACTTACCGTCATCATCATTGGCGTTTTAAAAGACATTTAAAGAAAGAAAATATTTATTCAACAACTCACTCTTCCATTTTATCCTCGTAGGTGATTGCTGACATGACTTGCATCTCTCCACGGAACAGGATGGAGATGTCAACCTTGAGGAACCCCACAGGTCCCACTCCGTCATCCTTCGGCAGGGTCAGTTGAGCCCACTTGTGGGATACCGTGTGATCTGAGAAAAGATTAAACATACCATTTTGATGGTTGAGGAAGCATGGCAAACACCCTATTGGCAATTTTTTTCTCAAAAAAATAGGAAAGCAAACGGGCAAGTATCTCATGTTGGCAATGTGATCTCCACCGCCCATAAGCACTCGAAACACCAAGGAGTTTGCGGATGCGTTGCCAACCCAGAAGACTTAGATGGAACACCTCTTATGCCAGTAATTTCACCGGCTGTCTTGCTCTCCACGCTGGAACACAACAGTGCAAGCACTGCTGCTTAGCGACAGGATTAGCGAGCAAGATGGTAGCCAGCAGACGGAGGTTTCACAAGGTTCTGCACTGCTGTGTTCTGTCATGGAGAACAAGACGGCCCTCCCGGTTGGCAACGCACCGGCAATCTCCTTAGAGTTGCGGGTGTCTATGGGCGATGGTGCCGCGAAAATATTGCGAAAACTTTTTTTAAGGCCTTTTTATGCTACTCAAGTGGACAAGGTTTACACATTAGCTGTAATTTTGACTAAAGATAGACAGCACACCAATTTCTTAAAAATAAGGGTAAATCACAAAAAAAGCTTCACAGAAATGAAGATAAAAAAAAACTAAGATACTATGGTTCATTTTATGTGTAACACAGTAAGTAAAGCTTAAAAAAATCAACAGATTGGTTTTTTTAAAGGAATTCTGCTGGTAGCCGCGCAGGCTTTGTTGGCTCACCAGAGAGAGAGGCGAACGAGAAGGGCGCTCAGCAAGGAACAAGATTGCATTCGAGACCACTAAAAGTATAGACATTGTAAGATTTCAGCAAACGATGAAAAAGCTCACATTTTAAGTGACTTTAATATTGGCTCAGTATAAGTAACTTCTAGAGTGAAAGCGTCTTCCAATCATTAATAAATTTTTTAGCTATATGTAGATATAATTTTAAGTTAATAAGAAGTTAAAATCAATTTATTGACAACCACAATATAGATATAATAAAACAAACAAACTACATAAAAACTAAACCTTAGTACTAAAATTATAACTAAAATAAATCAAAAAAAGAAGGCCCCCGTGGCATAGTACCGAAGATACTGGCAGCATTACCTCTCCGTATAGCTAAGCTTATACGCTGTGCGAGGTAGCTGCCAGCTCTTCGGTCACCTGTGACGTCGACCAGCCTCTTTGAGATCTCTTTGAAGAGGCCTAATGCCTAATTAAGAAGTTAATTGGGATGTTGACTAAAAAATAATAATTAGTCCATCTTTTAGAACGCCAGAAAATAGTAGATACGTATTTTTTCTTTTGCTTCTAAAACTTAAAATAACAAAGTTACAGAGCGGCGAAAGTTCGCGCTACGTCATTATTGCGTAAAATTTTTACGAACGAGTGACGTCACGAACCCCTACTCCTGAATTTGAATGTGCTGTATCTTTGTCAATATTATTCGTTACGACAAATAAAAAAATACGTATCGAGTATTTTTCTATAATCTAACTGACGGACTAATTAGAATCTTGTTGTTTTAACCCAGGAGACATCCCTATTGTTTAACTCCCGCCCCGGTTTCGCACATATACAATTGGATGTAACTACCTACGTTAAAAACATCCTAAAAATATATCTTTATGACAGTCAAAACCACATCAAAATCCATTTCGTAGGAGTAAGCGACCGAAGATATGAGGCCAGAGAGCAACGAATAGCGACATTGTTTTAAACTTTGTAGAAATACGCCATCAGTTTACACAAAATTCAGGGCTATGGATTTTATTTCAACGCTTATTAGAATAGAATAGAATAGAATTCATTTATTTCAGGTTGCATAGGCCCAGAGATAAATACCTTAAAGACTAATACATATTTATTATACAAAACTACTTAATAACTTAATTGCCAGCACGTGAAGTCTGTAACGTGAGCACTTTCGCGGTGACAGTTAACCGGCCACGGAACCGCCGGTATGCGACACCTTTCGGCCAAAACTCTTCTTTTGTGAAGGTCAACAGCTGGTCAGTCGGAACTCTCACCACAAATGAATTAAAATTCACGTCATGGCGGGACTCCAATCGCTCGACCCTCAGAGTGAGCTTGGTCTTCACTCGCACATATTCAACGATTTGATTATTAAAAACTATCCTTACGATGTAACGTACAGTCGAGGAATTTAATTCCCTACCCATTTCGTTGAAATGTCGTCTGACATTCGCAATGCATTAAGGTCGATTTGTCAAACTAACGTCTTGCTCTATAGCTCTTATGGTGACAGTTTGCTATATGCTATTGAACCTTAGGTGGGTTGGAAATTAAATTCCTTGACTGTACCCATTTAAAAACCTTCCTTAAAAATCTTGTCATGACAGTGTAAACGGTATCAAAATACATTACATGGATTAAAAGAAGGCGGCCGAACTACACTAAAAGATTTAGGACAGACAGGAACGGGTAGCGACTTTTCTTTATGCTGTGGGAGATGGTGGCCCACGTTAAATAATAGTCTCTTGCACTCTCTATTTTTTATTGAAGGGCCGTTTTTCCATACAAACGTTGTCCCCTGTTTCCTCTCTGGATAATGCCAGAAGAGCAATTTTTTTTTTCCAAAAAATCGATGGCCACTATTATGCATGTCCCTATGTTTTCCTTTTTTTCATAAATTCATTATTAAAAGAGATATGAACATTCAAAAACCTAAAAAATTGGCCAGATTTTCGGCTGCGTTCATACATTCAGAAAACAAATTTTACTAGATTATATAAAAAAAAGAAAAACATAGGAACACTGCCAAAGCCTTTCTTTAATTTTTAATGAAAAAAGTAGTTAAATCGGTTAAGTTTTGGAGAAGGAATCAGGGGTCTACGAATCGTTGATATTGTGTACTTTAAATAGGTATTTTCAGTCCAAGCTGCGGCTGTCTCTATTGCGCTCTGCGGGGGGAGGCTTGATAGATGGAGGCAGCAATAGATTTTACAAATACCTATTTTTCAATTCTTTAGACCTTGGTGTTTCCTCTTAAGGTACAGGGAGCGACTGCCTTCGCAGTACGTCGCTGCACGTTCCCCGCGCCCCTCGCGGGTTGGGAGGAATTTGCTGACTCTGTGAGAACGAGTCGCTTCTGTGTTCCCACAATGCTATGTAAAGAAGATTGATGAACAGGCTGCGGCTTGTGGTGTGACGAACGGTGAGGACTTGAAGTAATGCAGAAGTCCGAATATTTTTGATTATTTTTTTATTAACAAATAGAAATACATTAATATGCGTGTGTCTAATGGAAGTGCATAAGTAAAGAGTGGCGGGGGTGGTCGATCCGCTGTCTCTCGTACATCGTCGTGTATGCGTGTGTGCGTGTCAGACATACGCTGCGCGTTAACAAAGATATACGTACTGTTTAATAAGATTTTTTTATAAAGTTTTGTTTTGTTACGCCCCTGTCGGATATCTGAAGGAAACTAATCAATAAATTATTATAAGGTAGGCTTTTTCTCAATTGCCTGCCTCCAAGTACTTATGAAGTCGCATTACCAGGGGGGTTCCACTCCGCACTGTAGGACGCTCGACCGCCTTGTCCATGGCATAGGCAAATCGCAGGTCATCGACTCGCCGCGCGTCGCTCGCTCGCCTCCGCCGCGTGTCGCGGGGACTAGCGAGGGGAAGCCGGGCGCGGGCGGCGCGTTCCTTTTGACTCGCGCCGCCTGGCGCATGGTGTATGAAGTAACACGAACTTTTTGAGCGTGTAAATAAAGTTCGAATTCGTTTAAACGCGGTCCTAAAAGAGAAGTTTCTGTACGTTAGTACTATTATTTATTCTGTGGCGTTACGGTCGGCCTCAGAAGTATCTGAAGATTCTAGTATCTTGTCACTGTCAGTGATGTGACAATTCAAGCAACTCTCGTTTCATACGTTACTACGGCAAGGTTCTTCAGTGTTTAGCTACTAGGCTGTCGTATGTCAAATTGGTTAGTAGTAACTGACACGTGCCGAGGTCATGGCTCGCCAAGCGTAACACCCTTGATTGCCACGACGATTGCAAGACTAAACTGATATACAAACACGAACTTACCTCTTTAAGGGGTCTCTTTCAGTTAACCCTTTACTAGGCTAAGGAAATAATATTTCCCACTATAAAAAAATAAAGATTAAAAAGTTTAATACATGTATTCAAAGTGCAACTCTAACAACTAAATTTATACATAAATTCTGATACAAACTCGTACATATTCGAAAGAGCGCCCTCTATGATGTTGAAATGAAACCACTTATAGGTTGCTAGTTGTGTATTGAAATTAAATTACTCAAACTACTTATAAAAGCTACGTCAGACAAACGTTAGCATGTTTGCGAAACGAACAGCGACATCTGTCGGAAGACAAAATAACCATATCTTTTGTGCATTCAACAATACTAAAGTGGAAAATTAATTTCTTCTAGTGTCTATAGGCGGTGGTGATCACTTACCATCAGCCTTCCTATTTCATAAAAAATCAGGTGACATATAATAACTATTAAGAGGAAGAGTCAGACCCTCGCCAGACCTGACGCAACTTCTCAAGCAAGAACTCCCTCAAGCAACTGCGGAAACTATTTACTATATTTTATCTACACGCATATTATTAGTGCTCTAAATGCGAAATGCGTTCAGAAACCGTAGGAAATGGCCAATTTTATTATGAGAACTTTCTTATCTGTGGTTTTAGGTAAATCTACACTTTAATGGCCATTACAGTACCGATCTATGTAACATTATGAATTGAAATTTAGAACAGCTGTACAGCTGTCAAACTTTAAGTGGGTCTCTATTCTAGTATCCATAGATTTTAAAACAGTCATCGATACGAAACGTCAATCCAGTATGTTTTTTTAATATAAACCGCACGGCATTTGATCTCGAATGACATAAGAATAGGGACTTCATGCGTCTATGATTTCAAAAAACCGTTCGTTTTGACAGAGGATCGAATTGCCGCCATTACTGTTTTCATGCGTTTGTTGGTGTTTTCTGTTTCGGTTTTTTGCTGTACATATATTACATTACATTAACTGTATATATAACTGTACTCTCATAATATAGCAGTTGCATGAACTACTATTATAGTAGGTATGAGATTGTGCAGTTACTGTAATAGAATATATCAGCACCATGGCAACGTTGTTCATGTGTAAACGAAGTCATCGAAGCTAAAGCAATTAATGACGTGTCTGCACCTGCAATATTCCTGTTTACATCATTGGCCATTTCTGTCGAACCTGACTTTATAAAGGTGGCTCTTGTGCAAGGTCCTTCCGGATCGCTAACACCATCATGCTTGTTAATTCAGACTCTAGGCATCAGTGTTTGCACTGCTGTGTTCCGGCGTGGAGAGCAAGACAGCCGGTGCAATTACTGGCACAAGAGGTATTACATCTTAGCCCTCTGGGTTGGCAACGCATTTGCAATATCCTTGAAGTTACGGGTGTCTATGGGCGTTGGTGATCAATTACTACCCACTCGCTCGTTTGCCTTTCTATGTTGTAAAAAAAATGTTTTTTTAATACAGTTGCTCAAAAAGTGTCCCTTTTTGGCTGTTTTGCGTACGCAAAGTTTACTTTTCTAGTTTTTTTTATTTGTGCTTGTTCCAATTCACGACTACTTACCAAAGAGTTATTATATATAATGTTAGCTTGTACCTACCAAGACGTAATAAAACTAAAAACCTATTATTAATGTAAGAATATTAAAATTTTGAGATTTTATATTTTATTTCTAGCCTATGTTCATCATTATTTTTCAAATAATAACAGTCCTAAAAACAATTCTTATTAAGGTGGCTGAATGGAACGGAATCGTTTTAGTCTGTGGGAATAGCTGCCAAAACGCCTGTCAAAGTGGAGGCGTTTTTCCAACTGCAAACATGGTTTAAAGGCAACAGTTGTTTTTGTGTTTAAATGCAATTTAAATATTTCTATACACAAATAATCGAACATAATGATACTAAGGTAATAATAGTAAAGTGTTATTTATTATAAAATTGTTTCCTTCTTATAAAAAAAGTATTTGAAAAAATTTTTTTCATTGAGTTGGCTGAATAGCAAAAGCCATTGCCTTATGAAATATGACAGCTAACAAAAAAGCCTTTAATTTGTCAAAAATTTTCACTGCTAAAGCTTGTACTTACTTTACTTTAATTAAGAGCTTCAGTAAAAGTCGCAAATTTATTGTTGTATTTTTTTTCGTAACTGTATTGAAAAACGTCGTTCGATACACGCGCGGAAATATCAATCTTCACTCGTCCCGAGTCTTGCCACTTGCCTTCGGCTCGTGGCAAGATATCTCGTGACTCGTGAAGTAATGACATACGTTCCGCACCAGTATCGAAATGTACTATTTTAAATCATTGTAATCGAAATTATTTATTTTTAAATTTTTTCGATTTTTCTTTTCCCTAATTTTTCTTTGTGTTGTCATTCATTATATAGCATTTTAAATTTATTTTAAATCATTTCTCATCCTAGAACATAAGAAATCCGTATAGACCAATTTATTAAAATATTTTGCCGCAAATTTTATGGTAAGAAATTGTATAATGTAGTTAATATAGTAAATTATACCATCACCTGCGCTTAGGACCATGGCAACGTTACTTTCTTTATCTACACACATATTATTATTGCTCTATAATGCGTTTAGAAACCGTAGGAAATGACCAGCATTATTACAACCAGTGTCATAATAAGAATTTTCTTGTCTGTGATAATAGGTAAATTTGTTCTTCAATGGTCATGACATTACCGATATCTCTAACGTTATGAATTTAAATTGGGAACAGCTGTCAAAGTTCAAGTGGGTCTCTGTTCTATTATCCATAGATATGAAAACAGTTATCGATACGAAACGTCAATCCAGTAAGTTTTTTAATATAAACCGCACGACATTTAATCTCGAATGGCATTAGAATAGGGACTTCAATCGTTTGTCTATGATTAAAAAAATGTTCGTCTTGACAGAGGATCGAATTGCCGCCATTACTGTTTTCATTCGTTTGTTGTTTTTTTTTTGCTACGTTTTTTTGTTGTAATGATATGTGTGTAGATAAAGTAATGTATGCAACTGTATATAATTAGCTCATTATATAGCAGTTGCATAAACTACTATTTAATTACCTATTCTCTTTACATAGTATAAAGTAAAGTCGCTATCCGTTCCTGTCTGTCCTAAATCCTTATAGTGTATGTTCGGCCGCCTTCTCCTTCTAAACCACGCAACGGATTTTTCACAGTTTTCAGTGTCAGTTAAGGTAAAATTTATTATTCCGTGGAATTCTGACGTTTCTTGGTATTACCAGGCAAAAAAATATTTTTTGAAACTGCGGTGAGAAATACAAAGAAAAATAAATGCAAAACATAGTTGTAATTGAAATATATAACTTAACAATCACCTCAACGTATTATTAATTAAAACAAACTTGATTGAATTTTAAATCGCACGACTGAGACATAATAAAATATTTAATTATATTCTGAGGAAAAAATAAATTGTTGTGGGTATCATTCTGATATTATCACATATTACAAACTTTCGGTTTAAGATTATATTCAAATATTTTATCCACGCAAAATTTATTTCGTAATTGTTATTCCATTATTTAAAATCTTACAAAAATAGACCGCAAAACGTCAGCTATCAACTGTTATTTTCTCATCAAACTATACAAAATTATTGTATGCTATGTCATTCGGCTTCTAATTTTAATTCTAGAATAAGCTTGGACTTCTTTGTCCGTGATATTTTTGCAGTTTTCGTTGATTTTATTGCTGCCAGTCCGTTGGTTTGGTTTTTGTTACGTTTCTGTTTTCTACCAATAATTTGTACAGTAGAAAAAATGTTTCTCGTCCCTGAAACGTCTTATTATGACAGGTGCCAGAATTCCAGGGAATTAAAAAAGCGAGTGTAGAGAATTGTTTACGGAAGGTTTTTTATTATATTACATCTCGATTGTTCGAAGCCGGAACGGGTAAGAAGTTTATGTGCAAACGGAGCTTTCGAAGCTTAACCGATTAATAACCTAACGTGTGTTAACTCGGTGCACAAATATTAAAGTGATGTAGCTAAATATTTATGCGAGAAAAAATAATATCGATATTACTGTCAAGATAGAGATATTATTCAACAATAATAAATACTATTCGTTCTCTTTACATTTTTAAACAAAAACAGTAAACAAATATAAAGCAAGATTTTTTTATTTTGATTGAATTGATTTTTTTCAGAATATAGGTACAATTAATACTTTGTACATTTGTCGGTAATGAAGATTGGTGTCTAGATGAAAGTATCCATTCACTTCGATATCGTGCCCCTTTTTACTAGTAGAACAGAGGTGCAATTTTTTAATCTGATAAAAATGGCCGATTCTCTATGAAATACACGTACGGCCATTTTGGTGAGCTTTAGTCACCCGGTGAGATTCAAAAATCGCATTGCAGTAGAGTATTTCTAATGGTACATGTATATGAACATCGACATCATTTATCGATCTCAAATCCCTAGAACGTGTCCAGGGTTATATCACGTTTGTTAATAACCTATCTGCGCCTACATCCGAGACAAAGCGCACGCGAATTTGATGCATCCTTTGAACAAGATCACCTGCCAGCTACCCACCGTCATTGTATTCAGAACCTTTGTTACAATTTCCCAGTTTATGCTGTATTGGTATTTAATCAAAATTAGAGGTTTTAGCAAACTGTTGCTACTCCGCGGAACCAGTGCTGTGCGGATTGCATACCGTCAGGGAAGACGCATGCCTATTAGGCGTCGACGTGGTATATTTGTCAGTAGATAGTATAACATAAAGTCCCTATCCATTACTGTTTGACCTCGTCGTATCTCCAGCCGAGTGTCTAAGCCACGCAACGGATTTTGATACGGTTCTGACTGTCGTTTAGAAAATTTGTTAAAGAAGCATTTTATGTTCATTACATCCTAGTTGTACCCGCGGGAAGTGAGTTGGAGTATATAAGTTAGTATGCCTTTTCAAATAAAATATAAATTCATTTAAAATATAAGCCAAACACCGTTTGGCTTTGCCACAGGTTAGTTAACAATGCGAGGGCGCGCGGGCGTGAGAATGCAGCAATTAGATTGGTCTATTTGTGCCTGATCTACTTAGATAGAGATCTCTTGGTGATTTTAAAACCAACAAACAATCAAACGCTTTCAGCTTGCTCTTACATTTCAATTCAAACACTGTGAAATCAGACGCTCGTTACCAGAACGACACAACTCCACAGCCGAATCCATTCCAAATCTAACATTAACGTGCGTTGATAAAGTTTGAAATGAAATGGTATCCATTGGTGATTACAACGTTCTTGTTACTAAACATCATGGAGTGCGCTCAACTAATATTCAGTATTTAATGTTATCGTGAATTTCCGGAGCTTTACTAGCGGAATCATACCTAGTTTACAAAATCGTATAGGAACCGTGTCGCAAATACCATCCGCTTTGAAATCCATGCCCTTGCATTGAAAGCTCATATTTACTTTTCATTTTGCTTTGATAGCAAAATTGCCAAGGACTTCAAGGAAACGGATAAAGTAATTTCAATGAAACGCAACGTGAATAGAAACTGCATGCTCGGTAATATTGATATAGACAGTTACAATGCGCCCACAAAACTGCTAATCTCTACATGAATGAAACGTTCCAATGAAGCCTTTATTTGGCCTGGATACAACAATGTACTCGACCAATAACAATAAAGCTGTTGTTTCAGGGGATACTGAAACGACCAATCAGAATCCGATGTTCTGTTTTGGTTCTAATTAGTAGCTAAAAGTTTGATACAGGGTGACCTAAGACGTAATGCAAAATTAGTGTTTCTTGCTCAGTTAATGATGGAAAACTACTGCTACGAGTATAAAAGATTTGGTTAATTTTCGCTAACATTCGAACAAAAAAAACTTAGGTGTAAAACGCAGTGGCAGAGTAGCCGACCATAGTCTGTTTGGTAGACTATTTTGGATAGCGCATGCTTACCCTGAATAAAGCTGTCTGTGCCAATTGTCAAATAAACAGCTCTGCGTTTCTTACGATTTAAATTGGCGTCATATTTTTAGTTCTGCTATCCGAAGCCTGTGTCGCTCCTAGTTAGAAAACTTAGAAGCACTTTATTCACTTACGATAAGATTCAAAGTTGAACCAATTGCTAAATAAAGTGGTGACGCTAGGCTTGTAACAATCCGAACAAGTAAGCAGATCTATTGTCTTCTTATATCGATGGTTTTAACTGAATTGAAAACCCTCTGTCATTTGCCGAAATTTCTCGACGGTGTTTGATTCCAGCGGAGGGAGGTTGGGCCGTGGCGCCTGACCCATCTAAATAGAACCTTCTCGATATGCGTGTTTACTTGCTACGTAACTCAGTGCGTCTCTTTCTGACTAGTCCTAGGTATCGAGAAGATTTGTGCTACGTGCACAGGTAATTTTTTTATACAACATAGGAAGGCAAACGAGCATGTGCGTCACCTGATGGTAAGTGATCACCACCGCCCATAGACATCCGCAACACCAAAAGGATTGCAGATGCGTTGCCAACCCAGAGGGCTAAAATGTAATACCTCTTGTGCCAGTAATTGCACCGGCTGTCTTGCTCTCCACTCCGGAACACAACAGTGCAAGCACTGATGCCTAGAGTCTGAATTAACAAGCAAGATGGTGTTAGCGATCCGGAAGGACCTTGCACAAGCTCCTACCCGCAAAGTTTTAAACAAGTCGGCAAAGCTGTGCTGGAGCTCCATCTTGTTGATATTCCTTTAATCTAGCAATGGCACCACTTGTGATAGTATTATTTATTAACTGACGAGTAGCAATCGGCAAGTCCGGGTATCTCGTTTATGAAACAATATCTGCGTCCTCACTTTATTCTACGATGCAAAATAAATAGTACATTTCGATACTAGTGCGGAACGTATGTCATTACTTCACGACTCACGAGATATCTTGCCACGAGCCGAAGGCAAGTGGCAAGACTCGGGACGAGTGAAGAATGACATTTCCGCGCGTGTATCGAACCACGTTTTTCAATACAGTTGCGAAAAAAATACAACAATAAATTTGCGACTTTTACTGAAGCTCTTAATTAAAGTAAAGTAAGTACAAGCTTTAGCAGTGAAAATTTTTGACAAATTAAAGGCGTTTTTGTTAGCTGTCAAATTTCATAAGGCAATGGCTTTTGCTATTCAGCCAACTCAATGAAAGATTTTTTTTCAAATAGGTACATTTTTTAAAAGAAGGAAACAATTTTATAATGAATAACAACACTTCACTATTATTACCTTAGTATCATTATGTTCGATTATTTGTGTATAGAATTATTTAAATTGTGTAAACACAAAAACAACTGTTGCCTCTAAACCATGTTTGCAGTTGGAAAAACGCCTCCACTTTGACAGGCGTTTCGGCAGCTATTCCCACAGACTAAAGCTATTCCGTTCCATTCAGCCACCTTAATAAGAACTGTTTTAGGACTTTTCTTATTTAAAAAATAATGATGAACAGAGGCTAGTAATAAAATATAAAATTACAATATTTGGATATTCTTACATTAATAATAGGTTTTTAGTTTTGGTTTTATTTCGTTTGATCTAAGACATTGTTGTATGTTTGTACATTTTATGTATTCTTTAATTGAAACTTTGCATGGTGTATCCGCTTGAGCAAATTAAATAAATCTGAATCTGAATCTGATTTTGTCATGATTTAGCTTTTTCGTATATACATTTTAACTGTTTGCACATTATGCGTTCAGTTAGCATTTTGCGTTTTGTACATTATCAGCCGAGGCGTTATTGACCATCTTGCCGGCCCAAAGGTTAATAAAGTTTCAAGCCGCTTATAGAAAATTATTCCCTTATATTTTCATAATGGTTTAATTGAAATAGCTGAAACCGTCTGCCGTAACAGATGCCGTGGCAAGGTTTGCAATAACTAAGTTCTCAGTGTGCACTCATCACAAACTCATAAACAATATGCAACTTCTGTTCAATAGCTTGTACAGTGTAAACAAATGGTAAACCTTACCTAGTCAAGGTTTAGACTAACCTCTGGCGGAGTTGATCTTGTTATGAGAGTGAAACTACAACTGTTAAAGTGTTAGACCAGTAGTTCCCAAACTTATTTTTCTCGTGGACCACTTTAAAAATTGTACTGGTTTCGGTGGACCCCCTGCTGCTACATTTCTACCCCCAGCAAGTCTCCCGTGGACCCCTAGGGTTCCACCTGGACCACTTTAGGAATCACTGAGTTAGACAATAATATTATAATGCATGGATTCATACTAAATGACAGCAGAAAAACGGACCGACATGAGAATACAGGTTGACGCCAATGTGACAAATGCAAATTATTAGTTCACCATTTATAGTCATTGGATTTACAATTTTACGTCTAACTGCATAAAATATACTTTATTAAGTTTTGTTGCAAATAGGGTTTTTTCTTTTACAAAATAATAGTATTGACAGCAGCGCCGTCAGTCCGACAGACTGACAGAGCGACTGATTGTCGATTTATAGTACTTTTAGTTCGACTTTTGAAGCCAGTTTTTAAACGCTGACTAGAAGTCCATTATTTGTAGGTCAGTGGTGTTAGAACACTGAATTAGCAATTACTGGCATGAGAGGCGTTCCGTTTTTGTCCTCTGGGTTGGCAACGCATCTGCAATCTCTTTAGTGTTGCGGGTGTCTATAGGCGGTAGTGATCACTTACCATCAGGTGACCCACTTGCTTGTTTGTCTTTCTATTTCATAAAAAAAAATTGGTGCTCAACAATTTTAAAGACCTTCACTTCTTCTGTAGTCTGAAATCACTAACCGCATAGTCTACATCTATATGCTCGTTTTGGGAATGTGGAAAAATCGTTGGAGCTAAGGTCGGGGCTATATGGAGAATGGTTCAGCCATACGACTTTTTTACCGTGGGCACAGAATAAATAATAGTACTAACGTACAGAAAATTCTCTTTTACGATCGCGATTAAACGAATTCCAACTTTATTCACACGCTCAAAAGTTCGTATTACTTCATACACCATGCGCCAGGCGGCGCGAGTCAAAACAAAACGCGCCGCCCGCGCCCGCCTTCCCCCGCTACTCCCGGTGACACGCTAGGGTTTAGCGGAATTCGTTTTCCTAATGGCGCTGAAACGGCGGGGGCGAGCGAGCGAGCGCGCGGCAAGCCGACAGCCTACTGCGATTCGCCTATGCCATAGGCAAGGCGGTCGAGTGTACCTACAGTGCGGAGTGGAACCCCCCTGACGCCAGATAAAATCAAAACTAACTTACGGGGCTGCACCCATACAGCGGTCAGGTCAATGTTGGCTTCCCCTAGCAGACGTGGGGGGGCGCAGCACCTCGGCTCCAGCACCGCCAGGAACAGGCTCTGGCGCTGGACTTCATGGACGCTCGCGTACAGCTCAAACACGAAGCTCTGCACACAAACCGGGAAATGAAATCCAAGATCAGAAGTAAGGGTCGAGAGGTGCTATCAATGATATTATAATGCATGGATGTACAGTGTCATACTAAATGACAGCAGAAAAACGTGACATAAGAATACAGGTTGACGCCAATGTTACAAATGCAAATTATTAGTTTACCATCTATAGTCATTGGATTTACAACTTTACGTCTAACTGCATAAAATAATAATTTTGAAAAAAATAAACTTACACTATTTCTATTTAGATATCGATTGTGTAGGTCTTAAGCAGTAAAAGGCTCTATGAAACGAGATGTTTAAAATGAATAAAATGCATTGTTTTCACATACTTTCAGAAATAGATAAGTTATTTTTTTTTTTCAAAACAACCGGGTTCGATTCCCGAGCTGAGTACAGGTTTTTTAAATGTATGAATGCTGTTTTTCTTCTTATTAAAATCGATGACATGGTTCCTAAGAACAGATCTTCGTATGTCTTATAGTTTCAAACTTCCCCATACTGACCGATTTAAATGAGACGCCTTGTATAATGAGAGGCCTAATTAATTATATACACGATACGGCTAAAGGGACAATGATGGCCGAGTCAACATCCTACATGGCGGTCACCACTTGAGCCAAATGAAGGTACCTACAGTAGGGGAAATATATTCACTATTCATTAGAACCCTATCGCAATGATGCGACGCATTAAACGCCAGGCTATGTCATACAAATGTCATGCGCATGTCTCTTCGACTAGGTTCTACGGTGGTACGTGTTTTAATTTCCTTGACTGTACTTGCTACAATGAGTTTGTCCTCGGCCTTCAAGAGATTCTCGCCATGGGGGATAGTGTCGTCTACGATACTGCTCGGCGTTGGAATCGGTCTGTTAGCACGATATTAATCTTACTGGTGACAATAGTCCGGTTCGTGATATCAGATCGATCTCAATAAAGCGTAGCGCGGCCGTTTCTGAGAACGGGTGCCGTTGTGTGCGTATACACAAATACATAGTAAGTACGGCAAGGCCGTATCGAAGAGCAACTTGCTGGTCAAAACTCCGGGATTCTAGGAGATGTGTGTGCCGTTAGCAAGATGATATGCTTGATACGCCTGAGTGACATTGGAACGGCGGCATGCTCGACAATTATTGTTTACGGGTTAGCTAGTTTTAAGTTTATTTAATGATATTATTTATTTTAATCATTATTATTTACGGGTTCACAACAGATTAATTAGTAATTATTTTTGCAAAGATAATTAATTGGTTTTAAAAATGGCGTGAGCAACGTTAATTCATACGAGCATGAAATTCTCTAAGGATCCGGAAAAAAATACTGGGTGGTGGCGGGAAGGGAATAAAAAAAGCCACAATACCTCCCTATAGTAAGGCTCTTCCATATTGCGTCTCACGCTTGTCCTGTGTTTCTTCTTGTCCAAAACAACAATGACGTAGGAGGTCGCTGACTTGGGATTGGCCCACGCCAGCTTCCTTCCTTCTAGAATGTTCACTGATACCTAAAAAAATATATACCACCAATGTTACTATATACCACTCTATCTTAAAATATGAAGCTAAAGGGCCATTAAACGGTATGAGTTCTCGCATGTATGAGTTGCATTATACATTGCGGCGCTCATCGACTTCTATGTATTTGTATAGTTCTAGACACGCCGTACAAAATAGAAACATTTTCACACTAAGGTGCGCTACATACGACCGCTTCCACACGAAACAACATATACCCACACAGACTCAACTACACACCACCATTAAACACTAAAACTACACGATCGACGCGCGTTTCGCCTCTATACGAGGCATCATGTAGATTAGTGTAGATTATTATTCCATATTAGGTTAGTAACAAAATGACGCTTCATGAAGGAATGTTACGTGGACGAAGTCGCAGGCAACAGGTAGTTCTTCATAGTTTTAAACATATTGACGCTTTTGTGTTTTGTATGAAACTCCTTAAATGCAAATATTGCCAAATCTATGAAGAATATTGAAAAAAAAACAAAAAATCATTGCCATAGTTCAAGGTTTAGAGGCTGGAAAACGATATGTCGCCGTTTGTATGGGTTCACATTACTCTTAATACGCAACAAGTCATGCCGGTGAGCAAGCTTTTGGTGCCGATTAGCGTTGAAAAAACTACAAAAGAACCGTTTTCAGGGTTCCGCAGTCCATCCGTCTGTCCGCAGCCAGCTCAGAGACTTTAATACTAGAAAGTTGTAATTGGTCACGCCGACAAAGCGGTGAAATAAAATTTCAATTTCAAACAATTTTTAGATTAAAAAAGACAAAGGCACGTTGAAAGACATAACAAGCAGTGTGAAAGCACAATGCTGGTGGTAGGACCTTGTGCAAGGTCCTACCACCTGTCGCTAAGCAGCAGTGCTTGCGCTGTTGTGCTCCAGCGTGGAAAGCAAGACAGCCGGTGTAATTAACTGGCACAAGAGGCATTCCATCTTAGTTACAAATGCAATGCCCAATGTTACAAATGCAAATTATTAGTTTACCATTTATAGTCATTGGATTTACAACTTTACGTCTAACAGCATAAATAATAATTTATTGAGTTTCGTTGCAAATAGGATATTTAAAAAATAATAGTATTGACAGCAGCGCCGTCGGTCCGACAGACTGACAGCGCGAGCGATTATCGATTTAGTCTTCTTTTTAGCCTCCTTGATACGCCATTTTTTAAACACTGACTAGAAGTCCATATTACTTATAGGTCAGTGGGAATAGCGGCCGAAAATATAACGACAGACCAAACCAAATAGTGACAATTTTGTGCCATAGAGGAAGGTAGCTTGAAGACGATTGAATTCGAATTCGGGTGCACCGACCTCGAATTGTTATTTTGTTCAACCCGAATTCCATAGAAACCCGAATCCATATTGATTTACTGCAGTCACCTAAACCACAGATTACAATTTCAACAACCTTTTATTACAGTAAAGTGTTTAAACCCTTCATGCGCCTCTGAAGCACGCGCTCGCGATTTGTTTGAAATTCAAACAGATTTCATTTATTTAGAAGTGCTAGAGGGATTTGAAAAATAAATACACTTCAACTAATGAACTGGAACAAATTACCTTGCTACTCCGCGAAACCAGTGACGGGCTCGTGCAAAATAGCTGCGTCTGTGCGACATATATATGTTCATGCAAAAACCCACCCATCCGCTTCCACACGAAACAACATATTAATATAATCACACAGACTCAACTACACACCACCACCACTAAACACTAAAATTATACGATCGACGCGCGTTCGCCTCAGATACGAGGCATCATCAAGATCTAACAGTACGACCGATCGCTACTTCAACCAATCCTTCGCGATTTATAAGTGTATTTATAATTTTGTACCTTTAGCGGTGGAGTGGAGACCTTGGGCAGTTGGGGTGCAGAGGCAAACCCCCTCATTCATAAACGTTTCGTAAACGTTTGTTGGTTAACATGCTTTATGTCTTTATCTGTCATTGTGACGTTTGCCCTCAAATGAAAGGGACAAAACATTTGTTAGCTTAAAAAGATTGTTAACTTTTTATGAATAAGGGGGAAAGAGTTTTGTGGGAGACATTGGGCGTAGGCTCAGAAACTCCCAACCGGTGACTCCCGCTCTAGTTCGTTCTTGGTGCAAAGCCTGGCCATTGCCACTCAGCACGGCAATGCTTCGAGTGTGATGGACCTTTGCACCGGGAACGGTTAGTGGCGGGTTATTTTCTTTTATATACAACATAGGAAGGCAAAGAAGCAAGTGGGTCACCTGATGGTAAGTGATCACCACCGCCTATAGACACCTGCAACAACAAAGAGAGCGCAGATGTGTTGCCAACCCAGAGGGCTAAGATGGAATACCTCTTGTGTCAGTAATTACACTGGCTGTCTTGCTCTCCACGCCGGAACACAACAGTGCAAGCACTGCTGCTTAGCGGCAGGATTAGCAAACAAGATGGTGGTAGCGATCCGGACGGACCTTGCACAAGGTCCTACCACCCGCCAATTATGGTACAATGCTGCATCTCAGGTTTTAGTTCATTTTCAAAACTGCAATATATCTTCATTCTCTATTCTGTAACATTTTTCTTTTGAAGCATTGTCTCGTTTTTAGAGTTACGTACCTCAAAAGAAAAAACGGAACGCTTGTAGGCTCACTTCGTTGTCCGCCTGTCTGGCTGTCTATCTGTCAAGATCCTTTTTCTCAGGAACGCGTGGAGGTATCGAGTTGAAATTAATACCAAACACTTAAGTCTATAGTCCCTTGGAGCCGTGAAAAAATCAAACTTCTAAGTCAACGCAATTAAAAGATACGGCCGTTTATGTCGCATGTTTCATACATTCGCGAGGCACTTGAAAACCTATGGGGTGCTTCCCGTTGGCCTAGAACTATGAAATTTGGCAAGACGCAAGGTCTCACAGCACAAATAACTTATAAATCCGAAAACCATGATTTGTATTTACAACCCATCAAAAAAGTATTTTTCTCGTAAAAAACTAAAATGTCGCTATTCGATACTAGATGTCACCACTCATAGACGTGGACTTTAAAACAAATAAATTAAGTTTCACGCCATCTATCGGGACATGTAGGAAACTAACTTACTTTTTTGGGTATGTCCTTTTTGTTATTTATTTGTTCATTCTTTTAATGTAATTGCGCAAAAACAATATACATTTTAATATAGAAAAGGCAGTTTAAATGTCTTAAGGGAATTCAATTTATGTTCTGGCACAGAATAGATATTAGTACCTACTAGGTTCTGTTAAGTTGGTAAGGGACCCTCGGTGCGCGAGTCCGACTCGCTTGCTTTACTTATCTTACACAGCGCCTTTTTTATCAATATCTAAGTTATATTTCAGTACAAAGCAAACAAGTATCTCAAGGATGAGTATCTAATTTCCGGTTAATTAACTTCGTTGTAATTTAATCCTTTTCTTTGATAGTGCTTTATACTTCACAAGATCGCCTTTCTCGTCCCTTTTTGTTTTAAAAATACATTTATTTACAAGTTTTGCTCGCTAATCCTGCTGCTAAGCAGCAGTGCTTGCACTGTTGTGTTCCGGCGTGGAGAGCAAGACAGCCGGTGCAATTACTGGCACAAGAGGTATTCCGTCTTAGCCCTCTGGGTTGGCAACGCATCTGCGACCCTTTGGTGTTGCGGGTGTCTATGACGGTGATGCGGTGTTGATGACTTACCATCAAGTGACCCACATGCTCGATGCCTTTCTATGTTGTATAGAAAAAAGTTATCGCTTTCTTGTTAGCAGTTCCTTGTCAGCCATATTTGCCAACTTTACTGTCTAACTGGGGGGGCAATTTTTGAATCCCGCCAGGTGACTAAAGCTCACCAAACCGATCTGAGATTCCAGGTTTGTATGACATTTTACACCAACTGCCTGTACTAAGCTAAATATGATACAAAAAAACGTACAACGCTCTTTCCGATCAATTAGTGATCCAAAGGACTCGAGGCTTTTAGTCGAAATTTTTAAGCTCCAGAGTTCCCTTTTGAAGCTGGGTTGATGGAAAGGTTACATAGAGCTAGTCGTTTTTAGAGGACGAAAGTTGAACTATGATTTTTCGTGACTGAACTTTGACGGAATCGGACGAACTCGTAGGTTCGGCCTAATTGATTAAGTCACTGTTTTGATAATTGACATTGGAATGAAATGACATATTTCTGTATGGGCTATGTAGTTGTACCAATACCAATACGGTATTCTATTCACAAATCGAATAACATAAAAGTGCAAAATTGTGGTAGACGACCATTGAAAATATATTTATGTACAAAGACATAGTTTAAAAATCCGATAATTTTGAAAATTACTTCCATACAAAGTCGATACAAAAATGACGAAGAAAAAGTTCTTTTTTTGTTTCGAAATATGGTCATTCATATCCAGATAAAAACTGTAGAAAAAAAATATTATGAGACTAATTAGTTACAAGCTGTAAGTTTTATTTTTACTCGTAATATTTCGAAAGACAATGATCGTAGAAAAAAAAAGAAAACACAGTTTTTCTCTTTTTTAAACAAATTCTATTAATTTCGGAAAAAAAAGACATTGAAATACCGTATCATATTATTAGGCTTCGGGTAGTTGCGATGAAAATGTAATCATGTTCTGTTCCTGCGCATTTAGGATTATAAGTGGCATTATTTATAGTTGTGCACGGGCTCCTTCTATTTGGCATAGTGAATATGCATCACGAATCAAATGTAGATCATCATTATAAATATACTTAAATCCAAAGACAATCATCGTGATCTCTATTTAATTCTATTAATGTATACGACTAAATGTAAATATTAAGTTCGTATTGTTATAATACTATAGTTCTGATTTTGTTGTATTTTCAACATTTTTTTTTGTTGTTTTGTTTGTTTCTTCTTGTATATGTCCATTTATTAAGCTAATGGATTTTTAGTATTTTATGCAACTGCTATATAATGAGAGGCCTTAAAACACGAGTGTGGTTTTATGAAACGAGCGTCAGCGAGTTTCATAATAGGATCACA
Organism: Ditula angustiorana; assembly: GCA_963691745.1. NCBI lineage: Eukaryota > Metazoa > Arthropoda > Insecta > Lepidoptera > Tortricidae > Ditula > Ditula angustiorana. The sequence continues at coordinate 2,465,924 of OY829472.1, read as the reverse complement.
CGAGTGTTTTAAGGCCTAATTATATACAGTTGCATACATTACTTTATCTACACACATATCATAACTGCAAAAAACCGTAACAGCAAAAAACCAAAAACGAATGACAACTAATGGCGGCCATGTATATTAAAAAGGTGAGATAGATAGATTAAGGTAATTAATTAGTTTTTGACCCTAAGAGACTATACATCTCTAAGTTATTAGACTAAGTTAGTATTTGATTATTATTATTTCAGGGACCATATACATCCCTATCTAATTTCTTTGATCTGGGGACCCTATACATCTCCTGATCATTCTTAACTAGTGCCAGTTCGTTCAATACGCTTAATGCTTGCTGTGTTATTTATTGTTATCTTTTTTTTGTTATGTAACCTGTGTATATCATGTATTATTGTGAAAATTATGTATATTGCACTTTAATCTGTTTTGAAAAAAGAAGAAAAAAATTTAACTGCTGAGTTTCTTGCGGCGTTTCTTCTCAGTAGTATCTTCCAATTTCCGAAGCGCTAGTAGTTTCAGACATGTAAAAGAGCCTATATGGCTTACTTGCAAAATATTTTTTTCATTTTCTCTTTTTTTTTTCGAAGAAATAGTAAGAAAATATTATATATTTTTTGATTCTGAATAATTATGCATGTAGACAATTTTAGTACGAGATTAATGATCTTAAAGCTGTTTGTATTAAAATAAACGCGATCTTAGTCATCCTAGTTTCAAAATCTTTGTTTCATTTCATCTTAGTTTCATCTCATTATGTTGTGATACTTCTATGTTGTCGTTATGCTTTAATTTGTCTCTTTATACCATGCTTTATTATTTTATTATTCTTGGTATATGTTATTATTATTTATGTGTATTATTATTATTATTATTCTTTTGTAAATTTAATGTCCCCACAGTACGCTGTCCCATACAACCCACTGGCTCCACTGAAAACCAGCGCTGTTGGCATTGCCGTGCTGACAGCATTGCTGAGTGGAGGCCATTTCGGCTATACAATGCTGTCCAGTAATTGTAATATGTTTGTTTTATTTCTGTCTTGTTTTTCACTGTAAGCTGAATAAACGATTTTTCTTTCTTTCTTTCAAAAACTTTACTTATGACAACGTAGAAAATAACGTCAAAGTCCATACCCGCTTTGTATGGAGCGTTTTGTTAGCTGTTAGGCTTTGAAGCTAAAAAACTTTATAGGTTTCAACTTCAGCTTGTATCAAATATTGGAACAAGTATCAAAGGACTCGAATCCTTTGGGTCACTCGTTCAGTAGGTTACGCTTAACGTGACGTCGGCAACAGGCGGTTCCATGGTAGCAGAAAGGCTTGACGGCCCTTTTGAAATGAAAAACTTGACATCCTGTGCACTCGCCCCGTGCCTCCATTTTGCTGTTTATTTTTACACCACGACGTACCGGCAAACCAGCGTTGCCAGACGCCCGATTTTGGCGGGGCGTCCCGTTTTTTAGCCCAAAATGAAACGTCCCGCGCGGGACAGGCTCAGTCCCGTTTTACGGAGACACTCGTCCAGTAACCTAGATGGTAGTCGTTTTTTGGCAAAGCACCGTATTTTCATTGAAAAACATATTCTATAGCTGTCAATCATCACTGTAAATTTAATTTGAAACTCAAATAAGAAGTAATAAAAATCTGCTGATTATTTAAGCTATTTATGTTATGTCCCGCGTTCGACGAATTAGTCCCGCTTTTTTATACAAAAGGCTTCGAAATCCCGCTTTGCCTGAAAATAAATCTGGCAACGCTGCGGCAAACAGAACCACTACCATGAGCTTCTATCGAAAATCCATGTCACGTTACTACAGTTGATAGCGGTTAAATACGCTCCCATTTGTCAGTGAAAGAGTTAACCATTGTCGATACGGTATTTTTCGGTGACATGTGTAAAATTTGTGACTCATGGTACCAATATTCTACGGCAACAGCTACCAAACTTTAGTCACTAGCGCTTTGATTTCGATAAGTGATTTACCGTTGGACTCATACTAGCGATTTTTAGTTATCTGAGTCAGCGTTAGAGGCGCTGCACAATTCCCCATACAAATAGTTTACGCCGTCGCTAGCGAGTACGGTTACGGCTAGATGCACTGTACTCATAGTAAGGGTACTGGGCACAGAGGCCGTAAGTTTTCTGTCAAAAAAACGTGACGAACATGTTAGCGTTAACTTCTAAATTGTATGGAAACATTTTGTTGCAAATACGGCCGGTAGACGCTGTCTTTGCTTCCATATTATCATGTGTTTAGCGTTCTTAATTATATAACCGCTCTGTATAAGTAATTGAAATCACCTGAAAGTACTGAGGCACGTCGTCAGGATTGTACTCGGCGTCGATCTTCGACGGAGTCCTAGGCACTTTTTGGCGAACTTCTAAACTCTTGGTCTTCAAATTCATTGCGTATAACAATTTCAATCTCTCTTCGTAGGTCTTACGGAGTGTTTGTAGGCGCTGCCTGCCTTTTGACACTGAAAAGAAACTAATTTTAACAACCCAAAACAAATTGCCTTGCTACTCCGCGAAACCAGTTTGTAAACCTCCGCGAAGTAACGCTTGAATCTATTAATTAACTGGTGTGCGTCGAGGTAGTAAAACCTACAAATTAATAAGACAAACTTAGATTATGTACTACTATAACACGTTAACTGCCACACAGCGCTACGTATACTAGGGGTATCCCGCGTTGTAGAGAAAATTCTCTACGAACAGGGAACTCACCTAGCGAGTCCGAGGCACTGAATGTGTTAACCAAACCAAAGGTAACCATTTTGTCTAATCATGTGTGCACAGAGTGTCAATTGAAGAGGACGTTTAGATGTAGTCGTCTCTTTTCGGCACATTGTATCGAGTTCAGCTATAAAAATGTCGCATTCAATTTTATAACTCTTTTCTTTGCTATACATTTCTATGATCAGAGCGGACGATAGATATTCTCATAAGATCCTATGAAAAAACTGGAACTGTTCAAAACTGATTTATAAAACCATAAAATCGTGCTAAAGTTGATAACTTTATCAATTCTAGAAAAAATCATTAGTTTTATTTTGATGGCGTTCTCCCGACTGTAGTAAAACTAACAGCGGCAGTTAATGAAGCTCCAAATCTTCCACCAGTATCAGATACTTCGATGTGTCGATTAAAGAAGAAATTTAACTTCAAGCATGATAAAACGCATTTTGCTGGACAAGCCAGCAAATATGGAGGCACAAATATTTAGGGGAAAAGGCTCTAGCTATAGACAGTTGTACAGCAGGGGAAATATATTCACGTACCACCATAGAACCCTATCGCAATGACGCGACGCGTTAAGCGCCACGCTATGTCATACAAATGTCATGCGTATGTCTTTTCGATTAGGTTCTACGGTGGTACTTGTTAAAATTTCCTTGACTGTCCCTGTGGATTCTCGTTAAGAGGAGTGTGAACCCAGCCCCAACAAGCGCTCCCCATACAAACGGCGATAACGTTTTCCACCCTTTAAACCTTAACCTATGGCAATAATTTTTTGGTATGTTGTCATTATGCCTTAGAACTAGGTTTGTATGTTTTGATTTTTTTCATATTCTTCTTAGATTTGTCAATATTTGCAATTTAGGAGTTTCATACAAAACACAAAAGCGTCAATATTTTTGAAACTATTAAGAATATTTAAAAAATCAAAACATACAAACCTAGTTCTAAGGCATAATGACAACATACCAAAAAATCATGGCTATAGGTTAACGTTTAGAGGGTGGAAAACGTTATCGCCGTTTGTATGGAGAGCGCTGGGTTCACACTCCTCTTAAATCTTAGAACTATGCTCTCTCATCGTCGTCATAATCGATACGCTTCTCTATTCCCTGAATTCTGTTTGATCTCCTGAAGGCAAAGAATAGAAAAACATGGGGACAACTGAGGCTGCGACACAGTAACGCGAATCGAGAAGATTCGTGTTAGGTGCACAGATCACAGGTTGCCCCCAATGCAAATTGCAGAGTATCGTAAGTTAAACAAAAAAGGCCGGTCATATCAGGGCAACAGTTGAAGGCTTTAAATAAACTGCTTAGCGGGGTATCTTTTGTCGCATACATAAAGCATAATCCCCTTTCTAACCAGTTGTAAGGGTATGTGAAAAGGATAAATGTGTTTATGTTCTTGGTATCGAGAGCTTGCTCACTCATATTCAGTGGAAGCGCTTCTATGCAGTTCGCCATTGCGAGTTAAACGGACTCCGTACGGAGTCCGTTCCGCTCGCATTGGAAGGCGGGCATTTGGGTGTTCAAGGCATAAGTTCAAGATGTACACGGTGACACGTATCTGGTTATCCAGGAGCCATTTTCTCTGACTCAATATTCGATGGCAATTACGTTTCCCCGCTTTGTATTCCAGTACCCAAAAATTTAATTACTGTACAGTCAAGGAATTTAATTTCCAACCCACCTAAGGTTCAATATCATATAGCAAATGTCACCAAAGAGCTATAGAGCAAGACGTTAGTTTGACATATCGACCTTAATGCATTGCTGTCAGACGACATTTCAACGAAATGGGTAGGGAATTAAATTCCTTGACTGTATTTCGCAAGACCAGTCGAATCAAAATTATAAAATTAAAATGCTATATAATGACAACACAAAGAAAAATACGGGAATGGCAGGACTTGAACCTGCAACATCAGCATCCGTGTCTTGCGTTTGCTAGTTTCGCCACATTACCGCTGCCATACCCTGCGAATTTTTCAATGTGCTTCGTCTTACGGTCATTACATTATTGATTTTAAGGGTATAACTACCCTTGGTTTTATCTGTATGAAACTTTTTAACAAGTTATCATATTCAACTGGGTACCTTCACAGCTACGTCAGCTGACGAGAGATGGCGCCGTTTTGTTATTAAATTTGGTAACCGAAATTTCTGTTTCGCAACATTTAAAATAAAAATCGAAAGAAATTTCGGTTACCAAGTTCAAAATTATAAGTTTTAACTTACTGACGAAACAAATGACGAAACATTTGGCCGTAATCAAATTCCCATTTCGCGCGCATAAACAAGTACAAACAGGTTTGCGCCGGTCTAGCGGCCCGCTCGCGCTGATCACTCCTCACCCCGCCCGCGCGTAACAACTACCAGTCACTTGATAGTTTGATAATACTTCACGTTGAGCGTCATAGTCCATAGATAATTCATTGAAATAGTTTGTTAATTAACGATTGACCGTGTATTACCTGATCAGTGATGACCTGATTTTGATTAACACTGTTGTTTTAATTATATCTACCTAAATATATTGCTTTTCTTAAACCGAGTATACTCGGCATTCAAACCGAGTTATTCGGCCGAGTACGAGTATCAAAAAACCCACCGAGTACGCCGAGTACCGAGTATCAACCGAGTACTCGGCCCATCTCTAGAAAATAGTATTTGGAATGTTCAGGCAATTTTCAGAAAGGCAACGCGATGCACAGACCTGGCCGATTACGTTTCTCGTTTCCGATCGGAATGAAAACATTTCCGTTTGAAAACTTTTTGAAGCTTTTACTGGTCCTACATGATTTTTATTTTTAATCCGACTGTCTGTGGCCCGTTTCACGAAGCTACAAGTTACAATTTTACAAGTCTAAACCGGCAACATTGGTCATTATTCCCATTGCCATTGGTCATTATTCACCAATGTTGCCGGTTTAGACTTGTAAAATTGTAACTTGTAGCTTCGTGAAACGGGCTACTGGACTAATATTTTTAATGACTCCGATTCGAGCTAATCGCTTTCTAAATACGACATTTGCCTTCGGAAAATTTCACGCCAACGGCATGAAAATCTTTTTGCGCCAATCGAATGGAACGTAGTTATAGGTTATGGGACCGGATATTGATAAATGAAATACGTTATCACATTACACTTATATTTTTGTGTAATAGTATATTGTTATATAGAGGATTACATAAAGTCCATTTATTCAATTGTCTTAAATAGTGAACAACATTCTAGCCTAAAATTAATTAATTTATTAAATCTTATTGCACAAAAAAATACATTTAAATGTACAAAAGGCGGACTTAATGCCTTAAGGCATTCTCTACTAGTCAACATCTTTGTAGGTAGTGCAACACAATGCAATACACAGAATATAATGTAATATTATATAGGAATACAAACAAATACACACTTATATACATCGCCTGAATAGCTATAGCTAGTTTATATACATAGTTCGCCTTTGTACATCACTGTAAGTATCTCTTTTTGTAATTTATGTTTTTTGTACAATAAAGTTTTTATTTACATACATACAAACACATACTCTACATACATATATGTGAATGCGACGAGTGGAATTACCAGCCTATTCAGAGTCTTGGTTCAGCAGATTACGAAGCATTCGCTTGAAAGCAAACTTGCTTGAAATTTGAGCTGTTTCCATGAAAATATTATTTATTGTTTGAATAAAACATTACAAAGCAACCAACTATAAATCATCCCTTTCTATTTAAATCCTGAATTTCCGTTATTTTGGCGATAAACTTTTAGGTGACAAAATGTGAAATTTGAGGTTAGAATTTTGTTTACAATTTTCCGTTTTAAAAATATCAAACTTTGTGTTCAAATATTGTTTAAATAACACATTCTAAAGCAAACAATTAAAACCACCTCTAGCCTTGATTTGTATTATATATAAGCACATCTATTGTCTTCTTATATCGATGGTCATAGCCATCGATATAAGAAGACAATAAATGTGCTTACTTGTTCGGATTGTTACAAGCCTAGCGTCACCACTTTGCGACGGGGTGAAGCAGGTAAAGAGGGGCTTTCAATATTTAGCCATTGGTTCAACTTTGAATCTTATCGTAAGTGAATAAAGTGCTTCTAAGTTTTCTAACTAGCAGCGACACAGGCGTCGGATAGCAGAACTAAAAATATGACGCCAATTTAAAACGTACAAAACGCAGAGCTGTTTACTTGACAATTGGCACATACAGTTTTATTCAGGCTATCCAACATAGTCTACCAAATAGACTATGGTCGGCTACTCTGCCACTGCGTTGTACACAGTTCTATAGTTTTCTCATTTCGATGGCTATCACCGATTTTTAGTAACAAAAAGTGAATTTCTAGGTTAGAATGTTGTTTAAACGATATCGCGGGAACCCGCTAGTATTTAATATTTGATTAATTATAATATTGTTTAAAAGTAACATCTTGGTTTTAACATCACAAACGCCTTTTTTTAACTTTTTTTTTATACAACATAGGACGGAAAACAAGCATGTCACCTGATGGTAAGTGATCACCACCGCCTATAGACACCTGCAACAACAAAGAGAGTGCAGATGCGTTGCCAACCCAGAGGGCTAAGATGGAATACCTCTTGTGCCAGCAATTACACCGGCTGTCTTGCTCTCCACGCCGGAACACAACAGTGCAAGCACTGTTGCTTAGCGGCAGGATTAGCGAGCAAGATGGTGGTAGCGATCCGGACGGACCTTGCACAAGGTCCTACCAACCGCAAAACGCCTAGTTCCACTTCCCTGGTTCAATTACATATTTACACTCACGGTGTTTATCTAAGTTTGTTATAATTACTACCGATCTTAGATTAAAATTGTAATGACAACACAAAGAAAAATTAAGGCAATGGCAGGACTTGAACCTGCAACATCAGCATTCCGTGCCTTGCGTTTTCCAGTTTCGCCACACTGCCGCTAATTCTAATTCTAATTTTTCTTTGTGTTGTTATTACAATTTTAAATTAATAATTTGAATGTTAAAAACATTTAAAATAAAAATCGAAAGAAATTTCGGTTACAAAATTTACCGATCTTAGTTTAATGTGCATAAATAATAAAAACTTATTGGTACATGGCGACCGCTCGGGATCGAACTCGGTAATTACCAGGAGGATTCCACTCCGCGCTGTAGGTACGTTCGACCGCCTTGCCTATGGCATAGGCAAATTACAGTAGGCTGACGGCTCGCCGCGCGCCCACTTGCTCGCTCACGCCGTGTCAGTGTATTTGAAAACCAATGCCGCTCAACCCTAGCGTGTAGCCGGGAGTAATGGGGGAAGGCGGGCGCGGGCGGCGCGTTCCTTTTGACTCGCGCCGCCTGGCGCATGGTGTAAGAAGTAATACGAACTTTATGAACGTGTTAATAAAGTTGGAATTCGTTTAATCGCGGCCGTAAAAAGGAAGTTTCTGTACATTATTTATTCTGTGCTATGTTGAAAAATATTCCTTAACTTACAGATGGTCCGTAAAGACTCCCACAGTATGCCTACTGTGATTTATTTTAGCTTCAGAAAATACTCAGGCCTTGCAGAAATCAATTAAACAGTTACTCAAGTTGAGCGCTAATTGAAGTAATCAAGTTATTTATCAGTTATGTTGTTCTCACACAATTTTTGTATAAAACTTTATAAATATTTGTTGTATATTAATATAGAAACGACACTTCTCACGTCATAATGACATTATTTTAGAAGAATATTGACGAATTTTTAAATGCATAGACTAAGCAGAAGAACGAGAAAACCAAAAAGGGTGTTTTTTTTATATATACGCATAGAAATAGTACAGCATAGAAAGAGTATTAAAATTGAAAGCGATATTTTATTAGCTGATCTCTTTACTTTAAATGGCAATACAAGGTGTCAAAAATCGATGACTACATACTCTAAACTCCTTTTCAATTGACACCCTGGATAACTACATTAGTTTACGATAGTAGGACCTTGTGCAAGATCCATCCGGATCGCTACCACCATCTTGTTTGCTTATCCAGCCGCTAAGCAGCAGTGTATGCGATTTTGTGTTCCAGCTTGGAGATCAAGATAGCCGGTTAAATTACTGGCACAGAAGGAATTTCATCTAAGCCTCTAGGTAGCCAACGCATCTGCAAAATCCTTAGTGTTACGGATATCAATGGGCGGTGGTGACCTACTTGTTATTTTCCTTTGTTTTTAATCTATATATATAAAATTCAAAGTCCAGACTGACTGACTGACTGACTGACTGATATATCAGCGCACAGACCAAACCGCTGGACCTAGAGACTTGAAATTTTGTACATAGATAGCTTATATAGTGTAGGCATCCACTAAGAAAGGATTTTTGGAAATTCCACCCCTAAGGGGGTAAATTAGGGGATGAAAGTTTGTATGAAAGTCCGTCAGTTTTGAAGTTAGGACCTGGAAATTTTGTTGTTAGGCTAACGTAAAAAAAATATTAATACGGGTCTCAATATATTTGATAATTCCGCCCCTGAAGAGGTGAAAAGTTGGTTATAGTTGAGTATGGAAATGCCTTCATTTTCACAGCAAAAATCACTACATCGGGGGGAACGGCAGTGCCCCCGCCAAGTCGAGCGCGAAGCAAACACTGCCGTACCATCCTATACTGGAACCATTTCGCCGCATTTTCAGGCCCCTATTTGAGAACCTCTGGATAAGACCAGAACGCAGAAATTTTCATCATCCAGTAAGCTATAATCACATACTAAAAATCCAAAATTTCAAATCTGTAGGTCATTTAGTTCCGAAGTTAAGCGAAAGCAAAGTTTCGCATTTATGACACTCACTCACTCACTCATGATCATCAGAATAGAACTAGTACTTCCCATATACTCAGAGAGCTGAAATTTGGTACACAGTTAGGGTTTAATGGCCACATAAAGGGAAAATTATAAAAACTAGGATAATCGAAGATCTGGAGTACCTGGTGACCCTGATTAGAAAACAAGAGCCCAATCAAACTATTAGACATTGACATACCGCCTTTACAAAAAATATTCAACTTGGTGGGCCGCTTGATTTGATGTCAAAAATCAAAGGTCTGAAGTATCTGATGAAGAACCCTCAGCTGGTCTCAGCTGTATTAGAGATAATAATGCCCCCTTCTACTATTACATATAAGAAAAACGACTGTCATTTCAAAAATCCAGCGTAGTGGAACACATCTTCTAATTTAATCTAGTCTATAGCGTGCCACTGCTGGGCAAATGCCCACGTTTCTACAAAAAGAAGTGAAATCCGACCAAAAATATTCTGTAAATAACTAGCCAAGTCTCGATTGAGCTGCTTGTTTATCTCTAAAAAGTAATGGAATCTAGACAAAGTCGTGCCAAGTCTAAGGTTTCTTACTGCGATTTCTTTATTATAATAGTTAATGTTGTGTGACTTGGCCGTTGAAGGGTACACAAGGGTACAAAACCAGGTGCTCCATGACACCATTGCACCAATCTGTCTCCAGAACCGTTACCCATTGATGATTAGAAGTCCGTCTGTACTGGAAGTAATTTTTTATACTGTTTGTTTCAGGCTCGCCTATACATAAGTATTATTGAAATACGCAGCTTTATCAAACCTACAATTGACTGGTTATTGAATCAACGTTTTCCAAGTGGCAATTTTCCACTTGGGTTATAGTTGTGTATCTAGAAATGCCTTCATTTTCACAGCAAAAATCACTACATTTATTATTTAGGCTTATAACGCAACGTGTATATCGGGGGTTATTGGAATTACAACCCTTAAGGGGGTGAAAAGGGGGATGAAATTTTGTATTTGAGTTGTTCGTTTACAATTTTTTTTGTATTTAAGTAAATATAACGTACGTGGTAACGTGTTGTTACTAAGCCTCTATTGCCACTCGTCTATCCGTCTTTCTGTCTGTCTACCACGCGCTAACATGTCCTAACTGATTTGCGATCATCGTCCAACCGAAACTATTGAATCAAGATAGCTGAAATTTGGAATATAGGTTTATTTTATAACCTCGGCATCCGCTAAGAAACCTTTTTTGGTGTTTTTTACCTTCAGGGAGAAAACGGGGGGTGAGGGTTGAAGATTGTATGAAAGTCTTTGTTGATTGAAGTTATAAACATGAAATTTTGAATTAGAACTACTGGTTATAAATAGATTATAAGTATTGTAACGTGTTTCAGGATTTTTGCATTTTTACATTTAAAGGGAGAGAAGCGGGGGTGAAATTTTGTAAGGACGTTTTGTTTTTTTTTTTATAGGAGCTTGTAATTTTGAAATACAACTACTTATCATAAATAAATAAACCGTGTCACAGGGTTTTTGGATTTTCAAATTTGTCGGGAAACGGGGAGTAAAAGTTTGTATGGATGTATCGGGTTTTTAATAGGAACTTGAAATTTTGAATTTCAGATACTTATCATAAATAATAATTAACTATGTGTTTCAGGGTTTTACGACTATCGAATTTTAGGTGAGGGAGACGGGGGTGAAAGTTTGTATGGAGGGAAGGTATAGGTTTATTCAAAATGTTTGTTTATTTTAGGGTATTTGAATTTTTACATTGAAAGGGGGTAAAACGGGCGGTGAAAATGAGAGGGAGTGAAAGCACTTATAAGTTTTTTGATTCTAAAAAAGGTCATTTCTTTCTGTAGGCCACGCGGGCAAAGCCGCGGGCAGAAGCTAGTATTTAAAAAAAATCATTCAGTATTCAATGTTTTCCAAAAAAAAAAACCAACCGAAAACCCCATTATAATTCAAAATTTAGAGCCCAAAGGCCAGACGGACTGGTAGGTAAATTTGGTACCTATTTTGGACCTAAAACGTACCAACCAAACTCTAAATACAACAACAAAAACAACAAGAGACAGTCGGTGTAATTACTGGCACAAGAGGTATTCCATCTTAGCCCTCTGGGTTGGCAACGCATCTGCACTCTCTTTGTTGTTGCAGGTGTCTATAGGCGGTGGTGATCACTTACCATCAGGTGACCCACTTGCTTGTTTGCCTTCCGATTGTATATAAAAAAAACAACAACAACAAATACTCTTTATTGATTCACACAAGTAAACAAAATAAAAGAACACACACAAGGAAATTTTACATGGGATTCAACAGGCGGTCTTATCGCTAAGCAGCGATCTCTTCCAGACAACCTTTGGAAAGAGATGCGGTGAGAAATAACCACAGTAAAATGGGAAGTGCAGTATCAGTATAATACCGTATTTTGAAAGTCTTTCATTCTTTATTCTTTATTCATGTGGGAATGCTAGCAATACCGAATGAACGACTGATGTAAACGAGCGAATGACTAAAAGAGATTATTGTGAATGAACGGGTTTGAGTGAAGGACTGGGAGTGCGTTTGGTGATTTGTTAGCCGCTAGTTGTGTTTCTTTTTGTATTTCCGATTTTTATTTTAATTAAACTTTTTTAATATTTTTATTGAAGAGTTTTCCTTCATACGATCATCCCACATTCATTCATTCATTGCAACCATGGTTTTACAAGCTGTTATAAATTAAAATTTGTGAGCGATACTTGGACCCTAGTAGGGTGTAGCAATATACAAATTATTTACATAATTAAAAGCAGTCGGGTAATAAAAAAAACATGTCTTTCCTTATTAACCATAATCACTAAAAGTCAACTTACACATTATAGAAACCGGAACAAGCATAAAATCATGTCTTTATAATTACAGTCATATTACTTTACGTCCGTATTACTTTTTTCAGTTAATTTATGGTTTTGTCGCGGAGGTCGGCGACTGGTTAATTTAATATTGTCTCAGGAAGGTTAAGTTGCCACAGTTGAAAGATTCCTGGGCTTGGCAGTAAAGTAAAGTGAGCAGGACAGCGCTGCTCGCCGTTTGTACTAGCTGACGGATCTACATCACAGTATAGATATAACCAGTAAGGAATCTACGTACAAACGCTCGGAACCGACGCACGCACACAGACGCACGCTCAACACGGCCGCTAAGGCTGCTAACGCGACTGACGGCCGCCTTAGCAGCCTTAGCGGCCGTGTTGAGCGTGCGTCTGTGTGCGTGCGTCGGTTCCGAGCGTTTGTACGTAGATTCCTTACTGGTTATATCTATACTGTGTCTACATTTTAACGCCAACTGCCTTCCTCGTTGTTCTGTTCTACTATTCTGCCACACTGTTGTCCTCGTGTGAAATCAACAACATACTGACAGCATAATACGGTGGGTATTAATTAATTAATTAAAATTAATTTTTCTGGACGTGAATAGTTCAGATTTTGGAATAAAGCTTAAATATTTTCATTATCCGAAATATTCAAACTATCTGGATACTCAAGTAAGCCGTATCCGGATATCAATTTTAACGGATATCCGAATAAAACGGATATCCGAATATTCGGTTAGCAAATCCTAATTAAAAGTGAACGAATCACACCAAAATACGTTTCTGTTTTCAAAATAGGTCATGTGTTTACACATTGTACGATCAACTAAAATCAATACCTAAAGCCTTCGCGTGTACTTAACTGTGATAAATTGATAATAATGAATTCATAGTTAGTTGCTCGTCATATTTACTTCGCTACTGCAAGACAATCAAACATTTTTCTATGCAGGGCTCGACTCCATTCATTCATCCTGTCACTTAAGTTTCATTGTCTCTATTCAAAGGTGGGCTGGAATAGATCGCTATATGTATAAGACTGCCATTGAATAAGTACTAAAGCACATTACAATTGCAGTTGTGTTGTGTTGTAAGCTTTGCGGGTGGTAGAACCATGAGCAAGGTTCGTCCGGGTCGCTACCACCATCTTGCTCGCTAATACCGCCGCTAAGCACCAGTGCTTGCGTTGTTGTTGTATTCCGGCGTGGAGAGCAAGACAACCGGCGTAATTACTGGCACAAGAAGTACTCCATCTTAGCCCTCTGGGTTGGCAACGCATCTGCAATCGCCTTGGTGTGAGGAAGTGTTGATCACTTACCATCAGGTGACCCACTTGCTCGTTTCCCTTCCTATGTTGCATAAAAAAAACTCCAGTAAAAACCGTATACCTCTAAGTTAGAGGAACCTGTAGGTCGGCAACGCATCAGCTATTCTCCAACAAGTGACCTAAGTGCTTATTTTCCCTTTTTCATAACAAAAAAAAAGGCTCAGGTTTATAAACGAGCGGAAGGTCTTTTCCAAAGTCGGTTTTTAAACACAATACGTCTGATTTGTGCCGTTTTACCCTTTGGTTACGAAACTCTAAAAAATATCTACACAGCTATTACATTTTTTTTTTTTTGACAATCATTATAATTAGGATATTGAGTTACAATAACGCACAGCAAGTGAAACGGAAATCAAAGGCCGTTTTTAGTAAAAACAAGAAGAAATATCATTAAAATACGTGAGTAAGTAAGTTGGAGATAAGTTTATATCAATATATCTGAAATTCACGATGGTTTTTTGTTAAAAGTACTTAACACGTTCGCTGCGAGACCGATTTCTGTTTATTTTTCTGATGCACCAATAGGTTGAAACAATCCCTATCCTATTTCAACTTCACTTCGTCTGTAGGTAAACCAATTTCTCCCCGCAACAAATAACGGATTTTCCTCGATAGAGGTTTATTATATTGCGCATAAATTTCTACTGAAGCATTCTAGAAGTACCTAATAAAGTCCTAGCTTCACCAAGGTCTAGGGTTCTAGAACTATTTCAAATAACCAATTTTACTTTATGGGATTTCTTTGACTGTTTGTTGCACTGAATTGACCAAAGTCAACTACAGTACGGAAGCGACGTGTCACGTTTAGGTTATTAAGAAACTAATGAATAAATATCTATACTGGGACTTGATTTTTGAATGTCACCGATGATCTGTAAATAACCGGTGACTAAATAACTCGTGATTTTGTATACCAACATAGTATAGATATTACGTGGTCTATGCCATAGAGAATCGCACATTTACGTTACATCGCTCGATAAAATAGTATCGGCCTTAATACCGTTTTTTTTTTCATATTAAAACTTAGGATACGTCAAACTCAACTTTTTCAAACGTAAAACGTGCATAGGAGATGTTGATCATATTACATTCCAGTGCCCTGCTTTTAATAACCAAAGACTCATACTGGCAAGTGAACTGAATGAAAGTGCAACAATGCAAAGTGATTCCTCCCGCCGCTTAACTGATATGCTTCGAAATGTGGACTGTTATCAACCAATATTCAAATATATTAAAAGTACTGTGCAAAAGATTTAATTAATAAGTGTTATAAAACTAATAAAATGTGGAAAAAAAGAAGATTTTAACAAAATGGAGTGTCTTAAATAAATCGTTTATTAAAACAAAAAATAATTTGGCCAAAAGGACTTGGATTACAGCCACAAAAAAAAACGTAAAACGTAATGTATCTGTCAGTGTCACGAGCAGGTGCTGCGGTTCCCTTATGGACTCCTCCGGGGAGAATAGCAGGCATTCTATTCATCGGTCAATGATTTCTTAGCCTATATGGTGGGATATCATTGGCCGATGGCTAATAACCCGACGGGGGGAGGGGGATCTTTTGACCCGAACCGTACAACTGCATGTACAGTCAAGGAATTTAATTTCCAACCCACCTAAGGTTCAATATCGTATAGCAAACTGTCACCATAAGAACTAACTAGAGCAAAGCGTTTGTTTGACATATCGACCTTAATGCATTGCGAATGTCAGACGAAATTTCAACGATATGGGTAGGAAATTAAATTCTTTGTACTTACTGACATCGGCACGAGCCTCGTGGTCGACATTAAAGAAAAAAAAGATTCATTTGAATTCCAAATTGAAACCAATGATTTCTTTCAACGAGAATTCGCTTTATATATATTTATCCGAGATTGAAAATGCGTTTCCATTACACACTGCCACCGTCGTCGCTGTCCGGTAACTATCATAAAAACCAGAACTTATTCCTAAAAGCTAGCTAGGTATTGTTACTATTAAAACCAAATTACTCGCCAGCCCATACTTTTCAAACCTAATTTCTTTGACTACTGGCTTCGCAATGCTTCAGTCGCTTTGTTTTCCCTTGGGAGATAATAAATATTCATTTCTTTTATCAAGTATTGTGACCTCGTCCGTAATCTGGAGATTAATACATTTATAATTATTGTATTATGTATTTAATCAAATTCTAAATAAAAAAAAACAATTAAATCTTATTCTAAACTTAAAGGTAAAAAAAATGTCCCAAATCGCCGCCAATAGGGCGGGTGCCCAGAAGGCTGGCAGCATTGCCACGTTGATGGCAATGCTGATTCTTTGGGCAACGTATTGCCCAGCCTTCTGGTCACGGGAGGCCTCTATAAGGCGCGCCGATAAGTCTTTGTATAGACGGCGCGCACTTGGCCCCTAGGGCCCCAGAGTTTCGACCCCATTTATTGAGTAATTAAGTATTTTTTGTTAATTAAAATAAAAGTTAACTAAACCAACACTTTCTTTGACTTGACCGAAATATAGTTCTTGGGGCAGACATTACGCAACGCAATGTTAAATTCATGTCACTCAGTGATTTCAATTACGAGAGGGCACTAGAGTTGATATCATATAAGGCATGCACCCGGTTCTACCCGGTTCTGAAATACCCGGGTATACCCGATTCTTTTAAGGTATGAGTAGAAATAAACCCGGTTCCCCCGGTTTTCAAAATTAAGTAAAAGTGGTTTAATTTCACAGATTTTTTTTTACTATAACTTTCATATAATGTATAGTAATTACATTCTTGCGAGCTGGCAACGTCGCATGCACTCGTCGCGTCGTTTGAATGGCGGGTTTGATTTTGAATAACTACTAATATTTAACAAATAAATAAATAAG
Source organism: Ditula angustiorana (assembly GCA_963691745.1). Taxonomy (NCBI): domain Eukaryota; kingdom Metazoa; phylum Arthropoda; class Insecta; order Lepidoptera; family Tortricidae; genus Ditula; species Ditula angustiorana. The sequence goes on along the minus strand of OY829472.1, from coordinate 2,449,334 downwards.
AGGAATGTGTGTGGAGGAAGCGAGGGAATTATGCCAGGACCGGAGCAAATGGCGTTCTGTGGTCTCTGCCTACCCCAAAGGGAAACAGGCGTGAGCTTATAATAATAATAATAACGCAGGGCAGCTTGTGGCGAGCTGTTGGGGAATAGCGACCCCACGTACCTGAGTGCTCACGGGGAAACTCCTGTTCCTCACCTCCCCCTTGCCCCGCGGCCGGGAGGAGTGAAGCCCCTACCTCTGGTTTGCCTTAGCCGACCGGTCAGAGTGGAGTCGCGAGAGCTGTATGCTCGAGGGTAGATGCGGAAACATAAGTGGCGAGTTGGCGATAAGTTTAAAGTCCAGTGACACCGCTCTACCCTTAGCCTTCCGCACCGGTGTTGCCTCTGAGCCATTTTATATGTCGCTTTTAAAGGGGGCCCATCTAGCGTAGGGCGAGTCACCGACTGCCAAGATCACTTTCATTTGAGACATTTTTATTTGGCAGACGTCCGGATGTCTCACGCAATAGCCCAGTCGTTAGTCCATCGTTTTCCCCCTGTAACCTTGTATAGTTTAGGCCCCATCTTTCCACAATAGTCTTTACGCCTGGCGGAGGCTGCCTCTGCTCGTGTGCCTATGATGCGGCCAGGAACAGCATTCGCCCGGTGTACCCATCACATTTAATTAAATTGTCTAAAGGGCCTCTACGCGTTGGCTTCGGCTCCGCGCACACTTCCCAAAGGTCCGGGGCACTATTGCCCCGTGAATTGGCAAGACATACATAATAATAATAAATAAATTCCATCTTAGCCCTCTGGGTTGGCAACGCATCTGCAATCTCTTTGGTGTTGCGGGTGTCTATAGGCCGTGGTGATCACTTACCATCAGGTAAGCCAGTGCTTGTTTGCCTTCCTATTTATTTCTTATTTCATGAAAAACGGTAAATTCTGATAAATAGGCATGGCGGTCGAGCGTACAGTCACCAGCACCAATATCTGACACAGCGAAGCGAGCAAAAATATCTGACACGTCCTACCAGCCCTAGAAATAGAGTCGTATCAGATATTTATACACGCTTTGTTGTGTCAGATATTGGTGCTGGTGACTGTACCTACAGTGCGGAGTGGAACCCCTATGTCATCACTTCTTGTTTTTGTTCGGGCACATTCAGTGCGGATGGGGCTTGCAAGGGATTTAAGGTTGATTGAACCCCTTTTTGCACTGAAAAGTAAACAGTCAAACAGTGCGGGAGAGGTTAAATCGGCCTCTTATTAAGTACGCCAAAATATTAAAATTTAAAAGATGTACGCTAAAATAATACACCTCGGTGAGTTCTTGCGTCTTCTCATCACAGGTGTTTTCCAAACCGGTGGCTATTAATCACTTCTTCTATTGATACTTACTTACATCTTGATTTAATGATACTAATGGAATTTATTTCTTTGTTAATCCGCGAACCCAGTGTCAGCAATCGTGAAAAAGACAACGCCTGTGCTGAATACTTTATAAAAGAAATAAACCAAACAACACAAAACGCGACCACAACTCAACCGCCAATACCAAAAATACCACTCAACACGTGTTTCACCTCTCCACGAGGCATCATCAGGAGCTAGCTCCCACGGATTAGCAAAGAAATTGATTCTATTATCAATATGGACTTCCGCAAAGTAACACCTGAATGTATAAACTACATCTTGATTTGTTCTATTTAGGCGATAAACGATAAGTTTCATACTCACATAGTATGAAACTGGAAGTTGAGTTCGATCTCTGACTATTCATTTCATTTTATTTCATTTTTGCTTGTATTGACATTTTCACCGTTTGTGAGTTTATATTTTTATTGTGACATTTGAATTCTTTATTTTTAACATTTTGACATTTTGTCATTTTTCTAGACGTATTTCTAGATATTTTTATTTTATTATTTTGTTTACCTTTTTGACGATCTTATTGTGAATTTGTTATTTTTGTCATTCAAAATTTAATGTGATTTCCAATAAGTAATAAATTAATCTAATCTAATCTAATCTAATCTACCACCTTTATACAAAAGTTGTAGAAATTATTGCTACGACATTAGTTATTATTTAGGGCTGACTGTATCTAAATAAACGCGATCTTAATTAAGAGGAGTGTGAACCCAGCCCCAAAAAGCGCTCCCCATACAAAGGGCGATAACGTTTTCCACCCTCTGCACCTAAGGCAATGATTTTTTGGTATGTCGTCATTATGCCCTAGAACTAGGTTTGTATGTTTTGATTTTTTTAATATTCTTCATAGATTTGACAATATTTTCATTTCAAGATACTCCGCGAAACCAGTGCCGGGCTCATGCAAAATAGTTGCGACTGTGCGACACATATATTCATGCAAAAACCCACCCTCCTCCGCTTCCACACGAAACAACACAATAATTATATCACACGGACTCAACTACACACCACCACCACTAAACACTAAAACTACACGATCGACGTGCGTTTCGCCTCTGTACGAGGCATCATCAAGATCAAACAGTACGACCGTTCACTACTTGAACGAATGGCGTACAAAAAAATCATGGCTATAGGTTTTGAGGGTGGAAAACGTTATCGCCGTTTGTATGGAGAGCGCTGGGTTCGCACTCCTCTTGAAACCATACATTTTACTAGTGACAAAGTGGACTACGACATCAAATTCCAAACCCGCTCTGTACGGAGTGTTTCTGTAAATATTTCTAAGTTTTCTAATTGTAATATTTCAAAAAGTAACGACAGTACTAAAAACCAAGTTTATGTTCAGGAGATTTTCATATTTTTAATTTGTTAAAAAAAAATTGTAATGGCGTTTAGTTTTGGTTTGGTAAAGGGGGTTTGTGGCCCCGCCTATTTTGAGGGAGGTCCTTATTGCAAGGTTGTATGCACTGCGCATCTGTCGGCTATCTAGATGCTGCACCATGACCTTGAATCCTGCGCTATAAAGCACAGCCGAGCGCTAGAGCGCTATCAGTTGTAAACCAACCTCGGGGCGAAGCAACACTGGCGCGATATTCGGACTCAACAACCGTCGTCGTGAGTGACGGTAAGTAGAACACCAACCGCTCGCGATTCAAACTTTTAAAAATTCGAATTCAAATTTGGAAACAAGGAACGGTTAACGCGGCCATTGCTGTCTCTGATCGGTCTGATTAGTCTGATTGGTTCGTTTTTACGGTTTCAACGCTCCCAACTTCGTGTAAGTGCTACAGGGCGTAGTTTTGTTACTTAACAAATGACAGTCAACACGTTTTCTATTCTCACGTGAATAATTGAACGGCAACGTGGCCGGGTGACCGTCGCGACGGCAGTGAATGACCACCTGCGGACAGTTACGCACAACAATTACTCGTCGGTATTAAAAATCGATGTCATAATGCTAGAGATGTCGAGCAGACAAAACTTGCACATGACTATAGCGTCAAGTAGGTTTTTAAAGTTCGAATTTGCGGTGTTTTAGCTTTGTGTATAAATTTGTTCTAATTATGATTCGCGTTGTTTTAGCTAACGACGATAATGACTCGGAATCGAAAACATGCGGGAAGATCCTGGTTGTTCTGTCTTGGGTGTTGGTAGTGCTTACTATGCCTATATCCCTTTTCATTTGTTTTAAGGTAAGTGACTATTTTTTTAAAAGACGGAGGCCGCATTGCCCCTTTGCACCGCGAAACTTATCCACTGAGCAAAGAATGCCTTTTTCCGGTCCTGTGTTTATTTGTAACACTGATGCGAGGCAATGCGACCTCTTTGATAGGTGACCTGCAAGGGTTTTTTTATCTGTAAGTTTCTTGTAAACCGTTTGTTGTTGTTTGGTTTTTTTTATTTAAATAAAAACCGTTATCTTTTTTAAGGTTTTTTCGAGTTTGATTAAAGTTGAAATAAACAGATATTGAGGTATAAAAGTTGAGTTATTCGACATATTAATTGGTGTTATCCGTTTGTTTCAATTGTTTCCAGCTCGTGTGGTTATCTGTTTAAAATAAGTTACTGTACTGTGCGCGAACTCGAGAGAATCGATTACGAAAAGCTCGATTGTTTAATCTATCTTGCAAGAGCCGTGTTTGCGAGTTTAACGTACCAGTGCTTGACATAATAATATGAACAATTTAGAACAATGTTTTTATCAGAGGCTGTCAGTGTCCCTCGTTTTTACTTATATGTTTTAGTATCTTCTCGTCCACTACTGGGTCACTGTCAAGCATTGGGACCGTTACCTTACACAAAAAATAAATAGGTGAAATGTTTTTTTTTTAGTTTTTGCGGTAATCGATTCTCTTATTTTTTTTTACATTTTTTGACGTTGTTGTGCCGTTTAATTTAGAATATTTTAAATAACTCTGTTTATTTTATTTTTATTTTTAAATACATTTTACATATTTACGGGTCCACTGAAAATCAGCGTCATTGCATTCTGTGCCTCGACACATGTTGAGTGGACTCCTTTTTCTCGAAATAAGTTATTTCTATTCTTCGTCTTTCTCTTTAGCTATTTCGTAGGCATTGCACAGTTTACTGCAGCGAATTTTAAAATTTATCATATGCGAATTGTTTGTGGCTGAACGTTTTATTCCAGTTTTAGATATAAAAGTACTTATTTTCAACCTCAATTAGGAACTCAGTTTTATACTCAAGCATTTTTATAAGGCTTGAACATGTTAAAACTACGCATATGTTATTCCGCGAAACCAAAAACTGAAGCGAGAAGTGTTGCCAGATGATAAATAGAAAAAGGGGGGATTGGGACTAAAAGAAGGAATTTCTGGAGAAAAAATAGGAGTTTAAACGAGTTTCATATTTTTAAAATTAGCTCTTTTTTAATAATGTGACTGCTAAAATGCATCATTTACTTGCAAATTTTGAGTATGCAGCATTGTGTTTAAATAAAACCATGTACAGTCAGCCTCAGTAGTAGCTAAGCACTTAAGAACCTTGTCGTAGTAACGTATGAAATGAGAGTTTCTCGAATTTGTCACATCACTGACAGCGACTAGGGACTAAAATGTTCCACCACGAAAATTTGGTAAAACGAAGGAAAAAGCGTAGACTAACTAATTAATAGATTCAGACGTTACTTTGCGGATTTCCATATCAACAAACTGGAACAAATTACCTTGTTACTCCGCGAAACCAGTGCGGGCCAGTGCGAGGCGAAACGCGCGTCGATCGTGTAGTTTTAGTGTTTAGTGGTGTGTAGTTGAGTCTGTGTGATATATGTTGTTTCATGTGTCGCACAGTCGCAGCTATTTTGCACGAGCCCGGCACTGGTTTCGCGGAGTAGCAAGGTAATTTGTTCCAGTTTGTTGCGTAGACTAACTACCGGCTATTCGTTTCTACAAGGGCTGCCTATACCCACCAACGATTTCGTTAACTTTAATATGTATAGATCACGCTAGATGGCGTTACAAGTAACAAACATGTTAGACATATAATTAGACATTATTTTTTCAAAACTAGAATCTAATAACAATGTAAAAACAATGAAAATTAAAATTGCGTTGCCTACAGTCAAGGAATTTAATTTCCAACCCACCTAAGGTTTAATATCATATAGCAAACTGTCACCATAAGAGCTATAGAGCAAGACGTTAGTTTGACATATCGACCTTAATGCATTGCTAATGTCAGACGACATTTCAACGAAATGGGTAGGGAATTAAATTCCTTGACTGTACCATAGTTACTCTAGATAACCAAACACAAGTTCAAAACTTTTTCTGTCCTATAAACTCACAATTTGCAGTCGTGAGTCAATAAGGGAATGTCACTTAAATTCTACCGTCGCTATATTTTTTGAAATAATCATGTATAGTCGACCAAGCAATTGCTTGAACACTTTTGAACTTTCTCTCTTTGTAATACGGTCGAAAAGTGATGAAGCAATTTCTTGGTCGACTATACGTTAGGGATCGTCCATTAATCACGTGAGCCTCGAAAGGGGGGGGGGAGGGGGTTCGGCAAAAATCACGAAATATCACAAGGGGGGGGGGGGTGTAGTGAGATATCACGTGTATTTATTTTTTGAGTGAACGAGCGAGAAATTTGAATAAATAAAAAATAAACGTGAATTTGGGTAAAGGAGGGGAAGGGGTTAGTCGTAAAGCTCACCAGGAGAGGGAGTAAACAAATGCTAAAAACATCACGAAGTCAATCCCAACATACACATCGCACGTTTAGAATTAAAAGCGACTCAATTCTGAATATGACATTTTCCAAAATTAAACCCTATGCCTTTTAGTTAAGGTGATATTTTGGGACGTGTATAATTCAGAAATGGGTCGCTTTAATTCTAAGCGTGCGACATGGTGGAAGAGTTTCCTTGAAGGGATAAGTTCGCGTTTGTATCTGTTTTGTCCTGTAATCTGTTATTTTATGTGTTACTAGCTTCTGCCCGCGGCTTCGCCCGCGTGGCCTACAGAAAGAAATGACCTTGTTTTAAAATCAAAACACTTTTATAAGTGCTCTCACCACCTCTCATTTTCACCGCCTGTTTTACCGCCTTCCAATGTACAAATCCAAATACCCTAAAATAAACAAACATTTTGAACGACCTATTTTTGAATAAACCGATACCTTCCCGCCATACAAACTTCACCCCTGTTTCCCACCCCTAAAATTCGATAGTCGTAAAACCCTAAAACACATAGTTAATTATTATTTATGATAAGTATCTAAAATTCAAAATTTCAAGTTCCTATTAAAAACCCGATACCTTTATACAAACTTATACTCCTCGTTTCCCCCCTACAAATTTGAAAATCCAAAAATCCTGTGACACGTCATTATTTATTTATGATGAGTAGTTATATTTCAAAATAACAAGCTCCTATTTGAAAAACATCAATACGTCCTTACAAACTTTCACCCACGCTTCTCCACCTTTAAATGTAAAAATGCAAAAATCCTGAAACACGTTATAATAAAAAAATAAATAAAAATAAAAATTATTTATTTCGGACAACAGAGATCCACATGGGTTAGTAAAAGCTTAGAAACTATGTTAGTAATTTATAATACTTATTATAATCTATTTATTGTCATTAGTTCTAATTCAAATTTTCATGTTTATAACTTCAATCAACAAAGACTTTCATACAAACTTCAACCCCCACCCTCCGTTTTCCCCCTGAAGGTAAAAAATACCAACAAAGGTTTCTTAGCGGATGCCGACGTTATAAAATAAACCTATATTCAAAATTTCAGCTATCTTGATTCAATAATTTCGGTTTCACGATGATCGCAAATCAGTTAGGACATGTTTGCGCGTGGTAGACAGACAGAAAGAGGGATAGACGAGTGGCAATAGAGGCTTAGTAATTACACGTTACCACGTTCGTTATTTTTACTTTAATACAAAAAAAATGTAAACGAACAATTCAAATACAAAATTTCATCCCCCTTTTCACCCCCTTAAGGGTTGTAATTCCAATGACACCCGATATACACGTTTCGTTATCAGCCTAAATAATAAATGTAGTGATTTTTGTAGTGAAAATGAAGGCATTTCAATACACAACTTTAATCTCTTTTTCACCCCTCCAGGGGTGGAATTATCAAAAACACTGAGACCCGTATTTCCAGTAATTTCCAGGTCCTAACTTCAAAACTGACGGACTTTCATACAAAAAGTTTCATCCCCTAATTTACCCCCTTAGGGGTGGAATTTCCAAAAATCCTTTCTTAGTGGATGCCTACACTAAATAAGGTATCTTTGTACAAAATTTCAAATCTCTAGGTCCAGCGGTTTGGGCTGTGCTCTTATATATCAGTCAGTCAGTCAGTCAGGACTTTGAATTTTATATATATAGATAGAAAATAGATAGATGTACACTAAAGAGTCATACATACATACATTAATAGAGGGCACCTTAGGAAAAAAATATCAATTTCCCTGCCAACGTCGATAAGCGAAGGCTACTTACTAGAAATACGGGAAGCTCAAAGTTTCAACTTACAAACTGGCTAAAACCAATAAGTCGTTCTTGGAAAATTGCGCAGGATTATGTAACAAAATTCCAAGAAACATTATACTGAACAAAATGGTACAAAATTTAAATGTATTGCGCTGACCTATAAATAATAGACTTCTATTCAGCGTTTAAAAAACGGGATCAATAGTCGAACAAAAAGTACAATAAATCGACAATCGCCCGCGCTGTCAATCTGTCGGACCGACGGCGCTGCTGTCAATACTATTATTTTGTAAAAAACCTATTTGCAACGAAACTTAATAAATTATTATTGTATGCAGTTAGACGTAAAGTTGTAAATGCAATGACTATAAATGATAAACTAATAATTTGCATTGGTGACACTGGCGTCAACCTGTAATCTCATGTCAGGCCGTTTTTCTGCTGTCATTTAGTATGGCACTGTACATCCATGCATTATAATATCATTGATGTATTGTCAAGACGACATTAATTTCTCGGGTGTATTATTACTTTTAAATTATATATACTATTAATTATAATATGACACTTCATTAAAATCGGTTTAGTACTTTTGGCGTGAAAGCGCGACAGACAGACAGAGTTACTTTCGCATTTATAATATTAGTAAGGAAAGGGTTTATAAACTTCTACAAAATATTACGTAAACTTAGTTCCGGTTCCGTACCTCGAAAGGAAAAAAAGAACATTACGAGACTTTTTTTTCTTAAAAAGGCGAAGAGGTATAGAGTTTAAATTAATTTCAAATTCTCAGGACTGCAGTCTCTTGAAGCCGTTTAAACAAAGTCAGACTTTTACGTCAACGCAATCAAATATTAAAAGTAATCTAAAACAATAAGTTGTATAAAACAAAAAAAATTGAAAGCTATTCTAGAATACCTTTTGAAATCTCTTTGGTGTTCAGGTTGTCTATAGGCAGTGATGATCACTTACCATCAGGTGACCTACTTGCTTGTTGGCCTTCTTGTTTCTTAAAAAGCCTCTGAAGTAGCTGAACATTTTAGTACCTTGTCGCTGTCAGTGATGTGACAAATTCGAGCAACTCTCATTTCATACGTTACTACGACAAGGTTCTTAAGTGCTTAGCTGCTACTGAGGCTGACTGCACAAGGTTTTATTTAAACACAACGCTGTAAACAATGATATTATAATGCATGGATGTACAGTGTCATACTAAATGACAGCAGAAAAACGGCCCGACATGAGAATACAGGTTGACGCCAATGCTACAAATTCAAATTATTAGTTTACCATTTATAGTCATTGGATTTACAACTTTACGTCTAACTGCATAAGATAATAATATATTAAGTTTCGTTGCAAATAGGTTTTTTTACAAAATAATAGTATTGACAGCAGCGCCGTCGGTCCAACAGACTGACAGCGCGAGCGATTGTCGTCTTTTAATGCGGCCATTTTTAAAACGCTGACTAGAAGTCCATTACTTACAGGTCAGTGGCTGTGTCTCAAAATTTGCAAGTAAAGGATGCATTTTCAGCAGTCACATTAATTTCCAGGTGCACTCGTATATATTGAAATAAGCCCATGAACAAAAGGCCTTAAATAGCTCAAAGCGCCAGAAATTAGATTCGTTACAATACACGCGATTAAAAACGGTGGAAATTGTTTCGTTTGAACGTCTACGGAACGAGAAAACATAAACTATTACATTTATGTAGTTCCGATAACAATGCGGCAATAAGTACAGTGCCTTACGAAAATATTTGTTTTTGCAAAAGACCATAAATATTTAAATTTCATTAAATGAGACAAAACAAAAGTAGATGACTTTCGACCGCTCTATACTTGCCAGCCGCGCGCCAATCCGCGCCGGCTAAAATATACGCTCGCGTATTTAAATGACCCGCGGCTGGCTTTCAACTTCCAAATATATTGTAGGTGGCAAATAAATAAATAAATATCAAATGATGATGATGATGATGGGCACAGTCATGACGATAGCACAGAATAAATAATAGTACAGAAACATTAAACGAATTCCAACTTTATTAACACGCTCAAAAAGTTCGTATTACTTCATACACCATGTGCCAGGCGGTAGGAGTCAAAAGGAACGCGCCGCCCGCGCCCGCCATCCCCCCGCTCTACTCCCGGCGACACGCTAGGGTTGCGAGGCATTCGTTTTCAATTACACTGACACAGCGAGCGAGCGGGCGCGCGGCATGACGACAGCCTACTACGATTTACCTATGCCATAGGCAAGGCGGTAGAGCGTACCTACAGTGCGGAATGGAACCCCCCTGACGATAGTATGTTTACAGGTCGTCCAGGAATATGAGAGGGCAGTCATCTTTCGCCTCGGCAGACTTCTTCCTGGGGGAGCCAAAGGACCCGGTAAGTAGTAATATATGTAGCGTAGCGACTAGCGCCATCTAGTTTAGAACCCAGGAAACCAACTGACAGCGCTACATCACGTTAAGTTCAACTTCCAACTTTCATCCTTCGGACTTCGAACAACACCCGCCTGCAGGGTGATTACGTTTGTCGTTTGGAAAATAGTCCATATATTCATCATCTCATCATCATCCTCATCATTGGCTCTTAGCACAGTTTTCCATTTGAATCGATCCATATACTTCACTAAGTGGTAAAATATAATTTGCTAGCCAAGCTAGGCAGCCAAAACATTGAGTACCGACTAAACATTTGTAAATATCACAAACGTAGGCACATATTTATAATGCAGTTAAAAGAAAAAACTATCACTATTTAGTAGGCTTTATTGGTTACTGTGATATACTGATATATCACGTTTTGATTTACTTGACTTTCATAGTATATTTGAGAAAAATAGTATGACATACAAGTTTATAATATTTACCTGCATAAAATGAATTTATTGGGCAATATTTAGGTCTATTAAATTTATCGTCTTTTTTATTTAGTAATGGCTACGGAACCCTACGCTGTGTATGGCCCGACATGCTCATGGCTGGTCTTATACACGAGTTCTTCGAAAACTCATTCGCCAGATTGCATCCCATAGTTTAACAGGAAACCAATGAAATCAACGACTTCAAACATACCCTCTGTTTTAGACATTGGGTTTGATTAACAACACCCTCAAAATATGTATGTTTTTGCCTTAAATATACTTTAATCAAGAATATTTTATTCTTATTCTATTACAATAATTTAATTAAAAAATATCAAAACCCCGTATTTCCCCCGCTCGAGGCAGCGTGCCCAAAATGCTGACGGCATTACCTTGCTGCACGACCAGGCTTAGCCTCTGGGCGAAAAAGACCCTCGGGTCACCAGAGACACCGACGAGTTTCACCGACACCTCATGCACTAACCTTACTACAAATCTATTATACCTAATGTTGCAACCAATGTGTGTTGCCAGTAATGACATACGGCACTGAAACGTGGTCCCTTACAGTGGGCCTCATAAGAAGGCTCAAGATCATCCAAAGGGCAATGGAAAGAGCTATGCTCGGAGTTTCTCTGCGAGATCGAATCAGGAATGAGGAGATCCGCAGAAGAAACAAAGTCACCGACATAGCTCTACGAATTACAAAACTTAAGTAGCAGAGAGCGGGGCACATTGCTCGTAAAACCAATGACCGTTGGGGCGGAAAGGTTCTCGAGTGGAGACCACGTACCGGAAGACGAAGTGTTGGTAAGACTCCCACAAGGTGGACCGACGATCTGGTGAAGATCGCTGGAAACCGGTAGAAGCTAGCAGCACAAGACCCAACCGTCGTGGAGATCCTTGGAGAAGGCCTATGCCCAGAAGTAGGCGTCTGCGAGTTCTTTGGCAAATTCCACGTAAAGTTTGTACACGCCTTGAAAATATGTCAAAGAGGTTGGGTCGGACGAATCTCGGAGCTCCCTCATCATTCGCCTGTTACAAGCATCTTTCTTCCTGCCTCGCGCCACAGAATAAATAATAGTACAGAAACTTCTCTTTTATGACCGCGATTAAACGAATTCCAACTTTATTAACATGCACAAAAAGTTCGTATTACTTCATATACCATGCACCAGGCGGCACGAGTCAAAAGGAACGCGTCGCTCACACCCGCCTTCCCCCCGTCATTTCCGGCGACGCGCTAGGGTTGCGCGGCATTGGTTTTCAATTACACTGACACGGCGGGGCTAGCGAGCGAGCGCGCGGCAAGCCGACAGCTTACTGCGATTTGCCTATGCCATAGACAAGGCGGTCGAGCGTACCCTACAGTGCGGAGTGGAACCCCCCGCTCGCGCTAAGCCTCGTTGCAATAAGTAATTCCATCTATAGTTATCGGGACTTTAACGCGATAATATACTGTTTATTTAGTATATATAGTCGACCAAGTAATTGCTTGACCACTTTTGAACCTCACCCCTTTGCAATAAGGTCTAAAAGTGGTCAAGCAATTTCTTGGGCGACTATACCTCAACGGTTCGGCCGCATTGCAGCGGCCGTGGTCACGACCAGACTGAAGTTTACGAAGTACCAGCACTTGGTCTTGTTTGTTTTTAACCGCCATATCACCACCCCGACACATAATGCTCACAATATCTGAAGATTTATAGCCCGACGCTTGCACTTGCTGATTACCTACTGGATTCCATTAAGAAGAAAGCTTGTATTCGTCTTCCCGGTTGAAATTCCTGTACTTTTAATTCCAACCTCTTCACATTCTTGGATAATAATAACGTTTTGTGGAGAGTATTTTGGGTTATGAAGTTCGATCCAATGGTTTGGTCCCGATTCCAGTAAATTCTCGGCAATAGCGGATTTATTCACCTGGCGATTTTTCGTTTTTTTTTAATTCATCTATATACAATAAGGTGACAATGATTCTTCCTAAAATTTTCTTACTTAGTATTTTAGTAATTAAAATTAGTAAAATTTCGATCGCGCATAACTCGCAATGTTATAACGTAATTCTCTTTAAAACGATTATTAAACCAAATGCTACTTAACACAATCATACCTACCTTTAAAGTAGTTTACGTATTTCATTATCTTCTGCGCAAATTAAAATCAGATGAATATTTATTTCTCTTATCAATACCCAATCCTACAAGTTTTAGCTCCCGTGTTCAATTCGATTGGCGCAAAAAGGTTTTCCATTAAATTTTCCAAGGCAATAAAAACATGCAAACCTAGTTCTAGGGCATAATGACAACATACTAAAAAATCATGGCTATGGGTTAATGTTTAGAGGGTGGAAAACGTTATCGCCGTTTGTATGGAGAGCGGTTTTTGGGGCTGAGTTCACACTCCTCTTAAATGTAGCCCCCCTGCAGCTCTAACTAATGTTACAAGAAAGAGACGAACAAACAGATAAATTGAACTTAAGTGGTCATGTTAAAGCCACTTAAGGGATACGTCATAGCTTCCAAGGTTTTGTCATCTAATACGTTATTTCGGTGGCTTATGGTTTCTATAAATATGTAAGAATGAAATGTCAGACTAAACGTGTCATAAACAAACGAATGAGGTCCCTGTCCTCATGTCATTCGATATCAAATGCCGTGCGTGTATATTAAAAAAACATACTGAATTGACGGATCGTATCGATAACTGTTTAATATCTAAGGATACTAGAATAGAGACCCACTTGAGTTTTGACAGCTGTTCCAAATGTAAACTCATAACGTTACAGAAATCGATACTGTAATGACCATTAAGGTACAGATTTTACCTTCTACCACAGACAAGAAAGTTATAATGAAATTGGTTGTAATAATGCTAGTCATTTCCTATTACTAAAATAATATTGGTTGATATAATGCCTACGCTCATTGCCTACGGTTTCTGAACGCATTATAGAGCATTTATGATATACGTGTAGATAAATTATATTTTCGCTTCCTAAAATCGCTACGTCCAGCTCATGGCATTCAACACGTGTGCTTTGCCGCTTTGTTCTTTTGTTAATTTTATCTCAAAAAGGCTCATTCAATTTGATATATGCATCTTTTGATCCCCGTTTCATAAATGAGCAATGATAGAAGTTTGAAACTTTCCCGTTTGCCTTTTTAGTGCTTGCCGTGTTTTATTTATTGAAATGTTTTCTAGAAATATGCGCTTGCCCTAGGAACTTTATTGCGTTTAGAAAGCAGAATTAAAACCGTATTAACTTCAATGTCAAGGCAAGCATTTTTAAATTGTCTGTTTTATCACTATAAGTAATTTATTTTGTTTTGTTCCTTATTTAATATGGTGTTTTTCTTATTTAAGTTCAAATGATATTATGCATGGATGTGCAGTGTCATACTAAATGACAGCAGAGAACCGGCCTGGCATGAGAATACAGGTTGACGCCAATGTTACAGGATGCAAATTATTAGTTCACCATTTATAGTAATTGGATTTACAACTTTATGTCTAACTGCATAAAATAATAATTTATTGAGTTTCGTTGCAAATAGGTTATTTTACAAAATAATAGGATTGACAGCAGCGCCGTCGGTCCGACAGACTGACAGCGCGAGCGATTATCGATTTAGTTTTCTTTTTATCCTACTTTGATACGCCAATTTTTTAAACACTGACTAGAAGTCCATATTACTTATAGGTCAGTGCATAGAAACCATAAGCTACCGAAGTAACGTATTAGATGACAAAACCTTGTCTAACTGCTAAAAATATAATTTATGGATTAAGTTTCGTTGCAAATAGGTTTTTTTACAAAATAATAGTATTGACAGCAGCGCCGTCGTTCCGACTGACTGACAGCGCGAGCGATTATAGATTTTTGGCGCCTTTTTTTAGACTTTTGAGGGCATTTTTTAAACGCTGATTAGAAGTCCATTATGTTTAGGTCAGTGTTAGATTCTTTTCGAACGGGGCTGGCATATTGAGGTGCACTCATCAAAGTGTCTAAAATGTAATCAGGACAGAATTGTGTAAAAACGATGCAACGGATAGACTCTGAATCGGACAAAGCTTTGGACATCGCGTATGCCATCCTACCGATCCTACCTTTTTTTTTATACAAACGAGCTAGTGGGTCACCTGATAGTAAGTGATCACCACCGCCCATAGACACCGGCAATACCAATGGGATTGCAGATGCGTTGACAACCCAGAGGGTTGCCAAACAAAATGGAATACCTCTTGTACAAGTAATTGCACCGGCTATCTTGCTCTCCTCACCGGAACAACAGTGCAAGCACTGCTGCTTAGTGACTGGATTAGCGACCAAGATGGTGGTAGCAATCCAGACGGACCTCGCATAAGGTCCTACCACCCGCGTAAAATTCACAAATTGGTGGTAAGGTAACCCAGTCCCATTGCTTGCCATGCGTAGGATGTTTCTTTTACCAGTGTTCGACATCATTGTATCTCGTTTGTTTTCGTATCATTTATTTATTTATTATTTAACTTTGACCGTGACCGTAACCTAAAGCCCGGTTGTCGATGTTTCAATTTATTTATAAGCCTTTGTCACTTCGAAAGGGAAGAATTGTAATAAATGTAAATAGAAATCCGCCAGTCAAATAAAACCAGCCGTTTGTTCGTGATAATGGTTTCATAGTCTTTGGGATTTCATGAAGAAATGAGGAAGTGCTATTTTGCGTTTATATTTATTTCACAACAAATGGCGTCATCTCTCAGCATTCCTAAATGACCAAGTTGAAAGAGATAACCTTGTTTAAGTTTCTCATAGATGACACCGAGGGTAGTTTTCCCAAACAAAAATCAATGACCGTAAAGACGAAACACATTAAAAATTCGCAGGGTATGGTAGCGGTAATGTGACGAAACTGGAAAACGCAAGGCACGGAATGCTGATGTTGCAGGTTCGAGTCCTGCCATTACCCTAATTTTTCTCTGTGTTGTCATTCATTACATAGCATTTTAAATTTAATTTGAACTTATAAAAAATGTACAAAAAAAAACGGTAATTAAAAAAAATCGATTACAAAAATATATTAATTTCACCATATTTAACTATGCAGCAATAGGTACTTTGAAATTTAAACGAGTATAACTTTGAACGATATTAAAAATAATATTAATACATTCAGCGCCATAGACTTGCTATGAGTTCTTTGTAGAGGACTTTCGCTACGCCTTGCTACGGCCTAGTGCTACGAGCGTAGCACGTAGCACTCCGTGGCAGTTAACGAGATGCACGTTTTTTCTAAGGGCCGCGCTTCTAAAAAATTCTAAATTGTTTACCTATAGATCATTTTTGATACTATCGTAATTTTAATTTGGGACATTTTGAATTTAACTTTATGGATAGCTAAAAACAAAATTGATTGAAATCTCACATGACCATAGGGCTGGTGCATTTCTTGGCCACCGTATTGGCATTGCGATCCAACGTGAGAATGCAGCCAACCTTATGGGCACTTTACCGCAGGGGACAGACTTGGGAGATATTTGTACATTTAATTAAGTTTTTGTATTTTTTATTAGGTTGACTTATTCATATTTCACTTTTTTCTAATTTTGCCTATAATTTTATTCAATTCAATTTACTTTAACATACTAATTGTAATATTAATTTTACTTATTTAATTTGTATTAGGAAAATCTTCGGTTCCGAAATAAACTTTAGAAGTACATCAAAAAAATACATAATTGGCGGATAAGGTACAGGGGCGACGTTTCAATAATGCATATCGCACGTTTAGAGTTAAAGCGACTCTATTCTGAATATGACATTTCCCGAAATTAAACCCTATGTCTTTTAGTTAAGGTGATATTTTGCGACGTGTATAATTCAGAAATGGGTCGCTTTAATTCTAAACGTGCGATATTCGGATTGTATTGTATTGAAAGTCAATTATTGCACTGACATTAGTCACTGGCGGCTGAATAGCCATCTGTTACTTATTATAGATAACTACCGCAAAGCAAGACATTGACTGTGCTCGCAGAAATGTTCATGTCCTGTCGTTGCTTTTTAACGTCCTTTTTAATCCGCAATCCCCTTCCTATCTTAATGAAAGATTTAGTTACATGGCCACCGGCTCCCAGAATCGGTTACGGTCGAGTAACAATCTTTCTCTTGCCTTTCCTCCTCACAAATCTAAATCCTACTCTAAATCCTTTTCTTTGCATTCTGTCAGATTGTGGAATCAACTTCCCACTGACATCAGGCAGTCGCAGTCGGTCGCCTCTTTCCGGAGTAGTTTGAGAAAGTACTGGCTTGACTCTTCCTCTTAATGGTTATTGTATGTCCTCTGACTTATGTATATGTATTTTATATGTAGTTTATGTATGTATATATCTATTTGTATTGGTATATTATTTTAAGTATGAATATTTTATGTATATGAAGTTTAGTTGGTTTTGCTTAGTTTGCTTTTTCTTTATCTTTTCTGTGTGTCTACTCTAGATCTTGGGTCCTGTCAATCGCTCAAAGGTTAACTGGAAGAGATCCCTTAAAGGGATAAGTTCGCCTTTGTACATCTGTTTTGTCCTGTTATCTGTTATTTTATGTGTTTAGTACAATAAAGAGTCATACATACATACATAAAGTCAAAGTCAAAGTCAAAATATTTTATTCAGATTAGGCTTACAGGTAGCACTTATGAATGTCAAAAAATTTACCACCTGTTCGGAAAAACCTCTGATGAGAAGATACCGGCAAGAAACTCAACGAGGTGTAATTTTTTAAATAAATCAAAATTACAATGTTATTTTACATCTCAAATATTCAAAATTTTTACAATTTAACAATTTAACACAGCAGGTGTACAATCTTTGGGGCCAGGGATCGCCAATACAGATCGGGATCATTTCCAAACATCCTTGTCCAAGATATAGTCATTGATTTTATAATACGCCCGAGAAATTAATGTCTTCTTGACAATAGATTTAAATTTTGTATCATTTAGTTCAGTTATGTTTTTTGGAATTTTGTTGTAAAATCTTACACAATTTCCCATGAACGACTTATTGGTTTTAGCCAGTCTGTAAGTTGGAACTTTAAGCTTTCCTGTGTTTCTAGTAGCCTTTGGCTTATCGACGTTGGTAGGGAAATTGCATATATTTTTCCTAACGTACATGATTATTTCAAAAATATATAGCGACGGTAGGGTTAAGATGTCTATTTCCTTGAAAAATTCCCTTAATGACTCACGAGTATCCATATTATAAATTGCTCTAACTGCCCTTTTTTGCAAAATGAAAACTGACTCAATATCTGCAGCAGATCCCCATAAAATAAGGCCGTACGAAATAATGCTATTAAAATAGGCAAAATAGACCAACCGTGCCGTCGCTACATTGGTTAGCTGCCGAATTTTTCTTACTGCAAAAGCAGCTGAACTCAACTACTACTTGCTATCGCTGTGACGTGGGAACCCCACTGCAGTTTAGAATCGAGTGTTATTCCTAAAAACACAGTTGATTTTATGAATTCAATCGTTTGACCATCTAATTTGATATTTGAGACTGAAACTATATTAGTTGAATTTAACAATGAAAATTTAATACATTTAGTTTTATTAGGATTTAATACCAAGTTGTTGGCAGCAAACCATTCAGATACCTTGGACAGGGTGTCGTTGGGTTCAATGAATTCAGTATTTTTCCTATTAACCTTGAAGAGTAAAGAAGTGTCGTCAGCAAACATGACGATGCCTGATCTTCGGCTCACCATATATGTAAGGTCATTTACATAAACAAGGTACAGGAATGGAGCAAGAATTGATCCTTGAGGCACTCCCATCTCGACCACAGATCCCGATGATATTGCTCCATTTATCGCTACCTTCTGATTTCTCTGCACTAGGTAAGACTTGAGTAGATCTAAAGAGATGCCACGAATGCCATAGAAATTTAATTTACAAATTAAGGTGTCATGGTCTACACAATCAAATGCTTTGGAAAGGTCGCAAAAGACACCTATGGCGTCATGCGACTCTTCCCAAGCTTGCAAAATAAATTTAATCAAACTGTGACCTGCATCTGTAGTAGATCTACCCTTAGTGAATCCAAATTGCTGCGAATGTAAGATTTTATTTGTATTGAAATGAGAAATCATTTGCGTTAGCAAATTAATCGCTGTTATGCAAATATTTTCAAATCTATGAAGAATGTTAAAAAATCAAAACATACAAACCTAGTTCTAAGGCATAATGACAACATACCAAAAAGTCATTGGCATGGAATAAGGTTTAGCGGGTGGAAAACGTTATCGCCATTTGTAGGCGAATCGCTTAATCGGCTCTGGGTCCAGTTAATGTACGTCCAAATAATGCACAACCTGATAATGTACGACGTGTACATGTACACGGATTATCAGGTCGTGCATTATCTGGACGTACATTAACTGGACCCTCGGCTCTTACTCTTAATGGACTCTGGTTTCTTTGAGAGTTATTCTGTTTCATAGTGATAATGGATGTTTTAACACATTTTAGTTTTTAGTTGTTTAGTTTAGTTGTGTACATACTGTGTTTTTATACCTTTCTTACATTAACAAATATATATACATTATGAAAATCCTAAATGTGACAGTTTTTGACTTATGAATTTTAAAGACTTTTAGGGTTTTGTACCCATAGGGTAAAAAGGGACATCATTTAGTATAAACCTGACATATCGACGGTGGAAATCTCAAATGTCGTAAGGGACATGCCTTTTAATGTCCCTTACGACATTTGAGATTTCCACCGTCGATATTTAGGATGGTTATACTTAGGCTTAATAATTCTTACTATAAAAGGTAGCTTAGAAACTTAGAAAAAAAGAGCGATGGTGACCCAAAACAAACAAATTTGGCCTTTCAGCTTTCTAGGTTCAGTATTTCAGCTATGCGTTGATCGCTAATCTATCAGTACATATTGAATATACTTCCATACATAGTTATAGTTTTTTTTTTATTAGACAACTTGAACAGGTAGGTACAATCATCCTCAAAAGTAACTAAACACTTAAGAACCTTGTCGTTATACGTTACTGCATATGAAATAAAATCGAATTTGTCACGTTACTGACGGCGACAAGTTACTAAAATGTTCAGCTTCTGAGGCTGACCGTATAGTCGACCGAGTAATTGCTTAACCACTTTTGAAATCTATCCCTTTGTAATACGGTCGAAAAGTGGACAAGCAATTTCTTGGTCGACTATACAACTGTCAAATTTTAACAACTATTCGCTTTGGCAGGAATTTTCTTCATCCTTCCCTGCATCGACGTGTACACACGTGTTGACCTGCGTACGCGCACCTATGACATCCCGCCGCAAGAGGTCAGTGGGAACAAAGCTTCTAGCATGAATCTTCTCGCCACGCGTAACTCAGTGCGTCTCATTCTAACCAACCCTGTAGAGAAGAGATGCACTGATTTACGTAGCGAGTTAACGCGTAACGAGCAGTTTCATGCTAGGTACTAGTACAGTTCCCGGCAAACATCTTGAGCACTGACATTGACTGCGCAGTAGCTGTTTCTAGTACAAATGTGTATGCGCAAACATACCTCCACTCGATTTATGCTCAAGATGTTTGCCTGGAACTAAACTGGTACTCATAGTTTTTTTTTTAAGAAAATGAGAAGAATGAAATATAATATTTTTAAAATAAGTGAAGCAAACGGTGTACACATGTCGGGGTCGTAGCAAGTGGGAATCCGTAGTCTCTGCCCACCCCTTTAGGAAGCAGGCGTGACTCTGTGTGTAAAGTGTTGAGAATGAACGTGTTAAGTTCGGGGTCTATAGAAATGGCCATGTTGTAAACAAACTAATTTACCATTATTACTCTGTAAGGTACAGGAGGATTGTTAATTTGTTTCATCTATTTATTTACTAAGTTACACTAACAGACATTTTACACTTACAAACAACTTACACTTACAGACAACTGACACTTACAGACATCTTACAGTTATAGACAACTTACACTTAAATAAGGTAACTGCCCAAGTAACCTGAGAGTGGCCCAATAAATTGTTTTAAACTTTCGCTATTTTCACACATATTTATAACGTTATAACGTTAACTAGACTTTAAAGCGATAAAATCATTGTTAATTTACCTTAACGTTTCGGCCATGTTTCAACGAGAGACAATAATTTCAACTACTGGTACAAGCAATATTCTACGAGTGTCAACCACTGGTACAGTTAAGTTACACATTTTTATTTTTTATATAAAAAAAAGAATGTCAAGCAAGAAGGTGCGATGGTAATTTATCACCGGCGCCCAAAAACCCGCAATACCAGAGACTGATGCGTTGACAAACCAGAGGGCTAAGATGGAATACTTCTTAAAAACCCCTACCTCTTTTCTTTGCATAGGTAACTAGGTAACGCAACCAGAGTTGAGGTCACGCACTCTGCCGCATGTCTTGTGTGTACCGGGGAGTTTCGTTCGAATTTTAAATATTTCGTTTTTTTAATGGCACTGTGTAGTCAGCCTCAGCTTTGGTTGCGTTACCTGTCCATGTCTTTACGCTCTAGGTACTAACCAAGGACTCCGTCACTGTGTCCGTGGACGCCGTGGTGTACTACCGCGTCCACAATGCCACCATCTCCATCGCCAACGTGGAGAATGCCCATCATTCCACCAGGTGAGGTGTTCCTGGGACCTTTCCCAAGTTACAAGTATGTATGGAACAAACCTTTTCAATGGTTATTTTTTAATTGAAATGGTTATACTCGAGATTGGTCCCATTTTACTTTGTCCCCGTGTAAAGTCGACCAAGTAATTGCTTGACCACTTTTGAACCTTACCCCTTTGTAATACGGCCGAAAAGTGGTCAAGCAATTTCTTGGTCGACTAAACATTGTAATCTAAAAGATACTTTTTAATTGAATTGATTCACGAGCTGAGTACTTTTTTTTTAATGTATGAATTCAGTTTTTCTTCTTATTAAAATCGATAACATGGTTCCTAAGAACAGATCTTCGTATGTCTTATAGTTTCCCATACTGGCCGATTTAAATGAGACACCCTGTATACACAGCCTTAGTGTCGTAAAGGTGTATAGATATTTTTGACGTCTTGGTTACGTATATAAATTTATGATGCTGACCGTACTCCCAACGTGAAGGCTGCTGGCTCAGACGACGCTCCGCAACACCATGGGGACCCGGCCTCTCCACGAGATCCTAAGCGAGCGGGAGACCATATCTGGAAACATGCAGATCTCCCTGGACGAAGCTACAGAGGCCTGGGGGATCAAAGTCGAGAGGGTTGAGATGTGAGTAAACACAGTACTACTTCTCTTTTACAACCGCGATTAAACGAATTCCAACTTTATCACCACGCATAAAGAGTTCGTATTGCTTCATACACATCCGCCAGACGGCTCGAGTCAAAAGGATCGCGCCACTCCCGGCGACACGTTAGGGTTGCGCGGCATTCGTTTTCAATAACACTAACACTGCGAGAGCGAGCGAGAAGGCGCGCGACAAGCCGGCAACCTACTACGATTTGGCTACGCTGTAGGCAAGGCGGCTGAGCGTACCTACAGTGCGGAGTGGAACCCCCCTGGTAAAGATGTCAAAAACCCATTAAATACCGTTATTTAATCAAATGTCTGGTCGGCTGCCGATAAAATGCGGTTAATTTCGGTTTATTATAACGGTTAATGAATTCGTTTAACGTAAACGTAAAACACTTAAATATTAATAATACTCTAAAAAACGGCCAAACGAATTATTATACAAACATACACACATACACTCGAAAAACCTAACCCTTCTGGCGGCAATCGGGTAAAAGTGCGATTCGTTAACCGTTATAACTAAAAATGATTTTTTTAACCGTTCGGTTAAAATCGTTAATAAGATGATATTTTCATATCCTTCATAATTTTGACAAGCGATAGTTTTGAATTTTTGTTTTAAGATGGAAGCCGTATTTCAAACTGTCACCTTGGCCGTCGAAATAAAAATAAATTTTCACATTTTTTTTTAAATGCTATATAATGACAACACAAAGAATAATTAGGGTAATGGCAGAACTCGAACCTGCAACGTCAGCATTCTGTGCCTTGCGTTTGCCAGTTTCGCCACGTTACCGCTAAATATTTTAAATTGCTGCATAATTATGACCGTTTGGAAAAAGTTTTTAATAAAAATCTCGGTCAAATAGATAGATGATAGATTCATTTATTACTTATTGAAAATTACATTAAATTTAGAATGTCAAAGATAAAAAAATCACAATGAGATCGTCAAAAAGGTAAACAAAATAATAAAAAACAAAATTGTCTAAAACTAAGTCTACAAAATGTCAAAATGTCAAAAGTAAAAAATTTAAAAACATAGGTCGCAATAAGCAAAAAAATAAAATTAAAATAAAACTAAAACAAAACAGCAAAAAGGTAAACAAAATAATAAAAAACAAAAATGTCTAGAAAATGTCAAAATGTCAAAAAAAAAAAAAATATGTCATAATAAGCAAAAAGATAAAATGAAATACAGCGAAGCTACTCAATAATTATAGCATAGTAGTACTCGCCCCAGCTTCGCACGTCTACAATTAAGAAGGATTATCAAGTAAAAACCTTCCGTATAAAAATCTCTAAATGACAGTGAAAACCATATCAAAATGCGATGCGTGGTTCAGGAGAAGGCGTCTGAGCAAACACTAAAGATGGACAGACAGGAACGGATAGAGCCTTTAATAGTATTTTATGCAACTGCTATATAATGAGAGGCCTTAAAACACGAGTGTGGCACGAGTTTTAGTATCACACGAGTGTTTTAAGACCTAATTATGTACAGTTGCATACATTACTTTATCTAAACACATATCATAAGTACTCTATGATGGGTTCAGAAGCCATAGGGCAATGTCCTGCATTGCTACTAGCTACTAGTGCTAGGTACCTATTGAATATCTCTAGACTGTACACATTAAAATAATGTAATAAAAAATTAATTTTAACAAATATAGAAACAAATTAGAAAAATTCTCATAATAATATTGGTTGTCATAATGCTGGTCATTGCCTACGGTTTCTGAACGCATTATAGAGCATTTATGATATATGTGTAGATAAACTATGTAAACATTCCACGAGCATCGTTGTTATAATACATTATGACAAAATGTTTTAATTCATTGTAATGGACATTTGCATACAAACTAAGCCTAAACTATATTTGCCTAAAGCGTGGTAAAAATTACTTACACTGATGAAAAGCCCTAATTAAGGACAAGTGAGCACTGTGGGACAGTTGGCCATCGATCGGCGCGGACACACTGCATGTTTGTAACTGAATATACAAAAATAGGCTAAGTATCTTCATCTAGTTATGTTTATGATCACGTGATGCCGACGACACTGTCTTCTGATTTATTACCTATGTGTAAAACATAGTGAGACAAGTTTATGTACCAAACCAACCATGTTCTTATAATAATAAATAATAATAAATAAATAAATATCTTGGGACAATTAACACCAATTGACCTAGTCCCAAAGTAAGCAACTAAAGCTGCTATAACATCCACGACTCGGGCACAAACATTCGTATTCATCATACAAACATTTGCCCCTCCTGGGAATCGAACCCGGTATCTCAAGCTTCTTCTTATATTCTTCTTATATTATCTACGTTCAACAAGCAAATACTTTGACTTGGCGTATGTGAAAAGCTTATCAAATCCACTTTTACATCACTTTAGTAAAATAGCACCGAGTTAACCTCGTAAGGCCCACGTCAAATTTCGTTCTATGAATTTTGAACCATATCGTTTGAGACAGTGAGTTCAACGTCAGTTTATCAATTTGTCCTATATGTAGGACTTGGGCCTTACGAGGTTAATACACCTTAGGTTATTAATCGGTTAAGCTTCGATAGCTCCGTTTGCACATAAACTAGCTACCCGTTCCGGTTTCGAACGTGTACAATCGGGATGTAATATATAAAGCAATATTCCAAAATTTTATTACAGTTCACAATTTATCACACCATTTGATAACTTTACTTTCCTCATCTCAACCAATTCGAATGTATGGCTTATGGCAATATGGCGTTTTGTGACGAGCACAATCATGGGCGTACCCGGGGGGGAGCAGGGAGGGCAGCTGCCCCCCCCCCCCTGGAAATCTCGCAGAACATGTATGAACTCGCCTAATTACTAATCAAAGTATAAACGGGGCCTTATGCTCTAACTTTTAAATAAACCGCGCGGTAGACACTGGCAAAATGCACGGTGCAATTGCCAAAAAACCGCGCGCGACGATTGCGGACGAAGATTACCGAATCTAGCATCTGACTTGCCCCCTCTAGGCCAGAAGCTGGGTACGCCCATGGGCACAATGTAACATAAACAAAATTGTGGTTTAAAGATGTCACAACAAACGTTTCGATCGCTTTAGCGTTAACTTCTCAATGATCATTGAAACCAGATTGTTGCATATACGCGCCGCTACTGACGCTGTCTATATTTTAAATTGCTCATAGGTAAATGAGCAGTTAACGCTAGCGCGTTCAAAACGTTTATTGTGACAAGAAATTTGACAATTGGTTCTGAAATGACAAGTTGCATCACTACTGCTCACTATATCCCAGGGTAAATACATATATTTTACACTAAATCAAAATCAAACTATCACATTACAATATATCTTGAATGCAATTTGGAGGTGTTGTGTTTCGCGGACGCCGCGGCGTGAAATTTGAATGTGTTTAGAACCATAATTTTATTGTCAAATTATCACATTACCACATTACAAAGTAATCAGTCGCAAGCAAGCGTCGTAATTCAACGCGCACACACGCACATACATCATCGGCACAGTTAACATTACACGTACGCGTGAACTGCAATACAACTTTATATTGCAGCAAGGACGTGAGGTTGCCGGTGCAGCTGCAGCGCGCCATGGCTGCCGAAGCCGAGGCGGCTCGGGAGGCCCGCGCTAAGGTCATCGCAGCCGAAGGCGAGCAGAAGGCCTCCAGAGCACTCCGCGAGGCCTCAGAAGTCATCGGTGACAGCCCTGCCGCCCTGCAGCTCCGTTACTTGCAGGTATGCTGCTTGAACTCTTGACTTTCAGATCTGCTGCCGACAGTCTTTGACTTGTGTGTCCTGTATAATTTTCTGAACAAAGTAAGACGTATTTGCTTAGAATACGCCACCAAGTAAACAATGAAGAGAGCTATGCGCGGAATTCCAAATCAGTAATTACATCATCACATTCTGGAGAAAGTCGCGGTAAGCCATTCAATACAGTGAGTTATGGACGAGTACCGAATAGTTATTTGTGGAGAGATTCCGAAAATTCTATTTTTGTTGTTAGCAGTGGCTCTTGGATTGTTATGACACGTTCCCAGTCTAGTGATATACCTCTACATACGTGGCACGCTGGAAATTTCTTGTGAATCCAGTAGCATCATTACGAACATGCAATAACGTCCCTGTAATGACAATAAAAATGAGAGTTGTATGCGGGACTATATTGAGCTAATTTGAAATTTACGTCTGAAGACTACTGGTGAAGACTCAGTTTAATTTAAACACTTTGTACGGAGGCTGCAAACGTGTTGAAATACATAAAACTCAGTTTAACCAAAGAAAAGCTAAAAAATAAAAAATAAACCTTTTTTCTTCAGTCTCCTTTAAACAGTCACTGCTCGCTAATTTTGAAGCTCCACATCCAGGCACGTATTTCCTTCTTTGTGTTAGTTTCTTGACGAGGTGAAGAAAGATGTGATTGCGTCAAATCATTGTAATCAGTTCGAAACAGGCCTTTGATGTCACAAGTATAGACCTCGTTTCTCCCTGACCATCATTAAGTTAGGATCCAAAGCTCCTAACCAAGCTTTTAAACCAAGCGCCCTGGTATGACGCGTGCGTACAGTTGTTTGTCATAAATTGTAAACTATTGTAGGTATCTTCTACATACACGTTTTATGGTTTCCCTCTATAGACAAATGCATGCATCTCTGTCTAAATTAGTACATTGGAAGAGTTATTAATTGTTTTTGATTTTTTTTTCTACTACGAAGCGAAGAGATGACAGATACCAATGGGTGCTGCCTGAATTTAGAATGCGGTAAGACTTTTGATTTGGGATCCTTCTGTCACCCTTTTCTTAGCATGAAGCATGCTACGAACAATGGTGTTTCGTCGTCCAGGACTCTGTGAAACTAGCTGATTCCCGATGTACCTACTACACCTTGTCTACTATCTCATTCAACCCGCCTATCCAACTTTCCAACTTTTAGACCATCGCTATGGGACTGGGTGATATTAGTATTTCGTGTGAAGGGTAATTGCTCGTACCCAACAGTATGTCCACTCCCAAGTTCTTCACAACATTTTCTCAGTACCATTGCCATCAAGCCAGCTTTCATTTCATTCTGTGTTTCAGCCATGGACGCGTAACAAATCTCAATTGGTAATTCATATTTATTTCATCAGGTTT
Source organism: Ditula angustiorana (assembly GCA_963691745.1). NCBI lineage: Eukaryota > Metazoa > Arthropoda > Insecta > Lepidoptera > Tortricidae > Ditula > Ditula angustiorana. The sequence continues at coordinate 2,422,075 of OY829472.1, read as the reverse complement.
TTAGTTTTGGATCGATATTATACTCGTTTACTAACATTTCGTCATTCAATGCTTCCGTTATTCGTCATCCAGAGTAATTAGTGTCACTCATAAATGTATAACTCTTCTGTCATCCTTAATTGAATCATAGTCATTACCTCAGGTTTGTAACGCCGAAAATCCATGGATATATATATAGTTTATGCATCGATATTATGATCGTTTACTAACATTTCGTCATGCAATGCTTCCGTCATTTGTCATCCAGACTAATTTGTATCACTCATAAATTTATAACAAGTTGCTTTACACCTCGGAGCGCAGTGAGCCCAGGGCCTGATTGATAATGGCTAATGAGGCTTGAGTTTAGCGCGCACAGAACGATGGGGCGCTGGACCTTTGCAAGCACCATACGGGGCTTTACAGAATGTACCCTGTAGGGTTGGGCGGGCACAGGCAAAGGCAGGACAGGTCGTTTTACGTTCATATTTAGCCTAGAGCTGTCAGAACTCTAAATCAGGCCCTGAGTAAGACTTTGAGAAGATAATACTATCTTTATAAAACCTGGGGGGTACGAACCCCAACTTTCGTCGGGTAGACCGCACCGCTTGCACCTCATTCTTGCTCTATACAAGATTACAAGTACATGAGTTGACAGACTGGTTAGCGTTTTTATTACTTTTTGTATGTTGTCGCGCCTGTTTCGATTGAACGGAAGACTGCTACGATCAGAGTAGTAGGTCACATCCGTCCTTATCTGGAATATTGCTGTCTCAGCTAATCTAGCAATAGATGTGCATAAAACTTTCTAGTCTGTAGTTCAATGTTACTTTTATGACGGGGCTATCATAAACATAAGATATACTAACGTATCGACGTGCAAGGAACTCATTGGCGTGGAACCATTTTGTGAAAAACTCGAAGAAAAGAAGAAACTATAATTTTTATATTTTGAAATATCACAAATAGAAAAACGATGCGACGCAAGCCCCGCAAGAACGCTTCATAAAAAACAGCTCCAAATGTATGACGTCACAATCTTTACTAGTAAATCTATGGAGCGTTAAAGTTTATCCCATTTATTGTTTAAGTCAATGGTTATATTATTAATAAATAACACAAAATTGTGAAATAGTTTATATTGCGCGGGCGGATTGAAACCTCTGTCGTTTAAAATTAGTAACAATGAGGTTGTGTTCGATCCCTCTCTCTTACTTGGGGTCTGCCTTATTCACTTACGCAGAATGTCTAGGATGTCCTACGTTTTTTGGTGGTTATAGGTTAAGCCTCTTATCACCATTGCAAAGTTCTATTTCAGTGTTGGAGATCTTATTTTTATGTGGTAGCGATGAATATTTGTTTAATTTCTGGTGTTAGAATTGATTTTATGCGTCTACTGTTTCAAAGTGTTTTTTGTTGTTATTGAATAAATAAATAACATAATGCTACCCGTCTGCAACAAGCTTGCCGTTATCTCCCGCCGCGCGTCGTCGCCCCGTACCTCAAACGTCACCAGAGCGTCTAGTGTAAGTTTTTTCTACAATAAACGGTTCGAGGACCAAAATTCTTTTTGATGCCTATAAAAATGTCCCTTGTACATTTTAACGCATATTTTTAATTTATCCTGATATTATTAAAATAATATGTTATCTTTAAATTCGGAATGACATACGCATACCCGAATGATGACTGTTATAAAAATATTTGGGGTCAGAATAAGAAAAAAACTATTGTTTGGTAACGCAGTGGACACTATTCTTGAGGAGTCATGGGGACTGGTAACGCAGTGGTAATTTGGGTACCAAATGAGAATTTTCTGTAATAAAAAACCCAGGATGGTGGGAAAATTTATGATAAAAATTGGGGCCTGGTTGAGAACTAACGTAATACAACTAGGAAAATATTTCGAACATCTACAATTTTGTAAAAGTGCTTATACATTACATTTTCAATTTTTTTTAGGCACTAAAAAGAATTTTGGCCCTCGAACGCTTTAGCGTTAACTTCTCAATCACTATGGAAGTAAAGACAGCGTCTAGCGGCGCGTATTTGTTTCCATAGCAATTGAGAAGTTAACGCTAACGCGTTCAAAACGTTTTTTTGTGACAGAAAATTTACAGTAAAGGCTCAGAACAAGCTTACGCGGTTGGCACTAACTCAATTAATGGTTTGTTATCACGGTAATCAGTTACCTGATTACCGTAGTAATCAATGGTGTCATCTCCTTAGTGTTTTCTTGGCAGATGACAAATTTTAAACTATTAGTTGAATTAACTACGGACGGGGTGCGTGTCCGTTCCGAAGTACCAAACTAAGCGCTAAATAAGTTGTATATTATACAGCCTTTATAGTGCTTCTGCACAAATTGGGGTTACCTCCTCGTGTGGCCAAGTGCTACGGTTCCCTAGGCCCTAGTGGACTCTTCCGGGGAATGAGCAGTGCTTGGACCGGTGCATCCTGGACATCGGTCAATAAATTCTTAGCCTATAGGTGGGATATCATTGACCGATGGTTAATAACCCGACAGAGGGAGGTTTACGGCTCAAACCGAACAATTATCGTTCTGCTGACATTTGCACAAACCTCGTGGCTGCCATTAAAGGAAAAGAAAGTAACTGCGGATCCAACAACAGGTCCTGGGGGCATCCGCTAAGTCGCGCGGGCGCACGGAGCGGGTGCACACCTATAGAAAAATATTATGAGAGCGTCCGTTAACTCGCGTGGGTGCGGGTGCGACCCATACTATTAGTTCGATAGGCGTGCACCCACTCCGTGCACCCGCGCGACGTAGCGGATGCTCTGAGGCGCAGTGCTTGAGGTGCAGAGAAAAGAATGTACAGCGGTAGGTAGCAGCAATCTTGTACTGGACGGGTAATAGTTCTGTATGGCATAATAACGACAGTGGAAATCTCAAATGTCGTAAGGGACATTAAGGGACACGTCCCTTACGACATTTCAGATTTCTAGCGTCGATAAGTGTTGGTTGTGTATTTTGTTGAATATTGGTTGAATACCATCCCTTTCGTGTTTGTGGTGTTTTCTGTCAAAGAATGATTATCTTTTTTATTTTTTTTTATTTATTATTTATCCTAAAAAAGATTATTTTGACGAAACTTGTGCAATTAAGGTCATAAAACTTTTTCAGTAAAATTCGGAGAAAAAGTGTTTGCATATTTGTATGCATTTCAATGATCCGTTTTGTTGGTCAAAGACCTTTCAAATGCCATTTTTTTCAGACGCTGAATACCATCTCAGCAGAAAAGAACTCCACTATTGTTTTCCCTCTCCCGATCGACCTCATCACCTATTTCATAAAGGCGAGAGAAGAGAACGTATGAAGAGTAACGCGGCGAACATTATAGCTAGCTTTAAGAGTATGAAATATGAACAAAGTCTTTGCAGTAGCATGCAGTACAATTATTTTAAGAATCGACTTCGGCTGACATCAAGTTGTGACCGTCCAAAGAGTCAATTTAAGCTACTCAAAACATAATAGAGCCCGATAGGCTTTCCTGTGTAAAAATTAAAACGTGAAAACAAGTATGTATTTCTTACAATGTACTCTTTGATAGTAGGGTTTTATTTCGTTATTTACGTGTGTAAATAATTAATAAACCCCTACTACTTCAATATGCTTTGGATCATACATATTTTTAAATTTTGGTTTTACTGAGAAAAGTCGAGCCCTATTTTATTTTGAGTAGTAATTGAAAAAGATTGTCGAGTCTATGCCGATTGTCGTACTTTAAATAGTAGTACTGTAAAAGATGGGTTTTTAACAAAACTTGGCTTTTTAAAGGTTTACACAAAAGATAAAAATATATAGTATTTAATCTTGCGACAAATTTATATTTATAAAGGATGCTAAAACGTGCTAAAACTAATAGGTGCGCAACATTTTTGGAAACATTTTGTTTTTTTTTAGGATCATTAAATTAAAGGCGAAATTTGTTATACTTTTATACAAAGAAATAATCAGAGGATTTGTTATGGCTTTTCCCAAAATTAATAGTCATATTTTTTAGAATATTTACACACCTCTTAAATTACAGGGTGACATTGGGGTAGTTTAGCAACAAAGTAAAATATTGCCTACTTTCCCCATAGGAAGGAACACTATGTAATCGTTTTTGTTAACAGACCTAATAATAATAATCTTTTTTTATTTTGTTTTGAGTAATTATTTTGAACCCCATTGTTTTTATTCAAAATTTCGTTTTATTTTTATTTTTATACTTTTTGCTTACTATGATGATATTTTCACCTTTTGTGAGTTTGTAGGTACTATATTTTTAAGTGCAATTTTTACTTTTTATTTTTTCATTTTCATGACTTATTTCTAGATTTTTATTTTATTATTTTGTTTACCGTTTTTAAAAATCTTATTGTGAATTTGTTATGTTTGACATTCTTAATTAACTTTATTTTTGATAAGTACCAAATGAATCTAATCGAATCTAATTTATATTAAATTTTTAACCGACCTAACAGTAGTTTACATTATGTTCTTTTTTCAACAGATCTAAGTATAATTTAATTTATTTTAATTTTTTGGAACCGAAGATTCTTTCAATTTTTATTTTTTAAATGTTCAAATTATTCAATTGAAATGCTATGCAGTGACAACTCAAAAAATAGGGTAGTGGCAGGAGTCGAGGACCCTATTTTTTTTGTGTTGTCATTGGGCGTTTTTTCATTAGCCGGCAACGGCACGACGCGGGGCGGGTAGGAGGACGCAGAGCGGTGGGAGAGACCGGGCGTAAACCGGCATCGACTCCGGCGCAGTGGAAAAACGAAGCCCCGGCGCCGGTGCCGGTGCACGGCCGTGCCAGTGCCGTACCGGTGCCGTGCCGGTGCCGTGCTAGCTAATGGAAAAACGCCCATTGTTTAACATTTAAATTTAAATTATGTTCTTTTTATGTTATGATAAAAACCTACCATCTTTAACCCCCTACTAAGAGTTTGGTCCTTTTGCTTTTATATGAAAATTTCGACCGACGTTGTTTAAATGTGTCCATTTTTTTTAAATAAGTGCCTAGTAATCAAGTACCTTTTAACACTAATGCTTTATAAAAGTTGTAGGTTTCTTCAAAAGAAACTGAATTTAATATGGTACGAAAATTTTAATACTACGAAGACGTGATAGAATTGAATTAGAAGAATATGTAAACAGTTGTAATTTCAGAAATTTTAACATTGTTGAAGTCATTGATTTATAATAAAAATAGTTGAACTAAATAAATTTAACCCTACATCAATTTAAACAGCTTTACCCAATTTAATTGAAAAAACTAAATTACAATCAAGAGCTTAATAGTTTTGAAGCCTGTTGAAAAGTTCCGAAAACAGACGTAATATTAAACTCAAAGTAAATGCGCTATATTTTTATAAAGCGGTATATTAGACATAACTTAAAAAATTTAAATATTATAAACTTAAATTTAGTAACGATAAAAGTTCGTACCAGTATTTGCAATTTCAAGTTCAAATAACATCCTCGTATAAGATACGAGTATGTAGGTGGTAAATTTTTAAATACAAAGGCCGATTATATAACTTCTACAAACCTTATTAAACCCATCCACCCGTTCGAGAGCTAGGACGTTACAGTCATACACACAACACTTTAACACTTAAACCAACTCTCTTTGCAACGGGGTTTTATACCAGCTTGTTTCAATCTAATTAGTAAACGAAAGTTCAAATATAAATCAAATATATATATATTGCGCTATATTTTCATACAAAATGTAAACAAAGGCTTTGTTCTGGCATGGCTAAGATCATATTTTTGTAAGAAATTGAAGGAGGAAGCAGTGAGTAGATTCTATCAATACAGATATAATTATAGGACGGTTTCATATACCCTGTTCTACTAACTATCTAAGTACTTAATCATATCCATAAGTATTTTTTCTCTATTTACAGAATTTAAAATTATTGCATTAATTTTGAAATCTGATGTTAATTATTTATATTCCAAGGTCAGTGCACTTAACACGAATCTTCTCTTACGTTTACGGTTGCGTAGGTAGCTCAGTGCATCTCATCCTAACGAGCCCTTAGAACGAGATGCACTGAATTATGTAGCGAGTTAACGAATGGCACGATATCGGCACCTAGCACGAATCTTAACGAGTAGTTAAGATTCGTGACAGGTCCACTGGTCATTTTATTGTTTGACCAATTTGTTTAACCACTACATTAATTACCAGGATAATTAATTTCACTACATACACTAAACTTAAACCATATATCTACAGTAATAATAGTAAATTTATAAACGTGACAAAATACAAAAACCCAAAAAAAACATGTAGCTAATAGAGTTTAGAGATAAAATTATCGTAATTTATTGACATAGTTTCGAGAGATTGGCGTAATAACATCAGAAACTCAGAGCATTTTAAGTCAAAAGCTCTTTCTCTATTTTAATTAGTTAAGTTGTAGTTATTAAGTGATAAACTAGTGAAAGAGCAATGCACTGAGATCGCCTAACTGAAATATATAATATAAAATAACCTAATAATCTGTAACCGCATTTATTGGAGCTTGGTGATTTTCAAAGTTCACCAAGTTAATAGTAATTATTAGAATTATATTCCATTTCAAATAGGGACAGTTAATAGAAAGTTGATGTGATAACTGTTTTAGGCAAATAGAATGGTAATGGTTAAATTGATGTTTGTTTTAAGCTTTTTTGATATTGTTTAACTATGATGAGTTTTTGTACATACGCCCGTGAATGTTCCGATGAGGCAAAAGGAAAGAGCGGAATTCAGATCCGAATGCTGTGAAATTGTGATAGCTCATTTTCTACACGAAGATTTGTGACGGGATAGAGGAATTTTCGCGGACGTAGTTACTGCCCTAATTTTCATAGAACAGCGTTTTTTGACGCCAAATAAGCTACAATTAACGTTTTTGTATGAAAATTTACGTAAACCTTATAAATTTTCATATTATTTTACTCGGTTACATTCATTGCTTTTATATTATTTTCCCTTTTAAATGAATTTGATCGTATTTCTTTTATGTGCAAGCCTAATTTTTAATTATTTTCATTATTAATTATCCTCCAAGCAAAAAAAAAACGTTTTTAATTCGGACTCTCCAATTGTCATTATTTTGTTTGAACAATAAAGGTAAAATAGAATAATTAAATTACAGTAAAATTAAATTATATTCCAACCATTATTTAATGTGACAAAACACAAAACACAAAAAAATTGTAGTTAATAAAGTAACTTATTAAATTAAAAGTTTATACGTTTTTTATAATTTATTTACATAATATTGTGAATGGGATATAACGTCGGACAGAATATACAGATAGAGCTGTAGAATATTCAGGCGCAGACATTAAACCTCAGTGCTCTTTGAGCCCGAAGGCCCTTAAGCCCTTTCTCTATTTAATTAGTTAAGGTATTAAATGTTTAACATATAAGTCACTAACTAGGGAAAGGGCAAAGCACTGAGATACGCTTAGGTACAGTAGGCGTAATAACTATCTGAATAATGTCGCTGTAACACCATTAAAGATTCACTATAGCTACTAAATCATTTAACTAGAATGCGATAAGGTATTGTTCAGATATTTATGCAATAAATAATGTACACGAATTTGACACACGGATTTGACATAACCACCCGGACATGACTTAACTTTAACTTCATGTAGCCGCATTTATTGGAACTTGGTGTTTTTCTCAATAGTTACCGAAATAGTCATAGTACCTAACTAAACATACCTATTATAAAGTCATACACTATTAATTGTAAGGAACGTAAAATTGTATGGAGTTTAATATTCATGAGTTTACTTTACAATTTGACAGCAGCATATAAGGTAATAGCATAATTGTGTGTACATATCAACGACTTTCTGTCTAAACCCTGTATAAGGAAATTAATTGTTCTCCTTCAGTTGTGAAAGCATGGCGAATTGTGTTTCATTGCGTAGCCTGATGGAACGACCGACCAACTCATTCATTGGGAGCTAGCAAAGTAAAGCTAGCACTACTCGCTAACCTTACGAGAACCTTACACCAGGGGACTTTCATCTTGTATGTCTATACGAGTTTGGAACATAAAGTCGTCGATGTATATTTTTGAATGAATGAATGAATGAATCAATGATAGAATGAATATATTTATTAGCTAAAATTTTGTCTATTTCTTAATTTTACTGTTTTAATAAGCGTAAAACATTCTAAACACTGTAGAAATCCGTGTTAGTTATAAACTAATTTGCTTTGAAAAAAGATGTCAGTCTGATGAGTGATTAAGTAGAGAAATGAATGTTAGGTACAGTCAAGGAATTAAATTTCCAACCCACCTAAGGTTCAAAAGCATTTAGCAAACTGTCACCATAAGAGCTATAGAGCAAGACGTTAGTTTGACATATCGACCTTAATGGATTGCGAATGTCAGACGACATTTTAACGAAATGGGTAGGGAATTAAGTTCCTTGACTGTTACGTTTGTTTGGTCATGTTGAAAGGATGAAAGCCGATTATGTCAGCACATTTATAAAGGTGATTTGCGGTTTTGTTCGCGGGCGGGCTCGGCGTACTTTCTTCGAACAAATTGGTAATGTCCTAAAGACAGGCCTTATTAGAAATACCCGGAACCGCCGAGCATGTATGAAGAGAGGAATGCGCGAAGGAAGCATGGGAAGTATGAATGGAAACAGGTGTATAATAATACTGTTTGATTTAATAACATCGATCCATTTTCGCTTTCATTTTCGCTCCTGTTCGTACCGTATTATAATTGGAATGGCATAATAAGCAAGTACAGTCAAGGAATTTAATTTCCAACCCACCTAAGGTTCAATAGCATATAGCAAACTGTCACCATAAGAGCTATAGAGCAAGACGTTAGTTTGACATATCGACCTTAATGCATTGCGAATGTCTAACGACATTTCAACGAAATGGGTAGGGAATTAAATTCCTTGACTGTATAACTGGACAGGCGCATTTTGTGAGCACGAATCAAAACTATGACTTATCTTTAGGCATTTTTGGTGGTTTTTTTTAACAACATAGGAAGGCAAACGAGCAAGTGGGTCACCTGATAGTATGTGATCACCACCGCCCATAGACACCCGCAACACCAAAAGGATGCGTTGCCAACCCAGAGGGCTAAGATGGAATACCTCTTGTGCCAGTAATTGCACCGGCTGTCTTGCTCTCCACAACAGTGCAACTGCTGCTTAGCGGCAAGATAAGCGAGCAAGATGGTGGTAGTGATCCGGACGGAACTTGCACTAAGTCCTACCACCCGCATAGTGTGTATTGGGATAACAACTACACTTGCATCATATTCATAACAAAGTTACACGAGTCTGTTTGTTGCCAGGACCTAAAATCTCGGGCCATGGGGGATTCATCTCACAATCGAGTAACGACCAAAAATGACAGATTCGAAAGGGATTTGACAGTTGTTTTTGAGCGAGATCGATCTCACATGAACCGAGATTCGCCCGCCAGGTCGTGAGTTGTCATATCATTCTACTTATGCTACGGCGCAAGCGCAGCGTCTCTAGCCACAATTGTTAGAAATATACTTTTGGCCAAATTAAAATACTCCTACTAAGTACAGTCAAGGAAATTGAAACACGTACCACCGTAGAACCTATTCGAAGAGACATACGCATGACATTTGTATGACATAGCCTGGCGTTTAACGCGTCGTGTCATTGCGATAGGGTTCTAAGGTGGTACGTGAATATATTTTCCCTACTGTATTGTACCTAAAGAGGAGTGTGAACCCAGCGCGAAAAAGCTCTCCCTATACAAACGGCGATAACGTTTTCCACACTCTAAACCTTAACCTATGGCAATTATTTTTCGGTACGTTGTCATTATGCCTTGGAACTAGGTTTGTATGTTTTGATTTTATAATATTCTTCATAGATTTGACAGTATTCGCATTTTAGGAGTTTCATACAAAACCTAAATGCGTCAATATTTTTGAAACTATTAAGAATATTTAAAAATCGAAACATACAAACCTAGTCCTAGAGTATAATGACTACGTACAAAAAATCATGGCTAAGGTTTAGAGGGTGGAAAATGTTATCGCCGTTTGTATGGAGAGCGCTGGGTTCACACTCCTCTTAATAGCTTCCAGTTTTACCATTATTGTAAACTTTCAGTTCAATTTGTTGTTGATTGATTCCACTTAAGACCTTTAGTGAAATATTGTCTGCTCTCATGTTCTGTAAGCGCATCAGCGTGGGACTCGACGTCGAAGCATCGCCGAGCAAGACAGCACTCTGTTCCATCGCCGTGCTCGTCGCAGTTGTGCTTAAAGAATCACTCGCCTGCTCTTTACCTTTAGTGTCAGTTTTTGTCACAATTATTGTCACAAATGAGCGTTAACTTCTCAATTATTGTCAAACTAAAGAGCCTATGTTTCTATAGTAATTGAGCAGTAAATGCAAAGCGTTTGGGACGTTCTTTCTGACAAAAAAATTACTTTCAAAGTTTTGTGCCCTCCTCTGTTACTAGTCATAATGTAATTAAGGTATAGGATACATAAATTATAAGTATATATATGTGGGTAGCTGTGAATGTGTTTGTAGAATTGTTCGTGGTGTTATGTCTAGTAGGTACTAAGTTGTGTCAAACTTATTGGTACATGGAGATGTGGCATAATGCTTCTTGATCCTTGATGTTAAAATTAAGATCGACCTAAGTTATTAAGTAATATTAGTAGTTAATTAAATAGCTAATAGAAACATGTAACCGCATATATCAGTTAGTAAGTAATTAAATGTTAAAAGTATAGATAAACAAGTTTTTTTTTAATCCCAGTAGCTATTACGACAGAACTTAGACAGTTAAGCTATGTCTCCACTTGTTAGCTTTCGCGTTCACTTTCATAGATAGATATTTTTATTTCTCATTGAAAATTGCTATACATGTTTTGTCAAAATATATGGAATTCACAAAAAGATCGTCAAGATAATTAAAAGAACAATAAAAATACACAAAAATTAAAAAAAATATTATAACATAAAAATAAAAGTCCAGAAATAAGCTAAAAGATAATGTTAAAAACAGATGTCAATATTAAATAATAACAAAAACATATCGAGTTCATAATTAAGAAATGTCAAATTAATATTACTTATATACCACAATAGAATTAAAAAATCACAATAATATTGAGAGAAAATTGCATACGATCAGAAAAACGCACGAGTCGAGACATAGCTTTACCTTTGTAAAAACAAAGACGCCTTAAGAGGAGTGTGAACCCACCGCTCTTCATACAAACGGCGATAACGTTTTCCACCCTCTAAACCTTAACCTATAACTATGATTTTTTTGTATGTTGTCATCATGCCCTAGAACTATGTTTGTATGTTTTGATTTTTTTAATATTCTTTCGTCTTGTTTAAAAAATATTGACGCTTTTTTGTTTTGTATGAAATAAATTTGCATATATTGTCAAATCTTTTTAGAATATAAAAAAATCAAAACATACAAACCTAGTTTTAAGGCATAATGACAATATACCAAAAAATCATTGCCATAGATTAAGGTTTAGAGGGTGGAAAACCTTATCGCCGTTTGTATGGGGAGAGCGTTTTGGGGCTGGGTTCACACTCCTCTTAAGTTGGATTCGGGTTGCGAAGTAGCGAGCCATAAAAACGCAAAAACGGGCAATCGCTGTCAGGTCGCTTGCTGCGTCTTTGCGCTTTTATCGGTCACAACTCGTAGTTAGAATGCAAAGTAGCCAGCGATAAATAATAATAATGAGATCTTGTTATTTCGTAACTTAATCAATTAATAAATGAATGATAAAAACACAAAACGAGTATTCGCTATCTCTGATTGGTCGATTGATGCGTTTTTGCGATTTTAATGCTTCCAACTCGGATTTGCAGTGCCAAGAAGACGATAAATAATAAAAGTAATAATGAGATCTTGTTATTTCTAAACTTAATAAATGAATGAATGAATGATAAAAACGCAAAAACGGGCAATCGCTGTCTCAGAATGGTCGACTGATGCGTTTTTGCGTTTTTTTTCGCTCGCAGCTGGATTTATAGTTATATTTTTTTTTAGAATATAGGAAGGCAAACAAGCAAGTGGGCCACCTGATGGTAAGTGATCACCACCGCCTATAGACACCCGGTACACCAAAAAAGTTGCAGATGCGTTGCCAACCCAGAGGGCTAAGATGGGATACCTCTTGTGCCAGTAATTACACCGGCTGTCTTGCTCTCCATGCCGGAACACAACAGTGCAAGCACTGCTGCTTAGCGGCAGGATTAGCGAGCAAGATGGTGGTAGTGATCCGGACAAACCTTACACAGGGTCCTACCACCCGCAAAACAATGCCAAGTAGCGAGCGATAAAAAATAATAAAACGCGTTCGAGACGTTATTTGTGACAGAAAACTTATACTAGACGCTAAGGGCTCATGTTCAAGAGCAGACTGACAAAAATTAGTTAAAAGTACCAAGTAGTTTTAATCGTTCTATTTCAATGATTACAAACTTATATTTGCATTTGGTTAATTGGCCACGACCTATGACGATGTATCGGAACAGCAGTTTTCCAAGGGCAAAGGTAAGTTCGTTCTTCAATCTTGTTTATATTTTGATTAGAGCCAAATAAACGACTCAAAACAAAAGGGGCGCACTTTGCTCTTCTGTGTAAATTTAAAATATGAAAATCAATGTTTTTAACAAAAAAAAATTATTTATTTATTTATTTAAATTTTATTGCACAACACAAAGTATAGTGTACAAATGGCGGACTTAATGCCATAAGGGCATAAGGTATTCTCAACCAGTCAACCATCAGAGAAAACAGAAAGTAAGACGTTGCAGGATCGTGAATAAATAAAAAACAAGAATAACACAAATCAGCCGGAATACAATACATATCAAAAAACTTACACACATACATGGTATTATAAAATACATACATACAATATTAAAAGTACGAACAGATACACGAAACAGACACTGAACCTAAAGCTTCTCTGAAAAGCGCTAGCGCAACATGCGCTTGAAAGAAAGTCGCCCCTCTCTATTAAAAATGTCGGATCTTTTTTTTTTTTTTTTTTTCATGGCTTTCACATCTCCGTTGTGTTTGGGATGTATTTTGCCACCATTAACTTGTACATTAGACACGTAGGAAGAATGTTCGGTTGCGTACCTTTGGTAGTTTTCTGGGAGGATCTGGAAATGTCGGATCTGCAAATTTGCCATTTTCTGTTTATGTCATTAATAGACCTTGAATTACGGTAACTTTCACCCCCCCCCCCCCCGCAAATAAATATTAGATTTAACGTATAATTTATGTAATGCGTAGATTAAAAACGTCTGATCTTGCTTAAGCATTCGTTAATAGTGTCGGTATAAATACCGACCGATTTGCAGATCCGACATTTTTAATAGGGATGAGCGAAGTTTGCTCTGAGCTTGCCTGATAGTGAGCGGTAGGTAGTGCATTTCAAAGGCGAATTGCCTGACGGGAAAAGGAATTAGACATGACACCACTACAGTGAAGGGAGACCTCGAATATCACGGAATGCGCGGAGCTCACAACCTGAACGGGCTGTCACAAAACGAAACCTGAATCTGAGATAATCTGGTGCAGTAGGATCTAATAAAACAGAGAAGAGTGAGCACAGAGTTCGAAGTGGCCTGCTGTTAGCGACAGGCTCATGCGACCTCCATGGAATGCCTTAGCTGTCATAGCTTTTGAATAGTTTGTTTTCCTTGCTGTCTTACGTCGTCTTTTGTACTATCTTTACCGTTTCTCAATATACTTTATAATTAGTTCACTAGTCTGAATTATTTTCGAGCCCGACCGCCAACACCTGCGTTCTCGAATTAAGTTTACAGCGAAATTCGGAGATATGATCATATCACGTTTTGAATGTAGGGTTTTATTTTATTAATTTGTTCTGTACAGTAAACAATTTATGAAACCCTATATAATTATGTTTTGACACATTATTATTATATTATTTATGGAATAGGAAGGCAAATAAGCAAATCGGTCACCTGATGGTAAGTGATCACGTAGACATATTTTTTGTTTTACTGAGAAAAGTCGAGTGTGCCCTGATTTGCTTTGAGAACTTAAGTTCGGTGTTCATTAATATTATACGAAACTGAACTGACATAAAAAGCCACGTATATTATAGTAGAAAATACGTCACGAATGGTAGGATTATAATTTCTCTATAATAAGTGCATAGTATTTATTTCTGGCCTTTGACAACTAGCTCAAAACACTTTACGTGAATAAAACATACAGGCCGACAGATCGATCGGGTTGTTAGGTTGCATAATAGTGCAATAGCGTGTTAACAGCTAGTTTAAAGTTGAGTAAACAAGGAAACTAATATTATAAATGTGAAAGTTTTTTTGGATGTTTGTTACTCAATCACACAAAAACAATTGTATGGATATGGATAAAATTTGGCACACATATAGGTTATAACCTGGATTAATATATAGGATACTTTTTATCCCGTAAAATGCATAGTTCCCACGGGATAGCGATAAGTGAGTTATACGCCGCCGTGACGTCATGAGCAGCAAAGCAACTAATTCTCATTAATTTGTCCAGGAAATATTGCAGATTGCATGTTTAATTAAACGAGTCTACGCGGACGAAGTCGCGGGCAAAAGCAACAAAATAAATAAATATCTTGGGACAATTCACACCTAATGACCTAGTACCAAACTAACAAGTGAAACGATGAGAAATATGAAAGAAGGGTGTTTCATTTGAAAAATATAAGTTTGAGCCGAAATAACAAAACACGGGTCCATTATTTTTTCACGTTCTCCAACATATAATCAAGGCAGTCATTAACTAGCAATGGTTTTTCCTTCTATACAGAAGTTAGAGGGCTTGGTCCCCTTTTAGAACTTTGGAGGACAATTTCTCCGAATAGGTAGAGCCTGGGCAGCTAAAAAAAATCCGTTACTTTAGACTACCCTCTAACATATACAAAAATAAATCAAATCAGACCCGGACAGTAGGGTAACTTTTCTTGTAAGCAAAGCTTGCACTATGGGTACTAGACAACGGATATTACACAGATAAATACATCTCAGACACAAACAGGACTCGGATAGACTTCGGTTACACGCTCATTCTGTCGTCAGTTCAGTCCATCATTCTGGTCAGAATGACGAGAGAATTATCGTGTAACCCATCTGGTGTCGTGTCAGTGTGAACTGATCGTAACCGTGTCCATTTGTCATCATTCTGGCATCAGTCAAAACTATACCGGAATGACGGACTGAACTGACGCCAGAATTAGCGTGTAACCGAAGTCATAAAACATTCATATTCATCATAAAAACATTTGCCTGCGGCCTTAACATGACAGCCCAGGTTTAGTTTAACCCCTCCCTGTGTCTCTGTCTAACTAGTGTCATAAGAAAGGGACGCAGATAGAGATAAACTAAACTTGGCCAGTCATGTTAGGGCCACTGATGTCGTCAAATTTGTTTGAAACTTTCGCGATTTTTACACATAGGGGCAACAGCTTTACCTGGGGACAGCTGTACATCTGGACACTTTCAAAATCTTGTATTATCAAACCACGATTGGAATATAATTGGAGAGTAACGTCAGCACACTGTCATTTCATAGACTTGCGTCAAGCTTCATTTCTGCTATACATGACGTGACCAGTCCCGCTTTCGGCGGGTCAGTCCCGGTTTCAGGCAGTCTGTTCCGGTGTCCCCAGCGAAGCCTACATAGTCCCAGTTTTGCAAGCAGACCCAACGATAGTTTAAAAATTATTTTTTCCGCTCGAAATGCGTGGCCCGACACGCCACTACTGGGGGCTTAGTAAGTCATGCCAACTTAACTATTTTGTGTTTAGAGTGTTGATTATTTTGTTATTCCATCTTCTATAATAAAGTACTTGTAAAACAGTAAAAACTTTTTTTATTATATATTTCAGCAGCTGTGTCCCGGTCTGACAAAATAAATAAATGGTCACGTTAGCTATAACATACAATGCTGTCCAGTAATTGTAATATGTTTGTTTTATTTCTGTCTTGTTTTGTTTTAGAAATTAATTAATAACGCATACGATCACGTAAAATGGGGAATATGCTGCTTTGATTGTGCTTTTTCTTTCTGTTTGGTATCAACAACAACAACAACAAACAACAAATACTCTTTCTTGATTCACACAATCCTTAGTATTCAGTATCCTTCTTGATAATTGTTTTTTTTTGTTATGGCTTTGCTGCGAGGCACGTAGCCAAATTTGATAATTGTTAATTGTTCTTTATTCTTCTTTATTCTTTAATGGCCGCCACGAGGCTTGTGCCAATGTCAGTGAAAAATAAAACTGTACGGTTTGGGTCAAAAGACCCCCCCCCCCATCCCCCGTCGGGTTATTAGCCATCGGCCAATGATATCCCACCATAAAGGCAAGGAAATTATTGACCGATGCCCAGGGTGCACCGGCCCAAGCACTGCTCTTCCCCCCGGAGAAGACCATAAGGGAACCGCAGCACTTAGGCACACGAGGAGGAAACCCGACACGCACCCCATTGTTAATTGTTCAAACGTGTACGCGTTAGGTTAAGTTGGTGTGACATCAGCCTTTTTTAATTATTCCGTCGGAAAGGCGAAGCAATTGAGGACCATACGGCCATGGTGAGTGTGGCGTCACCCGTTAGTATTATATTTAGGTTTAAGGTTAATTTTAAGTTTTTGGTTTTTAAGTACAGGGCCCCGCTGAAAATCAGCGCAGCTGCTTGCAGCAGCATATGCTGAGTGGGGTCCTTTTCAGCATCAACCGTGTTATTTTTCGTCTGTTTTCTTTGTTTCTTATTCTTTGCTGATATAAACATTTTCTTACTTTCTTTGTATTGTAAGCTGAATAAACGATTTTTCTTTCTTTCTTTCTTTCTAAAGAGATCAGCTATTAAAACGCTTTCAATTTTATTACTCTTTCTATGCTACGCTATACTATTTCTATGCTTTCACCGCACTAGAAGACTGCTTTCAACATGTCAGTCTCGTTTATGGATTTGTGAGTAAAAGTAACTGTGGCGATCAATATCAACTAATAAATTGTAATTACCTTGTGCTGTCCCTGACACAATAAAATGCTGGTGGCCTATGTATGTTTCCATAACCGCCTCGGGGCGTAATACGATTTATTTAACAAGATTTCATTTAATTGTATACTAAGGGTCGTAGTTTTAAACCCTAGATATTATTGTTATATTTTGCTGGTGGTAGGACATTGTGCAAGGTCCGGATAGCTACCACCATCTTGCTCGTTAATCCTGCCGCTAAGCAGCAATGATTGCACTGTGGTGCTACGGCGTTGAGAGCAAGACAGCCGGTGCAATTACTGGCACATGAAGTATTCCATCTTAGCCCTCTAGGTTGGTAACGCATTTGCAACCTCCTTGGTGTTGCGGGTGTCTATAGGCGGTGGTGATCACTTACCATCTGGTGACCCAGTTCTTGTTGGCCATCCTATTTCATAAAAAACAGTTACATTTGATTAAAAATTGATGCAGTATAAAACCCGTCAAACGCTCTGAAAAAGTAAACAATGAACCCACCAAATGTTTCCCTTTGCCTAAGAAGAAAAAGGCTTAGAATATATATATAAAGGTTTTTTATTTCCTACTATTTTTGCTGTTTACAAACTGCGCCGTCCATCTTGATAACAATGGAAACATGCTTATTTTAAGCGACAAAGCAATAGAAAAACTGTTTTTAAGTCACGGCGACATCGATTCAAACAAGTAACAATTTATGTCTCATTAAATATGAAATATTAAGCCAAGTGACACACGCTGGACGGTCATCCAGCCAGCTATGGGGGTACCCAGCTTCTGGCCTAGGGGGGGCAAGTCAGATGTTAGAGTCAGTAATCTTCGTCCGCCATCGTAGCGCGCAGTTTTTTGGCAATTGCACCGTGCATTTTGCCAGTGTCTACTGCGCGGTTTATTTGAAAGTTAGAGCATAAGGCCCCGTTTACACTTCGATTAGTAATTAGGCGAGCTCATACATGTTCTGCGAGATTTCCAGGGGGGGCAGCTGCCCCTCCCTGCCCGACGGTACGGGCCCCATGCAGCCATCGTAATACTGGAAACAAGTAATACTGGAAACCAAATGTACAGGATATCTGTAGTAAATTACTTCCCAATGTGATTCCTTTGAGGCTGTATCATAAAGCAGCACCCGACGTTACATTTCATTCGGAAATACACGGAGATTTTATATTATTAAATATGTCTCAATTCGTTTTATTTTGTTCGCCATTTAGCAGAGAACGAGGGTAGATTGTCTTACTCGCGCGTCACAAGTTTGCATCATTCTCTCTTTCTCTGTTGGCGTGTAATATTAACCTTAGGTTATGTGTGGTTGGTGTGAGTAAATGTATTTGTGGTAGTATTGATCCCAATATTCGACTACATAATGTTAGAAAGTAACGTATCTTCACTTTTTTATTTTTAACCAAAGATTCAAATCATTTATGTAAAATTGAAAAAGGTGCGGTCCTTATACTGCCTTGCGGTATTCCTCTATCTTTGATTGTTTATAGTCTGAAAGCATACAAATGTTATTTTTTATAACTAAATGTGGCAACCAAAAAATCTGATATTATTTGGGGTTTAGGAAGCTTAAATTTACATTTACAAAGCATAATGAAAAAATATCCAAGCACTTTGCTGGAGTTTATCCATAGCGAATTAACACGTTCATGTGCGCTAAGTAATAAGACGTAAAAAAATGGTATGTACGGCGCAACAGAACGTAAATAGCCGTCGAAACAAAAAAAAAATCTCATACAACGTGACTGAACGCCGAGCGCCCGTACTAAATTCTATCAGCTACGTCATCGTGCTACATTATGTCAAAAATTGGAACCACTAGTGCCACGCTATATCCAACTTTACCCTCACTAAAGATGACTAGAGTGCACATACATGCAAGGACCTGTACAACGTCCTATGACGTCGCTGCTAGTTCCGCGAGTTGACGTTAAGAAACGTTCCTGTCAGATTGGCGTTATTTTTACCTACGTTGTATCACAAAGTCTATAGACGTCGTTGTATTTTGTATGGGGAAATACTGTGCGTAACAACGATATTCTATAAAATCGACTGCGCACGTGAACGTGTAATATGCCCGATAGCAGCATTACGGTAACAGATAGAAGAAAAGTAATCAAACCGCCATAAATGAAACTGTAATTTAAGCCGTAGGAAAAATAGATTCTTGTTTTTCATGCAAACTGCAAATGATGGCTGTCAGGTGGTATACGATTATACAATTCTGTAAAATGTACTGTTGCATTTTTCTATAATAAAGGAATTGTGGGAGCTATTTTTAATCTACACACGGAGAGGGAAATAATGAAAAAAATGATGTCCGTCATAGGCAGGCACGAACGGTAATTACTGTAACTATTGAAAGACTCAAAACGACGGAAAAAATTAAACGCAGTTATTTTAATTTGAGAGTTTGAGGGATTGATTTTTAGCAAAAATAAATTGAAAACATCCACTGTCCATTGTTTCATAGATTATTTTTGTCATCGCTCCGCTTTTTTGATCACGCTGCATAGTCAGAATTGACTATACGAGTTTTTATATTGAAAATAAAATGTTTATTTTGCAAGTAGGACATAGGATCTTTTAAATGTCTGAGTTTGCCAGCGCTTCGGTAAATGGACAGTTCAGCTGAGAAGAAGCGCCACAAAAAACATAACAGCTTATCTCTCTGTCTTCTCTTTTTTTTAAAAAAATTTAAATGTCCTCGCATATTCGGACTATTACGGGTGGCCTAGTGGGTAGAGGGGGTGGATTCCTGATCCTGATATCCCAACGTTTGACATGTACAGTCAGCGTCAAATATACCAGAGCGGGCAAGGTGTCAAAAATATCTGAACTCAACTCTATTGTCAAATACGCTCGATCGTGTTCAGATATTTTTGACCACCTTGCCCGCTCTGTTATATTTGACGCTGACTGTACCAATGAGATTTCTAACAAACATACATTACCTTATTACAATTAACCAAACCAACGCTGTTACGGTGAGGAAACCTGCAGATTCATGGAAATCAATGTGTAACCATGATCCTGTCGGGCCGGTTGCCCAGTGGCAAAGGCTATGGAGGTCAGAGGCAGTCGCTATTTAATAGCCTGCCCAGCAAAATCTTGGAACATGGTCAAAGTGATATGAGAATAAAAAATTGTAACCAAATCAAAAAGCTGTTGGAGGAATTTTTTTTACAGACTTCTTCATCTTTATGTAGGTTGTGAAAACGTTATCGCAATGTGACATCGCGGGGATATTATGACATTCATTGTGAAAAGGTTCTACATTAAACAATGTCACTATCCGGCTTCGTCTGTCGTCACGTCTTCGGCCACTTATTCTAAACCACCACGCAACATATTTTGATACGGCATTCACTGTCATTCAGAGATTTTTTAGCAAAAAGTTATAATATTCAAGAAGAAAAAGAAGAATCATTTATTTGCTGTAAACATTACCACAAGCACTAATAGGCACAATAACACTTATAATACAGTCAAGGAATTTAATTTCCAACCCGCCTAAGGTTCAATATCGTATAGCAAACTGTCACCATAAGAGCTAACTAGAGCAAGACGTTAGTCTGACATATCGACCTTAATGCATTGCGAATGTCTGACGACATTTCAACGAAATGGGTAGCAAATTTAATTCTTTGACTGTAGAGTCGACCAAAAATTCCTTGACCACTTTTCGGCCGTATTCCAAAGGGGCAAGGTTCAAAAGTGGTCAAGCAAATACTTGGTCGACTATAGATCGTAATTAAATTTCCTTAGTAAATTTTAATAGAGCGAAGCTACCCGGCGGATCTATACTAGTAAGTAAAACACCAAAATAATATATTAAAGTATTTAATTGTAATAGGGATGTCTCCTGGGTTAAAACAACAAGATTCTAATTAGTCCGTCAGTTAGATTATAGAAAAATACTCGATACGTATTTTTTTATTTGTCCATACGAATAATATTGACAAAGATACAGCACATTCAAATTCAGGAGTAGGGGTTCGTGACGTCACTCTTTCGTAAAAATTTTACGATATAATGACGTAGCGCGAACTTTCGCCGCTCTGTAACTTTGTTATTTTAAGTTTTAGTAGCAAAAGAAAAAATAGGTATCTACTATTTTCTGGCGTTCTAAAAGATGGACTAATTATTATTTTTTAGTCAACATCCCAATTGTATTAAATTGTAATGGAGGAGGCCTATGTTCAACAGTTGACTTCTTGTGGCTGAGATGATGATGATGATGATGATTTAATTGTTTAAAAAGTTACTTAAAAGAAAAGTCGGTGTTGTCACACAAGAACGGATTGACTTCGGTAAACATGACCACCGTAGTAGGTAAAGAATGACCACTAACATTTACCGGGGTTGCAATTTTTGAATCTCACCATGTGACTAAAGCTTATCAAAATGGCCGAATTTCTATGAAAAAAAGCCATTTTGGAGAGTTTTAGTCACCCGGTGAGATTCTAAAATCGCATTCCAGTCCACTTTCATCAGTTGTACCAAAAAGTATTAACGTTAAACAAACAAAATCGAACACTTCATTATACAGATTCTATACCTAACACATAGAACATTGCATTGTTTTTAACAATAAACAAGAAAAAAAAGGAAACAAACACGCTCTTATACTGATACTTACTTATAAAATGACAAATATAACCATCATAATCACTATAGCAACATGGTAACATACTCTTAATAGCTTAAAAAAGTCTTATCAAAGAACAATGCCCATTTTCCCAAACACTTCCTTAAGGTGAAAGGGAACTCCTAAGCGGATAGCAGCAGACTAAAATAACTAAAAAGCTCCCTTAATTTTACTAATTTCCGGCAAGAATAGACTTGAGAAGACAATTCTTAACTCATACTGAGCTCATCTGTGAACTACCGCCATTCTTCTTACCACTAGCAGGGGGTACCACTCTGCACTGTAAGTACGCTAGGCCGCCTTGCCTACAGAGTAGGCAAATCGCAGTAGGTTGTCGGTTTGCCGCGCGC